>CM053622.1:684624406-684642950 GCA_028646595.1 Phalanger gymnotis | reverse complement strand
CCTGCTGGCTCTGCCCCTCTTGGACTCAGGTACTCCCACTACTCAGCCACTGAAGCCCCACTTCTCTCTCCTCTGTTTCAGCGTTCTTTCCACCCCCCACCCCCACCCCAGGAATTCTCTGGGTGGGGAGGGGAGGGATTAGAGCCATTTACCTGGCCATTTTGTCTCCCAGAAGTTCAAGAAGTGTCCTTTGGTCTGCAAGCCTCAGGAGTTGGTATCTCATGGACCGGTGGTGTTGCGCTGCCTCTTGTTGCTTCCATTGAGTGCCATCCTGTGTTGGGAGGCCTGGGGATCTCCGCTGGTTTCAGGCGCCCGGCTTTCTCCCAGTCTGTCTCCCACGTGGGTTTCTCGGCCAGCCGCTTCCGCTTTGGTCCCGTCTCCCACACGTCGTCGAGCACTCTCCTAGCCCACAGATTCGTTCCTTCAGCCTTTCAGACTCTCCTGGCTGGGAAATTTGCCCTGCTCAGACTTCTCACGGTTTCTAACTCTCTCAAATCTGCTCAAGTTCGCTTTTTTATAGGAATCTGACAGAACTTGTGAGAGAGCTTTGGTAAGAAGCTGTTTTCATGTGGCCATCTTGGCTCCACCCTGGAGATGTCCACAAACTTCTTAAATAAACAAAACAAATTTTAATGAAAGTGGTCAGCATAGCAAAAATTGCTGTTGATTCCCATGCATTAAAACCCCTCTGGGTTAGCACAATGAGAAGCAGTACCATAGAAGTTGGTGACAGATGAAGTTAGCCAATAGTGAAGAGTAAGATAAAACACTTCGCTATCATATGGTGTTCTATTGTTTCACTCACCTTTTCGATCACTTTCCCTGGCAGCCTCCTAACTGGTGACACTACCTCACTTTATTAATATTCATACTCTGCTGAGTGCTTCCTTAGTCTTGTCATTGCAAGAGTGACAGCTGGGGGAAAAATTGCTATAGAGACCAAAAGCTGGAAAAAAGAATAGCTGGAATTTGAATATTACAATAAATAGCCTATTTAAAATAACTCATCCCCAAACTTGGGGAAAAATCGTAATTTTGGTGTCAAAGAATAGAGTTATTTAAATGAACTTATCTTCACTTTTGAAACAATGCCCTAATAAATTCACATTTAAGTAAAATTTGTATAGGAATATGTTTGTAAACGTCTAACGACTGGCACTCCAAAAAATGTAGCCACAAGCTGCATTATCAACCTTTTCTCCAACCATTTCCTAAGTCTAGGCAATCATGAAAACACAAACCAAGCCCTGATTTGTAGTGTTTGCCTATTTCAGAGGTATAAATGCTCACAATGGCAATTTATTAATTGCTTGTTTGAAGCTAGATAGGAGCTGCCTACAGCATACTCACAATTAGCTCTGTCAAATGTTTTGCTCATAAAGGACCTGGGAGGTAGTCTGTGTTTTTGTTTTTCAGATGTATATAGATTCTGATTTGTTCAAAGTCTTATAACTGTTAAGTGTCAAAGCTAAGACTTGAACCCAGGCATCGCCTGATTCCAATTGCAGGATATGGCCTTTCAGAACCTGTGTGTGTAAATGTCAAGCTTTAAAATCTGGCAAAAAATAGTTTCAGATGTAGCCCTGAATCAATAACTATTATGTATAGCAATGCACATATGTTTTAGCTGTCAGTATAGCATGTATAATGAAAAGTGTACGTGGATCCAGAAAACTGAATTTGAATCCTGACTCTGACACTCTCTCTATTTCCCATTAGCAGCTCTGCTTGACTGACTCCAAAGAACACCTTATCTCCATGCAGGCTGCACTTTGGTGACTGGGACCCGCTGCCCTGCTTTAAGTTTCCTTTTGTATCTTGTCTTCCCCCATTAGATTATAAGCTCCTTAAGGGCTGGGGACACACAGTGCCTAATACATAGTAGGTTCTTAATGAATTTTTTTTTATTGAATTGAACTTAATAATTTTATGACATTTATGACATGTGACCACAGGCACAACCTCAATGAACCTAATTCCTCCATCATAAAAGATATGATAATCATTTAATTTCTTATAATGTTAAAGAATACACTTTATAATCTATAAATTTCACCTAAATGAAACTTGTTATTATTATCTAACATTTACAAAAGGGAAGATTACTTAGCAGATTAAGGGACCAGTCATTTTTAAGTATAATATGAAGAAAAATAATTTTTAAGTTTGTATAAATATTGTACCTTAATTTAGGAATCAGTATAGAAAAATGTAGACTAAAGCTGGCACTCTGCCACATATGTGAAGTGTGAAAATTCATTTTTTGTCTGCTAATAATGACAAATGGTTTCAATCAAGATATATTTGATTAATTGGATATGCAATCTTATCAGCTTGGATACGCCCTCTAATAATGCAGATCACAATCTATCCATGCTTGTCCTTTCTGTGTAGCTATTGTTATACTCTAGTAAGATCTTCCCTTAAGTTTGACTTAGAGGGTCCACCCAACATGCTGGAGGCCTTCTTCTCTTTCTCCTGATGTTGCTAAGATACCAGTAGAGGATTCTGTCCATCCACTGGCAATAAAGACAGATAGGTGGCATAATGGATACATTGCTTGACCTGGAGTCAGGAAGACCCAAGTTCAAATCCAGTTGCAGATACTTACTAGATGTGTGACCCTGGGCAAGTCACTTAACAATCTGTCTCAGTTTCCTCAACTCTAAAATGGGGATTACAATAGCACCTATCTCTCAGGATTGTTAAGAGGACCAGATGAAATAATACTTGTAAAGCACTTAGCATAGTGCCTGACATATAGTAAGAGCTTAAAAAATGTTTCATGACCATCCCATCTTTTCTTCTTGCTCTTTAGACGTCCTCATTGATGCTACACTGCAATTTGCTCATACACGTCATGCACTTCTTTATTTCCCTCTGAATTTAATCTGCAATTCTTTGGAACTTGTTGTGTTCAATAGCTTGCTGTCATACAATGCTGGTAGAATGTTGGTGAAATGACCGTTATCAGGAAAGCTACCTTCCTCTGCTAGTGGGGCCTGAGGGTATACCATAGAGCACGTGTTTAGTCCAGCCTTCACCTTGGCCCCTTCCGGTGCACCCCATAATGGGCCACTTTCTTGTGATTTATGTGCTCTGGCCTCTCTCCAGGGAGATTTTGTGACTACAAGTTGCTATTTGGTCTGTTGGTTCCCATGATTGGGAAGAGAAATGTATCAGATTCTTCACTGAGTCAAGAAGAAAAAGAGAAGCTTACTTTAAGAGATGCGACTCTTTATCTTTATCTCTTTCCCTTTCTCTCTTTGTCCCTCTACTTGTCTCTCTTTGTCTCTTTCTGTCAAGCATGTTAAAATTCTTTAAGAACTCCCTGAAACTTTCAACAAACAGGAGAGGAGAGGGATTTCTTACCTTCTCCCCTCCTACCCTTGTTAATGATGACAACTATACCTACATAGCAGCAAGAATATGTATTGCTTTCCTAGTAAGCCTAAGATGAGACCTCAATCCCTGTATGTCTCTTCTACTTTATGTCCCTGTGTTTTATCAAGAAAGCTAATCCTAAAATAGATATATCTCACCTTGTGAACTAGGAATTTAGGAACTTGAGAATCAGGTACTGATTTCCCAACAGCAGGCACTTCCTGCTACTGCAATGCTTCCCTGAGGAGAAAATGGCCACTAATAGGACAATGAGCCATGCATACCTGGCTGGCCAGAAGATATGGAATTTGAGTGATATGCTGGGACTATGCAGATCAGGTAAAAAGTGATGCCTATTCTGCGGATTCATAAAATGTTCATGTTTAAAGTGTCATCTGTTAACTGTTTGGGAGAGTAGAATGTTTTTCAAGATGCATTTATGCATATTTTGTGTTTAGAATATTCTTTTTTTCATAAATAAAAAAAATAGCTGTCCTATATCTGATTTAATTTTTACATTGAGTACCTTCCTATGAGGGATCTTGTTAATCCCCTTTGGAGAAAAACTAGACATTAACTAATCGTTTAAGGGATTTTCCCCAAGGTCTCTAGGGTATAGACGCAATGAGCCAGAGAACTCAAGAAAAGGTGTTCTCACTTTGTCATTGAGGTCCTCCACAAGGACATAAACTTACTCTGTGAATGATCTCAGAACTGGTTCTCTTTGGGGGGAAGATGGTCTTCCCCCTTTCCCCACATTCTTGGCTTTGGGTAAAGAGGCTCAAAGTTTCTACATTGATATTATAAAATGAGCTTTTGTTTCCATAAGTTTGGGATCATTAAAGAGCTTTTGCAGTTTCCTAAAAGCAATCTAAGCTGATTTTATTCTGTTGTGAAATTCTGGCCACACTGGGGATGGAATGGGGGGAAGACAGATTGACAAAGAGGAAACAACACTTACTTTGGAGTCAGAGGACCTGGGGTCAAATCTCAACTCGGATTGTTACTACCTATGTGATGTTAGCAGTTCCCTTAACCTCCCCCGGCCTCAGTTTCATTTTCAGTAAGATAAGGGGGCTTAATTATTGTTTCTTCAAACTCTAGAGCCTAGATTTTATGATCCAATTCATTGTCCATTTGTATTGATTGCACCTGATATACTCACTGATAAGCTCTACCTTAGTTATTTGTATGTTTAAAGGTTTATCCAATTTCATGTCATAATCTGGGCAATAAATATTCTTCATTTATGACAACAATAGCTAGCTTTTATATAACAGTTAAAAATTTGCAAAGTGCTTTAAATATTATCTCATGATACCCTCACAACATCCATTGAAGGTAGATGCTTTTATTATACCCATTTTATGGATTGGGAAAGTGAGGCAGACAGAACTTGAGTGCCTTGCCCTGGGTCATACAACTAACAAGTTCTTGAGGATGGATTTGCATTCAGGTCTCTCTGACTCCAGGTCCTACTACATCTCCTTGGTCTTTCCTGTGTAGATGGTTGTGCAAATTCTTTTGAGTGCTTTTGGATTTTGGGGAATCTCTGCAATATTCTGTGTCTTGTTGTCACCAGCAAAATCATAGCCACCAATAGAAGAATCTGGAGGACCTCACCGTCCTCAAGGAGTCCCTCCTCCACTTAGCTGATGTTCTGAATATCCTTCGTGATAGTGAAGACTAGTTTTGCAAAGCCTATCTCTTCCTCTTTTATGATGTATCTACTGTCTAGGGCCCTGGTGTGGTTGGACAAGTTTATTGCTGATGATACATTTTTGATATATTGTTGCGTTATATCTTGCTGGTAGAGGGAACTTTTAAGCTGCTCCACTGAATCAAAAGCTTTTTTTAAAAATAATAAACATAATAAAAGTTAAGTTAGACTTCCAAGTAAATTGCAAAATGTTAAATATACAGTCTATTATAGACTATTAGCTATGAAAACTTGCTTGTTCCCTACTAATAACCTCGTTAAGGATGACCTCGATATGCAAATATATGATGAGGTTAGAGGAAATATATTGTAAAGAATGATATATTGTATATATCATATATATATATTGTAAAGAATGAAGCCACACACACACACATACATACATACACACACACATACATACATACACACACACCACACACATACACACACACACACCGCACATGTGTATATAGATATGTATTTAATAATATATTTGTATAATTTAGAAAATATAAATAATTATATAGGTATACAAATTGATATGTGTATATAAATATTTGTATGTATAGATATATTAATAAAATATGTTTATGTAGGAAGTAATTAAGTAGCTCAGTGAAGAGAGTACTGGGCACAGAGCCAGAAAGACCTTAGTTCAAATCTGGCCTCAGACACTTACTAACTGCGTGAACCTGGGCAAATCACTTGACCCTATTTGCCTTAATCAGCTGGAGTAGAAAAACGCAAACCACTCCATTATCTTTCCCAAGAAAACCCCATGGACAGTTTTGGTGTGCTGTGGTTCACTGGGTCATGAAGAGCCCGACATGACTGAACAACACACACACATATGTACATATTCTTTATTTTGAGAAAATAACGGTAATCACTAGACATAATGAACATCAAATAATAATACAAACATGAAATTGATTGTATTCTCACTGAAAGAAAAATACTCATAATTTTTGGGAGTTATCCCTTGAATCAACTACCATTGTCTAAATACAGTCAGACCACTGACTTGTTAGAAAAAAAAAAGGTCAAAATGAGCAAAATGTAAGAAGAAAGGATTATAATGAGAAATTGACATGGCACACAATCGAAGCAATTCAATTCTGAACTATTTAGACATGTTATAGATGATGACAAATAGGTAATGGACAACAGAAGTCAAGGTACAACATAATCAAAATAAGCAGATGATTAGTCTTGGCAATTAAAATAATTAATTTGCTAATTGTTCTTTGCTGCAAATATGAAGGTGATGTTGAGTCTCTAGAGATGGTGTATGCAAAATTTACATACAAGGTTGCAATGCACCTCTATCTTCAAAACAATTATTTTAATTTTGACATCTTAAAAGCTATATAATTAACACCTGCAGTTAATTTTAAGTTTTACAGTATTGATAATTGCCATGTGTCAGACAGAAAGATGCAAACTATAGGTTTATATGTATTCAACTTAATTCAACAAACATTTATTGAATGCCTACTGTGACCAACCATATTTTATACAGATTTCTACAATCTGGTGCCAATTATATTTTCAGCCTTATTTCACACCACTTTACATCATCATATGCATTATAGCCCAGGCAATCTGTACTACTTTCCATGTTGTGTAACTGAGTCTCATAAGATTTCCTCACTGTGCCTGCTTGTAATGCCTTCTACTTTTCTTCCTGTCCCTTTCATAATCCACCTGTTTAAATCCTTTAAGATTCATGGGAAATGCCATCTTCTCTATTCCCTGATGCTCTATATCGATAGTACTTTGTACCTTTTCCGTTTTTTAAAATATTTTATTTTATATTATGCTAATTTGTTTATAATATCTAGCATTTCTATAATGCTTCAGAGTTTTCACAGTGCTTTACATATGGTGTTTCATTTAATGCTCACAATAACCCTCTATAGGAAGTGCTATTATTATCCTCATTTTACTGGTGGGGATATTGAGGCTTAGTAAGATTAAATCACACAGCTAATTAATCGTCCAAGGCAAGATGTCAACTTAGATCTTCCTGACTCCAAGTACTGTTTTCTATCCACTAAACAGCCTGGCTGCCTATGGCATATCCCTGCACTTGACTATAAGCTTCCTAAAAGCATAATTCTCCCTATACTCCATTTATTTTCTAACCTCCCAGAATGTCTAGCAAAATGTTTTGCACATGATAATTAATAATTAAATGAATGATATCAGAAACAACATGTGTTACAATTTTTGCCTTGGGCTTACTATGTTGTTTATACTCAAGCAAAAGAAAGGATAATGAAACATTAACTCCCTTTCCCTGGTACCAATTTGTAAAGCAAGAAAAGTTGGCAAAAATAAGGCTAGGTTAACAGCCTGTTATACATATCTATATAAAATATGCTTCTGTGACCTCTAGGGGTAAGGTCAAATGAATGTACAGGTGACATAAGTAGGAAAAATGTTTTTCTTTTCTGATCTCCAAAGACATTGGATTATGCTTATGGTACTTATATTTTATGCACCTAACAGGCATGAATTAACTTCCTACCATGAAAATAATACAATTAAAAATAAATTATTGTACACAGTTTGCTCAGGAACTCCACCACTTTAGAGAGGCTCAGTAACTTAGGAAAGTGACAGATAAGGTTGTCCCCACTTTGCAGGAACAAAAATAAGCATGCTTATTTTTACCACTTACCACTTGATAGTCTCACAGCACAGCAGCCGCAGAACACAAAAATAGCTATAGCTTTTTCGGTCTTACACACACACATTACACACATACATACACACACACACTTATTTAATTAATCATGTATGCACGTTGACAAAATAGAGATGCAGTGTGATGTCATGTAGAGAACACGGGTTTTAGAGTCAGAAAAAGGAGTTGCTTGATACTATGTCAGATACTTTACTGTGTGACTCAAGGAAGGTCACTTAAATTTCTTTGAGCCTCACATTTCTCATCCATAAAGCAAATGATTAATATGAATAAAATACACAAACTTGGGACAATGAGAGCATATGTTTCACAGGACTGTTGTAAGAGCCTCCTCCCTCCAATAAAGCACGTAAAATGATTTGCAAATCTTAAAGTGGTATATAAATGAATACTATAGGGGATCTCTTCCTTGTAGGGACCTCTTCCTTGTAGGGGACTTCTTCCTTGTAGGGGACTTCTTTCTTGGTCTGTCCAAGTATCAAGGGAACCCTCGACAGCAAAAGCAGACTTTGTCATTGCCAGCCCAAAGAACTGCTGCTGCGGGCCTGCAGAACATAACTAAAAAAAAATTTCCAGAGAAATTGAATCTTTAGTCAAAATGCCAAAACACTACTTCTAAACATTTCCTGGATTTCAAATTTGAGAACTTTCAATTCAGGAATACGTCAAGTACCCTGAGAATAAGAGCAAAACATGATTTGCAAAGGAAACCGCCTATTCCCCTGCCTCAAATGAATTAAAAAAACAAACAAACAAACAAACTTCATAAGTATAGTAAAGAAGAGGTATTATTGGATGATAGTTCATCTGGAAAGGAGCAGGGTTTTAATGGACCACAAGCTGAATATGAATTAAGAGCATAAGCTGACTTACCTAGCTCATGTTCTCCGCAAACCTATGGTCAGGAGTATGTCAAAGTCATCAAAAAGCTCATGAGATCTTAGGCAACGTTAAGAACAGTGACTAGAACAAGGGAAGTGATTATCTCCTCTGCTCCCTGCTGGCCATCCATACCACGTTTGGGGTATCGTTTTCTACTGTGGATGTCACATTTTAGCAAAGACAGGATGCCTTTAAAAGAAGTTGTTGAAGATTCTTAAGTGGAAACTATAAGAAGATTTGATGAAGGAACGGGGAATGTTTAACCTGTAAAAGGGAGTACTAGGAGAAGGGGCAAGAGTGTCATGGCAGTCTTTAAATACTAGAAGAGCTGTCAGACAGAAGAGGGATTAGATTTCTTTGACTTAACCTCTGTGAGCCAGGAGGAATAACGAATGAAAGCTTCAAAAAGGCAGGTTTAGATTCAATTTAATGAACCCAGTTCCACCCCCAACACACACATACAATGGTTAGAGGGTTACAGTAACAATAACCATATAGGAATTAACTTAGTCAATAAATGATGAATTACCCCTCCCTAAATATCCTCAAGTAAAGGCTGAATGACTACTGTTTTATGCAATATAGTAGAATGAACAATGTACTTACTGTCACCAAGACCCAGGTGCAATTCCTGCCTCTGGTGTTTACTAATGGTATGACTATACGTGAGTCTTTGATCTCTGAATTTGTTGCCTCATCTGTAAAAATGAGACAATGATATCTGCGGTCTTTACATTAGGGCTGGTGTGAGGCTTAAATTATACAAACCTGCATATACTTATTGAGGCAGCCAAGTGGCACAAGGGATAGACCTAGAGTCAGGTGAGTTCAAATATGACCTTTGAAACCTACTGGCTGTGTGATCTGGGTAAGTCACTTAACATCTCTCTGCTACTGTTTCCTCATCTGTAAAATCGGTATTATAATAATAGACCCCAGGGTTGTTGAGAGGATGAAGTGAGATAATATTCGCAGAGCTCCTTGCAAACCTTAAAGCCATTTTTACTATATAGAGAGAAGATTCTTATTTTAGAAGAGATTGTACTAGATAGCTCCTGTCTAACTTTGAGGTCCTGGGAAAGCATCCATATCTAAGTGGGAAAAATTACTAATCACATTTTGTCCTTATTTTTCTTGAGATCTTCTCTTTGAATATATTTGAAGTTTCTCTGAAGAATTGTTTGTCAGGGCATCTAGGTGGCACAGTGGATAGAGCACCTACCCTGGAGTCAGGAGGACCTGAGTTCCAATCTAGCCTCAGACACATGCTAGCTGTGTGACCCTGGGCAAGTCACTTAACTCTGATTGCCCCCTCCTCCCCCCAAAAAAAGAATAATCTGTGATTCTTGATAGATTTGGAAAAAAAAAACTTACTTTGATCTGGAAAATATCTTTCAGTAGCATTCCCTGTTGTCTTCTCCATTAAGAGGAGTTCAAAGGTTTTATATTTTGGCCTGTGATGTGATTTGAATCTGGCATCATTTGGAAGGAAAGGAAGCTTTTGAACGAACACTGTTGCTTTCTCCCACTGGATGACATGTTACAGCAAGAACTTACCACCAGTAGATTTGAAGTTAATGTTAACAGTGGTAACATGGAAGCCTGCTTTGTGCCAGGGCTCTGATTTATACTAAATCAAGAGCTCTGTGATACAATGCAGTTTTCTGTGCATGTGATAAGAGTGCTGGAGGTAACATAAGCTTCGAGCTCCTTGCTGTCTTGGGAGCCAGAGCAAAAATTAGATGCAGCATCTATTTCATTGCAGCTCTCCTGGAGGATGCATTTTCATTGCATCAATCAAGCACATCTCAATACAAATCAGCATGTTTTTCTTATAATGATTTATACTCACTGCAGGAAAAGAAGATTTATCATCCCTGTGTCATGCAAGGCTAGACGGCCTGGCTGGGAAAAGGAATCTTTAGTTTAAAACACCTAAAAGAGATTGAGCCAGACCCAGCAGTTCAATTCCAGAATCTTGGAATGCAAAAAGTTCTAGCCCTTGAGTTATCATGGAATAGTTCACATGGTTTGCTTGGAACCAATTTAAATCATTCATATGCTTTTGGAAGCAGATATATTTGAACTGAATCTCATCCCTTTTTTTGGGTACAACAGGCTTATGCAAAGTTGTATACTCTGAGGGATGGGAAAACCACTCAACCTTTTCCAAGGTAAAAGTGGTGTTATGCCCTATGTGGAGCTATGGTAAGCTGAACTTATGTTAAATGTGGCTCAGAAAGGGGATAGGGCCAATCAGAAAGAGGTTGGTTAATGGTTTTCCCCTAATTTCAATTCTTTCTTCCTCAGATGAATACATGGCTTAGGAGATATATTTATTAATGAGTTATAATTCAATTAATTTCAATTGATTAAATATTAGCACATATAACATTCCTTGCAAACTTTGAAACATTATATCGAAGAAAGATATTATTTTCATCTTTATTATGCATTTAAAAAATTCTTAAGTTCTTTTTATGTTTAGGGCACTTTGCAAGGAACTAAAGATATACAAAGAAAAATGAAACTGTTCTTGTCTTTGAGAGACTACATTCAGCTGGGGATGGAGGTGGGGATATAACACATATACACATGAATTGAGAAGCTATATATTATACTGGAGAGAATGATGGATTTGTACATCCTTTTTTCAAATTTCACCTCTACTATTTATTTGTATAATCTTGGGCAGTCATTTAACCTCTCTTGTGGCTCAGTTTGCTCATCGATAAAATAGAAGAAACTAGACTAGCTGGACTTCAACATCCATTCTAGCTCTAAATCTATGATGCTATAATCCTAGGAGATAGATACAAAGCATATAAAAGCTACAGATCTATCTTTTGCCTCCATTCTTACCTAGACTTTAATTACTGAATGGGTGTTGCCTCAAACAAACAGAGACCTGGGAAAGACCTTAGTTTAAAAAGGCCAATGTCTTCCACTGCACCTGGGGCTATTGCCAGTCATCCTGACCTATGTCTTGCCACTGCACTCCTATGCTTCTGATGAGAGAGTGAGGCTGATGACTTTGCACAGAAATGCCTCACTCAAATCCAATTCACTTACTGAATTAATCTATTGAGTAAGGAAATCAGAGTAAAGAGAGGTGCAGTAAGACTTGGGACAGGTTCGAGATAGCTCAAATCCATGGAGAAATAACTAGGATTCGATGTCAGTAACCTGGTCACATTTCCTCCTTAGCCTTGTCTAGGTGTCCTACGTATCTAGTTAATTTAGACTGCTTTATTACACCTAAGCCCAAGTCAGGAAAGCAAACAACAACCACTAGGGATGATGCTGGAACATGTTAAGTAGAATATGGAACATAGGAACCACAATATGATCCTTTACTGTTACTAACAATGATTAGTCTTGTGTAGAATATTGAAGTTATACATACACACACATACATATGTATGATTGCATATATGTATAGTCAAATCCTGCCTTTGGGGATCTTCACATTGTCCCTCTCATTCCCACCTTATAATCTTTACTCATGTTTTTTTTTTAAACATACTGGAAGTGACATCCTTTGCAATCATAAAATCCTACCTATTCCTTAGGTACCAGCTCAAATTGCATCTTTAGGCTGAAGATGTCTTCATTTCTCTCCTGGAGATACTGCTAACTCATCTGCGCAGGACATTCTCCATCATGACATAGAAACCTCTTCACCCTGGAAGCTCATTCCATACTCAACTCAAAACCGCCGAATGATCTTTAACTCTCTCTCTCTCTCTCTCTGCCTTTATGTGAAACTAGTTGACAATTAGTCATTACTATTAAATCTGCACCTTCCTTTCCATTTTCACTTTTATCACCCTAATTCAGTACTCCTCATCCCTGGCCAGGATTATAGACTCACCTAACTGGTCTTCCTGCCTCCAGCCTGCCCTCTCACCAATGGATCCTTCATAGTGCTGTCTTTAGAGTCTTTTGAATATCTGATCATAAAAGTTGTCCTAATTCATTGCTCTCATCATGTCTCCTACTCAAAAACTTGCAGCGGCTCTCATTGCCTAATGAAGAAAATCTAAATTCCTGATCCTAGCATCTAAAATCCTTCACAATCTAGTACTGAACTGGCTTTTCAGTCTTATGTTACATTATTCCCCTTCACATTCCAGTTAAACAAAGCTGGAGCAGCCCAAATTCACATTTTGCCATATTATTTATTCCATTTCTGTGCCTTTGCTCAAACCATCTCCATTTGTTGGAATAGATTCCCACCAACTCCAACCAAGCCATAATCTGAATCCTTTGAAATCGCTTTCTTTATTCAAAGTCCATCTTAGATTTACCTTCTTCTTATTCCTCCCATCTGAAAGAGATTCATCCCTACTTAAATTTCCAATGGGACCCCCCCCCCTTCCCCCTTTGTCTTTTGCTTTTATCACATACTAGTTTGTATAATAGTTACTGTACAGATCTTATTCTGCAGTTCATTAGATTATAAACTTCTCGAGTGTACAGTCTTAAAAGTATGGCATGCACCTTTCAACTTTGTATAGCCTGGCGTGTATTTCAATATCTCAAAGATCCATGTTTTAATTAGTGTAACTAACCCCTCAACCAATACAGATCTCTAAGACCTTAAGACATAGCTTTTGAGTGTTGTTGTGGCCCCCCCAAATCATCACTTTGTGTCCAAGCTGGAGATGAGCTTCTCTGAACATAAATACAGTCCTCTTCGGTCCACACATAAAGACCATCATAGATTCCACATTTGAAGCCTTTCCAGATTAGGTAAGATCTGTTTGACTTATGTTTGGTTGACATAGACTTCAAAATCTTGGAGTTAGTGCACTGCTTTGATGAGACACCAGCAAGCAGGGTAGGAAGACTTTAATGGAAGATCCCATTGCTGATAGTATTGGCTTAATAAATATTTATTGAATTGAATTGTATATTGAAAAAACTGGTATAAATGGGCCATACTTATGAACGCTATGGAATCTCATTGCAGCGAATGCAATTTTCCAACTTTTTTAGAAATGAGAGGAAACCTGTACATTTGCACCAACAGAAACCCTCCCCTGCTTTATGCTCTTAGAGTCTTGGCTATGAAACTTCTGACCTCTCCAGTAGAAGATTCCTAACCCCAGTCCCCCCAAGCTCTTTATTTATTTGTTTATTTATTTGCTTACTTATTTGTTTTTGAGGCAATTAGGATTAAGTGACTTACCCACAGTCACATAGCTGGTAAGTGTTGGGACCCCTATTTTAACTCAGGTCTTCCTGATTCCAGAGCTGGTGCTCTATCCACTGCACCACCTTCCTGTTTTGTGCTCCCCATCCCTCATCCCTCCCAAGCTCTTAGGAAAAAATATCATGGTCCTCCAACCTACCTAATGGTTTCAGGTCTAGATTTTCTTTAAATTTCTCTTTCTGATTCTGAGACCTCAGCCTAGTTTAAGGTGAGAATTTCACAAACCACACAATTTGTCATCTCTGCAAGTTACACTATAAACCAGATAATTGCTACTACTAAACAACTCTGGAACTTAGGTTTCTCTAGTTTTTAAACTCTATATCTCTGTTGTCCTCTCATGTTCATAAGTAGATAGAGAAACAGAATCACAAGAGACATGTT
Source organism: Phalanger gymnotis (assembly GCA_028646595.1). Classification (NCBI taxonomy): domain Eukaryota; kingdom Metazoa; phylum Chordata; class Mammalia; order Diprotodontia; family Phalangeridae; genus Phalanger; species Phalanger gymnotis. The sequence goes on along the minus strand of CM053622.1, from coordinate 684,628,667 downwards.
AATCTCAGGGGCCCAAGGTTATTCTCTCTTTTTAGTAACAGAATTCCTGGCCTTTACATACGTAGATTTATTTTGCCTAAAGATCACTGGGGCACTCCTTCATAGCTGTAATGATAATAACTTACAATTCAAAATATTTTATAGTTTACAGAGTTCATCATTTACATAATCTTACTTGATCCTTAGAAAAAGCCTATGGAGATAAAGGATACAAGTACATTTATTTGCACTTTATAGATTAAGAAACTGAGGCTGAGAAAGATTTAGGTGACATGTCTAAAGTCATACAACTAATGTATAATTAAGCAAGGATTTTAATCCCCATCTTTTGCCCTCTTACCCCAATCTTATTCTCTTTCATTATACTATGTTCTATTCACAAAGTAAAAAATTCAGTCAATGATGTGAAAAAGGGACTTTCATTTAAAATGTGAAGATAACTAGATAAAAATGTCATTAAAAATCTTGAAATACTTAGATATTTGGTGATAGTCTAATTTTTAATCAATAATTCCTCCCCCCCCCCACAAGGGTTCTTCACTATCCAACTAAATGAATGCTACAGTGAGGTTCTAAATATGCCCCTTGTATAACACAGAAACAAATTTAGGGGAAATGGGTCTATAGAAATCCCAAACGCTATTAGAATAGTTTCTACCTAAAGTGATGTAGTGCATCAAAGTTCAGCAGTCTTTCTGACATAATTTTTGAAAGTTAAAGAGAACTTGTACATATAAAACCACATCCTTTCAAATGTCTACCCTGTAGATAATGTAATCAATATTGTTTAATTAAAAGATGATAGCATTGATTACAATTAACCAAAATTGCTTAGCTCATTAGTTTATAGTATGTGCTCCCAAAGACAGAATGATTTAGCACTGTTAATCCAACTTTCAGTACGTGGGACAGAGATGCTGATTGAAAAAAAAAAAGCTAACACTGGCAGTATGTTTTTAAGGTGCTGCTGCTCCAGTGATGAATGGACAATTTTGTATGTATAAACGTAATTTTAAAATAACAAATTATGTAAGTATTCATCCTCAAAATGCAAACATGGGATTGGGGAAAATTGAATTTTAAGGTGTTGGAATCATTTTATTACTGAAGAATTGGAGCTACCATTAATGTTCCACTGTAATATATTTTCAAATGGATATTTTTCACTCTAAATGATCTGTCAAAAGCTTGGTATCTGCACACCAAGGACTGCCATTTGTTAAACACAGGACTTCAGAACTGCATTGAATCACATTTGTCTGCCCCTGAGAAATATTTGGTGATGTATTTCAGTGATAAAGTTTACAATAGTCTTGTGTGTTCTTAATCAGTCCATTAAGGTCTGATAGTGATAGTTAAATATAGAAGGTGAAAGGCTACTCAACAATTCTATTGATTGGGTAAAAAAAACCTATATAGGAAGATACTGCTGACATAGTGGGAATAAGAGCTAAATGGCTTAAATTAAATGATAGCTCTATTTTCCTGTCGTGTTTTCACAGCAGAAGTTCACTTGGTAGTAGACTGGGCTGTCATGGGAATGATCATGACTCAGACACAAGTCAGACCTATAGGGACAGAGCACATAATCAAGGGAGTTCCCAATTGTGGAAAATAGAATAAGCCTAGCAAGACAGCTTGGGCTCACCAATAGATAAAAAGTGTGTGACCTAACAGGTGGGTAGAGAACTGCATTACAGAGTACAACAATTCACTATTGTGTGGTAGGGAGAGGTAGATGAGCAGTCAACATTTGTTGTTGTTGTTCAATCATGTCTGATTCTTTGTGACCTCCATTTGGGGTTTTCTTGGGAAAGGTACTTGGATGATTTGTCATTTCCTTCACTATCTCATTTCACAGAAGGAGAAACTGAGGCAAATAGGATTAAATGACTTGCCTGGGGTCACACAGCTATTGAGTGTCTGAGGCTGGATTTGAAATGAGTTCTTCCTGAGTCCTTGGAGCTCTATCCACTGTACCACCTAGCTGCCCCGAGTCAATATTTGATTATAGTCAAAATCCAATCCAATAAATATTTATTAAACATCTATTATGTGCCAGGCACTGTGTTAAACTTTGAGGATAACATTAATAAAAAGAAAAAGCTCCTGCTCTCAAGAAATTTACAATCTATTGCAGGGAGAAAACACACAGAAAGATGCAGGAAATGGGAAGAGGAAAGGAGACACCAGGCAGTACTGAGTTGAAACCAGGCAGAGAAATAGATGCTGAGTGGAGTGAGTTCAAAAGTCTAGTTTCTGCTGTGAGAATCTTACCAAGAGTTTCACCTGGCCATGAGTGAATTTAGAAAAAATAATTTTTTTCATGTCATTTCTGACAGTTGACTTGGCCCTTAACTCCTTGTGAAAAAGGACCAGGCACAAACCCACTTCAAGACAATTACAAACTCTTTCATAAGCATCCTGATTTGAATTCCCCCCTTGCTCTCCACTGGCTAGATGACAACTCCTGAACTGCCTATTTCATGTTCTCTTACTTGATACTTGCCCCTCAAAAAGCTCATTAAACATGTGTACAAGCTTCTGACCTTTTACCTGATCAGAAATCTGGTTCTGCTAGGTCACAGCTCAGACTAGAACCAGTCACCTCTGACTTATATCCTGTTATTACTTCTGTTAACACCCCTACAAAACTGAGAGTAGTTTTAATCCTGTGGAAACAGAATTCCTTCTTTTGTTTCTCACACTACTTTCTATAAAGGAAGGCACTGGAAGGAATTTGGTATTTCACTCTCAAGCCTTCCAAAGACAATGGAGAGGAGACTGAGGGAAGTGGTGTCAGTCAAGGCTAGAGTTAGAGGCATGGTAATAAAATTAGAAGTGATAAACTTAACCTAGAAAGATTCTTGTTCAGTAGAGTTGAAACCAGATGCACAGTGGAGGTAAGAAGACTACAGCCAAAGGATTAGGATTCAGGAAGTTCGCTATGGAGGATTCAGAGGAATTGTCCCACTGAGCAGATAACCTCAACACAGTAGGTATTATAATTACATAGCTATCAAATTTACTTAAAATGATTTTTTTAATGTATTTTGTTTTTCGTAGGACCTTGGAGAGCTAGGATTCAGGACTCCAAATGGTAAACTTTTTCTTTATCTGGTCCTAAATCAGGCTAGTCTTCAACTTCCTGTCCATTTCCAAAGAGTATACCCCACCCGCCTTCCCTTCCATCTTTTAGGATTGCTTTCCCTTATTAGAATTTAAGCCTGGGGAGGTAATGGGGGGAGCAGAGCCAAGATGGCAGCTCGAAAGCAGGGACTAGTGTGAGCTCCCTGCCAAGTCCCTCCAAAAACCTATAAAAAATGGCTCTGAATCAATTCTAGAACTGCAGAACCCACAAAATAGCATAGGGAAGCAGGGCTCTAGCCCAGGACAGCCTGGATGGTCTCTGGGTAAGGTCTATTCCACACGGAGCTGGGAGCAGAGGGTAGCAGAGCCCAACATGGGCGGCGCGGACTGATTGGACTGGGAGCTGGGCAGAGCGTGCCCTAGCACCCTGAATCAGTGAGCTGCAGCAGTTAGCAGACTTCTCAACCCACAAACACCACGGACAACAGAGTAGGTTAGTGGGAGAAGCTGATGGGTACCGGAACAGAGTTTGTGGTTAGGCCACCACCCCCCGGGGGCAGCAGAGGTGGGGCAGCTATAGAACTACAGCTACAGTTGCTTCTGGCTCCAGGCCCACCTGGTGGGAGGAATTAAGTGGCAGATCAGAGCAGGAGTGAAGAGCCTGCTGAAGATCTAAGTGCAGTGCCGGTTGGGGGTCCTTGGGGAAGGAGGAGTGCTGGTGAGGCAGAGCTGGCACATTTCCCCAGGCTTAGAACATAGAGCTCTTTAGTCTACAAGCAGTCATAACCCGCTGAAAAACTCAAGGGTCAAGTGCGTTGGCTGGGAACATGGCCAGGCAGCAAAAATGCACCCAGATTCGGTCTCAGACTCTGAAATCCTTCTTTGGTGACAAAGAAGACCAAAGCATACAGCCAGAAGAAGTCAACAAAGTCAAAGAGCCTACAACAAAAGCCTCCAAGAAAAACATGAACTGGTCTCAGGCAATGGAAGAGTTCAAAAAGGATTTGGAAAAGAAAGTTAGAGAAGTAGAGGAAAAATTGGGAAGAGAAATGAGAAGGATGTGAGAAAACCATGAAAAATCAGTCAATGACTTGCTAAAGGAGACCCAAAAATATACTGAAGGAAATAGCACCTTAAAAAATAGACTAACTCAAATGGCAAAAGAGCTCCA
>CM053622.1:684591260-684623906 GCA_028646595.1 Phalanger gymnotis | reverse complement strand
AAAAAAAAAATTCATCTTTATGAGTTCAAATCTGGCCCCAGATACTTACTAGCTGTACGACCTGGATAAGTCCCTTAATTGTGTTTGACTGAGTTCCCTCATCTGTAAAATGAGCTGGAGAAGGAAATGACAAGTCATTCCAGTAGCTTTGCCAAATGGTGTCATGAAAAATAGGGCATGACTGAACAATAACCTTTTATTAGTTGTTTTCCCTCATTAGAATTCAAACTCCTTGAGGGTAGGATCAATTTTATTTATTTTTGCTAGTATCCCCAGTTCTTACTACAATGTCTAGTAAATAGTAAACATTGAATAAATGCTATTTTTTTCATGCATTCGTTTACTCATGGAAGTCACCTTAGGGATTATCTGTTAGATAGATCTGTTAGAATGACTCTCATTTTACAGGTGAAGAAATTGAGAGTCAGCAAGGAAATGTGACTTACCCAAGGCTTCATCTTAGGAATTATCATGGGCAGGACTTAAAATCAATCAGTTCTTGACTGATTGAATCTAACTGTAATCTGACCTCTCTGGTTACTTGCTATCTGACTAGACAAGGGCTGCAGCTGATTGGTAAGAGAATGTAAGTTCCGATGCCTTCCTTCTGTTGATAATTTCCTATTTATCCTGTAGATATCTTGTTTTGTATATATTTGTTTGCTTATTGACTCCCCATTAGGGTCCTTGAGGCCAGGGACTATTTTTTGCCTTTTTATGTATCCCCAGCACTTAGCGCAGTGACTGACACTTAGTAAATGTTTATCGATCGATTGCCTTTACCTTTGTCTTAGAGAGTTGAGACCACTAAGAGATTAAGTGACTTGACCATGTGACCATGGGAGCAAGTCAGATATGTGTCATTTGGAGGACTTGAACTCAAGTCTTCTTTATTCCAAGACTATTCTGGTTTTCGTGGTGCCATCCTGCCTCTATTATTATTATCTTATTTTTCTTATCTTTTTTGATAAAGTTCAGATAGAAATAATTTGGGGACAAGATACAATGCCACTTTTTTATGGTTAATGTTTGACAGACTATCTTTATTATCATCACTGGTTAGTCAGTTAGACACTGGTCAACAAGCATTTATTAAACACCTGTTATATGCCTGAAAATGTACTATGCCCTATGGATACAAAGAAAGGCAAAACAAACAACCAAAAAAAAAACCCCAATCCTAGTCCCTGCTCTTGAGAATCTCACAGTCTAATAGTGGAAACACCATGTAAACAACTCTGTACCCACAAGATATAACCAGGACAAATTGGATTAGTCTCTGAGGGAATACACTAAGATTAAAAAAAGACTTCTTTTAAAAGAAGGGTTTTCTTTCAGCTGAAACTTGAAGTTAGAGAAGCTGGGAGGCAGAGTTGAAGAGAGAGTTTTCCAGGCATGGATGGTGTCCAACGAAGATGCTCAGTGTCAGAATATGGAGTGGTATATATGAGGAGGAGATTAGAGTATGTGAATCACACAGTATCTAAAGTAAAATCATCATTTTTATTATTTATCAGATTTCATTTTAATATAATTTTCCAAAGGTACAAAACTGGGTAGGATAACTAACAAATTAGCTAACAGAATTATGATCCCAAAAGATCTAAATGGGCTTAGGAAAAGGGCCAAAATCTAATAAAATTAAATATAATATGAATAAATGCATCTTATGCATTTATTTTTTCCCATAATTTTCCTGCTTTCAAATCATTGGAAGCCTCTAATGTAGACACATTTAGAATAATCTGTGGGATCAACATCTCTTGAGATAAATAAAGGTATCTCATTGGATTCTGCAGTTTCTCTTGCCCATCTTTATAATACTGAGCTGTAGCTGGTTATCTGATTGCAGAGATGAAAAGAGTCATATAGCACTGAATTTCAGTAGTTCATTGATCTTTCTTGGAATTAATAAAAAAAAAAGAAAAAAAAGAAGAAATCAATTGAACAATGTTGATCACCAGCCAAAGCGATAGGATTTAAGTATATTTCAGACTGAGAGTAGGGCTGTCTACTTAACCAGTCTTGTAGACACCTGATGCGATAGACTCTAACAGTTATTGTGTGGAAGAAGTTACATTACCGACAAAAATGGAGAGACAAAAAAAAATCAGAGATATATACTGTGCCAAAAAATAATTCAAGATCAAAGCAGTTCTTACATATATTTCCCAGGACAGCTTGAAATATTTTTGTAACTCAAGGCATTGCACTTAATCCATTACTTATTCAATCAGGGCATAATGGGGAACAGACAGAGCCCAGTGTGGGCACAGAAGCCTCTTAATATGAAACTCAGAAATATTTGGTCGAATGGTACTGTGGAAGCAAAGTGCATGTCCCTGCCATGCCAGGAGAAGAACCTTTGGGAACAGCAAAAATGTGGTCATTATTATATTCAGTTAGGGTTAGTAAAAATTGTGGCTTTCATACCTGATGTTTGCCAGTTCAATTTTCCTCAAATATGGATTGATTTCTTGTAAAATTTTCTCAAGATGTTAGGAGAGGTAGCCATGGTTAAACACACGCTTGCATCTCCAGTCCCTGGATACTGAAAACATTCTTCAATTGGCTGCTCAACATGGGAGTTAGGTAGTCTGGGGGAGATGGGCCGAAGATGACTTAAACACAGGCTTCAAATTTATGAACAGTCATTATAAGGAGTGTGGTTACCAGCTGTTCTACACACCCAGGGAGACTAGAACAAGTGAGCTCTAACTACAAGGATAATTAGGCACAGGCATGGTTTCTTAGAGAAGCTCTCAAGAAAGCTTCTTCCTAAGAGAGTTTTCAGAATAGGTTTGGTAATTGTGGTGGGTAGTTTAGATACACTCCTATTTGGAGAAGGAAGGATTGGGAAAATAGACCAGATGACCTCTGAGAGGTCATTTCTATCAATTTTAGTCTGCCTTGAATTCAACATTTCCTGGAATCTGGTGACAGACAAGAAGCTAGTTTCTCCATCAGTTTTTACGACCATGAAAATAGGTGACGGGAATGGAGGTATTAGAGCAGGTTGGCACAACATACATCCCCTGGGGCCATTTGTGGCCTGCCAAAAGATGTTGGGTAGCTGTCGCATGACCCATGGGGAACAAAACATCATCAGTCTGTCCCTAGTCTAGCCTATCTGCAGCTGGAAGAAGTTTAGTCTATTTTAATTTTAGTCTCTACTTATTGCCAAGTTGTGCAGGTCTGTATGACAGAATAAATACTGAGAAGAGTTAGAGATCTGAGTTCAAATCCCTCCTTAGACACATCCTTTAAGTCAAGTCAAGGATTTATTAAATGACCACTATATGCCAAACATGGAGGATACAAAGAAAGGCAAAAAAACAGCCTCTGATTTCAAGGAGCTCACAAACTTACGGTAGTAGTAGGGGTGGGGAAGTAACACTTCCATGCTTTAATTTCCTCATCTATAAAATTAAGTAGTTGTATGTGATGGCCTCGAAGGTCCTTTCTGTCTCTAAATCTGTGATCCTATGATACTATGAGGATGATTAAGTAGTTAGAAAAACTCTGGTGTGGGATCACAAATAAGAGTGTTTTCCAAACAAGTATTGTCTATGGAAGCTGAATGGTAGAGCTAATGGATAATGGTGCAGTGGTTAGAGTATGGGACTTGGAGTTGGCCAGATCTGAGTTCAAATCCTAATAAAGACATTTTTACTTGCTGTATGAACCCAGTGAAATTTATCATTTAACCTCTCTTAGCCTCAGTTTCCTTGTCAATAAAATGGAAATAGTAATAGCACCTGTCTCCCAAGGATGTTGTGAAGATAAGAGGAGACAATATTTGTTAAGGGCTTTGTGAACCTTAAAGTGCTATTCTTATTCTAATTCTATATAATATTCTAATTCTAATTATAATATAATATGTTGTAATATTATAATTCTTGCTATAAGTATAATGTTTTCACATTTCATAACACCAGTTTGTTGCAGAAAGCTTGGAGAAAATTCAAAGGAAAGTAAAACTCATCATAAGCAGGCTAAGAAGTAGTTTATAGCAAAGAAAAGCAAAAGGAACCATAGTTACATAGACTCATGAAGGAAAGGCTGGGAACCTACTTCATAATTGTTTCCATGGCCTGAGACACTTAATAGCTGTGTGACCCTGGGCAAGTCACTTAACCCTGTTTGCCCCAGTTCTTTATCTATAAAATGAGTAGAGAAGGAAATGGCAAACTACTCCAGTACCTTTGCCAAGAAAACCCCAAATGGTGTCATGAGGAGTCAGACATGACTAAAGAGAATGAATAACTAAAATACATTGAAGAGACAATATGGCATAATGCAAAAAGGAAAAGACACTGAATCTAGAAGGAAGGTATAGGGTTCAAGGCCTGGTTTTGTGACTTCTTAGTTTTATGATTTGGGGTATACCTAGAGTCTCACTTTATAAAACAGGAATAAGAATATTGGAATTACTGACCTCTCATGGTTGTAGCGCTTTACAAAATATAACTGTGAACTATTATTACTTTTTATTTGATTTTTTGGTGAGTATTTTGCAAGGTAATTGAGAGCAAAGTACTTTGTAAACTTTAAAGTTTCCTAGAAATAGGATTGATGTAGGAAAACTATGCAAATTGTGGTTAGCGACTATTCAATTATGTAGAAAATGCAACTGTGGGCTTAATTTTCCATGATGATAATTAATAAGGGCAAATATAAAGGCTATTTCATGGGTTAAAAACCATAGACATAAAGAAAATATATGGAAAATGGGGAAAATAGTTGGAAAATATGGAGTTATATAATAATCATGCAAAATGCTCATAACTTTTTAGTCCAACAACACCACTACTGGTTTAAACCCTAAGGAGATTATTGCCAGGAAGAAAAAAATCTGTCAAAAATAGGTATAGCAGTAGAATTTGAAGACAAATCATGTACCCAATGCTTGGGAACTAGTTGAACCAATTGTAGTATAGAAAATTATTCTGTAAGGAGCCTATTTAGGGGAAGGGAAAACAGAGGAAAGGAGAAATACAATAAACGTTTATATTGTGCTTATTATTTCTATACTTTTTAAAAAATGAAAGTACATATTTCTTATAAAATTGTTCAGACACAACTTAAATTTATCAAAATCTCTTTATAACAATCTTTGTAATATATGTGCCATTATCTCAAGAAGATTTTATTTATACAAGGAATCTACAACTTGCAAGTTTATATTACTGCCCAGCCCCCTCCCAGTCCTTTTTCTAGGAGAGTAATCCTTATAGAGAATGAGTCTGCCAACCTCACTCTTACCACCACTCACTGATGACCAGTTTTCACCTAGAGGTCTGGCAAGCCAGACTAGCTGAAGCAGCATGGTACTCTTAGTGAGAGATATCATGTCAGGAAAGAACCTATGTCAGGCAGGCAATCACTTTGACCTCCATCTCCCTTCATACCTCAGTGGAAAGAACGTGGTTTCTGAGCCCAACAGATCCAGGAATAGGAGTCTTCTTCCACCCCTCCAGGCTCTTGACCAATTTCCAGCCCAGCCCAGGCCACCCTCCAACCACTAGGGACAATGAGTAACTCTTGTGTAGAAGAGACCCACTATCTTCACCACCACCAAACAAACAAATTTCCAGAAATGAGAGGTAAGCCTATGAACCCCGGGAGTAGCTGTACTTTCCCTCTCCTCCCTAGGACATTAACTCTGCTTCCAGCCCAGCTCCTTGCCCCCAACCATCTTCTAAGGAAGCAACCCTGTGGAGATGCAACTTGGCAACTACCTCTGTAAAAGATTTAACCTACCACTCTTGCCTATATCTCCCCCTCTAGCCACTTCCCAGAAGCAACTGAAACAGGATATGGTTAAAAAATGAAACTGGTATTAAAGAATATATATTATTATCTGCTTTGCCCCTATACCTTAAGGACCCCTGGACAGCTGAAAGTCCTTTCCTATGGGGATTGTTTCTGCTTTTCTATTTATAATCCCATTGGTTAATGTAATACTTTAACTATTAGATCCCCTCAACTATTATTATTTCCTTCAGTAATGAATAAACCAACAATATTAAGCATGTACCACAACCAGGCATTGTGCTAAATTGGAGATACAAAGACAAAAATGAAATAATCCCTTTTTCAAGGAGCATATATTGTAATGAGAGAGACAACACATACAAATATAAGTGTATACACAATATATAAAAACTGAATATAAAGTATTTATGGTAAGGAGGGCCTGTGTAGCCAAATTGATCAAACTTCATGCAGAAAATGACAAAGATTCAGGCAACTGACCTGAATCTTAAATGGAACCAAGGTTCATATGAGGTGGAAGTGAGGAGGGAGTGCATTCCAGGCATGGGAACATTCAATGCAAAGGTGAATATTATGTGTGATGAACAGTGAGTAGGAAAATATGACTGGACAGCAGAGTGTGAGGATGACAGTAATGTATATTAAGCCTAGAAAGGTAGGCAGGGACTTGGGCTGTGATCAAGTTTGAATGACAAGCAGAGAAGTTAATATTTTGTCCTGAAGGTAATAAGGAACCACTAGAGTTTGTTGAACAAAAGAGTGTCATGATCAGACTATAGCTTTAGGAAAATTACTTTGACAGTTTTGTAGGATAGATTGGAGAAAGAAAAAGCTTGAGGCAGAAGTATTGCAATAATCCAGGAGAGGTTTAAGGAAGCTCTGGACTAGAATAAAGGTTGTTCGAGTGAAAAGGAAGAGGCATATGTGAGAGCTGTTGTGAAGAGAACCCAAATAAGTTGGTAGAAAGACAAGGGTAAAAGATGTTAAAGAGGTACGAAGGCATAGTAACCGATTGGGTATAGGGCATGAGAGACAATGAAGAGTGGGAGATATTCTGAGGTTGCAAATTTGGGTGACTGGAAAGTTGGTGATGCTCTAGGCAGAAAAAGAGAAATTCAGAAGAGGAATAAGTTTAGGGGAAATGATAAGATCAGTTTTGGATAAGGGTGGTTTATGATGCTTATTGGACATCTAGAGGAAGAGGTCCTATTCAGGAGTACACCTGGGCCAAATGTTTGGGACATGGCTTATGATTTAGCAAAAGAATCCAAGATGGAAATGTCAAATAGTGATGAAGACAACCATTGCCATCAAAACCCGGTTGGGCAGTCAATAATGGCCAGAGCTACATGAAGGTCAAGAAGGATAAAGATTGAGAAAAGGTCTTTGCATTTAGATTGAAAGACTGTTAATGACCTTTAAGATAATTGGTTGTTAAGTAGTAGAACTAGAAGCCAGATTTTGAGGGGTTAGTAAGTTAAGTATGGCAATGAACTTAGATACATTTTTTTTCCATGGAGTTTGGCAATGTAGGGAAGAAGGATGGAAAGATAATATGAAGGAATGGCAGCGTCAAGTACAGTTTTTTTTAAATAACAAAGATCTGTAAGCATCAGGGAACATGTGAGAGGATTGTAAAAGGCATATAGTGAGGATAACCCAGATTTGGGGTCTAGAAAAGAATGAATTCGCCACTCAAGGGGGCATTAAATTAAAGAACAAAATAAAGAGTGGCATTGAAATGATTTACTACAATGTGGGTTTAAGATTTCAAAGGGAGTAAAGTAAGGTTAGAACACACTTAACAAAGGAGAGGTCATGATAAGGAAAAAAATAGGATTAGGAAGACTACAACCAGAGGAGAGATGGATAGATAAAAGGGTGAATTTCTGAATCATGCTGGTTAAATTGCTATAGGCAATATTGAGATCAAAGCTACAACTATTTCTGCGTTTGAACTGGAATGAATGTATGCATCATGGAAGTTAAGGAAATTGACGCACTGGAAGACAAGAGTTTTTGGGGAAACATTGGCAAGTATATTGAAGTTCCTAAGTATGAGGGCAATAGAAGAATACTGTGAACTGGGTACTCTACTCCTTGTGAGAGAAGGGAGAATTGAGGACTGGGAGACAAGAACAAACAGGATCTATATAAGGTGATATAAGTGGGGGAGTGAAGATCAAAGAGTGAGAGGCTGCCGAGTGATGATGGCATTGAGAAAGTCTGAATATGGTGGTGAGGAGTTAAAATCATGCCTTCTCTCCAGTCCATCGTGTGTATGCATACGTGTGTTTACATTGGTGTATAGGGGTGTATGTTCATGCAGATGTGTATGGGTGTGTGTGCATGGGTATTTATCTGTGTGCGAGTGCAAAAAGATGGAAATAATATAAGAAGAGACCATATAGGGAAGGCTGTTTACTAACAATAAAATAGGAATTATAGAGGGCACAGCAGAACAGGATAAGGTCTCAGGAGGAATAAGAAGGATGTGAGTCAGGGGAGTGGAGTAGTAGCAAGGGAAGGATGTTTCACTCTTCAACTTTGAAGCATGGAAATTCATCCAGAAGGAATGTGCTTCCTAGCTATTTACTGGTAGAACTGTACATTTTTCCTTAGTAGATTGGTTTTAAGCCACTGTTTTGTTACAAATTTTCTCAACCAAGTGTTTGAGGTCTTGGTACTATGTCAAATCTCAGTGACTGGGTGGCTAGGTAGGTGGTGAGAAGCCTTCTGTTTATCTAGACCTTTCAATGTTGTGGGGACTGGGAATTGGTTGATTCATTCACCTCCTGTTACCAACAGCAGTACAGCTCAGACCCTAGAAAGGATATTGATTTAATGTTCTCACTCTGGGATACAAATGAGGGAGGAGCAGTGATGAGCTTCTGGTTGTTTCCAAGGGGTCTGGGAACGAGTTGTAAAGAGGCCTGGTGTCAATTTGAAATAATATCTCCCTATACTGAACTCTCAAGGCATACGTTATTTTTCTTTTCTCTCTTATAGCTAGGTGGTGAAATGAATAGAGAGCCGGACCTCAAGGTAGGAAGACCTGAGTTGAAATACAGCTTCAAACACTAGCCGTGTGAGCCTGGGCAAGTCACTCAACCCAGTTTGCCTCAGTTTCCTCATTTGTAAAATGAGTTAGATAAGGAAATGACAAACCACTCCAGTATCTTTGCCAAGAAAACCCCAAACGGCATCATGAAGAGTTGGGCATGACTGAACAACAAAAATCTCCATTACTAGGCTATAAGCTTCATGAAACCAGGGATCAAAGGATCATATATATATTTAGAGTTAGAAGGACCATTAGAGGTGAACTAGGCCATTTTAAATATGAGAAAATGGAGGGCAACAGAGGTCATGAGCTATCCAAGGTCTCATGTAGAGAGTAATGGAGACAAGCTTTGAACTCAATGATTCTAATTCCAAACAGAGCACTCTTTCCATCCTACCATTGCTTTTGTCTTGTTCTTTTCTAATCTCCTATGGGGCTTAGTGTGTGTGTTTGTCCTTTGTTCTGGAGGAGGATCATGACATCAGGCAAATAATGACATGACTTGCAGTTGACTTCGATTTGAGTGAGGGAGGGCTGTGCAAGGTCACCAGCCCAACTTTCTCCTCCAGAGCCATCTTGGGAGCTTAGTAGAGTGCTTGGAAGTAATAAATGCTCAATAAGCAATTCCTTATTATAACAATAGCATTTAATACAGTTAAAAGAAATGACACTTAGATAAATCTGAGAATTTTCAACTCAAATTTACCATGTAATACACACACACACACACACACACACACACCCGTGTGTGTGTGTGTATGCACTAGTGTTATTGGTATTTACATTGTATCCCTCCTACTAATTGGTAAGTTCTGTAAGGGCAGGGACTATATCTTATTCAAATTTGATCTCTCTCTAGTATCTAGAACAATATTTGGAACTAAGTACATGCTCAAATGTTTCTGAAGGAACTAACTTAAAAATAAATGCTAGTGAAAAAAAAATATTGGCTTTTAGAGGTGGAATCACCAACATGTCAGGTAGGAAATGAGATGCCCTTGAAGAAAAAAGAATCCATATTGAATTGAGGTAATTCATGACCTAGCTGGCAAGGCAGAAAGATTTGTGGAATAAGGATATGTCTAGAAGTTTTTAACAGGGAAACCAGGGTCCTGTTGGATGTGGATTGTCTGGCTGACCTAGACATTAGGAATGAGATAGAAAAAGGTGAATGCAAGATGAAAACTGATCAGCAAGAAAAAAAAGAGAGGAAAAATTTGTTCTGAAATAATTGGCAAACCCAGTAGTTGAAAAAAAAATTTAGCAAAAAGGAGATGGTTTACTTTTCTGGTGAATGGTATTTAAATAATTGTCACAGGAGTAAAAAGCTCTTCTAAGTAGTTCTAACAGAGCTTGCTTACAATGTAATTGATTTGTGGTGCAATCACTATTTTGATAGATTCTGCTCTCACCTGCAGAGTGAGGGCAAAAGGGGACAAGCTATTCATAGCTCTTTGCATTATGCTTTTATGACTTCCACATTAGGTATGGTGATTCATCCAGACCTTGGATATTTGAAATGATGAGTTATTAAATGCTGTTCAATTTTTAGCTGAAATTAAAATCACAGGAGGTACATATTAACAGAAGGTCTTAGTTTTTTTCCAGTTCATTTTTTTTGACCCGCCAACAAATAAGATAGCAGAAGGGGGTGAGAGATAATAGACTGAGGATTCAAAATAATAAGCTAAAGCTGGTGATGACTGCTAAGAACTAAAACAAAACTTAAGAAAGCTTTTATTTTGTTTAAGTTATGTTGGGAGCAAAGGGAATATCAAATAAAGAATAAGACTATTGCCTGGGGATAGATTGTATGATGATAATGCCTAGCACATTACTGTACATCGTACAGTTTATGCTTAATAAAGGCATGTTGAATTTGAATATGAGATAAGCAACAGAAATACTTAACTCTTATTTTCTTTTGTTTTCTCTGCCAATGAGAGGAATGACATTCAGGCAAAGAAATGAAGAATTATGGACAAAAAAAAAAAAGTAAATGGGAAGCTAACATCCCAAATAAAAGAGGAGAATAAAAGACAATGCTTAACTTCCTTCTATGAGTTCAAGTCATTACGTCCAAGTGATATGCATACCAAAGTTAGAAAAAAGAACTTATGGATACAATTGTTCAACCATCAAGAGTAATTTGTGAAAAATTAAAGAGAATGGCAGAGGTGCCACAAGATTGTAATTATAGTTCTAGTACTCTTTTCCTTGGTTGCATTGTGTCTAAGCTAAGTCTAGTATTAACCTTTTGCAAGACTCTGGCTGCAGAAAAAAAGGCATGCAAACTTCTGGTTGGATCAGCATTGGATCACCCATGTACTAGAACCTATCCCCAAACTTTTGCCAGATGCAAGAATTCTCCAAACTTAGTAACTAAGGCACAAAAAAACCCAACCTGTAGTTGTGCAGGATGGGGTTAACACATAAACAGAGCCTGCTCCATGTTCTGAAAAAGCCAGAACACGGCCCTTACCTAGAAGAGAGAATAGTCTCAGGTGTTTAAAAAGGTCCAGAAGAGCACTGGTAGCTTGAGCCAAGCTACAAGAGAAAGATCTTGGGCAAAATTCAGTTCCAGAGTTCCCCGATGCCTTTGGTAAGAGCCTAATAGGTTCTATAATGAGCAAATCAAGGAAAACTCCAAAGACCATGAGAAAATACACCCAAGGGTAAAGGCACCCTCAAGAAGGAATCATCTCCACAAGTCCAGATAAAGTGTCAGGGAAAAAAATGCCTTGGCCACATGGAATAGAGGAATACTCAGATATAATGAAACAAAACATGCAGAATGGAAAATCTAGGAAGGGAAGAATGACAAGGAAAATTGACTCCTTAGAACAGATCAAGAAGATCTCACTCAAGGACTTTGTACCCTGAACAATAGAATAGGGTGGATAGAAAATAAAAACTCAATAATATAACAATATCAAAACACTAACTAAAACAAAAAAAGAAGAAAATCTAGCAAATATAATATAAAAAACAACTGATTTGGAAGGTGGGTCAAGGAGATACAATCTAAGAATTATTAGGCTATCAGAAAATGATGATATGAAAAAACCTCATTACCATTATTCAGGAAATAATAAATGAACTCCCAGAACCAGAAGGGAAAATGAAAATAGAAAGAATCCCTCTCTGGTGATTATGAATGGGTATATAAAATAACCCGCATATATCTCAGCTACATATGGCACCTTTACATAAAAGCCCATACAAATAAATGTTGAAAAGCACAAATACTAAACATATCTTTTTGCTGATCATAATGCAATAAAAATTATGTTCAATAAAAAGCTTTTGAAGAAAGAAAGAAAATTAAATTACTGACTGAATAATATAATACTAAAGAATTTGTGGATCAAACAACAAATTGTCAAAGCAATAGAAAATTCACTAAATAAAATGATAATAATGAGACAATATACCAAAGTTTGTGGAACATTGATAAGATAGTTCTAAAAGGGGAAAATTTATATCTCTAAGTGCTTTCATCAACAAAAGAAAGGGGAATAGAGCCAAGATGCTGGAGAAAATGCAGGGACTCACCAGAGCTCTCTCAAATTCCCCTCCAAACAACTTTAAATAAGGCATCTACTTTTTTGGAACAGCAGAACCCACGAAAGGATGGGGTGAAAAAATTTTCTAGCCCAAGGCAACATAAATGGTTGGCAGGAAAGGTCTGTCATACCAGGATAAGAGTGAAGCACAGTCCTGCACAATATATGCCAGTACAAGTTTCACCATAAGAAACCAGCAGCGGGCCTTGGGAGCCACTGAATCAGTGGCAGTAGCAGCTGCTTCTGGAGCTCTCAGCGCACAGACAGTAAGGGAGTCAGACAACTGGTCAGAATGAGATTACAGTGATCCCCTGCTTGCACTGGGTGCAGGACTCTGTTGTACAATCCATATTTGGATCCAGGAGTCAGTCCCGGGTTGCAGTCCCAGGGCAAGGAATCACACTAGCATACCAGAACTTGTGGCCACAATGGAGTGGGATCCCTGGTCACAGTTTCAAGGCAGAATAGTAAACACATGTATTCTTAGATCATACTGCTTTGGAAGAATGAAAGTTTACAAACCCCTAGAACTAGCTCAGAAAACAGCTGTCAAAAACAAAACAAAATGAAAAAAACCTTGAAGCTTTAGGCAGTGGCCTCTCTACCCCTGGAGCAAAACTAACTTTAATATAAAACTTAGAGTCAAGAAATAGGCTGGAAAAATTAGCAAACAGCAGCAGCAACAACAAAAAGATCCTGAGCATAAAAAGTTAACGTGGTGAAAGAGAAGATTAAAACACAAACTCGGAAGAAGACAAAAAAGTCGAAAGCTGATCAATCCAAAGCCTCAAAAAAGAATATGAATTGGTCTGAGGACCCCCAATTTTTTTTTGGAAGAGCTCAAAACATTTTTAAAATCAAATAAGAGAGGTAGAGGAAAAATTTGGAAAAAATAACTTTGATACAAGAAAAATCACTAAAAAGAGTTAATGTCTTGGTAAAGGAGGCACCAAAAAAAAAAGTACTGAAGAAAAAACAGAGTAGACCAAATGGTAAAAGAGGCACAAAAATCCAATGAAGAGAAGAATGCCTTGAAAAGCAGAATTGGCCAAATGGAAAAAGATATACAAAAATCCACTGAAAAAAAAAACACCTTGAAGTGTTAAATTGGCCAAATGGAAAAGGAGGTACAAAGGCTCAATGAAGAAAATAATTCTCTTTTCATTTTTTAAATATTTCATTTTGTCAGTATGAACACAATTACAAAACACTTTTCATACAAATAAAGTCAGATCCAAACAATTGCTTATGGGTAGACCGAGCTAATATAATATAATATAATATAATATAATATAATATAATATAATATAATATGATATGATATATGATATGATATGATATGACATGATATGACATGACATGACATGACACGACATAATATAATATAATATAATGTAATATAATAAAAATATATAAAATATAATAAAAATTACAATTCTACCTAAATGAAATTACTTATTCAGTGCCATACTGAACTATCAAAAATTATAGAGCTAGAAAAAACCATAATAAAATTCATCTGGAAGAGCAAAGGTCCAGAATATCAAAGGAATTAATGCAAAGAAATAGAAGGGAAGGTGGCCTAGTTGTACCAGATCTTAAATTGTATTATAAAGCAGCAATCATCAAAACTACTTGGTACTGACTAAGAAATAGAGTGGTGGACCAGTGGTATAAGTTAGGCATGCAAGACACAAGAGTCAATGACTATAGCAGTCTACTATTTGATAAACCTAAAGAATCCCGCTTCTGGAACAAGAACTTACTATTTAACAAAAACTGCTGGGAAAACTGGAAAATAGTATGGCAGAAACTGAGCATAGGTCAACATCTTACACCCTATACCAAGATGAAGTCTACATGATTTAGATATAAAGACTGATAGTATAAGCAAACTAGGAGAGCAAAGAATAGTTTACCTATCAGATCTATGGAGATGGGAAGAATTTATGACCAAACAAGAGAGAACATTATGAAATGCAAACTGGATAATTTTTATTATATTAAATTGAAAAGTTTTTGCACAAAAAAGCCAATGCAGCCAAGAGTCGGCTCAAAAAGGGAATAACATACACACTGATTTGGATATAAAAACTATTTTATCCTACAGGAAAGTAGGAGAAGGGGATAAGAGATGGGGGGGGGAGCACTGATAAAAGAAAGAGCATATTAGTTGAGATGGTAGTATATAGAGAACTGAATCAAATTTATAAAAATAAGATTCGTTCCCCAAATGGTCAAAGGATATTAACAGGAAATTTTCAGACAAAGTAATCAAAAATATCTGTTGTATAGTCATATTAAAATTGCTCTAAATCACAATTGATTAGAGAAATCCAATTTAAAATGAGGTACCACCTCTCACCTAACAGACTAACTAACATGACAAAAAAGGAAAATGACAAATGTTGGAGGGGATGTGGGGAAATTGAGACTTTGTGCATTGTTAATGGAATTGTGAACTGACAACCTGTCTGTAGAGAAATTTGGAACTGTGCCCAAAGGGACATAAAACCAATACACAAACATATTTCTAGCAGCTCTTCTAGTGGTGGTAAATTAAAGGGATACCCATCAATTGGGCAATGGTTGACTAAATTATTTTATATGATTGTGACAGAATACTGTTTTGCTATTATAAGAAATGATATTCAGGTTGCTCTCAGAAAAACTTGTAAAGAATTACATAAATGGTTGCAAAGTGAAGTGAGCAAAACCAGAAGATTAATGATTGAAGGATATGATCAAGCAGTTTTCAAATGAAGAAATCCAAGTTATCAGCAAACATAAGAAACAATGTTCCAAGTAAATAATAATCCAAAAAATGCAAATTGAAGCAACTTTAAGGTTCTACCTCACACCTGCCAGATTGTCAAAGATAACAATGACAAGAGAGTAAAATGACAATTATTGAAGAGGCTGTGGGAAAACAGTCACATTTCTATCCTTTTGCTAGAGGTGTGATTTGGTATAACAATTGGGGAAAACAATTGCAAACTATGTCTGTATACTCTAAGGCTCAGATTATATGTGTGTTGTATGCATGTGTGTGTGTTCCATTACCGAGCCTATTTCCCAAAGAACTCGAAGAAGGAAAGAATGTTTATGTACACAAAATATTTTTAGTGTTTCTTTTTGTGGTAACCCAAAATTAGCAACTAAGGAACTCCTATTGGGAAATGATTAACAAATTGTGGTGTATAAATATAGTAGAGTATTATTGTGCTGTATGACATGAAGAAATGGAAAATTTTAGAGGAAACTAGGAAAATTTAGAAGGAGATTTGACAATTACAAAGATAAACCATGAGTCCGAAGGAATGAGGACTCTGTAATGAGTAATAGTCTTGGTTTACTCTTTCTTGGTCTGAACACATCTGGCTCATTGTTCTCTGGAGGGCACCACATTTTTGTCAATACACATTTTATTAAGCAGCTAGTATATGGCAGGTTCTGTGCTAATCAAATTTTAGTAAGGAAGTTGAAAATATGGAAAACATTTAGAAAAAAGGCAACAAGATACTGAGAAGTATGGAAATCATGAGGTTTTGTTGTAAGAAGTGAGGATATTTAAACTATAATAGGAGGAAATTGCAAGTGCTACAAAATGTCTCCCCAAATTATCCTTTATTACCATTACTATTGGGTTACCTAATATTATAATTACTACATTCATATTGAGTAGCAAAATATGATTATTGATACTCAAGTCAAAGCCAGGTTTCTCTAATGTTGAATCATCTTGGTTTTTCTGGGTTCTATTGAAAATTTAGTATTAAGTTATGTGGAATCTATTGAAAAGTTCAAACTAGTAAAATGCAAGTTATAGGGTTGATACATACTATCAAACACAAAACCCAACTTTTGTGAAAAGGTATGTAAAAGGTATAATTCGGCCAGAATATTAATTATAGTCAAATTAATGCTTATGGAATAGAACCAGGGTAAAAATTACATTGAGAAGTTAATTATATTTTCTAGAAGGAAAGAAGTTCTGGAAGTAGTGTAGCATAAGAAATATATAGGAATACTGTAGAACTTACTTATTCCACATGATTATTTATACTCACTCCATAACATAAAATATTTATTTGGTAACAATTACACACAAAGCAATATACTACCATTGGAGTGGAATAGAATATAGAGAAAGTGCTGAAATACATTGAAAGAGAAACTTTATACTTTCATTTGAAGTTCCCAAATTAAATGGAATCATGGATCCAATCCCTAACTGTATGACCTCATCTCTCATTTATATATGATTTTAAATCATTCATGGTACTTCAATGAATTAGTCTTAATGCCCAACTTTTTTGTAAGCTCCTTTGGGGCAAGTATACATCTTAGGTGCTCAATAAAAACTTATTAATTGTAGCCATATCTGTGTATACTAAAATTTTACATAATTAAAGGCAGTCGATGGACAAGAAGATTTCTTTCCTCTTCAGGCTATAGAATGCTCCCACTCTGGTTATCTGTAAATAGAGCTTAAATACAATTGGAGTCTGTATTTCTAATATCTTTTTTGTCTGGTAAAATCAGAGAAGTCAGTTTGGTAAACAAATGAAAAATTATCAAAACTCATTAAGATGATCTTATTGAGTAAGATAACATCTGCTGGAACCTAGATTTTTAAAAAATTTCTGAGTCAATAATAAGATGCATATCTGTGTGTCTCTATTTCTCCCTCTCTGTTTCTAGACAGGCAGCATAGCATATTGGATAGAAAACTGTCCTTGAAGTAAGGACGACCTGATTTCAAGTCTTCCCTCTGATACACATTGGCTTTACAAAACTGGATAACTCACTTTACCTCTCAGTAAATCTAGAAAACTCTAAGACTGCACATTATAAAGCTGACATACATTAGTAGAATGAATTTTCTATACTATTGAAATCATGGATCTGGTCCCCATTCTTATCTTTTTTTTTTTTAGAGGAAACAGGTTAGAAAAACAACTATTAGATATTTTATTCACACCTATATTATATTTACAAACATGATTCCAATTATAAAGAAAATGGCTGAGAAATCACAAAAATGTAGTATCTTAAAACTGGCAAGTTTCTAAGAAGTCATCCAGTTCTACCAACCTATGACCAAGAACCTCTTGTACAGCACCATAGAATCTTTACTATTTTTTTCTGATTTTACCTCTGAGGTAGTGCATTTTCTTTCTTACATAAGGAGCATAAAATTTCAAACTTTGTTTGCATCCTTAAGTAGCACTTGTACTATCAATTAATTTGGGGCTTTCTTACAGTTTTAAAATGATTAATTAAATGTCTTTGAGTCTTGCTAGGTGCTAAGCCCCAGGCCCAAACCTCTGTTAGGAGCTAAACCTATGGGGGTGTGAATGGGTAACTAAGGTGGGGCCCCAGGTGGGGCTAACTGAGGGAGGCCTGATTAGATCTTTGCTCCTAAGTTTGCCCCAAACCCCTAATTACTAGGTGCTAAGCCTATGTGGGTGTGAAGCTCCTAGGAACCTAAAGGGAGGTGCTAACTCCAGAGCCAATCATAGGAGCCTGAGTTCCGGTCAGTCAGATGACATTTGATAAGGTCTGAAACTGTATAAAAAAAGGAAGACAGAGGAATTTGCTTAGGTTTCTCACTCTTGGTGGCGTGCTGATGTGGAGACTTCAGGCAGCTGTAGCTAAGAGCCCTCCAGCTTGTAAACCTGGATGCTGGGACTTTGTTAAACTCTGGTAACTATCTATTGGGATTTGAAACAGACAAGATCTGTCTGTTAATGTTTGTAATTTGTTTGTATTTACTCTGAAGTTCAGGATGCTGGCTTTTTCCCCTGAACTAAGTGAACAATGTCTGTATGTTGGATTAAAGTAAAATTGTTAACCCCTTAACGTTGCTTTCCTTAATAAAGCAGATCAAAAGAATCTGGGCTTTTGCAGTATGCTGGTAGCGTGCTTGTTGTTGGGCTTGTGTTGGTCTTTCACCCCCACAAGAGCTGCTAGCTGGATTGTTGAAACAGCACTACACTGTATGCCTTAGAAAATATAGTAGCATTTCTAGAATGGAAAGATCATTGACCTGAGAATCCAATAATTTGGTGCTAGTCCCAGCTTCATCACTAACTAGCTTTTTGACCTCATCAAGGTTACTTAACTTTTCTGGGCTTCACTTTTACCGTACCAACCAATCAGTAAGCATTTGGAAAGCAACTTCTATGTACTAGGCACTGTGATAAGAGAAAAAAAAAGAGAAATAAAACCAATCTCTTTCCTTAAAGAACTTATTAGTTTGATGGTTGGACTAGATGATCTCTCTGTGTCCAATTTAGATAATCTCTACACTGGAATTCCAGCTTTAAAATTCTTTGTGCTTGCCCAGTTAAACCCTGACTTCTCTGTATAGATTGTAGGAGTACAAGGCAAGGATGGGTGGATATCTGACAGTTTTGACATGGTCCCAATATCTCATGTCTATATTTAGCTTAATAACATTATTATATATCCAACTTGATATGATTTATAATTCCAACGAAGAAGAAAATTTTGAAAGTTGTCTGAAGATACCAAGAACAATTTATAGAGGACTCATCAATCGGTCTAATAGCATGAATTTATTAAAGCATCTAATATGTTCCAGGAACCCTACTAAACATTTGAGGATGCTGGCAAAAAGGAAGCAGTCTCTCCCTTTAAAGAGTTTACATTCTGTCAGTAGAGACAACACATGTTAGTATATATAAAATAATTATAAGGCATTTGGGAGGTGGGGCACTAGCATCTGGGGGTCAAGAAAGGCCTTATGTGACATTTGAGATAAATGTCGAAGGAATCTAGAGAGGTCAAAGGAGTAAAGATGAAAAAAGAGTGTATTACAGGTATGGGGCAGCAGCCTATGAAAAGGTACAGAGATGGGACTTGAAATGTCATATGTAAGGAAGAGTAATTCCAATAAACAAGTTGAATTAAAGGAAAAAAACACAAAGACATACAGAAGATAGAAGCAAGAGAACCTAGCAGAGGACAAATATATAACATCATGTATCAGAATAGTGTCAAGAATGCTAAAGGTTGAAATAATCTGAGATTGGCAAAGAACAGTAAGGGCAACAAAACTGTATTCTGCTTGGTTTTTGTTTGTTTGTTTGTTTAACTTGGGAAAAGAAGAAAATCAAAGAAAGAATAGGAACAATTCCTGGGGTGGATGGCATGATGATGACTGACAATAGAGTGAAGGCAGACATGCTCAATTTAAATTTTCCTTCTGTTTTCCCTGCCAATGTGATTGACCTTTGAAAAAGAATAGGACAAAAATGAGTACTCTTGATTAATTCAAGACTCCTGGCTCAAATGAACTACATCCTCAAGTACTGAAAGAAATGGTTGGCATAGGTGCTGAGCCACATCAGTGATATTTAAAAGATCAAGAAGGAAAGAGTCACTGGAATTTTGGATGAGGAAAATGTCCTGACTTTTTAAAAGGAAGAGTCTGCACACTGTAGGTCAACAAACTTGACTCCAATTCCAGACAAAATTTGAAAATGTATAATTAAAGAGACAATCAGGAAACATTTAGAAAATGAAACTTTAATTACAAAGGACCAACATGACTTTGGCAATAACAGATCATACTAAATTCAGTTTATTTTCCTTTTTTGACAGTGGCAAAATTGAGGCATTGGGGGACTGACAAAGTTTGCCTAGATCCCAGCAATGTGTTTGAAAAAAGTACCTGGAACTATTTTTTTGTCTAAGATGGAGAGATATGAGTTTGATGATAATACAATTAGATGGATTCTGAGCTGGCTAAAAGGTGTTACTTGAAGAAAAGTTATTAATGACCCCATGCCAACTTAGATATCAATAGTGGGATGCCCAATGGATTTACAGAGGGACCTATACTACTTATACTTTTTTGTTAATGATATGGAGAATGATATTAATTATTTGTTTATAAAATTTACAAGTGACACAAATCTGAAAGGGATCACTAATGCACTGGATGCAAGAATCAGAATCCAAAGAGATCTTGATCGACTAAGGTTTTGAATAAATGCCTCTTCAAATATTCAAATGAATCTCTTATCTCATTGATCTTGCAATGAATATCACAACCCATCTATGCTTGCTTATTGTATAGAACTCTTGTCTATGTTCTCCCAAAAGTTCATCAAAGGAGCCATACCTAACATACTGCAGTTCTCCCTCCCTTTCTTACAACATCATGAGGGTGCCAGTGGAGCACTCTATCTCTCTGTCACCCTTTGCTCTTGTGACATGGCCAGCCCATATCTTATAATTCTATAATAATTTCCTTTACTCCTCTTCTTCTTCAGAGTTCTACATTAGTCTGTTTCAACCTGCTTGCACCCAACATGCTCCTCTCCCTCTGTATGATACTGATTTTTAGTTCTTTGAAGGCAAAGATGTTCCGTGTCTTGATACCACATAGTAATACTAGCAAAATGCTTTCCTAGGAATTTTGAGGTCAGTAAGTATATATGAAATTTCCTGAATGCAAGCCAGCCCAACTCTCTTCCACCTGTTTAACTCTGGCCCCTCTCTTTTCTCATCTGTACCATTTGTCCCACATATATTTTGAAACTGGACCGTAGCCATTCTCAATTCTTGTGGTGTTCTTTGAATGGTTGGCTAGATCAAACCCCTTTGAGTACTTAAATATCCCTTCCACAAGGCTTTGCAACTTTATGGAACTTGCAGCAGCTCATTCTTCCTAATTTTGTCCTTTTTACAGATATCCCCATTGTTGATCACTCCCTTGAGCTCTAGAGTTGCACTTCCAACTGTCTGTAGGACGTCTATACTTGGATTTCCTGCACTCCCCTCAAATTTACTATGCCTTAAACTGAGCAAATTATCCTTTTTAAAAAAGAAGTATTTGCTGATATGTTTGTTTTTTACATCATCATTTTCACCAGTTTTCCTACTCCTTTCCATTCCCAGAGTCATCTCATGTAATAGAGTATTTTTAAAGACAAAAAAAGCAAAAGAGGAAAAAAATAACAGCAACCCATCAGTACATTGAAAAAGCCTGAAAATGTGCAATATGCAACACCTGGATTGGGAGTCTTCTCTCATCTTTTATTTCAAAACATTTATTCTCTATAATTTTGCAAAATTCACTTTTGGTGTTTGTGTGTGTATGTTCCTTCATTTACATTGATGTAGTTATTGTATAAATTGTTTTCTTGATTCTGCTTACTTCATTCTGCATCAGTTCATATGTATCTTTTCAAAGATAGGTTACTCAGCTTAAGGTATGGTAAATTTGAGATTACTGTGTGAAATCCAAGGATAGATGCTTTATAGATAGATAGAAGTATAGATTCAAAGGAGTGGTCAAGAATGCGTTTTTTATAGGCAAAGAGGACAGAATTTTGAGACATGGATTAAGAAATAATCTAAATTTCTACTCTATATAAGAAAAAATTAATAATTAAATTTGTCTAGAAGTGGAATGGATTTCCTCAGGAGGTCATAAGTTCTCTATTATGAGAAGAATTCAAGCGGTAGTTGAATGCTCAGGGGTGTTGCAGACAGAATCAATCGATCAACAAAAAAATCATGAATCATCTGTTTTGTACCAGACATTGAGCTGTGCCCGGGGAATTCAAATACAAAACTGAATCAGTTCTTGCTTTCAAGGAGCTATAGGGGGAATTATATGTTTTATAGAGGAAACTATGTAAATTTATTTAATTAACAAAAAACTAGACCTATTTTTTCCTTTGAGTTTAGTACCTATCACATAAGGAACTGCCTCTACCTATGAGGTCAGGGAACCATGTTTCTTTAGGGGCACTTGAGACCCCAAAATACCAACATGCTAGGTCCTGCTCAAACGAATTCAACTCAAGCCTTCTAAGCCAAAAAGAAAAACAAAGTTTATTACAGATTTGCCATAATAGGTAGTCTTAAGAAATCTTATCATTTTTGATGCCCTTTTGACAGTTGGGCCAGACTCAATCTGAGGTAGATTAAATCTGAGCACCTTCATGGAAGCAAGATGAAAGTTAAATACAGAAAGATTGTGGGTGGGATCTAGGGTGGTCCTGGGGTGATGGGAGGAGGGGTTTAAGGAGGGTCTTGAAGAAGAGTCTAAGGAAGAGCTCAATGGGACTGGGGTGAGGTCAGACTCCAGGAACCAAGAGAATGGGATTAAGGGTGGGAAGTAGCTGAAGACTACCTGGAGATAACAGACAATGTAGGGCTAGGCTAGTTTAAGGGTAACAGATTTGGGTTTTGACATTTTGATAAGATCAAGGGTGGGAAGCAGGGCTAGGCTAGGTTAAGAATAACCCAGAGATTTGGGTCTAGCAATAATGATAGGCTTATGGCCTCAGGCAAAGGCCTCACCTAGTGAGAAGATTCAAGGGAAGTTCAAGGGAGCTCCCACAGCCTAAACCCCATCATTTATATCTCAACACCTTCTTTGTGACCCAAAATGTTAGACAGTTGCTTGGGACACTGAGAGATTAAGTGATTTGTCTAGGATTAGACAGTGGTGTGTTTATCCTTCTTTCTCAAAGAGGACCATGGCATCAGGGAAATAATGACATGACTTGAAGTTGACTTTAATTTGAGTGAGGGAGGGCTGTGCAAGGTCACCAGCCTTACTTTGTCCTCCAGAACCATCTGGGTCCAATGGGCTGATATTCATCTGGACAACTGGAGATGGTCCAGGATTCATTGGGAGACCCAGGCCCTTTTAGGCTAAGTTCTTTTCAGGTTCTCACTTTGATTGTGGTAACACCCATTCAGTAAATAGGCATATTTAAGAAGTTAATCAAGGGATGGCCCTTTTAATCAAAACTCAAAAAAAAAAATCAAACTGGGAGGGGAAGACCCTCAGGGTTCCTGGACAAAAAAGAAGCAGTTACTATTTAGTAATTACATTCTCTCAGTGGTATGAGGGCAGGGACCTATTGTCCAATCTGTGAATTCCAGAGTGAAATGGGTTTAAAGCTTGGTTTTTGAGAAAGAAATACAGCCAGTAAACTTAGAGTTAAGGAGGCAGCCTTCAGCCATCAAAATGTACCTTCCTTTGGGCACAGTACTGAGAGAGAGAAGGAAAGGAAGAGGGAGAGGGAGAGGGAGAGGCAAAGGGATTAGACAGTAAGAAGAAGGAATTCAGGTTTTCTTGATTCTGGGGTCAGCCCTCTAGGCACTACACCAGGCTGCCTCTCCTGTGCAGAATAAATACATGGTAATTTTGGGAGGAGAGGAACTAGAAACTGAGAGGATCTGGAAATGGCTCTTGATATTTGAACTGAACTTTGAAAGAAACAAAGTATTCTGAGAGGTAAAGGAAAGCAGGGATTGCATTCCAGGCATGGAGAAGAGTCTGTATAATCACACAGAAGTGGAAGAGATTGGGCTGTTGATGATGGGATATATTAGGCCAGGTCATCTCAAAGGTGTCTTCTGACTCTGAGACTGTGTTGTGTGGTAATATAGGAGAAAAGTGATTTGTTAGTTCAGTGGTGTGTAGGAGCAAGAGTTCTTTTTCAGAATACAGATATTAGAGCATGTAATAGGTATGGTAAAGAGAGAGACTCATGATTCATGAGAGAAAGAGAAGACTATTGGAACAAGATCCCAGAAGAAACTAGAAGGAATAGGCTCAAGGATACAGGGATAGGGATTAACTTTAGTGAGAAGGGTACATATTGTCTATGATAGTGGTGGTGATGATGATGATGATGATGATGATGATAACAGGTTTAAGAAAGTGGTGATGAAGATGAACTTCATATTAGATGGCCATGTTAGATTGCTCTATGAATTTGGAGGGTAGGCCATTTGACGCATGTGAGTGATTAATAAAGAGTGTGTCTATGGAGAGAAATGAGAGAGAAAAAAAAAATAAAGCATTTAAGCAGTCATGACTAGATGAAAAAGATATAGAGATAAGATTGTAGAAGAAGGGCTGTATCATTTCATGTCCAATTTTTGCTCTTGTCTCTTAAACATAGGTACCAACCCCAGACTGAAAGCTAAGCCTCTGCTATTATCATTGGCATGACCTTTTTCTCCTATTGGTTTTTGACCCCAAGATTAATGCATTGACCTTTGCTTTCTGCTATCTACTTTTGTTACCATATCCCGACAAAATGAAATTCCATTCTTCCTCCCTAGGCCATGATGGCTTGGCCTGTATACCTTAATAGGTCAATTCCAAATAATGAGATATGAGTGATGAACTAAAAAATATCATACTTGATTTTATATCCTTGAATATTATTATTATTTTTTAATCTAGACCTATGATTTTAACAAGATAGTGAACTCCAAGAGTAGAAACTCTTCCTCTACCAATGTGATCAGAGAGACTCATCAGCAATTTGGTCTTAGGAGAATTGGATGGGGCACTGAGAGATTAATTGTCTTGGCCATGGCCATAGAGCACATCTGAATCAAAAGCAAGATTTGGAACCAATTCTTGCTGACTACAAGACTGGTCCTCTATCCCCCACCTCAGACCTAACTGATGATTAGAAATTAACTAAAAGTTAATTTCTGAAAATACTAAAACATCCAATAAAAGTCTTAAGGACTGATTGAGTGAATTTTTTCTAGTGATCAGCTGCAGATAATGGTGCTAAAAGGTTGGCTGGTGAGTTTCCTGAATTACCTCATAGGTTTTCACTTTCTAACTCCTATGAAAGGAAATGAAACTGAAAATCTCTCCCGCTGTGTCCCATTGTGTTCCCATTAACCATGTTTGACTTGTTCACTATGTCCTTTGGCAATATTTTCAAGATGCTTTCCCTGGAAAAGTCATTGAAACTGAATTTATCATTCACTTGAGTCCCCACCAGATTTCTTGAAACGACAGATTTATATTGTCTACTAACTTTGCTCTCTGCCTGTCATATATTTTATTCTATCTACTTCTCATGTTGTATGTATTTATTTTCCCTGTCTTCCTAGAGCTGTCTTCCACACCTTTCAGGCATCCAACCTTGTCTTCTGTCTAGACTTTATTGTCTGACTTACTCTTTTATCTAATTTTTAATGGCCCCTTCCCTGTTCTAAGGACAGGTTGATTTTCTCACCTCTTTTACTCCTTGACCTTCCCCAAACTCTTCTAAAAGATTGCTATTTATTTTCCATTTGGTTTCTCACATTAATTTTTCACATTTCTTCATACTTAATCCTTAGAAAACTCATCCTTGGATCTTTGTCACCTCATTTCTTTTTGCAATGAATTGATATATGGGTGACTATTTTAGATTGCTATTAAAAGAAAATACTTTTAAAAATTATGTCAGCCTTCACCACAGTCCAGTTTTCTAGAGTTGATTTAGGTTATTCACTCATCCAACAAACTTCTATTATATGACTATTTGGTGCTACATAATGTTCCATATGACTAATATTTCCTTCAATAAGCTAATTCTGCTTTCTTGCTACCACCTCCTCTCTTTTATTGCCTGCTAGCTATTTCCTCCCTTTTCCTCCCAATACCCAAATCCATTTTCTACTGTCCCTCTTTTTGTCAAGGCTATCACCATCTTTTTGGTCATCTTCAGTTCACATTCTTGTTGTCACCCTCAACTCCTACCTCTCTCTCACAGCCCCAACCCCCAATCTCACCATTTGCCAAGTTCTATTGATTCTGAAATCATAGAATCTCTTGCAGTTCTTCTTTTTTCTCTACCCTTAGGGCCGGCATGCTAATGCATGCCCTCACTATCTCTTGTCTTAACTGTAGCCATGCCTTCCTCATCTGTCTCCCTGTTTCTTGTCTCTCCTCTCTCTGATACAAGTTCACAGAGCTACCAAATGCATATTTGTAAAGCACACCTCTGACCATGTCATTGTCCTACTAAAGAATCTTCAGGATTCTTTGTTGCTTCCAGTGTAAAACTCCTATGTTTGATGATTAAAGTCCTCCATAATCTGACTCCAATCAATATCTGTAGACTGATTTCCTATTACTTTCTCTCATGCTATGTTTCAGCTAAAATGACCTACTTGATATTCTCTATAGATGAAATTTCATTACTTCTCCCTGAATACGTTGCCTTACTATGCCTGGAGTGCTCTCAATCTTTACCTCTTCTGCCTTTTGTAATATATTACTTTTTGTTTGATGCAAAAAGTACAGTATTTTGTTAAATACAAAGGACTTCCTGACTCATACTTCAAATTATTCTTGTTTTCTCTCCTCTTAGATTAGTTCTGGCAAGGGCATCTATCCTTTCGATATTGATTATATATTATCTATCCCCACCTCCATCATTCTAAGTTAAAACCAAACTGGCTTACTTGTTCCTAATATGTTAAATTCCATCTGATCTGCTTCTATACTTTTTCACCATTGTCTCTCATGCCTAGAATGTTCTCCCCTTTCAACTCTGCCTATTGACACCCTACTTTGTACTTTCCTGTTTTCCCCAGTTTGTGTCTGCTCTCCCAGGGAAGTACTAGTAATGTTTAACAAACGACTCCTCCAAAAGCGTGATATATTTTTGGTTTAATCTGTAATTGTTAATATTTTCTTCATTACTTTAAGTCTAGGCAATCAACAGAACAATAAATCAATCACTGATTTGTAGCATCTTCTCATTTCCATAAAGGTATAAAGGCTCACAATGAAAATTTAACAGTGGGCTCCACAAAGTCCTTCTGAGTTCACTCCAGCACATCACCCCTACTCATCCTCCTGAAATCACTTTGAATTTAAACTGTATGTTTCCTGTATTAACTTAAGTGTGAATAATAGTCCCCTTCTTGAATGTAAATTCTTTGAAGGCAGGAGTAACTATTTTATATTTGAATCCTCTTGTATCTAGTATATTTCCATTATGTAGTAGGTGCTTAGTAAAACTTTTTTTTGATTAATTAGATTTGTATTTATCTGTGTATATTTTGTTTACTCCCAGTAGAATGAAAGTTCCCATTGATAGGGATATTTTTGTCTTTGTATACACAGTAGTGACAATAGTATTTTGCCCATAGATGATGTTTAGATGGTTATTGAATTTGATTGAATTGAAACTGGAATACATGGAGAGAGCTAAAAAAAAAGAAAAGAAAAGAAAAGAAAATAGATATATCTTGGGACCAATGAACAGCTTCTGGCTCTAAAAATCTTCCTTTCTTATAAACTAAAATTTCTGAGTCATGTCTACTCTCTTCAGAGAAATTGTTTACTGGAACATAGCTTCAGAAATAGAATATTCTTTGATCAACAGTAATTAAATAACAGAACATATCTCTTCTGCATTCCAATATGAGGGTGTGGTCAGAGCTCCAGAACTTGGCAGGCATAAATCATTTCTTGTCAGTTAGTCCATAAGCATTTATTAAACATTTACTGTGTATCAGGACTATACTAAACACTAGAATATATAATGAAAATTAAAAAAAAAACTAAAGAAAACAAAAAAATTGAGTCTCTGATCTTGAAAAAGTCGTATTTTAATGAATACAAAGAAAAGTAAGAAATAGTCACTTCTCTTAATGGTACTTGCATTCTATTTTGGACATTGGGCAGAAATAGAAATAAATATAACAAAATTATAGAATAACAAGTAAGTGTTGTTAGTCAGTATCCTATGAAAGTTTAAGGGTCCCCCCATGCTCTAACATTCTACAATGCAATAGAAAGAGAAGTTCCTTATGACCGAGGAAATGAGGAAAAACTTCACATGGAGAAGGTAGCATTCAGGGACTTGAAAGAAAGGTAGTTTTTTAGTCAAGGGAGGTATATCTCTTTCATATTGAATTCTAATTAGTCCCTCTCTATTCTAGTCTATCCTAAACAACTGCCAAAATGATTTTCTTAAAATACAGGTCTAACCAAATCATACCACTGGCTCCCACAAACTCTTTTGGGATCCCTATGACATCTAGGATCTAATATACACTCCTTTATTTGACATTTAAGACTTCTCACCTGGCACCTTCCTATCTTTTCAGTCTTATATTGTACCTTCCCCCCAACTCTAAGCATTCAGCCATACTAGCCTTTGTGCTATTTTTACTCACATATGGCACTCCACATCTCTTGTGTCTATGTCTTTGTGTTGGCTGTCCCACATGTCTCCTTCTTCATTTCCACCTTTTGGAATCCATGGTTTCATTCAAGATTTGACTTAAATGCTGCATTCTGCATGAGAACTTTTCTTATTGCCATCAGTGCCTAGTCCCTCTCACTACAAGATTAGCTTGTATCTGCTGCATATGTTTTGTATAAGCCTATATACCTATATCCATGTCTATATCTATACATATATATATATATATATATATATATACACACACATATGTATGTGCAGGGATATAAGGGTGAGGTGTGTGTGTGTGTGTGTGTGTGTGTGTGTGTGTGTGTGTGTATAGTTTCTGCTTTTCAAATGGAGACTCATTGAGGGCAGGACTGTTTCTCTTTTGTCTTTGAAGTCCTAGCTTTTAGCATACTGCTTGGCCAATATTAGGGCACTAATTAGATGCTTTTGATTGCTTGATGGAAGAATGAAATGCAATGCCTTAGGGAGAAAGTGAGAAAAATTATGGAAACAGGCAAGCCTGACCTATCTACACAAAAGATAAAAAAAAAAATCCAGTTTTATTGATCTGTAATGTACCAAAGAAAGGAGAACTGTGAGATAAGGCTGAGAAAGTAGATAGATGCCAGATGGTAGAGATACTTTAATGCCACGATAAAATGTTTAGATTTTTTTTTTATGTTAGACAGTGAGAAGCAATATGGAGTTAAATAATTACCTTTATTTAGAAAGAAAGTAATATCCTTAGTCTTTGAAGAATAAATATGGAACCATCTTGCTCAGTAAATTTGGTTATTTCCCCATAATTAACATTAATTAAACTTTAACTCCAGTTCTTTAGTGTCAGAAGCACACTATTAACTGTGCCACAGTAGTGTTTTCTTTTAAAAAGTATGCTAATACATTTTAATCCTAAAATGTTTATGACATAATATACCTGTTTTATTAAGATGGCAAAGTTAATTTTTATTGTGGTGCATTTTTCAAACCTAATTTTAAAAGTCGCAATAGACTAGTACAGAGATGTTTCTCAGTACCCTATTTCTTTATGTTATGAGTGACAGAAAACTCGAATTGAAGGAGGTCTCAAAACATCATCACTGGATTTCAAATTGCTGGTTGGTCACTCACAAGATCATAAAATCATCAATTCAGAGTTGGAAGAGATATTACAGCTCATTTGCTCCAAATTGTTCTTATAATAAATGAAGAATAATAGGGAGTCACATGGACCATTTCTCTTGTTAATGGGGACATCTATGATCTTAAAAATGTGTGACCTTTGGATCCCCACCCACCACCTTGACATATGTCCAGAGCATTTTGGTCATTATTCCAAACTTCTTGGCCACCAAAAAGGGCAGGAGTTGTTGCTATACAAGCCACCAAATGTGAAATACTGAGTGTTTGCTATGTGTTGATCATTGTGCTATCACTGGGGGAAGGAGGTACAGAAAAAAAAAATAAGGTATATTTCCTGCCTTCAAGGAGTTTATAATCTACTTGCAAAGATAATGCTAGCACATGGAAAAAATGACAGCCACAGGGTTAGAATTAAGTGAAACAGATATTCAGAAGAGAACAAGAACTAAATGGCTTTTGTCACCTATAAAATGGCAGGATTGGAGTAGATGATCTCTGAGGTTCCTTTCAAGCTCTCAACTTCTGATTCTATGATGTTATTATGAGGCAAGAATTTTGGGAGGAGAAAGGAAATGACTGTTTTTTCAAGATTAGGTAGGCATAGGAGAGGAGGCAAAGGAGAGAGAGGATATGGGAAACGGGTAAAGGAAAAAGGTGAAAGGAGTATATAAAGGATGGTGAAACTAATCTGAGTATAACAGAGAGTACTTTTCTCATTTTTCATGATTGACAATATATCCTATAGGACTTCAACCTCTGTTAGTGGCTTAATATTAATTGGAGATCATTCCTCTTCTTGGAAAGTGTACTGTACGATAAGGATAAAATGAATTAGGGTGTAGAATTACCTCTATTCACTTTGTACATATGTAAAAATTTGGCACAAGTAGCCTATTCTTTTGTTTACATTTATACACTTATTGAACAAACATTTCTTAAACACCCATCATGAGCACCTATAGATATAAATGCTAGGAGAAAGTACAAAAATACTTACAACATGATTCTGCCTTCAAGAATCTTACAACATAATAGGAATAGCAGGAAATGTATGTGGATAAATTATATATTGGAGTATAATAAATTCATAAGGGGAACATTAAATGCTTTGAAATCAGATTAAGGTTAGACCTTACATAAACACATAGATTTAAAGCACGACCGAATAGAATTTGGGGCTAGAAGGGACTTTAGTCATCTGGTTCAATGCCCTTTCCGCTATATGAGGAAACTGAGGCTAGATGAGGGTAATGATATTGGACGTCACACAAACATTGATGAATACTCATACCCAAACTCACGCACAGCAGTTTAATAGGAAAATTGGATAATCTACTAAGTAATGACGTCAAATTATTCTATTATTAATAATCTATAATTTTCCCTAAATACAAAAAATCTATACTTACCTTCAAAGGTTCTATCTTCTCAACATTCTCTGCTAAGTCTAATTAAAGAAAGAACTAATCTAAATGCTCCTGGAACATTTACACTCCTCTTTCCCTCCCACCATGACTCATCACTGAACAAATCACTGCTGCCTTAAGAATATAGAATTTTTCAGTGATCATTTTGTTAAATGCAGACAATTTACCTAGGCCATGTATTGTGTTGCATCGTGCCCTTTTCTTATGACTTAGGAGTGACTCTGAGATGTTGAGGACTGAAACATTAACATCTCTGCTTTTGGTTTGGTTTAAAGGATTGATTTGACTTAATCAGCCTCTTCCAATAAAGCAATGGCTTTCAAGCTCATTGCCTTTTCTTTTAAATTAAAAAAGTCAATGAGTTTGATCTCAGGCAAGACATAAAATTAATCAGAAGAATGGCATTGGGTGCACAAGCACACAGCAGTTCATTTTCAAAAGAATTTCCAAATGAGACAAAGACTTGGGCACATTTCTTGTGACTATTGATCTTATGTCATAATCATACCCTTCCTCTTAATTAGAAGTCTCATCATATCTGTTTAATAAGGTGAACATTTGTAATGTTTCTTTTTGACAGCTTTTACCTACCATAGATGACTTCTGTTTTAATTTTCTTTCCCTGGAGGCAGAGGGTTTTCATCTTGCTTTGTAAAACTACCCCAATGGCACATACTTTGCAAATCTTCCCTCCCCAAACCCTCCCTCTACCACTCCATGCATCAGACCCCTCCAAAACCCCTCCCATAACAATAACAAAAGCAGTATCCTTCAAGGAAAGGGGCCTTTATTTACAAGGTGCAGAATTCTAGATCATTTCAGGCTGGAAGTAGAATTTTATTTTTAATTTATGGAACAAAGCAGGCATTTCCACAACATAGCATATTAAAAAGGATGATTGTACATCAAACTGCAAATCTACTGTGCACAATTTGCTATTCCTTTCAAAGATACAACAAAATTATCACGTAAACTTCTTTTTTCCCTTTTTTTTCTTCCCTACCCTCCCATGCTGGAAACGTTATTACTGTCATCATCATTATTATTATTAGCTCCTTCTCTCTCTTTTTTTTTTTGATGAGGTAGACATAAATATGGGCAGGAAGGTGGTGCAGTCAATAGAGTACTGGGCCTGGAGTCAGGAAGACTCAATTTCCTGAGTTCAAATCTAGACTCAGACACTTACTACTCACACAGACCCCAGGCAAGCCACTTACCTCTGTTTGCCTCAGTTTTCCTATCTGTAAAATGAGCTGGAGTAGGAAATGGCAAACCACTTTAGTTTATTTGCCAAGAAAACCTCAAATTGGGTCATGAAGAGTCAGACAAAACTGAAACAACTGAAAAATGCAGGAACATAATCATAATACAAACATATGACATAATCTGAGGATGTCACTATCATGCTATTGCTCTTTTATATTTAATGTTCTTTAGGGAAGATGGTGACTGGAAAGCAGAGACTAGCGTGAGCTACCTGCCCAGTCCCTCCAAAAACCTATAAAAAATGGCTTTGAACCAATTCTAGAACTGCAGAACCCACAGGGTAGCAGAGGGAAGCAGGGCTCTAGACCAGGACAGCATGGATGGTCTCTGGGTAAGGTCTATTCCGCATGGAGCTGGGAGTGGAGGGGAGCAGAGCTGAGTGGAGCAGAGCCCAG
>CM053622.1:684565501-684590760 GCA_028646595.1 Phalanger gymnotis | reverse complement strand
CTCAAAGTTTTAAAAAATAGATGTTCAAAAACAAAAACAAAAAAGTTTTTGCATGCAACAAGAAAATAAGATACACAGGCAATGGGGCATAGAAAGCTATCTTGCCCTACAAGAAAGGAAGGGAAAAGGGGATGGGAGGGTACTGGAGTGACAGATGGGAGGGCAGAATATACGCCATCTTGGAGTGGGGGGGAGGGTAGAAATTGGGAGAAAATTTGTAATTCAAACTCCTGTGAAAATCAATACTGAAAACTAAATATATTAAATAAAATTTATAAAAATAGAAAAAGGTTGAAAAAAAAAGAATGTTCTTTAGGGTATTGTGTAAGTAGAACAAATGACTTCTTTTGTAATTGGATAAAAGTATTGGAAATTAGATTCATCTTCTGTAGGCTCACTGAAAGTATTTTCCAGTAATAGAAAGGACAATGAGGATGACAAAGTACCTTATCCTGTTTTTAAGTCATGTTTTTAACATGTCCTTGTAGGTTTCTGTATTTTTTAAACATTTAATTCCACATAGCCAGGAGATTATTAATATTCAGGATAACTGCATCTGTTTAAATTATTCCTAAATCTTTATGGATCAAAAAATATATCCAAGTGGTTGTTGGCAGGGGTTCTTCCTTTAATGATACTTAACTTCCAGGATAGTTAATTTGTTAAATTCTCAAATATAATTTGAGATTACATTTGTATTATGAGGATTTGTTGTCTCTTAGATTTTAAAGAATAGTAATTTTTCTACTTTGTAATTCTATCTACCTGATTGTGTCTTTATAATTATTATATTTTCTTTTTGACAAGACTTTTGATTTTCTTGGTATTGGGAGCATGGGATGAGGAACTTTATTTACAAAATTTAAAAAAAAAATTTTTAATGTCTTTGTTTCTTATGTCATCATAGTTATCTCCTGTATCCATCCCCCTCTTAACTGGGGAGTTATCTTTTTTTTTTTTTAAATCATGTTTTTAAAGAGGCAACTCCTCAAAAATAATTCTAAAAAATCAAAATCAAAAACAAAAACCTCAGGCACAATTAAGTGAAATATAGACAAAATCTGAAACACATGCAATGTATAACATTGTGGATTTTCCTCCTTCATGAAGGGAGTGAGAATAGGGGTTTCCTCTCATGTCTTTTCATTCAGTTCTGCCTGATCTTCATCATTTTGTTTTACTCATTTTTTTTATTTTTTGATGTATGTTTTTTTCTTCCATTTATATTGCTGTGGTCATTGTATATATAATTTACTTGGCTTCGGTTCATATAGATTATTCCTTGTTTTCTCTTTATTTATCACATATATTGTTTGTTGTTGTGGTTCAGTCCTGTCCTACTCTTTGTGACCCCATTTGGGGTTTTCTGGGCAAAGATACTGCAGTGGTTTGCTATTTCCTTCTCCAGCTCACTTTACAGATGAGGAAAATGAGGCAAACAGGGTTAAGTGACCTGCCCAGGGTCACATAGTAAGTTTCTGAGGCCAGATTTAAACTTAGGAAGATGAATCTTCCTTACTATGGGCCTGTCACTCTATCCACTGCACCTCCTATCATTCAGCACCATAATATTAATTTACAACCCATTCATGTACCAAAATTTGTTTATTCATTCTCCAATCAATGGGCATCTACTTTGTTTCCAATTTTTTGCTATCACTAAGGCACTCTTACAAATATTTTGGTGTACATGGGACTTCTCTTCCTCCTCCTCTGCTTCCTCTTCCTTTTTTCAGTATTTTATTTTCTCCCAATCATATGTAGAGATTTTCTTCTTAACATTGACTTCCTAAGGGTAATCACTTTATTTGCATCATTCCAAATTGCTTTCCAAAATGGCTGTACAATTTCATAGCTCCACCAACAATGTATTAGTGTGACTATCATTTCACAACATCTCCCACATGGACTTTTATAAATATAAATTAGTAATTGTAGGAGCACTGAGAGATTAAGTGATTTGCCCTGGTTCATATCATATGTATCAGGAACCAGACCTGACCCCAGCTTTTCCTACTCTGTGCTCAAGTCAGTCTCTCTAACCACTGTACCAAGATGCTTTATTATTATTATTATTTTATTACATTATTATTATTGTTATTAATTAATACATTACAGTACTCTGGATACCAATTCCTCTGTCAGAATCACATTAAAAAATTTCAAGCAGGTAATTCTCTATTGTGTTTTCAAAGGTCTCTAGAGAAGTAACATACAGTAACTTATTCTTGTGTTTAATAAGCTTCCCTCTCAATTTAGCAAAAATCTACGTGCTTCAAGCAGGATTCTTCTTATTTTGTCAAAGAGAACATTAGAACATATCTATCCATCAGTTTCCAAGTAAGAGGCTTTCATGTTTTCTCTATTTTGTTCATGAGTCTAAAAATCTAAGTTTTTCAAATCTTTTAAAACACATTATTTAACAACGTTTTTATTTAGATTTGTGGCTATTTTGTGATTGACCTAACTCAGGCTAGTCTCATGATAATTTAAACACAATATTGGAGGGAAATGAGACACTCATAAGTCATTCAACAGTTTTCGAAACAAAATTTACTGTCATAGGAGGAGAACCAAATTCTTCTGTCTCTCAGTTGCCCATAGTGGTCTACCAGCCAAACATCAGAGCTTGACTGGAGGTCGTAATAGCGTTTTTGTACTCAATCAATAATTAAACATTTATTAAATGCCTGTTATGTGTCAGGATCTATGCTAAGTGGTGGCAGATAACCACGGAATGATGTCAAGAACTGAACAGTCTTCCGAGAAAATCAAATCCTGATGATGATCATCATTATTTAAGAAAAAATATCCCAACTTACATGGGGACATTGATCTCACCACAAAGTCTATTTTCTAAAAACTCTTCAACCTCTCTGCTCTAGGAAAAGGTGGTTGATTATATAATAATAATTACAACAATAATTATTACTTTTGTCTTGTATATAAAAATTTACAAAGTAATTCTCTCCCAACTGCCATTAAGAGAAATTATTTTTATAATTTCACAGATAGAAGAGTTGTACTTCAAGGGGTTTAAATAATTTGTCCAAGGTTACATAGTAAATAAGTGTCAGGACAAGGACTTAGACCCAGCTCCTTTGATACAATGATCTTTCCACAATACCATGTTTTCATGTCAGCATGATACAAGTAGAGAAACAGTAAGCTTCCATATGTCCACTATTTGCACTTAATTCCTCTGGATTTTAAAGATTTTTCACTTTTCAATAGTACTCTATCAAAATGCAAAATAACCAAGGCAACAATAAAAGAAATTCCCAAGTATGTGCACAACTTGAAACACTTAATTCCCTATAGGAATCTGATCTAGGATATGTATCCTTGAGTAAGGTGAGATGGATGGGGGACAGGAAAAGATTCTAGATTATATACCCTAGAAATAAGGGCACAAAAAGGAAAGGTTAGAAGCCACCAAAGACAGAGTTTATCTACTCCATTGTTTTGCAAAACCTTGTCTATGGTGGAGATCAAAGGTGTTCCTGGTCAGAGCAAGCATTGACTAGGGTCAACATTCTATGCCCCATTCAATTGTATCAAGAATAATGTCTGACTTGAACAACACTACAATATTATGAAGTAATGTTTCCTTCTTCATCCTCCCCATCCCTTAAATCTTTTGGTGCTATGCTCATCTTTAACTCCTAAATTTTTCACTGCGGGACTTGGTTTTCTTCTCCTTGTATTTTCCCTTGTGATATATGGATGTGTCAAATCCTGGCCCAATTATCATATCACGCCAGGATTAGGACTCTTTGGGACCTTTGGGAAAAGTGGTCCAGCTCTGAGACCTCATTATGCTCAATTCTCTCTTTCTCTAGGGTGCTACTGATTAAGTTTTAAGAATTCATTGCAATGAGGATTAAATACCAGAGGAATCCATTGGCTGTTCTCACTCATCAGCACTGTCTCTGCTCAGCTGACACCCTGAAGCACAGTTTCAGAATTTACCTTTGTGAGAATTGAGCTCCACTGGTACCCCAGCGTTGAGGCATTCATGAGAGGTTGCATTTCTTATTTTTCTGCCTTGGTTCAGAAACAGCTATGACCTAAAGGAAGCTGTCTTTTTTTTTTTTTTTACAGAGGTCTTAATCAGCACTTCCACCAGCAAGTTGCAAAGGATAGTTGACACAGTCACTCAATTAATCCATCTTATTATATGTGCAATTTAATCCATCAAGACCCAAACTACCCAAACATTTTAAAATTAAAGAAACTTAAAATTGAAAATAGTTTTGCATTTAAAGCAAGAACAATAAGCCGTACTTAAGAAACGTTTGTACAACCTTGAAGTATCAGACTGAGACAGTCAGTCAGTACGATTGGTTATGGCCCCTTAAAAAGATTATATAGGGTGGCTCCAAAATCTTAGGTCAATTTTAAACTTTTAAAGCTTAAAATGATAGCTATTAAGTTATGAACAAGGTAAAATCATAACAAAACCAGAAGAATTAAAAACAAAAAAAAAGACTAGATCCTGCTATGTCCAATTGCTTGTTTACAAAACTCATAACAAAAGAAATAGAGGATTATTTTAAAGAACACTAAAACTAACAGAAGACCAAATAGAGATCTTAACCCAATCTTAGAAAAAAACACACACATACACAGATACACACACACACACACACACACACACACACAACTATATGTGAAAGAACTACCAAGAAAAAAAATGTTGATGCCTATTAGCTGAAGACTAGCTAAAGCACTATAGCACATGAATGTATATAATGGACTATTAATTGTGTGGTAAGAAATGCTGGATGTAGTGAGTACAGAGAAACATGGAAAGATTTATACAATCTGTTTCAGTGTGATGAAAATCCTTTGATATACGCAACAGTTCTTTGAAAGGAGGAAGGGGGCTGTATGTAGGCAATATAAAAGGAAAATGTATCAGTAAAAGTATGTTTGGGTTTTTCTTTTCTTTTCTTTTTTTTTTGGAGGAGATAGTAGAGGACCTGACAATCCTGACTGCTCTGTAGAATGTGCAGATAATATCGCATCACAAAATATTGGGTGATTTCTAGTTGCAAATATAGCCATATAGTCCTTACATTAACTTTATTT
Organism: Phalanger gymnotis; assembly: GCA_028646595.1. Taxonomy (NCBI): domain Eukaryota; kingdom Metazoa; phylum Chordata; class Mammalia; order Diprotodontia; family Phalangeridae; genus Phalanger; species Phalanger gymnotis. The sequence goes on along the minus strand of CM053622.1, from coordinate 684,585,666 downwards.
ATTGTTATAATTAACTTTATTGTTATTAACTTTATTTATTTTAACTATATTACCTTTTTGACATTTAACCCACAGAGATTAAGGTGTGGGGAAAGAGACGATGCATCAGGGAAAAAGATGGATATGCTGCTCACAAATTCAGTTCCAATCCACAAGCAATTTTTGTTGTCATTTTCAGTTTTGACTGACTCTTTGTGAGCCCCTTTGGGGTTTTCTTGGCAAAGATACTCTAGGTCATTTTACAGATGAAGAAACTGAGGTAAAAAGAATCAAGTAATTTGTCTGTGATCACACAGCTACTGTCTGAGGCCATATTTGCACTCATGAAGATGGGTCCTCCTGACTTCAAGCCCCATACTCCATCCACTGTGCCACCTAGAACCATAAATAAGCATTTATTAAATGATCTGCTTTGTGCCAGGCATTTTATAAACTAGTCCAGAGCAACTTTTTTGCCTTTTCCTTATTCTCTTCCTTCTCTTAGGCTGTTTAGGACCAGGCAATTTTTGTTTTTCCCTGATAAATAGCATTGTGGTGCTGAGAGTGCATTGTTGTAAAGTATGCACTGAATTTGCATCTGGAACTCTAGGTTTGAATCCTACCTCCCAGGCTTACTAGCTTTGGCTCCAAGGAGAAATCACCTAATCCCTGAGCCTGAGTTTGGATAACTTACATCACAGACTTCTTGTGAGGAAAGTGTTTTGTAAGTTTCAAAATACCTTATGTAAGAAGTGTTTATTTTTGTCATTGCCTTATTCAAATAGTACAAGACTTTGACTATTGAATTCTTTTACCCTCCTTTGTTTCATGGGTTTGTATCTTTTACTCAAATAACATTTAGTTTTAGTCATCATCATCACATTATCACAATAGCTGAAATTTATATAGGACTTTGAAGTTTACAAAGCATTTATATACATTATCTTACATAAGCCTCACAAATAGCCTAAGAGGTGTAGGTATATGCCCATTCTATAGTGGAGAAAACTGAGGATCATTTTTTGCTCATTGTCACATATCGCCCAAGTATTCAAGGGAAGATTTAAGTCTAGGTCACCTTGACCCCGAGTCTAGCATGCTGGATGATAGACCACACTGGTTCTCAAACATTTATTTAATACTCTACTTTATGCAGTGTTTTTTTATGCATTGTCATCATTCTAATAAAAATTTGTTTGATTGTCTAGTCCTAAAGTGGAAAATCTGTGGCCAGAGATAGGTTCATATCCACAATTTGTGGTAAAAAGCCACTCTAGTTCTTTCCCACATTTCAGGCTTTAGTTGTGCCACATTTTCTCATGGATGGCAGATTTGGGTCATGGTCAAAGGATATACCATGTGTGTCAAGTAAATTTATCGAGAATCAAAGATTCTCCTAAGTAAAAACTGAAATCCTGAACTGGGATGCTACCACAAGGACATGATTTGATGCTTCCCTGACAGATCAGAAGTGAGATGGAAGTGAAAAGCCAGACTATTTCCTATGGGGGTTAAGAGCTGGGAGGGGAGATACTGTCATCCTAATGATTCTGATTCCATTGGGAGGTGTTAAGGCTGAGACAGGGTTGTGGTAATGACTAAAACAATAGATAACAGTAATGTAAACATAATGGCTTATAATGATCTAAGTGAAGGTTCACTGGCAAAGGGAAAAAGACTGGTAAAACTATGTTTTGAGCATGACAATTTGACAAACTCATTATTCTCATAGATCTGATTGAAGTCATTTGGATTAGATGAATAAACATAGGCAATATTCCTTGATTAAATATCAGGTTGACCCACTTATAAATTTTATTTCCTTACCTCTGTCCTCTTTATTATTCCATGTCTGCTGAATTTGGTATTGGTAGAAGAGGGGAGACTAAAGGGAAATTGAACATCCAGTAATGTTCAATACAATTAGCTTGCCATTCCAAATGCCTTGGAAAAAACCTGAAAATCAACCATCCATTTGATTTAGACCTTTTGATGGAAATCAAAATAGGCTAGGGGAAAAGTCAAGCTATAAGGATGGGAGTTAATTGAGTAATAAATGAAATCACCCCTACCCTATTAAAAGTGTCAAAATACTTAGTGCTGATATATTTGTTGGGTGGGAACACATCTGGATTGTTCACTACCTGTGGTCAAGGTCAGCATACTGCCCCTGCAATTACAGGAAGTCTGTTTGGATTGACTGAGAGACTTGATCATGCTCCACCTAGTATAAAAAGAACAAACTAATTGGAAAAGGAGATTCCTACGTCCAGAAATAGGGAGAAAAGAGAGAGAGACCATGTACAGGATCCTTTGGTAGGAAGGAGCATAACTTTTTTCGGCCCAGGTCTTTTCCCTTCTTTTGTTGGGAGGAAAACCTTGTCAGCCAAAATTCTAGCAGTTTCCCAGGACAGCTGATAGTAACTTGGAAGTCAAAGAAAGACTGGATAGAAATTCAAGGCTTTACATATAGCTAAGCAGAAAATCTATTCCATACTTACTAAAGGAAATATTTGGGGGATTTTGCAAAAGGACTTCTAGGATTTGTGTTATCCTTTCTGCCATATGTGTTCTCAAACCTGAATCCTGATTTCCTCTGGACTTTGTATTACTTTGGTAGAGAATGTTATAGGTTTTTGGAGGAATGTTTTGTACTAACTGTTCCTACTATGTGACCTTATTAAATGCCCATTCCTATGATCTAATTAAGTCAGGCTCAGCAATTAATATCAGCTGGCAATCAAGGTGGGCACCATACTGATGAAGTTTTGTCGGCAATAGCATTAGAAAAGACATCTCCCAACCAGTCAGGGCTTGTATTAGAGACCTCAGCAAACAAATTCTGGGGACCCAACTGTCAGTGGGAGCAAGGGTTGAGATATTAGTTTCAGAGAATAGCTGCAAAGGAATAACCTTAAGCCTGAGGCTCTAACTACATTTTGCAAATTCAATGAATATTTAGAAAGGGTCTTGTGCATCAGATAGGTATGAACAGTCCATCCAAATAGGATGAACATCTATAGCTAATTTGTCCCTGAGATGTTTTATAGAATTTGCTTTTCAAAAGTTGTCCTTTAAACAACCAATCAGCAATGATTTAGTATTTGCTACATACCTAACACTACAGGGTAATAATACAGAAGTGTAAGGCAAAGGGGAGTACAGTAACAAGCATCTATTAAGCCCCTACTACTTGCACGGTGTTTTATAACAACACTGTAAGGGAGGTACTATTATTATTTTCATTTTACCTGCAGGTGCTATTATCCTCACGTTACAGTTGAGGAACCTGAGGTCAAGAGAGGTTAAGTGATTTGCCCAAGGTCACACAAGTAACATAGGTGTCTGAGGCTGGATTTGAAATCAGGTCTTCCTGAATCTAGATCTAACATTCTATCCAGTGTGCCTCCTAGCTTCCTATGCATTAGACATTGTTCTTGCTATCTCAGACCTTGAAATATATTTAAGGAAAAGACTATATGAAATAATTTGTGAAATATTTTTTGCTAAAATGTGGGAACTAGTTATTCAGAAAATATACGATTGACATGAGCTACTTTGGTCAATGACTTGGATAAGTCCTGAATTAGACTTTCCAGATATTGAAAGCAAACTTTCTGGGTCCTTGCCTCCTACCATTATCCTATATGCCCTGTGGTTTCTGTTTACTAATGTATTAAGATACCTATTTGCTCCCTCGTACTGAACTTCCATGATATCAGCTTTCTGCCGAGATCACCAATTGTCATGCTTTACCGACACATAAGACTTCCTTTTGCTCCCTAGTTCACTTTCTCACATTGCCTGCCATGCCTCAGCAGGTCTTTTTAGTCTCTAGGTCCCAGCAAGTCCCTATTTGGTCTATTATGTCTCACCCACTGACCAGTCTTGAGATGAGTCATAAAGGATGGATTGAAGCAGGTTAAGCAGAAGGGAATAGAGCATGCATTTCATTTGCCAAGAATGGTATGAAGAAAGGAAGACATTCAGGAAAGGACACGCATTAGAACCATGGACTGACTAAAGCAGAGCCTCCATGATGGGGAGTAGTAGGAAATAAATTTATGTCAGTTTTGGAGTCTTTTTTGAAAAGAAGACAGCAGAATTTGAATGAGTTGCATCCAGTAATAGAATGTCACTATGAATTCTTGAGCAAGTGAAATGACATGATGAAAAGTGTGTTTAAAAATATTTCTTTGGCTATATTGTAAAAGAATCAGGAGATAGCCCACAAATCCAGATGTGGTGGGCTGAAGGTCTAGATAAGGGGAATCAGTGGAAGTAATGAGGAAGAAGTGAATCAGAGACACATTTCAAAAGAAGAAATGACAGAAGATGGTAACAGAATGGCTATAGGAATAAGGAAGAGGGAAGATGACTCAAATGTTTATAGTTGGACTTCATGGTTTGAAGAATCCATAATATTATACAACTGTGGAGGTCATAACTTTCTCAATTCAAAGGAGTATTAGGGTTTTCCAAAGCCTAGAGCTGAGATTCAGGTTTAATTTGCTAGAGATTTATACTCTACCTCTTGTAATCTTCTTTTTATAAGTGTCTTATGTGTTTCTGAGCAATAAAGCTAGAGCAAAAAATAATTGAGATCTATTGAAGTGGATTCCAAAGACCTGTAGGGTCAGGCTCTGATAGAACTTCTCTGTAAAAGTATGGAAATGATTTACGTGTTTCAGCAAATCTTCTGCCATGCTGTGTGCAGCGAGAAACCTGGAGACAAAGCAAAATCTAACAGGACTGTGAGTGATCCTAGCTCTTAGATTAACAAGCCCCTGATACTAGAATTAATAGGCTAATAAAAAAAAGAAATTATGTCAGATATACTTTCATAATTTTAATGCACAAAGGATTTTCATTTAGTTTTTATGCATCTCTTTATTTGTTCATTTATTCGTATCTTTTGCTATTTTAATTAAACTTTAAACAATACCAAAAATTACATGTACAAATAATTCAAGTATTTCATGTGGTGCACTGGATAGAGCACTGAGACTAGAATCAAGAAGAGCTAAGTTCAAATTCATCCTCAAACACATACTATATGTGTGAGCCTGGGCAACACACTTGACCTCTCTTAGACTCAACATCTTCAACTGTAAAATGAGGATAATAATGGTATCTACCTCACAGAGTTTTTGTGAGAAATAAATGAGATAATAATTGTAGTGCTCAGCACAGTGTACTATATGTACTACATGAATGTTAGTTATTATTATTGCTATTATTATTAATTACTTTATCATTTTTGTATTGGTCATTCTTGATTTATTTTTAATATTCTATTTGATTGCCGTCACAGAAAAATTAGCCATTCCCCATGTATAAATTCCTATGGCTTCAATTATCCCTTCTAGATAGATAATTCCCATATCTTCTTTGATGACTCTGATCTCTCTTAGACCTAGACTGAAATCTTCTCTTGTCTCTATAACATTTCTATCTGAAGGTCCTATTGATAACTTCAATTCAAAATTTAAGTTATTTTATTTTTCCCCAAGCCAGGTCTTCTTTGTGATATCAAAATTTCTTTCAGTTGCCCTTGTTTAAAGCCTAGTTGTTCTGTTTGCCTCTCTCTGGCTTTTTTCTTTCTCATATCCAATCAGATACCAGGTTCTTTTGATTTTATGTTCATCTACTAAGTCTTTCTCCAGTGTTCTCTACCCACTGTAGCAAGTCTGCTAGCAGCTGTTGTTGAGGTGTAAGACCCAACAAAACAAGCAACAGGAGCTGCCAGCACAGGTTCTTTTGATCTGCTCAGTATCTAGAGCAGTACTCTTCACGTAGTTGATTTTGGGGGGTCAATTTGAATTTATATTGCTCCTTGTTCAGTCATTTCACTCATGTCTGACTCTTCATGACTCCATTTGGGATTCAGATGGCTCTGGAGGAGAAAGTGAGGATGGTGAACTTGCACAGCCCTCCCTCCCTCAAATCAAAGTCAACTGCAAGTCATGTCATGATTTCCCTGATGTTATGGTCCTCTGCGAAAACAAAGGACAAACACAACCTGTGAGTAGACCAAGTTGCCTGAAAGGGGACCCCCTTTCAGGGTAGTTGTAGTTGGGTGACTCAGTTCATCCTCTCCCTCTCCCTCTCCTTCTCCTCTCCAAAGGAAGGGAAATTTTAATGTCCAGAAGCTGCCCTCTTAACTTGGAGTTTACTGGCTAGATTTCTTTGTTTCTTTGTTTCTCTCTCTCTCTTTCTTTTTTTCTTTCTCTGCTTCTTTGTCTCCTCTCTCTCTCTCTCTCTCTCTCTCTCTCTCTCTCTCTCTCTCTCTCTCTCTCTCTCTCTCTGTTTCTCTCTCTCTCTTTCTCTCCCTTCCTTTCACCCTTCCTTCCCTCCCTCCCTCTCTCCTTCCTTCCTTCCTTCCTTCCTTCCTTCCTTCCTTCCTTCCTTCCTTCCTTCCTTCCTTCCTTCCTTCCTTCCTTCCTCCCTCTCTTTCTTTCTTTCTTTCTTTCTTTCTTTCTTTCTTTCTTTCTTTCTTTCTTTCTTTCTTTCTTTCTTTCTTTCTTTCTTTCACAAAACCTTAAACCCAGTTCACTCTGAAACTCACAGATTGGACCACAATAGGTCCCTGCCCAAGCTCCACTTAATGGATGTATTTTGGGGCCTCCTGGCTTGGAGTGAATGTCAATGGTAACTGTTTCTCTTCGGAACAGCAACCCTGAGGGTCTTCCTCTCACAGTTTGATTTTTTTTCTTTTTTCTAATTAAAAAGGCCATCCCTTGACTCAGTTCTTAAAGAGGCCTATTCACTGAATGGGTCTCACCTCACTATAAGTGAGTACATGAAAAGACCTTAGCCTAAAAGGGCCAGGGTCTCCCATTGCATCATGGGTCATCTCTAGTCATCCTGATGAATATCTGTTCACTGGATCCAGATGGCTCTGGAGGAGAAAGTGAGGCTGGTGATCTTATACAGCTCCCCCTCATTCAAATCAAAGTCAACTGCGAGTCATGTCATCACTTCCCTGATGTCATGGTCCTCTTTGAAAGTGGACAAACAAATCCTGTAGTTTTCTTGGCAAAGATATCAGAGTAGCTTACCATTTCCTTCTCCAGCTTTTGACATATGAGGAAACTGAGGCAAACAGGGTTAAGTCACTTGTCCAGAGTCACGCAGCTAGTAAGCGTCTGAGGCCGTATTTGAACTCAGGGAGATCAGTCTTCCTGACTCCAGGCTTGGCACTCTATACACTGCACCACCTAGCTTCCCCCCTTCTGGCACATAGGAGATAATATTTGTAGATTGATTGATTAGCACTTAACTTGGCCTCTAACTCTGGGTGGCTGGGATAGTGCTGGAAGGGTATTACTCCTAAGTTTTCACAATTCTAAGCCATGCTGTTCTAAGCACCTTTGAACAAATAACTTTCCTCCTCCTCCTTCTCCTTCTTCTTCTTCATTGTCTTCTTCTTCTGCTCCTGCTTCTTTTTTAAGTTCTTACAACATATTTCTGATAAGTGGATAGGAGATTATTCATTTTATAATATGCTATAATATAGTATGCTGCACTTTCCAAAAAGATAAATTTGCATTCCATCCAGAATGTATAAATGTAATTTTTCTTCGTAACCCCACCAGCATTGAGTTTTGTAATCTTTATTTTGCCAATTTCTTAAATGTGAGTTGGTGGTTTGAAGTTAGTTTAATTTGTATTTCTTTCATCATTAATACAAACTATATCTGTGGGTGTGCTGTCCAATATATAAAGATATAGTTCATGGATGGCATGAATAGATATGATCTGGGATCTGGCCCCATTGTAGTAGGGTCGTTCCTGTACCGCCAACAGCATAGCTTGGGGAGGGTAAGAAAGGATCCAAGATTGTTTGAGGGTGGGCTATCTCTTTTATCTTCCAGATGGTTAGTTTGCCACTTCTCAAATATCTCTAGTTTGGGAGAATGATGTTGGATTCAAAATAAAAATTGGTCTTCCTATTGTTCTAAAGTAGCCCTTAGCTTATGCTTACCAGATTTTCCCCTTTCCAAAAGAAATTATTCATAAATGGAGACCATTACAAATAGCTAGTACACCTCTCTATCAAAGAAAGCAGGAAATATAAATTAGAGAAGTTATATAGAATAGAATATAGTGCCCCCCCCAAAAAAAAGTACATCAGAGTAAATGAAGTCTTAAGCTGGGAGCAAGGTTTGAGTAGAGATTTCAGCTCAAACTAGGCCAACAAATTATCTCACTGATAGGGAATCTGTTCTTGCCAGTCTTTAGGGCTGCAGATGCTAATGGTCAAAGTATGTGATGGGGGCTGGCTTCTCCTTCATGTCTGTGCTTCTTGGGCAGTAGTCTGCCATTCAAAATTGTATAGCATGTCTTTTTCTTGACTTGTCTCTCTCAAAGAAGAACTAACTCATCTAAAGTTCCTTCTTCATTTATGCAGAACTTTTTCTGTCAAATCAAGAGTTTTGTTCCCTTACACATGCAGTGGAGCACCTTTAAGGCATTTTATAGAAAACCCTCCCCACTCTTTGGGAAAGAAAAAGGGTTACGTGTGGAATATTTAATTCTCCCTCCCCCCAACTATCTGTATCAGATTTTGTAAGTTACTTTATCATAACTTTTGTTAATTTGTGCCTAGGGTATGAGCTGTTTCCATGAGAAACATTTTTATAATAGGATAAAGGGCTATTCTTCTTGTAAAAAGCATATTTAATAAAAGACATTTAGAAATTTCACCCAGTTTTTTTCAATTTAAAAATAGATCAGTATTTGTATATGATAACTTCTCTTTGCCTCCTTTTATCTCTACCACCCTTTAATGGACTTTGCTCTGGGTATAGTTGATCTATTTATGACCAACATCATTCCAAAGAATAGGAACATTGTAATTAGAAATATTGTCAAAGATAATATATTCCTTTTAATACTGAAAATGTATACATGAAGTTAAAGTTCACATAACAGGGGGAGGCTGCTCTTTCAACATACACAGTTAAAGGGCCTGAGTCCTTGGCGTGGCTCTGATTTGAAAAGGGAGTGTGATGAAGCCATGATGATTAAGGACCACAAGAATCACTGGGGTGAACATTCCACACTGCCTGCAATAACCATGCCTTGGGTTTCTTTGGCTGTAGCATTAAATAACAGCAGAGAACTCATTTTCCATTTTTTTTTGCAATTCCCCAAGACAGTTTGTTTGTGCCCAGAGATAATAGTGGACTACATTTTCACCTTGTGATCTATCTGTTAATGGAAACAAGTGCATATCATTGCTTCAAATATAAAACTGGGGGTTGTTTCCTACCTTGGCTGAGGAGGTGACAATCATGGCTAGGCAATTTTGCTTCAAAAAAATTGAAGGAATATATTCCCCAGCCAGTGACTAGACTGCAACTTCTTTGCTCATCCTTTCTGACTGGTGAATTGTGTAGGTTAATAATGTTAATGACATATCCTTTGGATCATTTTACCCCCTTCATTTTTCTTTGTCTTTGGGAATAAAGCAGCAAACTGGACATCACTGAGTTCAGTTTTGATAATAAGCTATTTCCCTTAGTTCTGAGATGCTGTCTGGGAGCCCTGTATATTTGGCAACACCTGCTGTTCATTTGCTTTCTCTGCTTTTAACAGTCAAAATATTCCCTTTGTGAAGGAGGAGGATTAACTCAAATGGCAGAATATGGTATCAATACCCAGCCATTTGGTTTTTTTTTGTTGGAATAGAGAATTTATTGGCAAGCAAACCCCAGGCTACTTTCTTCTTGCTCATTTTGATGGTACAGTGTTTGCATATGGGGGTTGTCAACATGTGCACTAAAGGTGTTAAGTCTTAGATCATTTATCAGATTTATTATCATAATTCCTCTTGGGCAGGCTCTCCCTTGTGCAGCCTTTACAGATATTACCTAATGAATCTTTATAGCAACTGTCCCTTGAGGCCACTTAGATGTGTTGGTGCTAATGAGTCTGGCACTAATGAAACCAAGGTCTTGGGTTCTATCATTGTATGTAGCTTTGCACTGAGTGGAATCTTTCTCCTAGACCCTAAGGGATACATTTTATATTTATGGGTTATTTCTTAAATCAGGATCTTTGGAAACCCAGAGTGGAACAGGGAATAAGATGACTAAGGGCAAACCTAGCCCTGTAATTTAAAAAAAAAAAAACTCATAGCTTGTCTTTTACTGATAGTAGTACAGTAATAACCTCTTCGTATTCAGAGGACATAGTGGCAGTATCGTATAATAAGTAGATTTGGCCTCAGAAACAAAGATTAAATTCCAGTGCTACCTCTGAAATTCTGACTATAGGATCCTGGACAAGTCTCTTAACCTCTCTGTGACCCAAGCAACTCTCTAAAACAAAAACCTTCATTGGTAAAGGGATCTTCCTCATTGGGAATTTTCCTTTACCATAGAAGTCACATGTCCATTCCCCATTCCCTTTATAAAGCAAAGAATATTATTCTCGTTTTCTCTAGTCATTTAACAAATCAAGAATAGATTGGATCCCATTTGCATGCAATTCCTCTGCTTCACCAGCATTCAAGCCAAAGACAAATCTCTATGACAGTTTAGGTAGCAAAGCCATATTTGTGTCATAAAAGCAAAAACGAAAATGGTAGGAATCTTGCCCCGTGCTCCTTGTCCTTCTCTACTATCATTGAACACTATCTGATAAATATATGATGTCTTATTCTCTAATTGTTTCAAATGCGTAAATTGAACTATCCTCACCAAGTTCCTTTATTGTATGTACTTAGCCCTGCTGCTGGATGCTCTGTAGTTAGTACAGAACTAGGTCCATTAAAATATGTTCCATGATAATTGATTGATGATTTATAATTACACTTGGTCCTACTTGGAGATACACAAACAGAAAAAGACAGGCAGAGAGATCTAAGTGTAATGTGCAATATTACATGATAAGTATATTAAAGAGGTATAAAACAAAGCACAATGTAGGTCATCCCCTCTTTGCTTTAAGAGAAGTATTCTGCTTCCCAGACTGGAGACGCTTTTAATATTGTTATTAAAGCTTCGGCTGCTGCTTGGCCATCTGTGGGAGTGATATTCCCAGCCCTGTCTGCTGTCCATTCAGGAATAATTAAGATGAAAAAGCTCAGTAATATTACTTGACTTTGGGCAGAGCCTTTCTCTTAGGCTGATCCAAATCTCTTGACCTGAACAGGTGCTCTACCATCTTTCCAACTATTAAAGGGCAGTTTCTAAGCAGGATCCTATCACTTCCAAAGTCCCGTTGCCTCCAATGTTACAGTTGCCCTACAGCATACAATAATAGAAAGTGAAGTTTTTTGGTGAAAATCCTGCATTAAATAGAAAATTATTCCGTATGATGATTGGAAGTTTAAAACCTTTGTCAATTTCATATATGTCAGTCAACTCCTCATCTCTCTGGTCTCTAAGGATCCTTTCTGCTTGGAGTTGCAGGAGAGAGTTTGCTTAATGCATTTGCTCTGCATCAATTGTTACTAGTTGTATTCTTGTCCCTATCAGGTAGTTTTAAGAAAAAAAAATGAAAGGGACATCTTTAGTTGGAACTAGAACTTGAAAGTTTGCTACAACAGTAAAATTACTAGATAGGTCTCCTCTTTTCCTCACTCCCATCATTTCTTTTCTGAATACCACAAAGCTCTGTTTCCTACAGTCAATTTCATTAGCAATCTGGATCCATTCCAACCAATCAATAAATAAAGCTCACTTAAGCCACATTTATTTCTGGAAGCAAACAGCAATCAGTTCCTTACCAAAAGAGTTTAGTCTGTGCCCTTCAGGTGGATCAGTAAACAACAAGTTTTGGGACTTTGCAATCCTGTTCCCAAGAGGAAATGGAAGACCCAAAGGAAGGTAGATGAATAGAGTTCAACATGCCTTCTTACTAGAAAAAATGTATTTCATGTTTCTTTTCATTTAATCATCAACCAATAAGCACTTAATAAGTATTTACTCTGTTCCAGAGACTGTGCCAGGTACTAGGGACACAAGTATTAAAAATAAAACAATCCCTTATTACAAGGAGCTTATGTTCTAAATTATTTAGATAATTGATTATATTCTTATCACTTTGTTCATGTAGACACATAAACTTTCGGTTTGCTTATTTGTTTTAAACTTTCATTTTCAGTTCCAAATTCTTTCCTTCCTTCCAAACCCTCTCCCACCCACAGAGAAGTGAAGAAATATGATACCCATATGTGTGAATTCATGCAAAGCATTTTCCACATAAGCCAAGTTGTAAAAGAATTTTAAAAGAAAAGAAAAATAACAAAAGTGAAAGAAAATATGTTTCAATATTCACTCTGAGCTTATCACTTCTCCCTCTGGAGATACATGACATTTTCTATCATAAGGCCTTTGGAGTTGTTGTAATTCATTGTATTGATGAGAGGAACCAAGTCTTTCACAGTTGATTGTCATTAGAATATTGGTGTTACTGTGTACAATGTTTTCCTAGTTCTGCACCCATCACTTTACATCAGCTAACATAAGTCTTCCCACTTTTTTCCTGAAATAATCTACTTTATCATTTCTTATAGCACAATAGTATTCCATCACAATCACATACTACAACTTGTTCAGTTATTCCTGAATTGATGAGCATCCCCTCAGTTTCCAATTCTTTGCCATCGCAGAAAAGGCTGCTATAAATATATTTGTATATATGGGTTCTCTTCCTTTTTCTTGGATATTTTTGGGGTACAGCCCTAGCAGTGATATTGCTGAGTAATAGGGTATACACAGTTTTATAGCATTTGGGTTTCAAATTAATTTCAAATATAGTTCCAAATTGTTCAAAATATTCAAAATAGTTTGAAATTGTTCTCCAGAATGGTTGGACAAGTTCACAGCTCCACCAGCAATGTATTTGTATACTTATTTTTCCATATCTCCTCCAACATTTGTCATTTTCTTCTTCTTTCACATTAACCATTCTGTAGTAGTAGTTCAGAGTTGATCTCATTTGCATTTCTCTATTCAATGGTGATTTAGAGCAATTTTTAAAACAATTATTGGTATTTTTTATTTAATCTTCTGAAAACTGCCTGTTCATATCTTTTGACTATTTATCAATTGGAGTATGACTCTTATTTTTATAAATTTGGCTAAGTTACACTTTTAATAGAGAATCTTTTGTAATCCCCCACCTTTTCTATGTTCCTGCTTTCCTTCTAATTTTTGTGGAATTGGTTTTCTTTGTGCAAAATATTTTTAATTTTGTTTAATCAAAATTATCCATTTTGGTTCTTGTGATTCTATCTCTTGTTTGAGATAGAGGTCACAAATAATTTTTCTATACTCCCTAATTTGCTTACTATATAATCTTTTGTATCTAAATCACATATCCATTTTTAACCTTGTCTTGGTATATAGTGTGAGTTGTTGGTCTATGCCTGGTTTCTGCAAGACTGCTTTCCAGTTTTCCTAGCAGTTTTTGTCAAATAATGAGCTCTTGTCCCAATAATTTGGATCTTTGGGTTTATCAAATACTAAGTTACTGTGATCATTTATTTTTGTATATTGTGCATCTAATCTAATTCTAGGCCCTAGAGTTTTCTAAATTTACCATCATGTCATTTGCAAAATGTGATAATTTTATTTCCTCGTTACCTATTCTAACTTAAATTCTTTTTTTTTTGTCTCATTGTTATAACTAGCTTCTATAGTACCATATTGAACAATAATGTTGATAGTGGATGTCCTTGATCCAACCCTGATCTTATTGGGAAGGCTTTTAGTACATTTTTTATTACAGAAAATACCTGCTCTTGGTTTTAGATTGATACTACTTATCATTTTAAGAGAAGGTCCATTTATTCCTATGCTTCTGAGTGTTTCGAATAGGAATGGATGTTGTGTTTTGTCAAAAGCTTTTTCTGTATGTTTTATTTTTTCTTTGTTATTTATGGTCAGCTATGTTTGTTTCCCTAATATTGAACCAATCTTGTATTCCTGGTTTAAATCTATCCTAGTCATAACATATGATCTTTTTGATATATTGCTATAATTTTGCTAGTATATTTTGTAAAATGTTTGCACTGATATTTATTACTGAAATTGATCTATGGTTTTCTTTCTTTGCTTTTGCTCTCTCTAGTTTAGGTAGCAAAGCCATATTTGTGTCATAAAAGCAAAAAAAAATGGTAGGAATCTTGCTTTACTTATTTTTTTCAAATAGTTTATATAATATTGGAATTAATTGTGGTTTAAAAGTTTTGTAGAATTCATTTGTAAATCCCTCAGATACTGAAGTTTCTCCCCCTCAGGGCATTTATTTATGGTTTGTTCAATTTCTTTTTCTAAAATAAGATTATTTAATATTTATTCCCTATTCTGTTAGTCTAGATAATTTATATTTAAATTAATATACATTAATTTATATTTTTATGTTTTCTTCTATATCATTTATATTGTCAGTTTTATCGGCATAATTAGACAAAATGTTTCATAACAATTACTTTAACTCATTTTCATCAATTGTGCAGTTACTTTTTTCATTTTTGATTCTGGAAATTTATTTTCTCTCTTTTTAAAAATAAAATCAGCCAATGATTTGTCTGTTTTTAAAATGAAACTAACTCCTGTTTTTATTTAGTAGTTAAATATTTTTTACTCTTAATTTTTATTAATCTCTGCTTTGATTTTCTGGATTTTTATTTTGATATTCAAATTAGGGATTTTTCTATGTTTTTAAGTTGCATGCTTAAAGCATTGATCTACTTTTTCTCTATTCTATTGATGTAAGCATTTAGAGATGTGCATTTTCCTCTAAGTAGGGCTTTGTCTATATTCTACAAATTATGGTACATGTTCGCATTGTTATTATTTTAATAAAATTGTTGGTTTCTATTATTTGTTCTGTGACTCACCCATTCTTTGGGATTAGATTACTTATTTTTCCATTAATTTTTAATCTATGCTTTGGTGTCAATTTATTGAAAGTAATTTGTCACATTATTGTCTGAAAAGGGTCATTTGATATTTCTACTTTTCTGCTTTTGTTTGTGAGTTTTTATGCCCAATTAATGGACAGTTTTTGTGAAGGTGCCATGTACGACTTAGATAAATATGTGCCACTTTCCTTTATCATTCCATTTTTTTTCTAGAGATCTAATATATCTAACTTTTCTAAAATCCTATTCATTTCTTTCTCTCTTACTTAGTTTATGGTTAGGTTTATCTAGTTCTGAGAGTGGTAAATTGAGGTTCTTCACTAGTATAGTTTTATTATTTCCTGCTCTGTCCCATTTCACTTTCCTTTAAGAATTTGGATGTTCTGTCATTTGGTACTATGGCTTTAGTATTGCTATTACTTCATTCTCAATTCTATCTTTTAGCATCGCTTTTTCTCATCCTTCTAGCCTTTTTTGAAATTATTCCAACATAATAGAATCATACCCATGCACTCTGTCTAAATATATTCCTTCTAAACATTCTAATGATGAGAAACTTCTTAGGTGTTAGAAGTAAACTTCTATATGGAATTTAAACTGTTTAACCTTTTTAAGTCCCTTAGGATTTCTCACTCACTTTATTTCTTATAGGAATTCTCATTGCTCTTGTTTCCAATATGCATTTTTTTTTAAACTTTGAGGATTTGCTGGTAGATGTTTTCAAGGTGTTGTCTTTTTCTGAGTTTGTGACTTGAGTTTCCCTGTCACAATGGCAGCATTTTATAGTCAGGTTATTTTTCTTTTCTTTTTTTAATTTGTCCTTTTTTCCAGTCTATTTCTTGACTTTGGACTTTATGTTAGAATTGGGCCCTTTATGTTAGAATTGGGCTCCCCACCTCAGTGGGGAGCAGGGAAGGAGAGGGAATAACTTTCCTGAATTTTATGCCATGTTTTCACAGCTCTGTCTAAGGCCTGAAAGTTTTTAATGCTTTCAATGTGGTGTGTGATGTTTTCCATGTAGAGTTCGGGTAACTGCCTTCCTGGTCTGTAATCTGTTTTATATTTAGGTAGAACCCCTACTTCCTCATGGCAATAACTACTCCATGTCACTTTGGAAGTGTGACCTGGAAGTGTGTAATACATGACAAAGCAGCCAAATAGCACCAATCTTTCTCCTACTGGTAGTACAAGGGTCTCTTGGGATCTCTTTCTGGCCAGGTATTCAGTCCCCTTATCAACTCTGGGCTCTGCTGCTGCCCCACATCCCACATCTGGTATGGTGTGTTAATATGATCTGCTTTCACCACTCCATGTTCCCATCTATCCCCAATCCCATTGTCCAAAGACCTCTCTTTTTGTCTTCTTAAGCTTCCCTAAGTAGGAAAAATAATTCACTGTGACTTTTTCTTGAGGCTGTCCATTCAGAATACTGTTTGATATTTTCTCTGGTCATTTGGAGGAGAGGTTTTGGGGGAGGTTGGACAGTTGTGACCTTTTACTTTCCTTCTTGACTCTGTCTTTCTCTCTCTAGAAACTGACTTTTCTAAAGACCAAGAGAGATCTAACAGAAATACAAAACATGTTATATTGAAAGAACTTATAACATTGTTGGAAAACATGACTTACATATAAGAAGCAATAATGAAACTATCATTGCCCATGGCTAGTGTAAACTGAGTTGAAAGGAGTTGAAGACTCAACTAACTATTAAGGTTACAGGGATTTGAGGATCATCTACCCTGCAAAGCCTTTATCAGAATGTTCTTCTGACACTAGTGAAGTGTAGCTAGGGAACAGGCTTTTGTGTTCTTGAGCATAGAGTGTAAGCAGTTATTGAGAGCTTGAAGAAAAAAATCTGGATACTAGGAGCAGCTATTAATGGTAATATGAATCAGTGAAAATGATTGGTTGTGATTAGAATGATGTAATTCTGTGGGAACTAAGAAAGTGACTCAATGTATGTGATTTGTGAATGTGGAAAGAGCCACAGAATCAGTAGTTTTTTTAAAAATTACTATCTATTTTGAGCATTTTTTTCCTTTTGAATTTTGAGTTCCAAATTTTCTCTCTCCCTCCCACCCCTTGCTCCACTCACTGAGCAAAATTATATTAATTGTACATATGAACTCATGCAAAACATTTCCATATTAGCTAAATTACAAAAAGAAGCCAAATAAAGAGAAAATTTTACTTCAAAATGCACTTAAGTTTCATCATTTCTCTCTCTGGAAGTAGATAGCATCTTTTTTGTTTAATCTGTCCTTTGGAATTATCTTGGACCATTGTATTAATTAAGTAGTCAAGTCTTTCATAGTTTATCATCATTACAATGTTGATGCTATTATGTACAATGATCTCCCAATTCTTCTCACTTCACTTTGTATCAGTTCATACAGGGATTTTTTTTCTGGAACTCCTCCTTCATTATTTCCTATAGCACGATGGTACTACATCACAATCATATGTCATAACTTCTTTAGCCAGTCTCTAATTGATGAGCATTCTTTCAACTTCCAATTCTTTGGAAAAGAGCTGCTATAAATATTTTTGTGCATATAGGTTCTTTTCCTTTATCTTGGATCTCTTTGGGACACAGACCTAATAGTGGTATTGTTGGATCAAAGCTATTAATTCTCTTTTTATAATTTTATTGTGTTACTCTCATTTCTTTGCCCAATTTTTCCTCTGCCACTCATCTCTTTCTTAAATTCATTTAGGAATTCTTGTTCGATTGTGGTCCAATTAGTATTTTTCTTTGAGGCTTTGGTCATGGCTCTTTTTGTGCTATTATCTTCTTGTCAATTTCTATTTTTGTTATTTGCTTCTTTTCCTAGCATCTTTCTTGACTTTAAACTTTAAGTCAAAGTTGTCCTCTGCTCACCTGGGGCTGTGGAGGCACTGTCCCAGGCATCAGACTTTTTTGTGTTGTTTTCTTTTAGACCTAGTTCTGGGGGTCTGCAAGTCATCAGTGCTTCCAAAGTGATATGATATGGGCAGAGGTGGTCACTTCTCTCCTGGTCTGTACTGTGGTCTTTACCTGGGAAGGGCTTCTTCTCCCTTGCAGCCACAAGTGCTAGTGTTACCCTCAGCCTTGGAATTGTGATCAGGTTCCCTCTTCCCTTGCTGCTGCAAACCCTAATATTCCTCTCTGCCTTGGAATTGTGACCAGCGTTTCTACTCTCTTGTGACCAATCATAAGCACTCCTCTCTGTCATGGTACTATGACCCAGTACTGCTTATGGGCAATAGTTGCCAATGAGCACCAGCTGTACTCAGTGCCAGCATTGGGCCCCTCACAATCTGTTTCTGACCAGTTGTCTGACCCCCTTACCATCTCTGAGTTGAGAGCTCCTGAAGCTGCTGTCGTTGCCACCAAGTGAGTGTACTCTGGACAGACCTCTATCCAGGTGTCACAGATCTCTTCTGTTGACTTCCTAAATTGTGTTAGGCCAGAAAATGTCTTATCCTGATCTTTTCTTGGATCTGTCACTACAAATTTGATCGACGTGTTATTTTAAAGTTGTTTAAAGGAGAATGCTGAGAGAGTTCAGCTGGGTTGCTACCTTTAATTGCCATCTTGACTCTGCCCTTGCGCTCCAGATTCAGCGTTGGTAAACCAGCTTCAAATCCTAATTCCAACACTTATTAGCTGTGTGATAGGGAAACTGAAGCCACAGAAGATTGACCTTCCCTAGCCTTAAAATCAAGATGATAATAATATTTGTTCTGTCTGTCTTCCTGTTTCTCTGTCTGTCTGTTTATTTGTCTATCTACCTAGCCATCTATTTATCTATCTCTCATAGGATTATTGGGAAGGAAGTATTTTGTACTTACTTTGCATTTATAAATGCAGTAGAAATATACATTATTATTAGTTCCCTGAAGCTGGAGGGAAAGATGAAAAAAAAAACGGACGAGGAAATAGAAAGTCTGAGAAGATTGAATCGAGGGCATTCATAGATAATGTCTCAATCTTCTTCGTGATATAGGGGGTGAAAAGAAGGAGATGGTTTTGAGAATTTAAGAAGTAAATGAAAGAATTAGAATATCCATAGTCATGAATGCAGAAGATTGAGTATGAGATTATATATAGAAATTAAGTCCCAAATGAAGTTGAATGCCATCAATCAGTAATTAACAAAGTAAGCAGTTTTGTGATTTCCTTTTATAGCATTCAAGTTATTCATATAGTTGTTCAAGAAGAGGAACAGAGGAGATATATGCTGTAGTTCCTCAATATTAGCAAGGTGGGAATAGTGATCAAATATGCAAGGGATTCAAGAGTCATGGATTTAAGAAACCTTGCAGATTATCTAGTCAAACCGCCTTCTTTTTATAAGTTAGGAAACTGAGACCCTGAGAATTTAAATGCAGGCACTCAAAGTGATGCAGGCATAAATAATGGAGATAATAGGCACAAATAATCCGAAACCAGGTTTATGTATTTTTACTTCACGTACGTTGTCCTTTCTCCTATACTGCAAAAAGACCACATTATTGTAATGACTAGATACAGAGTTCGTTTTACTTTTCCCATATGTCTAAACAACTCGAGTTCCTTTAACTATTTCTAAATGTCGTGGTTTTTCAATTAACAACCTTGGGCCTCAGTTTATTTTTTTTGTAAAATTTAAAGGTTGAACTAGTGACTCTAAGGTCCAACTGCCAATCTATCCATACTGTGATCCTTTACCACCCTGATACTCTTCTTTAGTTGTGTGGTATTTATGGTCAGTGTCCATTTTAAAATATGGTGCCCAGACTTGAACACACCTGTCATTTTGTTTTCCTGGTTATACTCTAGTGAAGCAGGATTACTTGACCCCAAGAATAAAAAAAATTCAGAGAGGGCCATATATTGAGAACAGAAATTCTAACCCTTCTTCCTCTTGACCTTTAATAGAAGAGACATAATGTCATCATTACTTCAACTTCCCCTTGCATGTAATTACTGTGATTCTAGCCAGCCCTTATGTCCATTCTGGGAAAGCCTATGTTTTCTGGAGTCATTATCTCTTATTATAAAACCTGACCTGCTAGGCTGCTTGGCAGCAGATTTTTTTCTTCAAACAGTCAAGGGTAAGGATTAAGGCTGTGAGAGATTTCTTTCTCCAGGGCTTGGGACTTAGTGTCTTTTTCAAAGCTCATTCTGAGCTTAAGGTTTACATTTCAGGATACTTGAGAATATCCCTTTCACTTTCTATGGCAAGATTTCATATTGTTGGTGTCAGGAGGCAAAGAACAATCTTGCCTAACCTTATAATCACTTTGAAAGCCTTAACACAGGCAGGCCACACGGGGC
>CM053622.1:684539587-684565001 GCA_028646595.1 Phalanger gymnotis | reverse complement strand
TGAGCTTTTTGTCAGGGTATGACTGCTTGTAGAGTAGAGAGTACTTTGTCCCAAGCTTCAGGGTCCAAGCACTGCTGTTTTCAGAACTTCCACTACACCATCACCACAGGCTCTGTCACAGCAGCACTTCTCCTCCCCTAAGAGCCATCAACCAGGACTGCCATCCAGATCCAAGCAGGGCAAAGCAAGAGAAACTGCCTCTGTGCCCACAAAGCCTACCTTTCACTCCAGCTCTGATCCACTGCTAGATTCTTCCCACTGTGTGAAACAGGGACTTGGGAAGCAGCTGATGCTAGAGGTCTGGAAGAAGCCTCAGGAGCTTCCTGCTGCTGCCACTGCCACTGCTGCACCACCTCCACCACCCCCAGGGCTGGTGGCTGGATCACTCTTACCTTGATCCCGCAGTTTCCCACTAACCTGTTCTTTGGCGTTTGTAGGTTGAGAAGTCTGGTAACTGCCACAGCTCAACGATTCATGGCCCTAAGGCCTGTTCTGGCCAGCTGATGCCAGATCTCGTCTGTCCTGGCATGGCCCATGCTGGGCTGCTCTCCACTCCCAGCACCGTGCAATAGACCCTTCCCAGGGACCATACAGGCTCTCCTGGGCTGGAGACCTGTTTCCCTCTGCTATTTTGTGGGTTCCGCAACTCTGGAATCTATTCAGAGCCATTTTTTACAGGTGTTTGGAGGGATTTGGGGGAGAGCTTAAGCAAGTCCATGCTTTCCAGCCACCATCTTGGCTCCACCCCTTCTTCTGAATTTCCAATGAGTGTGGTACCATGCTTTCAATCACCTATATATGCAATGTCTGAGTTTTCCTCAACTCCTAAGTCTCCTTCATTTCATATATGAAACCAGTTGCTAAATCTTGCCAATTCTAAGTCTTCAACAACTTTCAAAATTCCCCTCCTACCCCCTTTTCTCCACTCCTCTGCCATAATTCAAGTTGTTATCACACCCTAACTGGCCCATTTTAATAGTCTCCTAATTTCACCTCTGCCTCAAATATCTTTCCTCCTTAATCTATCCTCCAAACATCTACCAAAAATTTTCATAAGTCTGTCCATGTCTCTCAACTATTTATTAAATTTCAGTGACCCTCTATTGAATCTATAGAATCAAATATCAGCTTCATTTGCTATTTAAAGCTCTTTCCAAACTGGACCCATCCTACCTTTATAGATTTATTCTACCTCATCTCACGCCATATGTTCTCTAGTATAACCAAACTGATCTTCTCTCCATTCCACAAACAAATAAGTAGGCAGACAGACAGACAGACAAACAAACAACATAGACATGCCAAAGGCAGAGGGTGGAGGAAGTGTTGGCACACTGCAAGGAGTATTTCATTTGGCCTTTCTCCTTCCCTTGAGGAACGCGGCACACCATCACTAAGCGCTGTAGCTTTGCATGACTCTTCTCCATATCAAGAATCTCCTCCCTTCTAAATGCTACCTCTTGTAATTCCTAGTTTCCTTTAAGGCTCTTCAAGCACCCTCTTTTTCATGAAGCCACTGATTCCTTTCCCTGACTTCATACCATCTATTGTGTTTTGCATGTCTTTCGTATCTATCTATATTGTACATATTTTTCCTATTATTTCAATGTAAGGTCTTTGAAGGCAAAGGACTTATCAATTTTGGCTTATTATCCCCAACACCTACTACACTGCCTGGCTCATAGATAGTATCATTAGGTGATTTCCAGAAGGATTGAACCAATTCAGAGCTCCAACAGTAGAGTGCTTATTGACTGACTGATTGGAAGTTTGTGTCTTCCACTTCTCTTTGTCTCCTTAGCACTGGGCAGCATGCCATATAAAGAGCAAGCAATCAATGAATGTTTGTCAGTGGTTACAAAGGTTGACATGTTTTCTATCAAACAAATAATCCATGCACTCCCTATTATTATTCACTGGGGGGTAGGGAGGGGGGCAGGGTGGAGAGCTGATTAAGCTTCCCTATATTTGGTATTGATCATTCCCTGGCTGACAAATGTATTCCTCTCATATCTCATATTTCCATCTTTGAAAAACATTTTCCCTTTATCACCTCTATTTAGCTTAACTCTGGCCCTCCCCAAGCCTATTCTTCCTCTATCCCTACTTTGCACTGTAGATAGTCTTCTACTGTTAAAAAAAAAAGTTCCCTTTTTCATCTTACATTCCCTCCATCTTCATGTATTCATCGAAACCAAGCCTTCTTGTAAAGATACCACATCTCTTGGCATCCGCACTTCCTCCTCTGGCCCCTCTTAACAACACAGGACCAGAGGAAGTATGCTCCTTGTTAATTATGCTCCCTGCCAATTTCAGAATCTTTCTCTGCATCCATCATCTCTCCAATTGTGAAACTCACTATAGCTTACTCCATCCCCTTATTATTAGTTACTACATCCCTTCATCCTGCAGGTCATTCATTCTTCTCTTACAATAAGTTTAGTGACTTGTCTACTAGGTTTCTTTTCTAATCCGAAACTACCCTAGTTTGAATAGCCTGGTCTCCCAATTTATAAACTAACTTCAATGCTGATAACCTTGGCCTATGGCCCTTCATAACCTGTCCCCTTCCTAACTTTTTAGTGTCTTACACTTTCCTCTCCCACACATACTCTAAGATCCAGTGACACTGGTCTCATTGTTTCTTGCACAGGATCCTACATCTCCCACTTCCATGCATTTTTACTGACTGTCCCACATGCCTGGAGTGCTCTCCCTCCTCAAAGCTACATCCTAGATTCCCAGGTTTCCTTTGAGTTTTAGCTGAAATTCTACTTTCTGCTAGAAGCCATTCCGCAACTCTCTTATTGTTAGTACCTTCCCTCTGAGATTACTTACAATCTACCCTATACATATCTTTTATTGTAAACAGTAGTTTGAATATTATCTCCCACATTAAATTGTGTGCTCCTCGAGGGTAGGGACTACTTTTACTTTTCTTTTTATCCTCAATATAGTACTCATCATAGTGGCTGACATACTGTAAATGCTAACAAATGTTTATTGACAGATAGGAGTGTTATATATTAGAATGATACTCCCACCCCACCACTCCCAGTAATCAATTGAATTTGTCCCAAGTGTCGGAATTCCTTGTTTTGACCCTTTCTGGGAGAGTCACTGACAAAATTATTGCATTTGAGTTTTATTCCTCACCATACCATTGCACTAATGTAATAAACCAGAGTTCATTTCAAGGTTCTAACTAGACAGGAAGATACACAATATTGAGTACTGTGATTAAAATGCTGAAGTCAGGGTTTAAATCCTGTCCTTGTGACAAAGTGGTTGTCTAACTTCAATGGTATAATAGAGAAATCCGGACCTTTGAGTGTAGACTCTGGGACTTTAGTCCTGCATCTGTCCCTTACTAGTCATGTGGCCATGAGCACACAACTTCGCCTCTCAATTCCTTCCTCTGTAAAATGATAGCTTTGGGCTAAATGGTCCTTCCAGATCTTGTGGTTTTAGTCTCAGTGTTTTTTGGTGTCTCAGAATCCAGAATTCCTAACAGGACTAAGGATCATAGCAAGGCTAACTTTTATATTCTCTTTATAGAGTAGATCATATATAAGAAGCCCCAATTTACAATTGAAAATCAAGCAAAAAAAATACTTATTAAGATGTGAGTTTCATAGAGATCATAAGAATGATTACTTTATATATATGCATATATATATTTATACACACACATATACATACATGCATATACATGTGTGTATAAATGTGTGTATACATATATATATGCATATTTGTCTTTAAAGTTTATAAAGTACTTAAATCCATCATCTTATTTGAGCTAAAAAAAGAAATTCAGATGTTTCCCATTCACATCAGTCCTTGGTAGGTTCTGGTAGTCATTTATAAAGCCAGGAGACAATTGGATTTAGAGCTGGGAGGGATTTTAAAGATTAATCTCCTCATTTTAGAGAATAAAAACAAAGTCCACATAAGGAAAGAGATTTGCCCAAGGCCATACAGGAAATAAGTACCAGAGTCAAGATGTAAACCCTATTTCTCTGATACCAAGTCCTCTGCTTGCCTACCTGTGTAACCTTGGCCAGTGAGTGACAAATCCAGGATTCAGACCTGTCTTCTGACTCCAAATTCAGAACTCTTTCCACTGAACCATGCTGCCTCCCTTAGGCTAACTAAGGGTTACGTTTAACCCATTTATCTGTCATTTCACATTGACTTTTGAAGATTTCTGCTTTCTAGCTTTGTGTTTTTAACCTCTGAAAATCACACTTCCAACCTGAGGGGAAAAATTATTTCAGTCTCTACTCTAGAATAATTCTGCTAGCTAAGGGAACCAGAGGCAACTCGAGATTTACTGATTGACGACTTCATAAAGAATGTATTAGGTGCCTCCTCCCGCTTTTCAACCTGATTACACTTAACAAGTACTTGCCAATGGAATGCTATTTTTCATCAAGAAGTGTAGCTTCTTAAATGCCTTATAAAATTCTATTTTTGAAATGCTTTTTCATTTTTCATGGACTTCAAATCACTGGTGATGAGGTTAGAAAGACAAACAAAATAGTCCTTGGGTCAACTAGTCCTTGCGTCCATTCTATTGGCAAGTTTGGTGAGACAGGGCACACACTATATAACATATACATAGATAAGGATGCAAATTAAAAAGGGAACATAAGCACTAACAACTAGGTAGATCAGCAAACACTGGCACTGTATCTAAGCCTTCTTATACTCTCTCCTATCTAACTTTTATTGTCTTGTGGAAATATTTTCTATTCTTCCTATACTATATCTTATTATATGCAAAGTTCTTTTAAAAATACCAAGTTTCTCACTGAAACAAAGGCTTACCTTTTTAACACCATATTCTTCCAGCGATGGCTCATGACTATCAGACTTGGCACAGTAGAGTTTCAGAATAATTTAAGTTGAAGATGACCCAATGTCATTATTATTTCCAAATTAGAGAGGAGAAAGATGGGATTCAAACAAATTAAGTGTCTTGATCAAGGTGAGAATCAGAAGCACAGGTCTTCTTAAACAAAACACGGAATTCATTTGCTTGCCTAATTATATCATAATACCTCTAGTGATAGGTGGCTAAGTTTAAATATTTCAATACTTTGAAATAGTCATCAGAAAGAATTTGAACTAAGTATCTCAATTTCTTAAGTGGGTTAGCACTCATGAGGAATCCTAGAGTCACAGAATATTAGAGTAAAAGTGACCCTGGCTATTCCTGACCAATATCCAGAGGGGGAAAAATCATTTTTATGATACCACTGACAATACATTTTCTAACCTTTGCTTGAAGACCTCCAGAGAAATGGAAATGACTATCATTTTATTTTGGAATAACTCATAGTTTTAGGAAGTTGCTGTGGTTTCCTCTAACATCAAGTCTAACTTTACTCCTACAACTCAAACTCTGGCTCCAGGTTCTGCTTTCTGAGACCAACAAAAATGAGTTTAATCCCACTTATTACTTTGGTGACTAGACCAAGGATTATAGTTGGTAAAGAACTATTATATGCACGCATACAAACATACATGCACACACATATATGTAATACACACAATGTATATATGTAGCAATATATATACATAAATGCATATACATATAATACATATATGTTGCGTTTATATACATGTACAAAATATATAAACACATATACACATATATGTATATATGAAATATCTTGCTCCAATAAATTTTTTATTTCTTCTGTGTGTTTCTGTATCCCTTAGATAGCCATTCCTTAGAAACTTACTAGAGACATCCCCAAGCACTAGAAGTTAACTCTTTAGCCATCAATTTCAACCCTCTTATTTCACATGCAAGTAAACTCAGACTGAGGAAAGTTAAGTGACTTGACCTGTATGGTCTACTATTGTGACTTGACTTGAGATCAAAAGTTAATATGCCTCAGAGACGTAATTTGAAACCATCTGTTTCCTGAGCCAGTGTTCTTTTCCTTATACTATACTACTTTTATAAGTTGTAATAACCAAGTAAACTCATCAACTTCTGGTGGCGAACCTCTCCTACATTAGTCCTTGGACTACTCTAGTTCCCAGGGCCTCTATTTGATGGTTTTTCAGCCTGAAAATTATCAGCTGCTGCTGGTACTATCCTAATTCAACCTTTGAAAACCCAGGCTCACTTCCATGAAAAAATGAGGTATTAAAGAAGGACTATAATAAAAGGGTCTCAGAGGGCAACCCCACACAAATTCACCCAAAGGCATGGTTTCTTCTATTACATGTGGAAATGGCCTTTCTGAAAAGTTGTATTTTTAAATGAGCCAACCTCCGTAAATCTCATTCCCTAACATACCCAACAGGACAGGCTTTATGGATAGGCAAAGTAAAACAGTGCTCACATTGCCTTCTCTGGGAAGTGATGGAAAGGCCCTCTGGACCATTGTAATACAGTGGAAAGAACAGGAGATACTACAGAAGCATGGATCATATATAAAGACTTAGAAACGATCTTAGAAGACATCTAGTCCAATATCGTTTTAAAAATGAGGAAGCTGAGGCACAGTGGTTTTAAGTGACTCGCCTCAGGTCATAGAGGTAGTGAGCAGTAGATTCAAACTTAAGTTCTCTGACTTCAAATCCTGAGCTGTTTCCATTATACCACAATTTCTCAACTACCA
Source organism: Phalanger gymnotis (assembly GCA_028646595.1). Lineage (NCBI taxonomy): Eukaryota > Metazoa > Chordata > Mammalia > Diprotodontia > Phalangeridae > Phalanger > Phalanger gymnotis. The sequence goes on along the minus strand of CM053622.1, from coordinate 684,558,360 downwards.
AATAAGAGGACATGGACTGAAATCCCAGCTCTGTTACTTATTACCTATGTGAGTTTGTACAACTCACTGAAACTTTCTTTATCTCAGTTTCTCCTCTATATATTGAAGGGAATGGAGTGAGTGACTTCTAAGTTTTTTTTTTTCCATCTCTAGATCTATGATTATAAGAAAATATCTTCTCAACTCCCCTCATACTGAGATGCTTGAAACTTTTCCTCCTTGAAATTCAGTCATTTGGAAAAACAAATAGTCCTCAGTTGATCAACACATTAAGCTAATTGCTTATGTTAGTGTCTTGTGGCCATCTTTTCTTGCAAAAAATCTGTTTTAGTATTGTCATGTCATAGTATTTATGTAAGGAGAGTAGTGAAGAGAGGAGAAGGGAAAGCTAAAAATTGGAGCAATGACAGAAATATCTCAAGTATACCAAAATGAGCACCCATTGATTGAGAAATAATAATACAAACTATGATATATAAAAAGAACTGACTATTTTCACACTGGAAGAAAGAAAAAGTAGGAATTCATAGAAATGTGGGAATATGTACAAAATGATGCAAAGAAAACAAGATCAGGAGAAAAATATAGATAACAATGAAAATCTTCAAAGGAAAATAACACTAAAAAGTAGCTAAACTCACTATTAAATGCAATGACTAATTTTGTTCCTAGAAAATAGCTGTGATAAACCATGTCTTCCTTCTCTGGAACAGAAAAGTGGCAGCTATAAATATGGAAAATTGGACAAAACATCAGATGCCATTGCTGTGTTGGTCAACTTTGCTAAATTGTATTTTTTTTATTTGTCACAAGGGAAACCTGTGGGAGGTGGGGGAATATATTTCAAAATGATGGTATTATAGTTTTGGGATTTTTTTTTCAAGAAATTAACAACAAAAAAGAAATTTTTAAAATAGATTAAATAGTTGGTTTTTTTTTAAAGGGGACAAAAGGCACATCAAGGGAATGTGAAAAACCCTAAAAGCAAATTTCACAGTTTCATATAGTGCTGGCCTTCATTCTAGTTAATTGAAAAATTACTGTATTCACAACTCCACAAAGTCATCCATAGAAGCCACAATTTCTCTGACCTTACCCATCTTACTGCAACAATTGAAACTTGATTTTGCTCCTTGTATCCACAATGTTGCTAGCAGCTGCTGTGGAGGTGAAAGACCAACAACAAGAGCACACAGAAGAGCTGCTAGCACAGGTCCTTTGATCTACTTTTCTAAGGAAAGCAACTTTAAGGGGTTAACAATCTTACTTTAATTAAACATACATATACCATTTACTTAATTGGGGGGGGGGGGGAAGCCAGCACCCTGAACTTCAGAGAGAATACAACAGAAATTACAAGCAGGAATTAAATCAACAGCAAAATAACACAAATCAGCAGATAGTCTTCTATCTGTCTGTACAAGCAATACATAAACAGTTACCAGAGAGAAAAGCACCAACATGTGGGTTTTCAAAGCCAGGGAAAGGGAGGGGGCTCCAATGACTACCCAGAGTCTAGTCTGGCCAAATCACAAACACTCTTCCAATGAGTGTACCCCCAAAACAAAAAGCTAACCTCAGAGCTCTTACAGCCTATTCAGGGCCCTGAGGGCTCAGAGCCTACTTAGCAAAAAGGTGTGAGTCCTGGGGCCTGGGGCCTGGGGCCTGGGGCCTGGGGTCTGGGGCCTGGGGCTTTCTTGTTTCTTAAGCAGGTCATCAAAGACTCTTGCTTCAATCAAAGACTCCCAATTGAAACAAAAGCACTTGCTTACCTCAGTGCTGAGAAGCACTCAAACAAAAAACAGCAAAAAGTCCTACTTTGCTTGCCATTACATTTGAAAGGCAAGACTCATCAAAGGTGTTTGATTACCTCAGCATTCCAAAAGAGAAAACAGTTTAAAAAAATGTCCTACCCTGATCACCATTACACTCCTCCCTTCTTAAAAATATGCAACTGCTTTCAATACTACATGAAAACTGAGAAACGCTAGGCAAAATTGTGAAGTAGATAAAGTTTTCTATCTTGACTGTGGCCTCTTTCTAGCAGCTCTCAAAGAAATTTTATTATGCTAGCTTACTAGGAGGCTTACTCTCTAGCAGGAAGATGGCAGACTAAGGAGTGGGGTTATCTGACAGATTTTGAGATTAATTACACAAAATTCAAAGCTACTTGTTCTTTAGCCAATGGGCTTTCTAATATTTATTTTTTACAAACTGGAAGGGTTCCCATGGTCTCCAATTTAGATTTGGGCTCTCTTGTGCATTGGCAAAAAGAAGAAAAAAGTAGTTCTAAAATCACATTAAAGTATATGAGAGTTTCCACAGTCACTCAACTAATCTACATTATTTGAAAAGAATAGCCTCTCTTTAGGTGTTTAGGTTTTTCTCTAAACTCTGTGATTATTGTTTTGCTTTTTTGTTTTGCATTTTTTGTTTGCTTTATTGTTTTGCATTTCCCATCTTATCTGCTATGTAATTATTACAACTTGATGGAGTTTCTCTAAACTTCATTTTTGAAGACACTTTTGAAAAAGACTCTATTTTTCAGTAGATACAGCACACATTTAAGAGCCACAAATTTTTAAGTTTTCAGCCATGTCATTCATTCTCTGAACATACAAGCATGATTATATCAGTATTCATTTTCACAGTTTTTATCAAAATGAGAGGATTATTCTCTGGTCAACTTAATTACTGTATTTCGGTCTCAAGAGAAAATTGCCCAATTTTTACTTTTGATGGTAAGCCATCAAAGTCAGACATCAGCTTTAATCACATCTCCTGATCTTGTTGTCCTTCCTTTTGACAAATCCACTAATAGAATGCTCATGAGAACATTAATTCAATCTCTATCCCTTTCTCCAAGGTGCAAGGTATTCTCCCAGTCTTAAGGCTGAAGACTGGAAAGGGTAGGACCTAGATCTGTGTTGTCTGTGGTACAGATCTGAAAAAGCTTGCGTTAGTACCAGGAAAAGCAGAAAACTTCAGATCTTTTCTTTGCTGGATTCATTCAGAAGATCTCTAACCTACACCAGAATCTGGTATAAGTATAGGCACTGAGTTGGCCCTAGAACTAACTGGCTCTTCTGAATAATCTTTATATCATCTTGTAGATGTCCATGGCATACAAGATGTCCTAAATATATACTAGAACAAAACAAGACCACGTGTTCAGATTCAGACCAACATGGGAATTGCTCTTGACTATACATGTTTGTTACAAAGATTTTGGTTTCCTTTTTTTCCCCCAGTGGGAGAAAGTGGTGAGAAAGACATAAAAAAAATGAATTCTAGTTAATATTAAAAACTGCAATACAAACTAGCAAAGCATTTGTCATACCAGAAATAAAGCCTATATGGGCTAGTGTAGGTGTTCAAACAAAAAAGAACTTTTTCAGTACCTTCTTGCCTCACTTAGCCAAATTTACTATGGGAAAATGTTTTCCTATTTCCTCTGTAAGTTTTCATCATTTTCATTTATTTTTCTTCCATTGTTTACTCAAGCCTCAACACATCTTTCATACTGTGGAACCAAGCTGCATGTAATCAAAAACATTCCCAAGATACCCCTTTCCTGAAGGACTCACCCCTTCTTTTCCATCCACCTTGCTTTACAATTCAAAGTGTTCCTTCAGGATTGAGCTAGGAAGGTTTGGGGTTAGACCCTACTATATCAGTTAGAGCTTTCTCAAGATGGTTTTGTAGGTACAGCATAAGCCTAATTTATTTACATGGCAGGGTCATATCAAGAGATACTGCCATGATCCCTCTTCCCCAAACAGCTTAGGTTGCCACAGTCACTACTGGTTTCTAGTGGCCTCTCTCCCATGAAACAGGATTCACTAGTATTTGTCTTAATTCATTACTTTCAGACCACAGATTTCTTAAGAAAACAGCTTTTCCTGTTCTTTTTCTATTCACAGTGATGCTTATAACACCTTCAAAATTAGTATCATCTGTGTATCTAATTATCATTCTCCTCACCTCTCTTCTTCAAAATGATAATTGAGGCATTGAGGCGGTCAAACAAAATCAGACAGTAACACCGATCTCAGTTCTTCCTTTAAGCTCCATCCCCAAAATCAGTGCCTCCCATTTCTCATTATCTTCTGGTTTACATCTCTTAGACAGCTTTCTGTCCTTCTGACAAGCCCCATACAAAGCCAGTTTGCATTAATTTTTTTTCTGCATTGTGTTTTCATAAATTTGAAAAGAGGAACACTGTATGAAAACAGTGGAGAGGATGCAGAGACAGAACGAATGTACAATAAAACAACAGCATTAAGGTCAGGGAAATATTTAGACTTTAAGGATATGAGTGGCAAACAGTCTATTTTTCCAGTTTGCCTAAGGCAAAGAAACCCTAGGGACCATACTATCTGCATGGATCAGCAAAGATCATTGAACTAAGCACTGGCCCAGCTTACTACTATGAAACTTTCTAAGCTCTTCTGATAAAAAAGCAGTTTTACCTGGCATGTAGTTTACCTCCCTGCCCACAGCTTCCCTCTTTCTCTGCAACTGTTTTCCATTTAGTTCTATATGACAGCTGTAACTTCGTCTTAAAATAGCGAAGAGGAATGGCAAGGTACCTATTTGAGAGAAATGGTCATTTGCATCTTGCAAGTATTTATTTTCTAATCTTCATACTCTATTAGGGCCTAAGTAATTTATTTTGCAGCAAAACCTGCACCCTGTCTAAATTTCTTTTGATCTTATCTTCCCTTTGTCTCCTATATAAACTCTCATATCCAGGCAAAAGGATCTACTTAATACTTGCGAAATGGACCAAGTCAGTTTTTCTACAGGGCCTTTGCTGCCACCTCTACCTGGGATACTTTCCCCTTCTTTCTCTCTTTCATACCCTTCCTCCTAGGCCCACCTCATCAAGTTGGGTGAAACTTTCCCTGACAACACTAGCCCATAATGACCAACAAGATATAGACCAGTGCACAAAGAAATAAATTAGTTATATATCTATTGATGCATGGATCCTGTTATTCCTTTTTATAAGCCCCTCAGGTCAGAGTCTATTATCTTATATATCTTTGCATCCATTCTATATATCATGTAGTAGTATTTCAACAAATGTTAGTGTATGATGATTATTATTTGCTGCAATATATAATTAAAAACAAGAACAAAATCATGGAAATTCCAAAAGTCCAGAGACTGACTAAGTCATTTTTTTTTCTGTTATTTCCCTCTCAGTTTAGCTACAACAGAAATACAAAGTATATATTTATTGTTGACAGCCTCCATATGGATAGTGTTTGTGCACAGAAAGCAAAAACATGCAAAAAAGTTTCATTGTCCCAAAGCTAAAAAGGATGTTTACATATCAAAGGTAATTTGCCCAAGGCAAGAACAAAATGCAAATATGCTATAATGGCATCTACTAGATTCAAATTCAAGGTGACCTACTGGGCCTTAAAATTCCCAGTTCTGTGTTGTTTGAACGAAAGTCAGCTGATGACTTATGAGAATTAGCAAGATAATAGCATGGTATAATATAGCTAAAGTAGAAAATCAGCATATGCTATTATTATTCTATATGTTTTCAGAAGTTATTTCCTTATTATAGATTTTTTTTTTAATGAACCGTATCTTTTCTAAAAATATTTTATTCTGAAGGACTGATTTTTTTAAAAATTACAGAATAAAATTAATACCAAATTGTCTTGGGAAAAAATGAATTAATACAAGATGGCTTCACTGGAAGTTTTAAAGTGTTTATGAAAGGTATACTCAACAGTGAGGGGGAGAAAATCTAAAACAAAGATTCTAGCAGATTGGTTCAAATGTCTTATGTCTCAGAACTTCAAATGAAATATTTAGTTGAATAAGTCCCAAAATGAATTGTAGCTTGATTTATTTGGGAGTATTTCTACAGAGCTAAACTTTTCCCGTGTGAATATATGGCTTAACTCTCATTTATCTTTCGCCTATTCCTCCATAGCTCACTTTTTCCCACCAGTCTCAAACTGGAAAAAAAAAAAATGTGTGATGTGAATAGCAAGTCTGTTTGATGAACACCTTGCCCAAACACCTTTGCATGTCAGACTATAGGTCACTACGTGAAGTTAGGCCAAGAAACTCAGGACTTTTGCCTTTTCAGATAAATGATGCAGTAGACTCTACAAAGGGTCTGAGGAGCCAAAGACGGCACATTAAAATAATGTTTGGGATGGAAAAGGAATCAAAGTAACAAGGATCAGAGAATACTAGAATCCTGGAGTTGATATGGCTCTCTTAGGGTCCCCGTTCCAACCCTTGTCCCAATCATCAATCCCTCTGCAACATTCAATGATACCAACTGGTCACTTAGCCTCAACTTGATGACTTCTGGTGATAAAGAACTTGCTAAGGCTCACCATCCTCCTCCTACCACTACCCCTAAAGATACACACACCTACTCCTATCTGAGGCAGCCCATTGCGTCTTTGGGGACATTGCTAATTATTAGGAAGTTCTTCCTTATATAAATTTAAGTCTACCTACCTATAATTTTCATTCGGAGGGGCCTAGTTTCTAATCTCTGGAGCCAAGCAGAACAAGTATAATCCCTTTTCAACACAGCAATCCTTCCAGTATAATAATAACCATTATTATACTGGAATGATTCTTATTATTAAATTATTGCCAAGAAAATCCCATCAAGAGTTAGACACTAGTGAAATGACTCAACGTGCACATAATATGTGTTTGTGTGTGTGTGTGTGTGGAGAGAGAAAGAGAGGGAGGGAGGGAAGGAGAGAGAGAGATGCAAACTTTATATATAAATTCATAATAGGGCTGTTACCACTTTTTAACTGCTGTTAATTGATTTCCTTATTAAAACTCCACCCAGCTTCTAAGAAATTTAAGGATATGTTCCCATATATTCTCTTATATTAATAGAAATGCATATCTTTCTCAACTGTTTAACTAGCTCTGAGTTCTGACCCTGGTTTATTAAGCAATCTGGAGAAAACTTTTTTCCTATAAATTTTCGTTAATCTCTTTCTCAATATCAACCCCCCAGTTTTATAGGTATTGACAAAAATATTACTAGCTATATAATTTATTAACAATACAAAAATCAATACAAAGACATATTTCAACATTTCAACAACGTATAAACTGTGAGAAAGGCCGCAGACCAAGTTAGCTCTAATAATCAACTGCAATGTCAGTACATCAATTCTGTTCTCTCAGGAGGGTAGGCAAATTTTTTCAAAGATTCTCTTTAGGATAGCCCCTCCACAGCAAATCTTGTCAACAAGATGAGTTAAACTTGATTCTCTCAAGAAATGTCTTTTCAAACTCTGTCTCTTTTTTTTTTTTAACAATGAACTCTCTCGGGAAAGAAGTTCTCTTGGGCCTTTCTCTCGATGCCTCAAATCATCTCTCTCCAATAACTATTTCACAGAGTTAACTCCTCAGATGACATTTAAAGCTTTACTCTTCCAAAGATTCTATTACATCTCAAATTTTAATAACAGTATTCATATTATCTGTGGGAAGAGCTATTGGAACTTGCTTTACATGTACATAGTTATTTATATTACTCCTTAAAGACTTTAAGCTACACAAATGAAGGGACAGACCATGTCTCATTCAATCTTTGTACCTTAATCAGCACCTAAAACACACTCTAGACATTGTAAGTCTGTTAAACTCTTAACACAGAATGTCTGTTAAATTTAATTGGATTGAATTTTTAAAAGGGGAGAAAAATAAAAAAGCATAAAAGTCCATAAAGAGCTAACCAAAAATGAAATGCATTGCCATTCCCCATCACCAGAATCTAACTCATCTAAAGGAGGCTGAAAAATTACTGGTCTATGGTTTTGTTAAGGTGATTTATATACACTTAGTTTATTTTTGATGACCTTTAAGGTTCCTTCCTACTTTAAAATTCTATGATCATCTAATAGTATAACCAAAAGTTGATCATTTTTGATTACAGAAAAAAAAATCATCAGAAAATGAGAGTAGCTTTGCATACTTGGATCCATAGTGACGTAAAGAACTGAGTTTTATTATATCTATCAGCTACTGGTCTAAAACAGGAAGAAAAATGTGCTTGTTTTATTTTTAATGCTGTTTTTATGATTCCTAAAGTATTCATTTTTATCTATGATTAAATGTTCCACAATAATTCATTTTACATCATGTTATTTGATCTCTTTATTGACACATAGAAAGATATTTGTTCAACTGTATAAATAATTTAGATGTTGATGTTTAAAATCCTTAAGAAGGTTTTGAAGTAGATTTTTGCTCTTTTCTCAACTGGTGGACTTCTGTGCATTTTCCTTATTTGGCCTGCACATAAGAGAATATATTCAATTAAATATTTATTTGTTGTTGGTGCTGCTGCTGCTGATATGAACTGCAATTTAAATATAAAATAATAATAGTTTTGTCACCAGGAACATTGGAAGAGTAATGTTTCCACTTATTCCAAAGTTCTCTGTTACCAATAGGCAACGAGGACTCATTAAGCATGTACCCTGTACCAGCACTGTGCTAAGCACCGGGGATACAAATTGTTCTTGGTCTTGTTTGTCCTTCATTTTCAAAGAGGACCAATGACATCTTGTGGGTGGTTTCTTGACTGGAGAGTGAATTGGATTTAAGAGAGGCAGGGCTATGCAAAGTCATCAACCTCATTCTCTCTTCCACAGCCACCCAAGACCAATGGCAAGACAAAAGTCAGGGCAATTGGAGATTTCCCAGGATGCACTGGGTGACCTTGATTTCATCAATATCTGGCCAGGCTCTAAGCAACCCATAGTTCTTGCTTCAGCTGCCTTCATGGCTATTGAAACAAATTGTTTTCTTCCATCCATTCTGTCAGAGGAAGAATTCACATCCTTTAGACAGACATTGCCCTAACCCCTAACTCAACCGACAGGTTTCTGTCAGTTACCCTCAACATGGTTTAGCCCATCTGCCAAGATGATTTTACCAGGGTGTGGCCACTGCTTATGCTACAGCTTCTTGGAGCCACAGGTGAGAGTTGGGTGGCAGATAAACACCCAAGTTGGATGAGCAACTGAAAAGGGCTCACAAGTCCTCTCATAGTCCTCCAGGAACATACCCCAAAAGAAAGGCAGTCCTTGCCCTCAAGAAGCTTACATTCTAGTTGAGGGAAAACAACACATGGAAGGATGCTGAGAAGGCAGGGTTGGGTAACAGAAGTTACCCATGTTGGAGAATGGTGACAAAGTCCAGAGGAAGTGAAAAAAAATCTGGCTGTACTGGACCTCTCCATATAATGGACATTTTGGAAGGTACTGACCAATGGGAGAGGAAGATAAGCCTAGAGAAGGGATATTCCAGAGCGTAGAGGACCTAGGCACTGACAAAAACTCCAGGGTAAGACTGTAGCTAGGGCATGGTGGCAAATTTAGTCCTTCCATACACAGGCAAAGATGGAGTAATAACACACATAACAAAGTAATCAGGCAAAGGGAGGCAGTGACCAAAATGCACACCTGAAGCTCTAACTGTATCATCAGGTAAGGAAGGGGAGCAGAAATATTTGGGGGTGTTGCGGAAAGGGTACCATGCAATGAAATATTACTAAGAATGTGAATCATTTTTCTAACAGGAAGGCAGTGTAGTAAGTAGATAATGGTCTCAGACACAACCAGCTCACTAGTAGAATCTTCAGTAAATTTTTCTTCACACTTTCTCTCTCTCTCTCTCTCTCTCTCTCTCTCTCTCTCTCTCTCTCTCTCTCTCTCTCTCTCTCTCTCTCTCTCTCTGTCAAATCCATTGAAGCCCTAGCTATTCCTGGTTTCCTGAAGAGGAACATAGGTTGATAGTCTTTTCCAGAGAATTCAGAGATCAAAACCTTGGAGTTGTCTCAGACTCCAAGACACAAAGGATTCAAATACCTCAAAAATAGAAGTAGGAAAGGAATCTCCAATTAATTTTAAATTAAGAGAATTGTCTAGAGTCCTGGATTTGAAATAAATATAACACTTGTCAAACACATGGTAGATAATTAATGATGATGATGGCTAGTGTTTATATAATATTATAAGGTTTATAAACCACCTTATAAATATTAATTTCATTTTAGCCTCACACCATCCCTGGTAGTTAGGAGCTATTATTATTTTATAAATGAAGAAACTGAGGTTTAAGGGTCAAGCGATTTGCACAGGGTCACGCAGATAGTAAGTCCCTAAGGTAGGTCCAGCCTCTAGGTCCTGTACCCTATCGATGGCAAGACCTCTAATCACTTTATATACATTAACTCATTTGACCTTCATAAACAATCCTTTAAAGCAGGTATTACTATTATCATTCTCATTTTAAAGATGAGAGGCTTGGGAGTGAATTCTCCCATGATACTGATAGGAAAGTCAGCATCAGCCAAGGGAACTTTATTCCCTCTCTTAGCACAGTCATCTCTTTTGACATTCTGAATCTGTTTGCTTTCTTCCATTGAGTTCAAATGATTTAATACAGTTTCACAAATATTACTTATGTTTCTATTGCACTTTAAACCTTTCATAATTTCCATGTACTATCCCATTTGATCCTCACTTCACCACAACCCTATGAAATAAATATTATGGTAATTATAAGTGATCTAAGTATTACTAAAGAGCTATATGACACAGACCATGATTAAAAAAATATGCATTATTTTGATGATGAGAAACAAGAGTTTGGGAAGGAGAAAATGAACTAATTCGCTAGGTGCATACTTCAAGCTACCTGATCCACAGAAAACTTCAAATTTTAACTTATAACACCAGTGCTCTAAATCGGAGTACCTTGACAAGTTCTTCTCAGTTACTTCCTTGTTTATTTGAAGCATGTTTAGCTCCTTACATTTCTATTTAAATTTTATTGTTTTTAAATGTACCTCATTTTTTTCATACACATTTAATACTTTATGTTTTCCATGTGCATAATGTTTGGGAAAACATTTTCTTTTTTTTTTTTTGTTCTCGGTTTAGTCAGCTCATCTACTGTCATCAGATGCAACATTAACTTTGCATTTTATTCAGTCATCTATCAGAGAATGCTCCATGTCAGCTCTATCCTTATAGTATCATCTCATCTGAGCTTCACAACATTCCTATGAGGTAAGTGTTAGTATGATCTTCATTTTATAGATAAGGAAACTGAAGCACACAGAGGTTAAATGACTTGCCCACAGTCACTAACACAGCTAGTCAGTGTCTGAAGACTGATTTGAATTCAAGTCTTCCCAACTCCAGGCCCAACATCATCCACTGTGTCACCTAGGTGCTAAATAAGATAATATCTATAAAGAACTTAGGTTTACAGGTAGCATTAAGTACAGCGACTAGTAATTAATAAATCCATAATCCTTTCTTTTCATTTTTCTTCCCATCTATTCCCTTCCCATAGAGAAGGATAAATCTGGTAGAGGGAATCCCCACACCAGGAGGTCCTTTCCCTGTGTAACTCAGACATGCTACCAATATCCAAATACAGTTGATAAGATATAGTCCAGAACTCATTTTTATTATGTGTACAAATTAAAGTTTGTACATGAGCAAAATATTTTGATTCCCAAAAAAGATCACATGAAGGGATGGAGAATAGGACATTTTCTTTGCAAAATAATTCATTAGAGTTTCTTTTCTTAAGTAGAGTAGGGCCAGGAAGACATGTGAAATATAGTTCAATTAACAAACAAACAAAAGACTTACACACAACTTTTCACGAATCCCCCTCCTGAATAAAGAAAGGTATCCATATGCCAATGCTTTTGTAAGAAATTCCCTGTTTCAGACAGTGTTTTGCAGGGTCAGGGAGTTTCATCTATTTCTTGCCTTCTGTTTTCTTTTCTAGGTAGTACAGTAGATAGAGACCTGGACTTAGGAACGCTTGAGTTCCCATCTAGTTTCTGGTTGTGCTACCCGGGTATGAAACTTAACTTCCAAGTTTTGCCTTACCTTAACTTGCCTTGATTTTCTTATCTGTAAAATGGGGATAATAACAATACCTCCCACGTTTGCTGTGAGGATAAAAGGAGACAATATTTGTGAAGTGCTTTGCAATCCTTAAAGCACTACAAAAAGGCTAGATATTTATTGTTATTATTGCTCTTATTAATTAAGCTTTTGCTTAAAGACATTTAAAACACTACGGCAGCCAGCCTTGCCTGGTAAACTGAAGCACAAGCATAGAAAGAAAAAGTGTCCCTTGTTAGAGCACAGTAGTAACAAGTACATTCTGGCCAACACCTGGTGAATTTGAATACAAGGCTTTTTAACTTCTTAGGAAAGGCCATGGACATCACTTTCATTTTGTGTCCCAAAAATCCAAACACAGATACAATTGACTTCTTGCAACATTCTACTGTTACCAGTGACTAGACAGTCAACCTCAACACCACTCAAGTGGGAATAAGATTCTGAGGGCAATCATATGCACTTGGGATTTTTCCAATGGGTCCCAATTATGGAAATGCCTGGGAGAAAGTAATTTCTGCTTATTCATGGTGATAATTCATGAAACTCAAGAGCCCTCCAGGAGCTTCATTCCCTCCCAGTAAGTGGTGTAATGGTCTTCAAGTGGCTACAGAATAAAACCTAAATGAACATATTCAGTAAAGACTTCTGAAAGTGATTGTTTTTAGGGAAACACTGCTTGCTGAGAACACCTGCACTTCTTAACTTCATAATATTTCTTTCATATGTGCATTTCTCACATTTTTAAAGAAGAATGGGGTGTGGCAGTGTGGTCATAGAATGGAATGCTAAAGAGCTGGTTTTTCTAGACTGGTATCTTTATGGCATGATAAATAAACTAGGAGGTTCTATTCCCCAAAATGGTACAGATGATATCGTCTGTGTGTATGTGTGTGTGTCTGTGTGTATGTGTCTGTGAGTATGTGTCTGTGTCTGTGTCTGTGTGTGTATGATGTCTGTGTGTGAGCGCGTATACTTAAAGGTCAAATACAGCCTTTCTATGTCAAGGCTCTATAATTTCATTGCTGTCTCCATGATCATAGTCAACCTACCAATAATTTAGGAAATAAGTCTTAGAGTTTTCTGAGGCTCAGAGACAGTAAATGACATGTCTATGATCAGTTAATTACTGCGAGAAGTGAGGTTTGAACCCAGATTTTCCCGAATGGATGAATAAAGCATTTATTAAGCACTTTTATTAAATGCGAAGCATTTTGCTAAGTGCAAACAAATAGAAAAGCAAAACAATCCTTGCTTTCAAGGAGCTCACATTCTAATGGGAAAGACAAAATATATGGAAAATTTCAGTTGCAAGTCAGAAGGAAAATTCCCATTGTCCTTTGGGCAAAGCATCAAAGCAGATGATAATTTTTGGTTTGTTGGTTTAATACTGATAAAATCATATATTTCTGATGTTGACTGAGTCAAAGACTTTGGTGATAAGAACTTTCTTTTCTCAATCTCCAGTAGCTGTGACTACAGCTCTTTAAAGAGCAGTTGCCAGGATCCTTCCACAGGGGTTACTTTCCAGGATGATGGCTGAGGGAATTGGCCAGGATGCATTGCTCTTCCCAAGTCCCTTAGGTTCAGCATTTGAAGAAAGATGGCAGTCAAGGTGGTGGTGGTTATTTTACTTGCCTTTTCTTCACCATACAATCCATCATACCACATTGCCTCTACAGCTTTACTAATCAAAACCAAATTTAATCTTTTGACTGCTCCATCAGTTGTCTAAAACATTGCCAACTTATCTGTGACCCACCCATGTGCTTGTGATGGCAAATATAACGTACTACAATCATTTGACTATGTTTAAGGTTCTACATGAATATCAGACAAAGGCCAAGCTTGACATCCATAAAATAAAAAAAAAAAAACCATCTCCATCTATACATAAAAAAAAGAAAAGATCTAAGAAACCTTTGTTCAGTCATTTTCTAGTCATGTATGACTCTTCATGGCCCCATTTTGGATTTTCTTGATAAAGATAATGTAGTGGTTTGCTATTTCCTTCTCCAATTCATTTTACAAATGAGGGAACTGAGGCAAACAGGGTCACACAGCTAGTAAGTGTCTGAGGCCAGATTTAACCACAGGAAGATGTGTCTTCCTAACTCCAGCACTCTATCTCCATCTCTACCTAGCTGCCCAAAGAAGCTTTTGAAGATACTTAAAAAATAGTAGTAGAAAGAGCACAGGATTTGGACCAGCTGGCCCAGATTCAAATCCCAGTTCTACCATTTATTTCACATGTGGGAATTTATATAAGTTAATTATATACCCCATTCCCTTCAATTCTCAATTACTTATGCTATAGATTTTTTTTTGTTTTATGTATAGGAGACAAAATATGAAATAAGGATGAACTAGATGAACCATATGATTCCTTCCATCTTTTTTCCTAAATATTTTAATATTTTGTCAATACTTATCATTTTTACATCACAGTAATTTTTAGAAATTCTTACTTTCCTTCCTCTCAACCCTTTCCATTCCCATTCCTAGATTTAACAAAAAACAAAACAAAAAGAAAAATCAAGCAAAAGCAACTGATACAGTGGCCATATCTGAAAAGGCATATAATGTTCTTCCCCTACTAGTCCCCTGCTTCTGCCTCAAGAAAGGGCAGATAGGTTGCAGTGGATAGAGCTCTGGGCCTGAAGTCAGAAAGACTTATCTCCATGAGTTCAAATTCAGCATGCTATACTACTATATTACTGTACTATACTACAATTCATCAGATACTAACTAACTGTGTGACCCTGGGCAAGTCACTTAAAGCTATTTGCCTCAGTTTCCTCACCTGTAAATTGAGCTGGAGAAGGAAATGGCGAACCACTCTGTTATCTTTGCCAAGAAAAAAACAATTAGAGTCACAGAGCCAGATATGACTGAAAACCAACTGAACAACAACAATCTGCCTTAAGAGGAGTGGTAATTTCCCTTTTTATTTTCTGAGACAGGCCCTTGATCTTTCAGTTACTCAAAATTCAGCTTCCTTTCAGTGATATTTTCATTTATATTGTTGTAGAAATTGTGTAAATTGCTTATTTCATTTTGCTTATTTCATTCTGCATCAGTTCATACAAATCTTCCTAGATTCCTCTGAATTCCTAGTATTTGACATTTCTTACTGAACAATAAACAGTAAATCCATATAGAATAATTTTTATTTAATTTTTATAGGCTTCAAAATACTCCTACTAGTCCCTTGCCCTGTCATCCCCTCTGAAAACACAGACTTTGGATTTTCCAGCAAGAAACTTTAATGATTCTTATTTGTAAGAAGTCATTCAGAAAAACAGACAATCTCAGGTTTAGAATGAACCTTAGTATCAGTATAATCCAAGATGACTAATAATATACATGACACATAATTATCTGATCTTGACTTGAAGACCTCCACTAAAGATACCTCCACTACCTTGCAAGGCAGCCCACTTCGTTTTTGGTTTACTCTTAGTGTTAGGAATGTTTTCCTTTTATGAAACTAAATCTGCCACTTCTCAATCCCTAACCATTTCTTCTAGTTTTCCTCTCTGTGACCAAGCATGACAAGTTTAATACGTATTCTGCACAAGGGCCATTCAGTTATTTGAATACACTTAGCACATTCTGTTTGGCATTCTAAGTACTCTTATTTCCCTTAATTGTTCCTCATAGGGCATGACCTCTGGTCCTGTCATGATTCTCATTACCTACCTCTGGACAATCTCTAGGATATCAATATCTACTAAAAACTGGTGCTCAGAAATGAACACAGGATTTGAGATGTGAACTCACTATGACACAGAAGGAAGGAAGGAAGGAAGGAAGGAAGGAAGGAAGGAAGGAAGGAAGGAAGGAAGGAAGGAAGGAAGGAAGGAAGGAAGGAAGGAAGGAAGGAAGGAAGGAAGGATTAAAGCTTAAGTGTCTAAGGTCAGATTTGAACTCAGATCTACGTGACTCCAAGGCCAGCACTCTATCACCAGTCACCTAGTTGCTTCTTCAGGAATCACATATGTCATTCCTTTAATTTTCTTTAAACATACACCTAACCATGTTTCTCCCCAACTCAATCAATGCTAGTGTCATTCTATTGCCTCCAAAGTAGACTATAAACTGCTTTATTTAGCTTTTAAAACCCTTCACAACTTGTCTCCAAACTCTTTCCAGCCTCATTGGACATTACCCACCTCCAGAATTCTGCAATCCAGCCAAAATTCCTTTGTCTCTGTTCTTCACACAAAACACTCCATCTTGTATCTTTATTCATTTGCACTAGACATACAACATTCCTAGAATGCATTTCCTTCTTATTTCTGCCTCATAGTCTCCCCTTCTGTAAAGATATAGCTCAAGCACAATTTTAAACATAGCCTTCACTTATTCCTTCACCATTTAGGAACCTCCCTTCCAAATTACCTTGTATTTAACTTTGTAAGTTTTATTTATTCATTCCTATAAAGCAGGTACACATACTCTTCATATTTTCTAACTAATTTGGGGCATCAACTTCCTACTAGTCAATTTTGTTCCATCCTTTCTAGTCCAATAATCATTCGCCTTAGCCGAACAACAACAACAAAAAAAGATTAGTTGAATGATTCTGTATTCAATTCCATTCAACTTAGCTAGTGCCTAGTATGTGCGATAAGCCCTAGGAATACTAAGGCAAAATTTCAACATGACCTGCTCTCAAGGAGCTTAGATTTTACTAGGGGAAATATGTTCACAGAGAAGTACAACATATATATCAAGGAATTGGGGTGGGTTGAGCAGTGCTATCAATTAGGGCTTCTAGGAAAGAGCTTTAGAAAAAGATGCGAAGAGATAGTGGTGCTTGATCTGAATCCTGAATGTAGCTAAGAATTCTAAAAGTAGTGGTAATGAGGGAGGATATTCCAGTCATATGAGAAAGCCTGTTAAAAGACTTAGAAGTAAAACATGAGATGAGGAGCATAGGGAAGAAGTGAGCCATTTTGGTTAGAATATAGAATGAAGGGGAGAAATCTGAAACAGTCTGGAAAACAAGATTGGAACCAGGCTGTGAAGGGCTTTCAATGGTAAACAGAACAGTGTGTCCTTCGTTTTATAAGTAGTCAAGACGATTAATGCTTCTCTTCCATGGGAGTGGCATGGCCAGATCTATGCTTTGGAAATATCAGTTTAGTTACTGAGTTAAAGAACTAAAAGGGAGAGAGATTAGAGAAAGGGAGACCAAATAAGGAGGCCATTGCAATGAGTCAGAATTACAACAGTGACAATATAAGTAGAGAGAAGAACATGAGTGTGGGAAATGTCTTCTCTCAAATATCTGTTAATAAAGATCTTAAGGTTTTCCAATCACTGAGTCAAAAGGATAGGATACTGGTAAGCTATAGGAGTCAAATGTAGTCATTGATTCATATATTAAATCTGGGATGGACTTTAAAGGTCATCTTATCTAATCTATATGTGAGAAACAAAGGACTAGATTATATAAATTTGCCCAATATCAAACAATTACCCTAAGAGATAAAAGTTTTTAGACGATATAACAATTCAATTTATGGAAATAGAAGTTACCCAATATGTGAATATATGCTAAGTCCTTTGGGATCCTCCCCTTCCCCCCACCCCACCCAGGCTTCCAGTTACATTTTACTGGAAATGCTTTCAGTAATATTTCATGTGGCTTCCATTTCCCTTCCATTTCCCTATTCTGATACACACTTTTAGCACATTACACCCAGACAAGTTTTTTAGTAAAGGATTTCCTTGGATGGGGTTGACCTATCCTTCGTGTTCAGGAATGTAACATGACCTGACCTAGTAAAAATGTGCCAACACTTGGTCTCAGGGGTTGCTAGGACAAACGCTAACCTGACACATGATTAATACCCCTTGAATGATCATGTATACTTTGACCAGACACACCTAGTAACAGGGTGTAGAAACTTTCTTTTTTTTCCCTCTGTCTCTCTCTCTGTGGTCATAATCCCTGCATTACTCAGATTTCTAACCATTTTATGGCCATGTGGAGATGTTATCCTTGGTCCTTGTTGAAATGCATCTGATAATGTTCTAGGGCCTATCGAGCAAAGCCCTGACACTTCAGGTGACCTCACAGCTGCAACCCACTGTTCCCCTAAAACTATAAACCTTTGACCTTTTGGGAAGCCATAAAGAATGGACAACCCACAGAAAATGAACATACTTCCACCCATCATAGAACTTAGGTGTAACTTTTGCTTTCAGAACACCCAAAAAAGAATGGCTCTGGACAAGTGGATTTTCTCCCAATTTCTTCATAGACTTAGAAATCCAGTTATTCAAAAAGAAGCCCTAGTGTGTCCATGAGGAAAGCTCTGATTAATTTTTTTTTCACTCAGTTATTCTATCAGATGAATTCTTTTTTTTTTACTTTTTTATAAATTTTATTTAATATGTTTAGTTTTCAGCATCGATTTTCACAGGAGTTTGAATTGCAAATTTTCTCCCCATTTCTACCCTCCCCCCCACTCCAAGATGGCGTATATTCTGGTTACCCTGTTCCCCAGTCTGCCCTCCCATCTGTCACCCCACTACCCTCCTATCCCCTTTTCCCTTCCTTTCTTGTAGGGCAAGATAAATTTCTATGCCCCATTTCCTGTGTATCTTATTTTCTTGTTGCCTGCAAACTTTTTTGTTTTTGTTTTTGAACATCTATTTTTTAAAACTTTGAGTTCCAAATTCTCTCCCCTCTTCCCTTCCCACCCACCATCCCTAAGAAGTCCAGCAATTCAACATGGGCCACATGCATATCATTATGTATAACCCTTCCACAATACTCATGTGGTGAAAGACTAACTATATTTT
>CM053622.1:684511486-684539087 GCA_028646595.1 Phalanger gymnotis | reverse complement strand
TACTAGTAAAGTCACAAACTAAGGTGTAAGACAGTAGGGTTCTAGAATCCATTCTGTAGTATGGATTTAATGAATCATTCAATCAACGAAATGTGTTATCTATAATGCCCTCTCCCCCTCTGGTCCTAAGAATGATATCCTTTGATTACTTTGAATAAACCATGGAGAAATATGAGAGGCCGTTATTTTGAACATATCTGGGTTGAATAGCCATGTTTGGCTGTTGAGCTTGAACTCCACATGTATAATAAGGGAGTAACCCACTCACTGACCATTTCTATTGCTTCTGGCTTTGGAATATCAGGACAATTATTAGCTGCCTAGAAGACTGGTTTTGAGGGAGGATGCCCTTCCCCCAAATATATTTTTTTCTTTCCTGACCCTAAGTGAACGAGCATCCCAAGATGGAATTGTTCAGGAGGAATCCCTATGATCTTTCAGGGTTCAGATGACTTGAAGGAGCAGACGTTTGAAGTAGTGGCTAATGAACCCTTTGAGTGGCAATGACTGATGGTGAGAGTGGCAGTGTCTATACTTGAAGCAGAGAGATATATCAAGTACAAACGGACAAGGAGCAAAAGCTAGCCAGGGTACAAGTGTCAGGCTATGTGATTCCTCATGACCCATTACGAACTGTGAACTATGGGCCCAGCAGAGGCACAGACTCTTGAAACTCAGTTGGAATTTCTGTATAACTAGGAGCTGTACCTAAGGGGAAACTGGTAAGGAGATTGTTTATATAAGGGAAGAGGTGCTTTCTAGGTAAGGGTGATAGTTATTTCAAAGGTGTAGAGACAGGAGATGAAGTATCATGGGCGAAGAAAAGAAAAAAAAAAGGCCAGTTTGTTTGGACTACAAAGTGTAAGAAAAATAGTAATGAATTATAATGTAAATACAGTTAGGGTTCAGGTTGTAAGGGGCTTTAAAATTCAAATAGAGGAGATTATATTTGATCTTAAAAGCAATAGGGAACCATTGAAGTTTATTGAGTGACATAGTCAGACCTACACTTTAGAAAAATCACTTTATCAGTTGTAAGAACAGTGCCTTGGACTGGGGGATACAGGAAGAGGTTATGAGGCATTTGAATGGTCCAGGCAAAAGGTGAGGATGGCACGTAACTAAGATAGTGGCCTTGTGGGTAGAAATAAGAAAAAAAATAAGAAAAAAATAATCCAAGGTCTATAAACCTGTTTATATATACATATATATGTATATGTGTATGCATACACATACACACGTGTATGTGTATGTATATGGCATATACACACATATGTACATATACATATATTCATATATACACGCATATGTACATATGCGTATATGTATATGTGTAATTCATAATATATATTACATGTAGTATATGTATATATATGTATTTTCTTTCCTTTGTAATCCTATGCATTTTTTTAAAAGGACAAAGCCTTTTCACTTAGGACTGGGGTGAACTATTTTAAGGCTCCAAGAACTTAGTGACTTTTTCCTTTGTTATTTGAATCTTCCATATGTTTCCCTCTAGTGCTTAATCACTTAAATAGTTTTAGGCTGCTTTCAAGGAGAAAGGCAAAGGAGACAGGAAAGTCATCCTATCCTGCAGTTTAAGTTGGGCGATAAAGAAACCTACATTTGGATGATCTCAGAGGTCCTTTGCAGATCTAAATCCTATGATCCTATGACTTTAGAGAGAAGTGGTTCTAATAAAATAAGAGAGGACACCAAAGAGAGTTGGAGAGTCCTAGCTACCCTGTCAGTGGAGTAGGGACATCACAGGGAGCACAGAGCCTTTGTTGCCTCAAAAGTTAGGAACGGTGCTACTATGATAAATAAAGTTACCGATGCAGAAATAATAAAAATGTTTTTAATTCTGCTGACAAAGCAAAGGATCCCGAAAATGACAGTGAAGATTATCTACAGCTAGGAAAACTACCTAAAATAAAGGTTATTTCTGCCTTTGATCCAATAATTATTTTTGCAGAAAGGCAGTCCTCTTCTCTTCCATCAACGTGTTGTAGTTCATAGTGTGTCAGTCAGTGAGTCAGCAAGCATTTTTGAGTACTTGTGTACGTGTTTGTAGATCAGACCAAGGCCTTTGATACTGTCAGTCACGAGGGCTTATGGAAAATTATGTTAAAATTTGATTGCCTGGAGAAGTTCATCAGCATCGTACATCAATTTTATGATGGCATGCTTGCCCAGGTTCTAGATAATGGGCAATGCTCTTGTGCCTTCCTAGTCACCAATGGAGTGAAACAAGGCTGTGTGCTTGCTCCCATGCTTTTTAGCATGACGCTTTCAGGCATGTTGTAAAATGCTTTCAGTGAGGGTCATCAAGGTCAACTTCAAAAGCCTACAAGCCAAGACCAAAGTGGAAGGAGTATTGGTGCATGATTTTCTGTTTGCAGGTGATTGGGCACTCAGTCCAGCCTTTGAAGCTGAGATGCAAGAAAGTATGGATCAATTTTCTGCTTCTTGTGCTAAATTTTGGCCTAACAGTTAACACCAAGAAAACACAGGTGCTCCATCAGCCACCACCACACCATCCATACATGGAAACATTGGTTACAGCAAATGGAAAAGTTTTGAATGCTGTGGATAAGTTCACTTACCTTGATAGTGTACTTTCCAGGGATGTACACATTGATAATGAGGTTGACACATATTGCCAGAGCTAGCTCGCTGTTTGGGAGAAGCCAAAGGAAACCATGGGAGAGAAGAGATACTAGACTGACTACCCAACTGAAGGTCTACAGAGCCATTGTGCTGACTTCACTCTTTCGTGCCTGTGAAAACTGGGTAGTCTACCAGTGCCATGCAAGGAAACTGAAATACTTCCATTTGAACATCTTAGGAAGATTCTAAAGATCACCTGGCAGGATAAGTTACCACATGCTGAGGTCCTTACTCAAACTGAACTGCCAAGCATTCAAACTTCACTTCTGAGACACAACTCGGATGGGCTAGCCATGTTGTTCAAATGTAAAACATACACTTGCCAAAAAGACTATTTTATGGCGAACTCACACAGGGCAAGGACTTACATGGTGGTCAGGAGAAGCAAAACAAAGACACTCTCAAGGTCTCTCTTAAGAGCTTTGGAATTGATTGTGTGAAATGGGAGCCATTAACGCAGGACCACGCAGTGTGGCATGCCCATGTCAAAGCAAGTGCTGCGATCTATGAGCAAAGCATAATTGAAACAGAATGTGAAAATTTAGAGAATCCAGTCCAGACGTTCACACAGACTATCTGTGCCCAATCTGTGGTAGAGCATTCTGAGCTCATATTGGTCTGATCAGCCACAGTCAGATGCATTAAAAGTCAACTCTATCATAGTGATGTCATTTTGGTCCTCTTCGAGAATGAAAGACAACAACAACAACCATGAAGCACTTAATATATGTCAGTGTAACAACAATGCTACTTGCCGCTGCTGTGGGATTGTAAAACCAATAAGACAAGCACACGGGAGGGCTGCTAGCACAGGTTCTTTGCTTTTCTAAAGGAAAGCAACTTTAAAGGGGTCAACAATCTTACTTTAATCATATATAATATATAATAATCATCGATATATATATATATATATGTATATGATTAAATTCACTTAGTTCAGGGGAAAAGTCACCCCGAACTTCAGAGAAAATACAAACAGAAATTACAAGGAGAAATTATATAAATAGAGCTAATACAAACAGCAAAGACCAACAGGCAGTGCTTCCAACTGTCTGACTAAAAGCAATACATATATAGTTACCAGAGAGATAAGCACCAACATCTGCATTTTCAAAGGCAGCGGGCTCCTTAATGGCTACCCAGAGTTTCATCTGGCTAAATCACATGAACACTCTTCCAAAGAGTGAGCCCCAAAGCCAAATGCTAACCTCAGAGAATATATACCCTTCTTCAGGGCCAGAGGGCATCAGAACCCTCATGACCCAGGCTCATGTGGCTCAGGTTCAAAGCAAGTCACATAGACCTTGGGGAAGGGGTGGGGAAGATCTTCAATTTGTATTAACATTACAGTCAGGGACTGTACTGTACCTGGATACAGGATATAGAGGTAGGCCAAAACCAAACCAAATCAGAAAAAGTCTTTGCTCCATTCTGATGGAGGAGACATGTAAACCACAAGGAAATACAAGATATAAACATATGAAAGATGAAGGTAACCTGAAAGGAGAAAGCATAAGTAGCTGGGGTGACCTGGAAAACCTCCTATAAAAGGTGAGATTTGAGTTTTGTCTTAAAAGAAGACAGGGAACCTAAGAAATGACAGAACATATTGCAAGATTTAAAGATGGAAGGAGCCCAGGGCGCCATCTTGACCAGCCCCCTCATCTACAGAGGAAGAAATTAGAGCCTACATAGGGGAAATGACTTGCTTAGGGTTACAGAAACAGTGAAAAAACAGGACTGGGCTTGCAAACCATTAAATGTGGAGTCAGAAAACCTGTGTGTGAACATATTCAGTCGGCCCCATATCCTATATAGTATACATCTATCACTGTAATCACAGGTTATTTCCATTACAGTAAGTTATATTCATAATAATAATACTATACCACCAAAAATTAAATTATGACTATTATACATATTTAACTAAGGGAATGGAAATTTACCTTGTAAATTAATTACATTTTAAAAAATTGAATTGGTATAGGTTCAATTGTCTCCTACTTGGGAGGCTCAGTTATCTAGAATATACTTCATTTGTCCACCATGGCAGGATAACTAGAAATTCATTATAATACTTATTTGTGTTTAGAGGGAATCCTGATTTTTCATGGATTTTTTTTCAGATATGAGATTCCAGACCTGGGTTTCATTTAATATCAATATATAATTAATAAATAACATTGATATTAATGTAATACTAATTATTATTTTAAAATAATTGGCAGGAGTTCCTAGGTGAGAAATTACCCTGGACCAAAGCATATTGGGAACTGTTCTGCATTATACAGCGTTCAAGAACTGCCTCAGGACACTGAGAAGTCAAGTGGTTTGTCCAGGGTCACACAACCAATATATGTCAAAGGGAAGATTTGAATCCAAATTGTCCATTTTTAAAATTAACTTATTTTAACCTTAAATACTAAAACTTAAATACAAAATAAGAAAAATATTGCCACATTCACAGCAGAACATGAAAGTATTCAAAATATATAGCTATAAATTGACATTTCAAGAAAGACTATATAATAACCACATGTTGTATTCAGAGCTATCCATCTTTGCTTCCTTGTGAGTTTTCTTTTGTTCTCTGCTGTATACTTTTTTACTTTGTTCTTTTCCCTGCTTTCCTCCCTCCATCCCCCAACAAGGCTACCATTAAATGTGGAGATATACACATACACATATACATACATGTATACATACACACATTGTATATGTATACAAATATACACAAACATATATATACACATACATATACACTTACATACACATACTTAGGCATCTATAATCGTGCTCATATATACACATATACATTCATATGCATCTATGTAAGACCATAATATACTTCTTGGTCCTCTGTTTCTCTGAGAGTGGATAGCATCTTCCTTTATAAGTCCAAGTCTTTCCATATTTTCTAAGTCTACCAACTTATCATTTCCTATACCACAGCAATATGCCAATCTTATACTATCTAGTTATTTTAAATAGTCTAAAACAAAATTTATCAATATGGTTGACATATAGTGTAGTTTCCCTTTTTTCCTTTTGGATTAAATCTAGATCATGATAACTACCCCTGATTTTTTCCCTAAAATTCTACTCCTGATATTTACTTTATGTTTATATGTATCTCTTATTTCCTATCCCTCCTGACTCCTCTAATTTTTTTAATCTTTTTTTTTTTTTGCAGGGGGGAAGGCAGGGCAATTGTTAAGTGACTTGCCCAAGGTCACATAGCTAGTAAGTATGTCAAGTGTCTGAGGCAGGATTTGAACTCAGGTCCTCCTGACTTCAGGGCTGGTGCTCTATTCACTGAGCCACCTAGCTGCCCCATGACTCCTGTAATTTACTTCTACCTGCTACCTTGCCCTCCTGTTACTTAACCTACCCCCTCCAAGATTTCCCACCTTTTCCCTTTACCCCCTTGTCTCTATCTGAATTTAGAAGACTTTTATCACCTTCCAAATATATGTCATCTCCTCTTTATCTCATTCCCGTTAATCTAGACACCCTTCTATACTGTACCCCTGATCCTATGCCCTAACTCTCTTGTTTTTTTTATGAATTTAGAAGCCTTTTATTCCCTTCTCAATGTATATGTTGTTCTCCCTTTAATCCAGATCTGATGTGAGTAGGATTCTCTCTAAAAATCCTTCCCGTATCCTCTACCCATTCCTTATTGCCTTAGCCTTTTATTTCTTTCTGAATTTAGAAGACTTTTATACCCTTGTATCTATATGTGTATTGTTCCCTCTTTAACTCATTCCCAATGAGAGTAGGGTTCCAGAACTACCAGACCTCCCCCTCCCCCATCTAATTCCTCTATGTCACTTATTCCTCTCAAACATTATTTGTTTAAGATAATTATTCTTTACCTTTTCCTAAACTGTTTTACTTTTTAGAATCACATCATACTCGGTTCTGTTCCATTCTTTCTTTTGGACTACCCAACTAATAATAACAATCTTAGACATACATTTTATGTTTCCTCATATAAAAAAGTAAACAATCTGTCCTTATTGAATCTCTTGTAATTAGTTTTAGATGTGTACCTCATATTTATCTTGGATCTTGTATGCCACAGTTTCTATTAAGTTCAGGGGTTTTGGCAACAAAATCCTGAAAGTCTGGCAATTCATTGAATGTCCTTTTTTTAAAAAAAATTTAGGATTATGCTTAACATTGATGGATATGATATTTTTGGCTGTAACTCTAGTTCTTTTGATATTCAATATATAGTGTTTCAAGACCTTGAAACATCACTGCTAGCTCTTGTGTGATTCTAATTGTGGCTCTACCATATTTGAATAGTTTGTTTTTGTTATTGCCCATAATATTTTCTCCTTGACCTGGGCGTTTCAGAATTTGACTATGACATTATTGTAGGTTTTCCTTGTAGAATTTCTTTCAGGGGTTGATTGACAATTTTTTTTTTCCATTTCTACTATCCCCTCTTGTTCTAATGCTTTAGGAGAATTTTCTTTAATTATTTCTTGTATTATTATATCAAGATTTTTCTTTCTTGGTCTTTTATAACTTCTCTGGCTTCCCCTTACCCAATTCTAATGTTCAAGGAGTCATTTTTCTTCCTTAAGATTTTGGATCTTTTTTTTCCAGTTGGTTGACTTTTTTTTTGCAATCTTTTTGTTTTTCTTGGATTGTTCTTATTTAAAAAAAATTTTCCTCAATCTCTCTCATTTGATTTTTGAAATCTTTTCAAAATTCTTCTATAAATTCTTTTTGGTCAAATAACCATTTGATGATACTCTTCGGCACAGCAGAGGCTTTTTTTTGCTTCAGTATCCTCCTCTGAAGATAAACCTCCTCCTTCTCTATTCCCATAGTAGCCTTCTATAATTGGGTTCTTTCTCCTTTGCTTGCTCATTTTTTTTATTTGTAGCAGCTTATTATTGTACTCATCTCTAGTTCTGGGGCATGGGGGATGGTGCCTCTGGCCTTAGATCCTCTGTCTTAGATCCTCTCTGGCCTGGAACTAAAACCAAGAACCCTCTTGTAAGTCCCACAGCCAGTGACATCCCTGCCCCATTGCTTTTTTACTCACCAGGTACATACTGGTTCCTCCTTGCCAAGGGCTGAGTGATGGCACAAGGCTAAGTCTGGTGTCCTTTATCAGCAGAGGTTCCCTCACTCTTTCTCTGATCAGATGCCCAATTCCTCACACTGTCTGGCAGGTGAAAATTCCTGTAGCTAAGACCAAAGCTACCTCCTAACTGAGTTAGGAACCCCACCCCCCACCACCTCACTGCTTGCTGTTTCAGTGGAACTATCCTGGAAGTGCTATTTTGTCTTGTTTGTGAGGGAAATCTGGAGAACTTTGAATTTTCTGATCTACTCTGCCATCTTCTGAGAATCCTCCCCAAATCGTTCTTTTTGAAAGGCCAGCTCCCTATCCATTACATCATGCTCCCTCTTCAAGAAAACGCTATTGTATAATCACAGGTATCATGGAGGAATAGAAGATCAGTCTGGGTGTCAGGAAGCCCAAAGTTCAAGTCTGACATATACGAGCTGAGTAACCCTGGGAAAATCACTTAACCTCTCAGTGATAACATAGTCTCTCTAAGTAAATGTTCCAGACCATTTGCTGAACTGTATTAATAGAAGATGGTTTTCAAACCAGAAGATTCCTATTGAAATCATAGGACTGAACCTCTTCATCCCCCCTCCATCTCTTCTCCCTTCTCTCAAATATAACTCATTATTCTATTATACAATATAACATTTCAATATAATAAAATACAAAAATTAATAAGAATTTATTAAATGATTACCAGGTGGAAAGCAGCAGGCTAGACTGACAAGATTCATACACAGAGAGCTATAATTTTAAATGCTACATAATAAATACTGCATTCTTTTTTTAAAGTGCTATGTGATGTTTGAGCAGAAAAGGTCATTATTGACCAGGGGATTCAGAGAATACTTTGTGGTGTCTTGTAAAAATCTTGTTATGGTCTTCAAAGGATAATTAGTACACTTACTATGTGAAGAATAAATAGGAACACATTCTGTGTATAGGGAAGAATATAAGGAAAGGAATAAAGGGCACCTGGATTTGTGCTGTTTGAATATGAAGGACAATGAAGTTTGGCTAGGGCATAAAATGGATATATGTGACTAGAATATAAGACTAGAAGGATAGAATGATATGAGGTTACGTGGTGCCTTTAATATCAGATGAAGGATTTTGAACTTCACTCTGTAGGCACCTTGACCTATGGACTGATTTCATAAGGTAGGATGGTCCACTGAAGTTTGTTTAGGAGAGTGCATAAGAAAACTTTACTTGCACTTCTATGAATAATGGAGATAGAAAGACTTGTAAAGAGTATGTTGTAATAATCCAGCTGGGTAGCAATGAAAGTCTATTTTAGTGTAGTAACCACAGGAATAGTAGGAAGATGAATGTGAGAAATTGGAATAGATATGACTTACTGATCATATATAAGAGATGAGAAGAGATGGTAGCAAAGATGGGAGTCCAGGTAAGAGAAAAGGAAGACTAGGGAGAAAGATAATGAGTTCAGTTGTGAACATGTTGAGTTTGAGGTGCCAGTGGGATGTCTCAGTGAAGAAGTCCTGTGAGCAGTTGGAAATAAAGGTGTTGAGCTTCAAAGAAAGGTCAAAGCTGGAGATATAAGGGTCATTTACATTGAAGTGGTAACTGATGATAAAAGAATGGATGAATTTGTCAAGGAAGAAAGTGAAGAGAGAGAAGAGTAGCAGTCTAAGAACAAAACCTTGAAAACATATAATCATTTCTTGTGTCTAAAACAGGGGTGGGGAACCTGTGGCCTCAAGGCCACATGTGGCCCTCTACTTCTTTAAGTGTCACCCTTTGACTGAATCCAAACTTCACAGGACAAATCCCCTTAATAGGAGGATTTGTTATGTAAAACTTGGACTCAGTCAAAAGTCTGCACTCAAGGCCTAGAAGGCCACATGTGGCCTCAAGCCCACAGGTTCCCCACCCCTGGAAAACTTTGGGTTACTCATAATTTTGTTGCTATCATACTTCAAGACTTCAAAGATTCATGATTTTGATTATGTGACCAGTCTAGATCAAAGCTTTCCTAAAACTTCATAGATAGATAACACAATGGGTGGTAGGGATTGAAAAAAAAAACTCATTGTCCTTTGGTACAGATAATAATAAGGGTCTCTAAAATGAGCTACGATGTTTTTTAGAAGACAGACACAAATGGCATTGGAACACTATTGCTGTGACATATTAGTCTCATCAGCCCATTTCACCCGTCTTCACATGTTTGGAGGAGACATCCCTCCAATTCACCAACAGGGATGATGCCTGTAGGTTACTCTCAACCTAGTTTAGCCCATCTACTGGGATAGTTTTACTGGAGTATGGCCACTGTTCGTGCTATAGTTTCTTGGAGCCAAATGAAAACAAATTGTTTCAGTGGCCATGAAGGTGGCTGAAGCAGGTGCTATGGGGTACTTAGAGCTTGGTCAGACATTGAAGACACCAAAGTTATCCACTGCCTCCTGGGTTATCACCAGTCATTTTGACTTTCATGCGGCCTTCATTGACTGTGGAAGAGAAAGTGAAGCTGATAACTTTGTGCAACTCTGTCTCACTTAAATCCAATTCACATGCAAGTCAAGCCATTGCTATGTGATGTCATTGGTTGTCTTTGAAAACAAAGGATAACAACAACCAGAAAAATTATAACATAAGTAGATATCAGCCAGGCTCCATTCTATAGTATATTAAGGGGAAAAAAACTACTCTAACCTTCAAAGATATGAAACTAAAGTTTCTTTAACTTTTGTGTCATTTCTTTTTTTTCTTTTTTGCTAAACCCACAAAATATAGAATTTTATTAAGAGTAATTGGTTTCCCCAACTATTATTGGGAAAAAATTCTGCTTTCCTGTTATTTATCACTGTGATGTGTACAGAGGGCACAAACTTATAAACTCACTAGGTATAGTTGAGTCAGTAAGAGGAAGTGGTTCTCATCTGGGACTATATAGAATGTGATCCCCAGCCATGGCAGGACATTTACTTCTCTAATATGAAAAAAGACACACTGTCCTAGAAGCTGCTTGACTTTTTGAAAATATTGCTTATTATATATTCCATACTCTTCAGTTCCTTCATCTTAGCTGTGGGCTCTAATCTCTTTTGTTAGTGCCTTAGATATCTGCTCCTTATAGTGCTTTTGGTAAAAACCCAGACAGGCACTGTTATATCTTTCCAATTTTAGCCTCTGCTCCCCCTCCTCTTGGTGATAATTACATTTCGCTTAGCCTATGTATTTCTTTAATTACTAGTCCTGCTCTAGATACCAGATGACATGGTAATTAGGAGAGGAATGATGGAAAACTAGTAAGTTAGCAATGAGGAACATTATCAATATAGTGATTAATTAGGTTGACATTAGTTATAGTGAAAGTTGTATTAGCAGTGTTTTGTTTGTATACTTGATATAGGTTGATACATTATATAGTTCTAAGTTGCATAATTACTATTGTAAGAGGCACAGTGTTAAGATAATAGAGATTAAAAAACATTTATTAAGCACTTACTATATGTCAATTGCTGTTTTAAGCACTTTGGAAGTATTGTCTCATTTAATCCTCAAAACAATGTTTGGAGATAGGTGTTATTATTATTACCCCAATTTTAAAAACGTTGAAACCTAGGCAACAGAGGTTAAGTGACATGCCCAGGGTCACACAGCTAATAAGTGTCTGAGACTGGATTTGAACTTAGGTCTTCCCTACTGCAGGTCTAGAGCTCTATCTATTGTGCCACCTACCTGGTACATGTACTTTGTAAAGCATAGAAGAAAGAACTAGTTGCTTATTGAATGGTGACTGCAATGTCCTTGATTTGCAGAGAAAAGATGAGTTGAGTTGAGTCTTGAAGGAAATCAGGAGGTGAAGGTGAGGAGGAAGAGCTTTCCAAGCATTGGGGATAGTTAATGCAAAGACATAGGTCTAGGTGATGGAGTATCATGTGTGAGAAACATCAAGGAGGCTGAAAAAAATCATATGGCAAAAATGAGAGGGAGAACCAATGAACAGCCTATGGCCTCCATTTTTATCCTTATGACATTGAGATATATGTTTACATGGGGGAGGGTCTATATACACATGTATGTTATATAAATGTATTGTATATTTAAAACTATTATTTATAAACTTATAAGTAAATAGTTATTAATCCCAAATTTTAAATTAATTCTAAAATGGGGAATTACCTAAAGAAACCAATGTTTCCTCTTTGCAACTTTTACCTGATGCTCTATTGAAGCAAATAAACTGAATCACTCAGCAATAATAATAACATAATAAAAATGATAACTAACATTTATATTGCATCTACTATGTGCCAGATACAGTGCTAAGTGCTATTTATAATTATTATCACATTTGATGCTCCCAACAACCATGGGAGGTGAGAGAGAAATTTAAAAAAATGTATTTTTAATGTCTCTCTCAACTCCTTGAGAGCAGGGACTATCTTGTGCCCTACTTCTGTATTGTAGCACTAGCATATTTTCATCTACATCACTGGTGCTTAATACGTGTCCGTTAATACATAGTCCCTTGACCCCTCTAGGACTAAGTTTCCTCATCTATAAAATGAGGTTCCAGAAGATCATAAGAATTGGGACTGGCAGGGTACCTTAGAGGTTATTAAGGCAAATCCCCTCATTTTCAGATGATGAAATGCAAGACTGGATTAAACAATATCTAAGATCTCTTCTGGCTCTAAATTGTATGGACTTTCTCATCCCTCTCAGCTCTACAATTTTATGATTCTCAGTTAAATACGTTATCTAGGATTAATTCTCTTTGCACGTACACCCTAGGATCCTAGACCTAGAACTGGAAGAGACATTAGAAGCCACCTAGTCCAACCCCCTTATTTTCTCTAGAGGGAAATGAAGACCAAGAAAGATTAAGTGATTTGTCCAAGGTTATAGAGGTATTAAAAGCAAGAGCTTGAGTTTGAGCCCGTTTACTCTGACTTCAAACCTAGAGCTCTTCTCACTGTACAAAGCTGCCTCTAGACATTTCTCATTAATTTTTTTTGGTCCATTACTCAATGCTTCATTGTTTTGCTCATAGATGGTGTAGAAATATTTTAGAGCTTTGTATTAAAGGCTTAATTATTAAAATCAGTAGACTTGAAAAAAAGCATTTCTGATTTTAGTATGCCCCCATGAATGATATATTTTCAAATTTAATTTTTTGTTGTATAATATTGAAATGTGCTGGAAATGAACATCTTCCATGACCTAAAAGGAAGCTGTTGTTATGAAATGAATCTTTGGTATGTGTCTTTCCTACACAGATAATGTTGATATTTTCTCCAACTTGTTTCCCAAATATAGTGGCAATAAACAGTAATATCTAGCATTGACCTAATTTTAAAGAAACCTAGGTTTCTCTTCTGGGATTTGGTAATTTCAAGATCCATCAAGGTATTCCCTATCACTTTATACACATCAGGACCTCAGCATCAGTCGAACAGTTATGAGATTAAAGTCCAGCAGGCTGCAGCAATTTCCTGTGCTTGTCACTGATGGAAATGAGTAATGGAGAGGGCAAGGACAAGGTTTTTATCATGAGTTACACAAATTCCCCAGCATGCCTAATTACACTACATTAACAGAGCATCAAACCACAAAATGCCAATTCACAGTAGTGGAAAGGCCAAGAAACCCATAATCTGCCGAATTCATTCTGAGAGAGACCTAGGAACACTTATGCTCTACAGCAAAATGGTCAAGGAATGAAGAATGACTACGTGTGCACTTTCTATGTGCATGTGCAACCTTGGGGTGTGTGTGTGTGTGTGTGTGTGTGTGTGTGTGTGTGTGTGTGTAGTACAAAGTAACAGGCAATCTAATTCCATAGAATTCAGCTCGCTTTTGGAATGCAAATTTCAACTGTCAAATCTTAATTAAAAAGTACCAGTCAGCACTATTTAAAAAGTGGAAGAGAACTAAGTGGTAGGTTGTTGGAGAAATGTGCAACTTGCCTTCTAAATGGAGTAGGTAGGCTGACAGGTATGTAATTAGCATCACATCAAATGAGGGACAAGAAGCAGCTTGTAGTTCCTAGAAGGGAGGAGCTTCAGCAATTTTCAATGCCCGGGAAAAGGTTCTTCAATCAGACTTAATTTCTAATTCCCTTTATTTCTAAAGAGGATCTACTTTTTTTCTCTTGAACCTCCCTGAACCTTAAAAGGCAGTGACATTTGCAGAGAGAAGTTCTTATTCCTAGGGATGAACATTAAGAAAAATGCTCAGGCACCTCATAAAAGCCTATACCTGTTCCTGGTCACAGGGAGTTCTTGCCCTTCTTTTGGTATCTGCTGTTGGGTTTTCACAGAGTTGTCTTATTCGGGTGTAGAAATGAAAAATTCGTTAGCAGTCATTTGGAAGAAGCATTTCAGACATTGATGACTTCCACTATAGACAGACACATACCTGAATAATTAAAAGGCACAAGGGCTAGAACACATTCTGGGTACTGATACATGCTTAATATAAATGAATTCAATTGATTAATATCAAAGCATCAAACTGATATTGCTGTGGTTTGTGGAAGAGGAGAAAATATTAGTACAAATAGTCTCTCTCTCTCTCTCTCTCTCTCTCTCTCTCTCTCTCTCTCTCTCTCTCTCTCTCTTTCATATACAGTATTGTGTTATCCAAAAACTTTCATTGTCCCTATCATTTGAGATGGGAGATTATGATTTTAAGTCATGGATAACTGACATGACAGCATTCAAAAGCATCCCTTCAATTACCTTTTGAGAAAAGGCCTGTCAGGACCAACCTTGTCACTAGAGAGCCTATAGCAGGGAATAAGAGAGTTCATTCACTCCAGGATGAAAGATAGTTACTGTGCCTGTGCTTATAGCACAGCAGGGAAATTGTAGGACAGAAGGCAAGAGAAAGTATGAGGAAGGTTATTATGTACTATGTATGGGCACTTCACAATTTACACCGAAGTCAGAATAATAGGAAATTGACTTACATTTCAGTGGGAGAAATTGATGTGAGATGGAAGGGTTGTAAAACACCTCAATGGACTGCTAAGGAAGTTGGAGAATTGCTTTTCATGGAGATCATGAAGAGTAAGTCAGACACTTCCTATTCAGACCGATTTAAGGAGCATCTTGCTGAAGGCTAATGGGAAGAAGGATAGGGATAGATTAGAATGCCAAGGTAGTTTCTGAGGCAGATTTGTAATTTCATGAACCTGGTGGCTGAGTTAGTAAGCTGATAATTGTTCCTTTGCAAATCATGGGATCATATGATCATAGATTTAAAGTTGGAAGTGATCTTGAAAGTTACCTAACTCCTTTTCACTCCCTCACTTTATTTTATAAATCAGAAAACTGCTCCTTAAGATGACTTGGTAAAGGGAGTTTATATACTCATGAAATAATAGAGCCATTAAAAAGAATTACATCCACTTCTAGATAAGAGAATTATAGGTATCCTATACTCAGATCCCTCAACTCCCAAAGTTCTAGTTCTGGGATCTCAGGATCATAAATTTAAATCTAAAATGGACCTTGGCAGGGGGTCATCTAGTTAAGATCACTTTTTCTACAGGTGAGGAAACTGAGACACAGAAATTAAGTGGATTTGTTCAAGGTTGCAAAAGTGACAGTGAAGGTTTGAAATAAAATTGTCAATACTCTATCACCTTCTACAAAGGTTTGCCTTGAATCCCATTATTAGGAGAGCAAGACATCCATACCTAGGAAATGGAGAAGAGGCACAGGTCATTTAAAAGGATTTCTTAAATACAATCACCTAATTAACTAGTAGTAAATACAATTGATCAGTGGGTGTGTATTTGGCAGCAATAAACTTCTCTACACAGTTAGAGTACTAGGATTTCACATTCTAGTTAATTTCCCATCTGCAAAACAGCATGCTATCTTGCAGGAACAAGACACTCATGGCTGGCCAGGCTAGTTTTTGATAAGGGCTTCATGGTACTTGGGTGAAAACAAAATTGTGTACATGAAACTATTGGAGCAAAATGCAGTATAGAAGAAAAAAACTTATCTAAAAGCTTGAGTTAAAATGGGAACTTTTCCCTAGTCCATGTTTAAAAACATTTCTTAGATACTTAACAAACTCAAATGACTTCCACAGACTTTAAACATATGGCATATGAATATTGGGTTTTAAGATTTTTAAAGGTGAATCATAGAGTTTAATTACTCATTTAGGACATATACTATTAAAAGAAAATGAAAATTCATGAGGAAAGTGTACTGCTAGGTCAAAGGAGCTAATCTATACATAATGTACAATTATGTAGGAATTTTTAATTTTTTTCCCTAAACCTCAGTACAGAATATGTGAATCAATTATTGAATGTTCCTCCTCTTTCTCTCCTCCTCCACCCTCCTCCTTCTCTCTTTTCTTTTAGGAGCCGCAACTCCTGTTGGTGGGAAGAAAAGCAAAAATAACCTAATGTATCTTGCATTCATTTGAGTAAATAACAGTTAAGTCCACATATTTTTTCTTTTCACGTTTTGTTAACACACTACATTGACTACTGCAGGATACTAGGCACAAATCTAGTAGACCATGGAAATTAGATATGACATTATGCTTCATTTAGTTAAACTGTCTCATTGTATAGGTGTACAAATTGAGGTCCAGAGAACTGAACTTGCTTGACCAAGTTCACAAAGCTAGTAAATAGCAAGGCTGAGGCTTGAACACAGGTTATTCTTTTTCAATGATCTTTCCTCCGTGTTTTTCCTGTTTAGTTTGTCTAGATGGTCTACTTAGGAGACAATCTTCAACAAAAACTCAGAAAAGCACAAATTCTTCTGAATGAAGGAATAATAAAGTTTTGAAGTCAAAACATGGCTACCAGGCTCAATAAAAATAAATGTTTAGAAAGCAGGGCAGGGGTGGGATGAGAGGAAGGAGAGAAGGGAAAGGAATGAGCATTTATGACACCTACCATGTGCCCGGGACTGTACTAAGCACTTTACAAATATTGTCTAATTTAATTCTCACAGCAACATTCCAAGTTAGGTGCTATTATTATCCTCATTTTAGAGTTGACAAAACTGAGACAGAGTCTAAAGGATTTGCCCAGGGGACAACTAATAACTCTTTGAGGCCAGATTTGACTAATTCCAGCCTAGCACTCTATCCATTGTGCTACCAGCTTCCTCTAAAGAAAAAAAATTAAATCAGTTTTAAAAATAATCAAATAATATTTATTGTTTGAACCTCAGTATAAAACTTTACATCTAAGAAATATTTATGGTCAGGAACATCATCATAAAATAGTAATTAATTTCTAATGATAATTCATTCAACAATCATTGATTAAATGGAAGACACTATGTTAAGCAATAGGCATGAAAAGATACACCAGGACATATTCCAAGACTTCAAGTACCTTAAAATATAGTATAATAATCTGAAGAAATAATGATTTGAGAGAGCATATTCATGTAAAAATTTTAAAGGTTTTAAAAAGCCAACAGGCTACTACAAAGATCTACCCTTGTCTTTGCTCCATTTTATTCAGCTTTTGTTGTTTTTGTTCAGATGTTTTTCAGTTGTATCTAACTTGGCAAGATATTCAAATGATTTCTTTTTGGCTTCTTGCAATATTTTCTCATTGACCTGGGGGCCAAGGAATTTGACTATGATATTCCTGGAAATTTTCATTTTGGAATCTCTTTCTGAGGGTGATCAGTAGATTCTTTCAAGTTCTATTTTACCCTCTGGAGCTAAGACATTGAGACAATTTTCTTTTATAATTGCTTAAAATGTGATATCTAGGCTCTTCTTTTGACCATGATTTTCAGGTAGTCCAAAAATTCTAAAATTTTGCATCTATTTTCCACATAAGTTGTTTTTCCAATGAAATATTTCACATTTTTCTTCTATTTTATCATTCTTTTCACTTAATTTTATTGTGTTTCAATGTCTCATGGTGTCATTAGCTTCCACTTACCCAATTGTAATTTTCAAAGATTTATTTTCTTCAGTGAATTTCTCTGCCTCTTTTACCATTGACTAATTCTGTTTTTTAAGGTGCTATTTTATTCAGTATTTTTGGGCCTCTTTTACCAAATTGTTAATTCTTTTTTTCACGACTTTCTTGCATCACTTGCATTTCTTTCCTCACGTTTTCCTCTACCACTCTTTATTTCTTCCTTTAGCTCTGTCAGGAATTCTTGTTAGGTTTTGTCAAATAAACATTTTTCTTCAAGGCTTTCATTGTATTTGATTTCATGTTGTCTTTGAGTTTGTGTCTTGGTCTTCCTTGACACTATAGTAGCTTGCTCATTTTCTCAGAATATTTCTTGACTTTGAACTTTGTGTTAAAGTTGGTCTCTGCTCACCTGGGTCTGGGGAGGCACTGTCCCAAGCTTCAGGCTTTTTTAGATAAAACTTTATGCTTCTGTTTTCAGAGCTAGCTCTGGGGTTCTGCAAGTTTTTAGTGCTTCCAAGTTGGTGTAATACAGATAGTCACTTCTCTCCTTGTCTGTCCTCTGGTCTTTACCCCGAAAGGGCCCACTTACCTGTAGCCACAAGTGGTAGCACTCCTTTTAGCCCTAGAACTGTGACCATGTCCCCTTCTCTCTAGCAATAGTAAGCACTAGTGCTTCTCTCTGTCTTGGAACTGTGAGTAGGGCTCCTGTTCTATTATTAACAAGCATAAGCTATTCTCTCTGCCATTGATCCCAGAACTGCACTCAGAACTGTGTGTGGGAGATATAGTTGTCAAACAGTACCAGGTCCTGTGCCCGGGATATCAATGTGCTCCCTCTTTCTGAACAGTTATCTGACTCCTTTATTGTCTCTTGGATGAAAGCTCTCAAAGAATCTGGTGCTACTGTTGCTGCTGTCTCCATGGCCCACCACTGGCACTAGGACTTGATATGTTCTAGGCCAGCCCCCACTCTGGTGTCACAGACCTCTTCTGTTGTCCTCCTAAGTTGTCTTAGGCTAGAAAAATATCTCACCCTGACCTTTGTTTGGCTCTGTAACTTCAGAACTCAATTCGAGACACTATTTTAAAATCGTTTGGAAGGGAATGTTGGGAGAGTTTGACTGGGTTGCTGTCTCTGCCACCTTGGTTCTTCCAATTGAACATTTTAAAAACTGTTATGTCTAGAAGGGTTATTCTTGCTCTGCTCAGCCTCAGAGGTCAGAGTAGGAGCAATTGGTGGGAGTTTCGGAGAGGCAAAATTCAGCTCAAAATAAATAAAACCTTTACAACAATCTGAGTTGCTCCAAAGAGGAATGGGCTATACTGGGAGGCTTTGGTCTCTCCCACACTGATGGACTTCAGATAGAGGCTATATAGCCACTTATCAGGAATACTATAAAGGAAATTGCTCTTTAGGTTTAGTTGGGAATAAGTGGTCTCTGTAGTCCTTTTACAACTTTGGTTGTCTATGCAATTTCAGTTTTGTAACACTTAATCTGCTCATAGTTTGTAATGTTAAAGGATATAGGACACATAATGAGAAGATAGAACTCATTGATATTGGGAAAGATGGAAGGCTAAAAGGAAAAGAGGATGGCAGAAGATAAGATTGATAGATAGTGTCATGGAAGCAATAGACATGAACTTGGGTAGACTTTGGGACACAGTGGAGAATAAAAGGGCCTGACATGCTATGGTCCATGAAGTCATGAAGAGTTGAACATGACTGATTAAATTTACAAAATAGGAATATGGTCCATTCCTTTCTTTGGTCATTTTGGGTAATAGGACCATAGGTGATATTGTGTGGTAAAAGAATATGCACAATTTAGGAACTTTTGGGCATAATTCCTTTGCTTTCTAGAAAGGGTATATGAATCCATAGTTCTACCTACATCAATATGTCTGTTTTCCCACAGTTCCTCCAATATTTGTTATTTTCCATTTTTTGGGTCAACTTTGCCAACCCGACGCATGTGAGATGTAACCTGAATTGCTTCAATTTGTTTTTGTAAGGAAGGAAGGAAGTATTTAGTAAGCTAAACACTAGAAAACAAATATAAGCAAAAAGGACAGTAGTATCAGCTTTCAATGGGTTACCATTTTGATAAAAGAGTATAACACATTAAAAGGAGTTGAAAACATAGAGAGGGAGTAAAGTATGCACAAAGGGGTATGGTATTGAGGTTTAGAAAGTCAGAAGTGCATTTGGGAGAGGAATAAACTTTGCCAAGCCCAGGATCCTACTCCTGGAATGACAGTCTTGGAGGAACTCCATAATGGAAAGAGGCTGGCATGGCAGAAGAATGTTCCAGGGTGAAGAGGTCCCAGGTGAGAAGAGAATATCCAAGGAGAGAGAATGCAGCTCTAAATTGCATTTCTCTAATTTTTAGTGATTTGTATAATTGTTTTTATCTCAGTGACTATTGATAGTTTTAGTCTTTTCTACTTATTACTGCCTGTTTCTATGTTTTTAACCATTTGTCAGTTAGGGAATTGCTCATTTTCTCAGAAATTTAAATTAGTTCTTTACACTTGAAATGAGATTTTTATGAAAAAAAGCTTGCTACAAAGATTTTTCCTACTAAAATTTTTTGCTACTGAGATTTTCTTATCTTAATTGCATTGGTTTGTTTATACTAACCCCTTTTAAATTTCATGAAATGAAAATTGTCCATTTTATCCTTCATGATCTTCTTTCTCCTTTGATCAGAAACTCTTCTCCTATTGATAGATCTCAAAATGCAACTTATTCCTTGCTCTTGTTTTTACCATATCTATTTGAAACTTATTTTTGTATACAATATAATACACTAGTACAAACCTAATTTCTGCCAGACTGCTTTCCAGTTTTCCTAACACTTCTTTGTTGAGTAGTGAGTCCTAAACTTAGAAACCGATGTATAGTATAGTCTGGCATTTGGCACTGTTAGGTCCCATTGCTTCCATACTTCTATACACCTATACATACTTATGTATGTACATACATAAACACAAGCACATATTTCCCTGAGATTCTTGATCTTTTGTTTCTTCAAATGAATTTTTTCTTAGCTCTATAATTTTCAAATTTATTGGTATCACAGGGAATAAGTGAACTAATTGGCAGAGCATTATCATTTTTAGATACTGAATCAGTCTACTCACAAGCAATTACAATTTTTTTTCCAATTATGGTTGTTGTCCTTTGTCATTAAAGAAGATCAAAATGACATCACAATACTAGAGTCAAGTTTCAGTGTGTCCAACTGTGACTGATCAGACCAATATGAGCTCAGAATACTCTACCACAGGTTGGACACAAACAGTACCTGTGAACACTTGGAGTGGATTCTCTAAATTTGCTTATCCTGCATTTCCTTTGAACTGTTTCAGTTCTGCTTTGCTCATAAAGCAGAGCACTTTCTCTGCTGTAGGCATGCTGAGCAGCCATGTACCAGTGTCTCCCAGGTCACACAATCAATTCCAGAGTTTTAAGAGAGATC
Source organism: Phalanger gymnotis (assembly GCA_028646595.1). NCBI lineage: Eukaryota > Metazoa > Chordata > Mammalia > Diprotodontia > Phalangeridae > Phalanger > Phalanger gymnotis. Next base: position 684,517,930 of record CM053622.1, on the reverse strand, counting down.
TTGAGAGTGACCTTGTGTTGCTTCTTCTGACCACCATACAAACTCTTGCCCTGTGTGAGTTCTCCATAGTCTTTTTGGTAGGTGTACATTTTGCATTCGAACAATGTGGCCAGTCCATTGCAGTTTTGCTCTCTGAAGCAGAGTTTGAATGTTTGGCAGTTTAGTTTGAGAAAGGACCTCAGTGTCTGGTATATTATCCTGCCAGGTGATTTTCAGAATCTTCCTAAGACAATTCAAATGGAAGCAATTCAGCTTCCTGGCATGGTGCTGGTATACTGTCCAGTTTTCACAGGCATACAACAATGATAGCAGAACAATGGCTCCATACACCTTCAATTTGGTAGTCAAATATCTCTCCTCTCCCATACTTTCCTTTGGAGTCTCCCAAACACTGAGCTAGCCCAGGCAATGTGTGCATCGACCTCATTATCAATGTGTACATCCCTGGAAAGTACCCTACCAAGGTAAGTGTACTTATCCACAGCATTCAAAACTTCTCTGTTTTGGTGGAGGGAGTGTTGGTCCATGATTTTCTGTTTCTAGATAAATATCCATTCAGTGCAGCCTCTGAAGCTGAGATGCAACAAAGAATGGATGAATTCTTTGCTGCTTATGCTAATTTTGGCCTAATAATTAACGCCAAGAAAACACAGGTGTTCCATCAGCCAACACTACACCATCCATACTTAGAAGTTACTCTTTATTAATATAAAGAATATTAGGTAGTTGCGTTTTCATAGTTCCCGTATTTAGCTAGCTAGACTCTTAAGTACTTTATACTTTCTGTAATTTTTTTAAATTGATTTTTTCTTTCTATCTCTTCCTCCTTAGTTTTGTTGGCAATATGAAGAAATGCTAATGATTTCTGTGAATTTATATTCTATCCTGTAATTTTATTGAAATTATTGTTTTTATTTATTTATTTTAGTTTACTTTCTAGGGTTCTGTTAAGCAAGCTACCATGTTATCTGCAAAAAATAATATTATTTCTTCTTTTCTTGTGCTAATTCTTGCAATTTGTTTTTCCTGTCTTATGACTAACAATTATTTTTCCTAATTATTATTATCCAACTATTATTGCTAGTAATTATTATTTCTAATTTTACAATATATAAAATAGCAATTGTAACAACAGACATCCTTGTTTTTCTCCTGATTTTAGTGGAAATACTCTAGTTTTATCCTCGTTACATATAATGTTGGCTGTTTCTTTTGAAATATCTAAAATTTAAAATATTAAATGCCCACATATTTCTGTTTTCTAGTTTTTAAAGGAAATGGACATTATATCACAGGAAAAAAGCTTCTTTTCATCTATCATCATAATAATATGATTTTTATCGCTGTTGTTACTAAAATTGTCAATTACATTTATAATTTTCTTAACATTGAGCTAACTTTCATTCATAGTATAAATACAAGCCAGTCATAATATATAACTTTGTAACACATTGCTGCAGTGCTTTCCTAATATTTTACTTAATTTTTGCATCAATGTTCATTAGTGATCGTGTTCTATATTTTTCTTTCTTTTCTTTTTTTTTCCTTTGGTTTTTGGAGGGGGGAAGGCAGGGGAATCGGGTGTAAACGACTTGCCCAAGGTCACACAACTGATGTTTCAAGTGTTTGAGATAAGATTTGAACTCAGGTCCTCCTGACTCCAGGGCCAGTGCTCTACTCACTGCACCATCTAGCTGCCCCTATTTTCTTGTTTTATACTGGTAATTTGGCTTTTCTCATTTTTTAAAAAAATCAAATGAACTAATAATTTATCTATTTTGTTTTTTTTTTAAAGTTCTTCAGTTTATAATTTCAGTGGTTTTTTTACTTCCAATTTTATTTATTGATAAATGTGTCATTTCTCTCTTTTGTTGAATAAAGTGTTTGGTTATATAAAATACCCCATAAAGACTGTTGGCTCCATGTCCAAATTTTGGTATGTTTTCTCACTTTTGTCATTATCCTTATTTAAATTCTTATAATTTTTACATATATTTTTTTCTTTACCCAAATTCATTATGATTAATTAACCTCCAATTAATTTTAATCCTTTTTTCAGCTGTTATTGAATATAATTTTATTACAATTTAGTCAATAAAGAGTGTGTTCAATATTTTTCATTTTTTGTGATGGTCCCCCCACCCCATACACGATCAACTTTTGTAAAGGTTCCGTATACAACTGAGAAATATATTTAATCCTTTCTATTCCCACTAAAAATTAAATAAATCTATCATGTTATTTTGTTCTGAAGTTCTGCCAGGTTCCTAACTTCTTTCTCATTTCTTTTTTTGTTAGATTCATTTAGCTCTAAAAGAAGATATATTGAGGCTGCCCACTATTATAGTTTTAATGTCCATTTTCCCCTTTAACTAACGTAGCTTTTCCATTAAGTGTTTAGATACTGTACCATTCAATGTATATAGGTTAAGTTTAGGAATTAACTCTTATATTTTACCTTTCAGCAAAATGTGGTTTCCTTTTTAAAAAAAATCTCTTTTAAGTCTGTTTTCACGGCCTGAGATGGCTCCAACACAGCCCTGTCTATACACCTCACTTATTCCTTGGGCATTAGTATGTATAAAAAGAGTATAATAATTGATGTTTACAATGACCCTGAATGCTTAAAAGTTGAGACAGTGTTCATGATATTGTTACGCTATGCTCTGTAGAGATATGTAGCACATTCCAAAATTTTTTTGAAACAGAAAATTTACTTAAATTTACCTTGTTTTCTAACACAAATTTTGACTACATTAAAATTTTGCTTAAATAGGTTGCCTCATTCTCTGATTACTCTGTATAAATGAGTTATTAAGATATTTTGACTGATTCTTTCTAAAATTTAGACATTTGGGCATTAAAAGAAATTTTCTTTTAATTTTTCCATGTTTTGTCAAAAAGGGGTGTCCAATATCACTTTACAATCATGACGAATATAGAGAAGAATAAAAAGACTTTCATTGACATGCAAAATGAAGTAAGTAGAGCAAGGAAAATAATATTCACAATTGCTGCAATAATGTAAATGGAGAGAACATCAACCACACAAAAAATGGAAAATCAGTGTTAATTATAAAAAAAAAAGTAAACAGCCCAAAGGAAGAGATATGAGATAACACTTCCTCATTACTTCATTACTTTTCAAAGATAGGGGTCTGTGTATGTGTGAGACAGATAGAGACAGGGACAAAGTGGGGCAAAAAGAGATATAGGGGGAGGGGGAAGAGAGAAAGAGAGAGAGAGAGAGAGAGAGAGAGAGAGAGAGAGAGAGAGAGAGAGAGAGAGAGAGAGAGATGTTTTCTTTATTCCTCACATAATTTAACACATTACTGGGTACTAAACAGATGACTGGAGGTTTGTGGGTTGTTTTGTGTGGCTGTTGTCACAAAGAGTACTTTAAACCTGGGATAGCTATTCCAGGGCCTTCATATGTGATACAGGGTGATCTAAGTGCTTTACTTATAAGTCAAGCAACTGGTTCATAGAATTTGGGTCTGGAATAAACTCTAGGGGTCACTTAATCCAACACTTTCCTTTTGTAGACAAGCTAACTAAGATCCAGAGATTTTGCCCCATCACAAAAGCCAGTAAACAGCTGAATTAGTTAATTAAACACAAACATCCAAATGCAGTGACTGCCCCATTATTGGACACAGGTGCATTTGTGAGGATAGGTAAAACATTAGAAGATTATATTATTCATTCCATAAACATTTATTAAATGCCTACAGTATGCGGAGCTTTGTTCTTAGTGCTGGGAAGTAACATAAAGTTTAAATGACATATAGCCAAGAACAAAGAAGTCACTGATATAGTGAAATGGATTATTGTCTTCCTTCCCTTTAGTTAATAAATGCTTGTTCAATTTAATTAGGCACTTTATAGGCTCTCACAACCTTTATTAATTTTCTAGGGAGCAAATGGTACAGAGGAAACCCAGATATAAACATTGAAATTAAGGAATAACTGATCACCCAAGTTACACTGCTTCAGCACCAAGAAGCTTTGCTATATCCCCCCATTTCTAAGACAAGTAATTATTCAATAGTGGTAGAAAGTGATTGTAACATTGACAATGGCAGAAGTTACGGTTTTTTCTGCTTTTATCTATTACTTAAAGTCAGTCTCAGAGTAGGAGAGACACTGTTGTCTTTGTCAGGGATATTGTCAATAGCTGATATCTTCCTGTCCCCAGCTTAACTGTTCTGCCTTTCTGAATGAGGTAGTGATAAGTGCAAATAAGTTCTGTGTGAGGGCATCAGGGGCATTTCTATGAATAAATTGTAACATCTTTAATTTGTGGATTTTGCATCTATTTTGACAGTTTAGAGGACATTCCCACCCCCCTTATTTCCAGATTCTGGGCCGTATTCCAGATAGACTGTTGGATAAGTGACCGTTGGACAAGTGAGGTGTTGCTGTTGTGACTAGCTTTATTAATGACACTGATGGAGAAGGGCTAAAGAGGAAATAGTTACCAAAGCAAATCAAGTCACTAGCATTTGAGGTATATCTGGAAGGGAAATGACCCCTAGATATGGTTGGCATTAGCTAGAGACAGTGCTTCCCAAAAGCACATCATTACATCATACTACAAATTTCTTTGGGGATTTCCTGTCCAGTCTGCTGAAGAGAATAGGCAAGAGCTTTGCAGCCCAAAGATCCCTTCCTCCACCTACTAACTCAGGAAGACTGCAAAAAATTAGGACATCTGCTTCAAAGTTTATAGCCAGGGATGCTACGTTTGTAAAAGGGACTGTAACTCTTAAGATAACAAAGAGGAATTTGGCTATACAGATAATTAGCAGGATTTTAAATGTAACCAATCAATCACCAAGCATTTATTAACTCTTACTTTGTTCCAGACACTGTGCTGAACACTGGGAATACAAAGAAAACAAGTACTTCCTACCATCAAAGAACTTAAATTCTAATTGAGGAAAAACATATGCATAAATCAGTATATACAAGCTAAGTGCTGAGTAAATGGAAGATAGCTTAGAGGAGGAAACACAGAAAAATAGTAAAACATTAAAATAGACTATTAATTTAAAATGTAAGTAGTAATAGTACACAATAACATTTCCATAGTACTTTAAGATTTGCAAAGTCCTTTCTTTGAGATAATCCGGAGAATTATATAATGCAATTGTTGTTAAATTTTTCTGGAGGACATAGGGAACATAAATATATTTTGTTTATTTTTGGTGTATTTCTAGAACCTAGCACAGTGTGTTGGACTTAGTAGGCACTCAATGAATGCTTGTATAATTCAATCGAATTGCTTAGAGAAATTTAATGACTTGCCTGTGGTCAGACAAGATTTGTTAGAGGTTTCTCCTGACTCCATGTCTAGGATTATTTTTACTATATGCCATCTTGAAACATACATTCTTCAACTATGAGATTGGATAGGCCCTTCATTGGGAGCAGACCAGGAGGGAAGGTGGTAGATCTTTGAGGCCAGATACTTTGCTATACTCTTGCCATAGAAACTCAAAATTCCCTACCTAGTCCTCTCTCTGTGGAAGGTTGTACTAATTAACATATTGTTAAATTATTCTGTGTTACTGCTGTAACATCCTCAGATTCTAGAAACAGCATGCTGTAGTAAACATAGTGCTGAATCTGCAGTTAGGAAGACCTTGATTTAAATCATACCTCTGACATATGTTAGCTTTGTGACCATTAGTAAGTGATTCAACTTTTTGAAGCGCAGAGAATTCTTGAAGAATAAGTTATGAAGAGGCTGGCATCTAACTCTGAGCCTAACATAGTCACAAGTCATAAGATGATAGATCTAGAGCTTAAAAAGGCCTCAGGCCTTCTAGTTCAAATCCTTCATTTTACAGATGAGGAAACTGAGGCCCAGGGATAGAAACTTTCCCAAGGTAACCCAAGTAGTAATTGTCAGAGGTAGAATTTGAACTCAGGTCCTTTGACTCCAGAGTGGGCACCCTTTCTTTTCCATGCTGCCATGGAAAGAAAGCCTTTGGGAAGAAAATGCAGGATTTTTTCTTACCTTGTTTGTTCATATTTATTTGCTTGTTATTTCCTCCTTTAGATTGTGAGTTCCTTGAGGGCAGGAAATGTCTGTTGATGCTTTTTGTATTGCCCATGCTTAGCATAGTGTGTGCCACATGGTAGGAGCTTAATAGGTGTTTATTGACCCTATGATTCATAAATATCAGAAGACTCCTAAAATTTGTGTTAATAATTCCAGATCCTTAAGCAATATTACAATTTTTGCCAACACATGGAAAAGACCTAATTGGTAAGCTGTTCCCTCTATACTTTTTATACTGCATTTTTTCTTTACTCATAAGGTGTATATGGTTTCCTTTCCATCTTATGACAATCCCTTCACCCTCCTAAACTAGGGGAAACACTATTTTGCAGCCATCATGGTTGATCAACTATTACCTCTCTCATCTTTTTTTT
>CM053622.1:684475334-684510986 GCA_028646595.1 Phalanger gymnotis | reverse complement strand
GGAGTGGGAGGAGGGTCCGTATCTGGGCCTGGGGCCCTCCTCCCAGTACCGGTTTCACTCCAATTTCCGGGGCTCTCCCCGCGCCTCAAGCCAGGCTCAGACTGGCCCCGCAGTCCCCGCAGCCCTCGCCACAGCTCAGAAGCTCAGGGACAACGTCGTGCCCAGAAGCACATCCCTGGCTTCCTTGGAAGCCTTTCTTGGAATTCACCCCAGACTGCTGCACCGGAAGTTACTCTAACAAATGTGCTTTAGAAATGATGGAATTGAGACATAACCCATAGCAACTGAAGCAGGGTGGAAATTTAGAAGGTTTGTAAATCAGATACTTCTGACTCTCCCAATGTTCTCCATGATCTACTTCCATCTAAATTCTATTACCCTTCAAGGTTCAGTCTAAATTTTACCTCCTCCACTGAACTTTCTTTGACCTTCCTTGTCCAACGATTGCCCTTTTTCTCAATTCCTGTAGCTTTTATTGTCTGCACCAGAAATTTGGAACTTAATCATATACTACTTACTTCCTCCTTGTCCGGCAGGTTATAGTGGAGATTCTTCTTGGGTCTAAGTTGGATTAGATAGCCACAGAGATCCTTTCCAAATCTCAAAATCTGTGTTTCTTACGTTGTTAGTAGGATCTTCACTTGTGAAAGCCATGATTTTAAGGTGTGCCTCATGACTCTAAATTACTCTACCCTCACCCCCAATCTGTAGTAGGTAAGAATCATCATAATCCCCATTTCTATAGTAATGTATAGTTTATAAAATGCTTCCCTCAGAATGATTCAGCAAGCTAAATAGTAAAAGAATTATCATTGTATTTGTTTTATGGGAAAAGTTTTTAAAAATCTATATTGTAAGAAAAAGGATGATAAAAAAGTGGGTTAGAACCTTTTCTTCAGGGTACAGAATGATAACTCCCAATAGAGAGAAGGAAGAGCTGCTTGGTTCCTTTTGTCCCCCTCTGTTGTGGATAATGAGAGTTTTGCTAAGATATGATTTAAAGTCAGACCTTCTTGACTTGAAATGCAGTACTTGATCTATTATTACATATTGCTTCTACCAAGTTGGTGCAATGGTTACTTCTCTTTTTGGCATACTTATTAAATCAGTACAGGAAAAGATTTTTCATATTTTCCAAGCATCATCTTGTCCAGATGAGGTCCAAGAACCATCCCGTAGTGTTTTTTATTGTCAAACATATTATTCCTAGCTAATTTCAGATGTTCTACAGTTCTGGGAGTTATAGGAAAGTGGTGACAGTGTCCTAGAACCTGGTCTTGAGGTCAGTAGAATAATTATGCCCATTTCACATAAGGAGGAGATTGAGGCTCAGAATTATAACAAAGATTGCTGAGTAACTGAGTAACAGAGCTTATAAATGTCAAAACCAGGACTTAAATGAAATTATACTTCTATAGCTAATTCACATTTACCTAGACCACCTCCCAAAGCCCCAGAACTTCTAATTAGCTACAACACACACCTGAAGTTTGTTGAGAAATGTTATCTTGACTACCCAATAACTATTCCAATGGGCTTTAAGCATATTAGAGGGAATAAAACCCATAAATGAAACTCAAACTCTGGCAGAAACCATTTAGGCCAGTCAATGGGCTGAACTCACCCTGGCTAGGTGAGGTAGCTTTGCTAATGGCTGTTGTTTCTGCTGCTGCTGCTGCTGCTGCTGCTGCTGCCTTGTAACCCAAGGGCTTTAAGCTTTGGAGAATGGAGAAAACATATGTACTCTCAAGGGGCTCCCACTAATGGCCTAATATGTCCCAGGGTTTAATGAATTTAAAAATGAAATAGGGATTCGGATGAGGAAGCAGTCCAGAATTTAGAAATATATTCAGGTTGCAAGGCAAGATGTTTAGACTTTATTGAATTGGTGCTTGAAGACTGGATATGCTTTATCCTTCAAGGTTCTGTCCAAGTTCAACCTTTCTGAAGCCTTTATTGACCACTCCAGAATTATTATAATACCTCTTCTCCCAACACCCATAATATTTTTGGCTGTACTGTGTAATTGATATTTACTTGTGCTAGTTACTGTAATAATTAGCAGCACAACCTAGTACTGGATTTAAAGTTAAGAAGAAAGCATGAGTACAGATCTTGCCTCTGGTATTTGTTCACTGAGTGGTTGTGAGAAAATCATTTAATACCTCCATCTCCTGCATCTTACCATTTATCATTCTGCTCCATCTATCCCCCTTTCTCTGGCCTCTCCTTTTTTTGTAGCAATTTAAGAGACTATTGGTGAACTCAAAGTAAGGATTTTTAGCTGGGTATTGGTTATAGAAGTCATATTGCAAGGAAGCAAGGAATGGGAAGCAAGAAAATGGAGGTGTTTCAAACATTTCGGACCTTCTTGTGTTTTGGATGGTAGCCTATTTAGAAAATTGTGGCAGTTTGGAAAACAAGAGATTGCAAATTCAAATATAAGATTAACATATTCAAAGCGAGTTGCAAAATGAACCACAGAGATATATCATAGACCCACCAAGTACTATAACTACAAGGGACCTGAGAGGTCAGTTTAATCATATAGATAAGGCAACTGAGGGTCAGAAAAATGAGTTACTCAAGAGAAAGGCCTTTTCTGACAAGGTGTGCTAGGTGACCTCTGGAGGCCCTTCCAACTTAAAATCTATGAGTATATAACCTCAGTAAAAAGGATACTCATTTTAGGCCATTCACATGACAATTCTTCTTACCTACTGGAAACTTTGGTTCACAAGGCAGAATTTAAAATGCCCTACCATCATGCTACCTTATTCTTCTATTTTCTCACCTTGGTAAAGTTAAAGTTCTAGAGTAGAGAAAATAATGAATGTCTTTTGCTTATTTTAAGCACTTTTTGCAGACAGTGATAGAGGAGAAATCTTGGTGTACTGCCTCCAGCTGCTAATTCCTGCACAGTTCATTAATTACTCAGAATTCAGAAAAATGGGATATTAAATTAGTTTTTGAAATTCAAAAAATAACTCCCAGCTACCATGCAAATGTACATCAGAGAAAGACTAACGACTTTTTGATAGTGGCCCAGGAGATACCAAAATGCCAGGTAAATCAGCAACCTGGGCAAAAAGCCAATCAATGTTAAGCACTAACTCACCTACACTAAAACATCATGACCGCCAGAAAGAGGTTTGATTTATAGACTCCATTTCAATCCTGTTGGTAGAGGCAGTGTCATTTGTTTTTGACAAATAAAAACAAACCCTAAAAATACTGTGCCTGGACTCAGAAGTCCTGGGTCCCATTTCCAGTTGTGGCATTTAACTTGTTGGCTGTTTTTGGACAAGTCACCCTCTAAGTCTCCATATCGTCTTCTGCAAAAGAAAGATATAATACCTGCTCCAACAATAATGCCTATTGTTTTGAGGTTTGAATGGAATAAGATTACTTGACTATTTAAAAGATCCCTAGTTCTTTTGGTGGTGATACTCCTTTCACCGATGCAGATTGCATAATCCCTGTGACTTAGTAGACAGTCTTTAAGAGTAGACTTGGCTGAAAAATACATCAACCAGTAACCAACCTGTTGATAAACCTAGCTAAATGAAGTTAGGCTGGTATCTTTCATCATGAATTCCATCAAAGAGGCATACAAGGAGTCTTTCTCATATGGTAGGATAGGGGAAGGAGCATAGGCTATGAGAACCAGGGTCACCTCCATGCCCTGATAAGACGTTAGAAGAGGATATTAATGGAGGAAATGAGATAGCATTTTTATGAAACAATCATTGTCCTAGTACAAGGCTTCCTTACTATCACATAGGCAATAACCTCTAAATAGGCACTTTCCTATTCTTCCTTTGTAATCTTTCTTAAGAATGAATAAATGAATGAATAAAAATCATTCTTTTTTCAGTGCTTACTATGTGCCAAGTACTATGCTAACTGCTGAAACTACAGAAAGGAAAAACTGAGACTGACCCTCTTCTCTTCCCATTACAATAAAGGGAGAGACCACATAAAGGAGGGATCATCTTTGGTGGTTCCTAGGTTAGAGTAGCAAGGCATATTCTTTAGTGTAATTTCCATCAGTAGTAGCATGCACTTTTTTTACTTTGAACCATTTGATAGTGACAAGAACTTACTAGTTACATGAACATTCTTAAGTCTTGGTGATTTTCTCTCCACAATGTCTCCCCAAACTATATCTTGCTCTGTAGATTTGCATCCACTATGCTAGGTTTGACTCTCATTGACTCATGAAGTGACTGTTGCCACTGGCTCCTAACTAGTTTCCTGCTTCTAGTTTTCTTCTCCCAATATCTCTAAAATATGTATTTGCTCATTTTGCTCCATTTACCCAAGACTTCTATGACCTCCCTATTTTTTTCTTCCATATTCTGGATATCTATCACCCACTGCATCCTTGGCCATCTCCATTTGTCCTGATCTGTATCTGGCCACTGGACCCAGACGGCTCCAAAGGAGAAAGTGAGGCTGATGACTTTGCACAGCTCTCCTTTGCTCTAATATAATTCACTTGCAAGTCATGGCATCATCTTCCTGATGTCATGGTTCTCTTTCAGAAAGAATGACAAACCACAATAAATCTACATAATCTCCTTTATGCCTTATACCACTCTATCTATACCTGGAATTCTATCTATGGCACAATAAAAGAAACAGATCAGAATGGGGAGCATGTAGTAATTTAGAGAAGGATTTCTGTCTTGTGCTGTAGGAAGACCCCTGAATCCAGAATAAAAACTCTTAGACTCAAGTGCTGGCCCTGTCTCCTTACTAGCCATGGGGTTATTGACAATGCATTTCCCTTCTTTAGGCAATCTATTGCTTCATCCGAGTGAATGGATGAATGGATGAATAAATGAAAAAGCATTTTAGTGTTTACCACGTGTCAGAGACTGTTAAGCACTGGGATAGAACAACAAAAGTGAACTAGCTCTTCCCCTCAAGCTTCCCATATTCCTCCGTATGTAATAAAAGAAGAAAACACATATATTAGAGCAATGACAAGAGAAGGGAGTTGTGGTCTTGGATGTCACAGAGTGGATAAGTTGATCTATAGGATTTACTTGACATACCCTTTCCAATAGCAGTGTTAGTATTGATGTGATTATTGTACTCAGAATAATCAGTGGGGTAGATGTCAGGATGAGGAGGGTAGCCTTAGTATAGTCTGGTCTGGGGCAAGCTAGATGTAGCAGCTATGCCTATATAAGGCAGCTAGGCAGTACAGTGGATAAAGCGTTGGGCTGGGAATGAGGGCGACTCATCTTCCTGAGTTCAAATTTGGCTTCAGTTACTAGCTCTGGGACCCTGGGCAAGTCACTAAACCCTGTTTGCCTTAGTTCCTCAGCTGTCAAATGAGCGGGAGAAGGAAATGGCAAACTACTTCAATATCTTTGCCAAGAAAACACCAAATCAGGTCATAAAGAGTCGGACATGGCTGATGACTCAACAGTAACAAACAGATATAGTACACTTGTGTTAACCCTCATTCATAGAATAATCAAGAGAACATAGCCCTAGAGTAGGGGGTGGGGAACCTGTGGGCTAGAGGCCACATGTGGCCCTCTAGGTCCTCAAGTGCTGCCCTTTGACTGAATCCAAACTTCACAAATAAATCAGGATTTGTTCTGTGAAGTTTGGATTCAGTGAAAGGGTCCTCTTGGGGACCTAGAGGACCTGGAGGCTGCAGGTTCCCCACCCCTGCCCTAGAGGTTTGAAATAGATGATCTCCAAGATAATTTCCAGTTTTAAAACAATGACTACATAAAAACAATTAAAATTTTTAGAAGTTGGCTACATGTTTGAGAAGCTGCATGACATAATGGCTAGAGGGCGAAATTTGTAGTCAGAATACATGGATTTGAATTCCTCAGATACTTACTAGAAAGTGATCTTGAGCAAGACTGTTTTGGGGGCTCAGTTTAGACTTAGTGATTAACTAAGCCTGTTGTCGAGCTATTCAGCAATGAACTCACTCATTCAGTCAACAAATGCAATAGGATCATAGTTATCCACCAACCTCAAAGAATGAAATACTAAATATAAGCAAAAATTACAACTCACATTTATATAGTACTTAGGGCTAGCAAAGGATTTTCCTTCCCAAATCCATGAAATGGGTAATGTTGGTATCATTATATCTATTTACACATGAGGAAACTGAGTCCCCAAAGCATTGTCTTCCTTGAGATCACTCTGCTAGTAAGTTTCTGAGGAAGAATTCAAACCCACATCTTTTGACTAGAAATCCAACATTCTAGCTATTATGTTATGCTGCAGCTTAACTATATAGCTGACAGTCTAAAAATCTTTTTAAAATCAAAAAGTCTGTTCAAGTTTTAGCCAGTTTTCTGATTTTTCAATGAAGATGCACTACTTTTCCCATTCAGTGACTGACAAAGGAGGCATTTCCCATAATACGAAAATTACATCTTTTATATGGCATATGTTGATTATATTATATCTAACATATATCACATAATATGTATATTATATTAAATGCCTCCTTTGAATATATAATTTCATGAATATATATTATATACAAGTAAAACTTTATGTTTATGTATGTACATGTAGTATTTATATTTATGTAATGATGTTTCCTTCCAACAGAATATCAGCTCATTGAAGACTGGATGTGTCTTCATTAATCAGGACTTAATAATCTTACAGGTCCCAAGCTGAAGTTTATTTTTGCACTATCTATGAAAACTAGCAATATAAACATGATTGGGAGGTAATGTTTAAATTTCTTAAGGTAACAGTTTTCAAACATGGTGGAAGTACTCATTTATATGAAAATAATTTACTCACAAATATACTTATCTGTTGATTAAGGCAGATCCCCTAGGAATCTTTAATTAGGCACCCATTTGGTAGCCTAGCTCAGGTTCCTAGGTTACCTTTAAACATACATTGTCGGTCTCTGTTCTGTAATTCATATTTTTTGGTAATTTGGAAAGGCTTACTACTTGATTAAATTAATCTGAATTAGTGAGGCTTACAGCAGGCTCATTTAGGCAAAAAATTTCTGGCCATTAAAAGTGTCTTATTTCTTAACCCCAGTGTCAACATTAATCAAATAGATTGGATAATGTTTTAAGTCTCTGTTTTCTTTGCTTTTGAGAATACGGGTTATGTCTAGTCCTCAGAAATATGTATTTGGAGAAAAGGGAGGTCATACTGGAATTTTAAGTATCAATGACCAAGTTAAAATGGAATACAGTACTATGGAACTCTATGGAAATCAGACCCCCGAGTAAAACACTGTCACCCAAATACAGTCAATGTAGTGGCTATATATAGATACAATTTCAGCTATTCAGGAGAACATTTATATCACAATGGCCCAGCTTACAAGCATTAGGGGGCAGGAGAGAATTGGCCAACATTTGTTAAACTACTTAAAAGAATATTTGAAATATCATTAAGAGTTGGAAAAATGCCAGACAATTGAAGAAAAGCAGAACGGTTGCACAACTTCCAAATCAAGTGGTTGGAAACCCCTATGCAGTATGTGTGTTGTTAGTATTTTTTTTAATTTTAGAAAGTGGTACGTATATGTATCAAAATGGAATCTATAAACACCTAGAGAACACTAGACTCAATAACATGCCAACATATGTTTAGAATGGATAAATAATGCCAAGTACAGTTTTTTCCTCATTGGAAGACAATGAGAGTGGATTGATGGAATACAATAATTATTTTTCTTGGGGAATAGGTAAAACATTTAGGAGAGTGTTTCAGGGAAAATTTGCTTTCTGAATTGTTTCAAATTGGCACGGTTCTGAACATTGTCACGTCGTTTGGCAAACAGGCTTAACAATTCTAAGGAAAGGTAGTGATAAATGGGAAGGGGTCTGGCTGTGAGGAAGTGGCCGGTGGGGTGCCACAGGAGGGTTGATGTAAGGTCAGGTTTTGTTCTCCATCTGTATTAATCATCTCCAGGGGGGAATAAATAGCCTGCTAATGAAATTTGCAGAAGATACTGAATTTTGAGGTATTGCCAACATTGCTAACAAAGGAAAAATAAATATAAATGGACTTAAGCTTGTTATTTATCATTTATTTGAATTTAATCAAAATTGTTCCCTGGACAAATTTACAGGCAATTTCCACAAATTAATTTTTAGAGGGGGAAACCTCGACCAGATGAGTCCAACTAACTGGCCAATGGTGGGGCTGCATTGAGTACTATGAAGACTGACAGACTGAAGTTCTGCTGGGTGAGGAAAATTTTTCATGAAAAAGATCTTTTTGCCGGAACATTCTTCTCCACTCCTATGGCGTTCCAGTGTGGAAAGTACTGTCCAACATTTCTTAGCCTTGAAAGACATCTGATGCTAGAATGCCATTAAAACAGAATTGTAGAAAATAGCAAAATGATATTACCCTTCTAAAATCCAAACTAACTTACCCAGGTATCCACAAAATTCCTCAGAGAAAGGAGCAAAACCATGGTACACATCAGGCTGAAAAGTAGTGGCTTATATGCTGAGGAGATAAAAACAAATTAGGTGAAGCGGAATGAGAAAGAGGATTTTGAAGAAATTCTATATACTTTATCTTCTACTCAATTCTACATTTTCTGGTTTTCATAGGTATCTGTGGTCTGATATGGTCTGATACTGAGTGTGCTGGTAGCTGCTACAGGTTCCCTCCCTTAAGCACCTACTGGCCTCTGGGCCAAGCCCTTGACCATCCTGGGGGCCCTTCTTTGCACTGGGCACCTAAGACTGGTCTTGAGCTTGGATGGTGTTTTGTGTCAATGGGTCTGAAGCTGAGGGAAGAGACAGTATCTGGTAAGAGGGGACAGGTAAATGTGTCACAACTTTCAGAGAGGTCAAGAAGAATGAGGTCTCAAAAAAGCCACTGAATCAGTGAGTAGGTCACTGGTGACTTTAGACAAAACAGTTCCAGGAGTTCTGGCATGATAGGCTGAGTTTCAAAGGATTGGTGAGAGAGTAGATATACAGGATTTGAAGTCATTGAGTTTAGATTTTCTTTCCTAAGAAGATTATCAGTGAAGGAAAGGAGAAAGATGGGGCAATAGCTGGATGGACTACAAGAGTTAAGAGAAGGGTTTATTAAGACCAGGGAAAGCTGAGTATGTTGTTAGACAAATGGGAAGGACAGAATGAAAATTCAGGAGAGGCTGACTGAAATTGCAAGTCCCTGATAAAGTTGGAAGAAAAAGACATACAAAATAAATTTAGTGAGCAGTAGGGAAATCTATAACTGGAGGCAAGGAGGATAGACTGATATGACTTAGGCAATTTGAGGAAGGGAGATGAAAAAGTTTTGATCAAATGACCTTAATCTTCCTGGAGAAGTGGGAGTGTAGACCATCTGTTGTAAGTTTGGTAAGTAAGCATGACTTTGGTACAGAATAAAAGGTCATAGAGAGTGAGATAAGCAGACAATCAGGATAGAATGGAAAGATTTTCAAGCACTGTGTAAGTTCCAGTAGTGCCCATGTGCCATGAATCGGTAGCAGGTAAAATCAACTCAGTTTCATGTTTTTCTCTCATGAAGTTCAGCAGCCTTGAAAAAAAAAACTAGAAAGACTGTCTGATAGTGTTTGCACAGGAGAAGGAATTCAAAGTTTACGGTCACTGTTAGGGTAACAAGGGACTTTGGGGTAGTAGCTAGAGAAGCATTAAAGTAACCATAATTCCATGTCTGGATGGAGAGTGTAGGAGATAGTCTGAGAAGAAAAGACATTTGTAACCAGGCAAGAATTGATATATTGCAGCTAAGATTGTAACAAAGAGCAAAGTACACCGGTTGTGCTTGGAGTGGAATTTCACAATTCTAATTTTACAGGTTGTGCAGTTCCAAGAGGTGGGAAGAGCAAAGATGTGGTTCTGTGAGTGTGAGGCTGAAGTGAGGTATAAAAGAAAATTTTCAAAGGAAAAGGAAGTTGAAGAATTGGAAGACCAGTTTGCTAAAAGTGTTGAAATGAATCTCGAAGTCCTAAAGAGAGTATAGAACTGTATATGTGGAGTGGGGAAACGTTTGCTAGGTATTAAATTGAATAAAAAAGTTTCAAAAATTGATGGGGAGTTAAAGTGAGATGATGAGAGATGCCTTGACTGAAAAAATTGAGGATGTATGAGAGTTTTTTTGAACAGTAAAGTAGACCTTCCAAAAGGCTTGGTGGGACGTAGAGGGCCATATGTGGCCTTGAGAACACAGATTCCCCATTCCTGGTAAGCTATGGGTAAACCAGGTTGGAGTGGAACTAGGGAGAAGCAGGGCACTTAGGAGAGTGAACCTCAGTGAGTGGGATTGAGGAGCTGGGAAAATAGGAGTAGAACCTTTGTATTTTGATGTGAATATTGCTATGTCTCTACCTTGTTTGCAGGTATTTTGTATTTTAGGTTTTTAGGCTGGTGTTAGGAGTGTTCATACTCTCCCTTCCTTCTCTACATCTAAAACTGACCTCAGGAAATAATCTATTAAAGCTTTTTCACACTGAAGGTCCAAGTGACTGACAAGGCTTAATGTCTGATTCTATTTGTAGAGAGAAAGGGGCATCAGAAGGCTGCTGGAAGCCAGTCCATATCAGGATAAAAGGTTTCAGGACAAAGTGGTATCTGAGCAGTGTTCTTTGTTGGGTACAGAACAAGGCAAGCTCCTTCTGTTTCCACAAGTTTTGGGTGTTCCCTCCCTCCTTCCTTGACCCCACCACAAAAAAACCTAATACGAAATGCAAGGAAATGCAATTTCAACCGCATAGTAACATTAATGACTGGTAACAATGGTAGATCACAAAAAGAAGGGCTTTTGATGCAGAATTTTGAATATGCTTAACAGATAAACCCTTTGACTCAAAACTAAAAGGACGTGCAACAGTCTTTTTCACAAAACTGTGACTTTAGGGCTATAGGTATTTGTGAGTCTCATAGTTGATATAAGCATATAATTATCAAGGAAAAACAAATTTAACATGATTAACCATGTACCTGAAAGTGTGAGGTACATAGTAAAGACAATTTAAATTTATAGGTAACTTGACAGATAAGTATTTATAGTCTTAGGACCTATAAACTGGGTAGAATGTTGGACCTGAAGTGAGGAAGGCTTGAGTTCAATTCAGCCGGACGAATTAGCTAGCTGTGTTTCCCTGGGAAAGTCACTGAACCTCTGTTTGCCTCAGTTTCTTCAACTCTAAAATGGAGACCATGGATAATAATAACACGTACCTCAGAGGACTGTGGTGAGGATATTTTTTTGGCTTGCTTATTTATTTTATTCTGACCTTAAGAAATAAAACAAGTATTTCCATAACATTGTAGAATAGAAAAAAAAGATTGCACATGAAACTGCAGATCTATTAGGTACACCTTGCTATTCCTTTTAAATGAAATAAAGCAATCATGTAACTCTTTTTTTTCTTTTTTCTTCCCTCTTTCCCCATCCTAGTCCTAGAGATTGCTACCACTGCACATACATTTACATATATGTGAAATCATTCTACACATTCTTCTGTTTATCAGTTCTTTCTCTTGATGCAGATAATGTCTTCCTTCATGTGTTGTTTGTAGCCGATTTGGGTTTTTATAATAGTCAAAGTGATTTAGACACTCAATGTTGTTCTTAAAACAATATTGTTGTTAGTGTATACAATGTTCTCTTAGTTCTTCTTCATTCATTAGTTCCCTCTTCATTATTTTGTGAAAGTCTTTCCATGCTTTCCCAAGATCATCAAGCCCATCATTTCTTATAGCACAGTAGTATTTCAGCACCATCATATACTACAAGTCATTCAGCCAATTCCCCAATTGATGGGTATCCCTTCAATTTCTCGTTCTTTGCCACCATAAAGAGAGCTGCTATAAATATTTTAGGACATATAGGTTCTTTTCCTTTTCCCCCAATCATCTCAGGAAATAGACCTATTAATGATATTGTTGGGTCAAAGGATATAGGCAGTTTAATAACTCTTTGTTCATTATTCCAGATTGTTCTCCAAAATGGTGGATCAGTTCCACCAACAGTGAGTTAGTGTCCCAATTTTTCCATGTTCACTATGATATTATGCATATGTATAAAAAACACTTAGCACAGTGCCTTGCACATAGTAGGAGCTATATAAATGCTTATTCTCTGTCTCTCTGCCTCCCTCTGTTTCTGTTTCTCTCTTTCATTGTTTCACCTGTAAAATGAGTGGGTTGGCCCAGATGACATTTGAGTTACCTTCTAACTTCTAGCTTTAACTCTCTGATTCTAAGAAATTGTCCAGATTGGAGGTAACCAAAGGCTGCATTGAATGTTACATCTGTATATGTTTTCCTCCACCTGTTTCCTGATGTTGCCATTATTTGATCAAGGTAATTCTATCATGAAACATTTGCCTCAAAGACTCACATGGCTGACAAACATCTTATAATTCAGAAGCAATCTGAAGGACATCCTGCCATGAACTTAAATCTGGGATGTAGAATTCTGTGTGGAACCTGCAATGAAGCATAGAAGAAAGGATGATTCAGGAGTCTCTGAAGGCATTCTGTAAGAGCAAGGTGTTTGAGAACATTTTTAGCTACTCTAGCATTTGGCACAACTTCTACTCAATAGCTGAAAGTCAGATTTTTTTTTAAATAGTGTTTTTCCAAGTTTAGCTTCCCCGCCCCCCAGCTATCACCACCACCACACATTCCCCAAGTATTTAACATGTGGGAATGTGCCTCCTGCCAGGAAAAGTCCAGGTTTTCACAAATTGCACATTTCAAACTCTGGCACGGAAGATTCAGGGGAGGTGGGAAGCAACCTTTCAAGCAACTGTGATGACCTACAGAGCCTTCTTACTCCTGAGAAAGCAATAAATTAATTAACCTAACCCCACAGAGTGCCCCCAACTGTCTGGATAAGCTTATGCCTGAATTAGAATAAGGGTCATGGCCACCAGGTAGGTAGAATAGGTCCCCAAAGGAGAGACAGGAAGCCCAAGCCCCACTTCTTACTTAGCCTAAGACTATTTGGCAAAAGTGAAGTGGAGGGTTAAGAAATTTAAAGGTTTAATTTGGACAGTAAGACAATCTAGAGAGTTCAGGCCCCAAAGTCGATGAGGTTTAAGGCTTATTCAGATAACTCTGTTTACATTGCCAGAATTTACTACATAATTGATTAACCTGCTTCACTTTGGTGAGTAAAACTGGCTTTTTTGAGCTCATCTAGTCTAAAACACAGGGCTATATAAGAAAGTCGACATGCTAATCCTATTTCTCTGGTTTTTATTTTTTAATGGCTGGGAGAGGAATGATTAGACAAGAGGGGTAGCAAGGAGTTGACTCTCATTTTACTCCAGTGTGCTCAAGGATACAATTAAGGATCTGGAAGTTAGGGTCAGATTATTCACCTGATCCCTTGGGCAATGCTGAGGACTTAAGCAACTTAAATTAGTTTTCAGGGAGTAGAAGTACATTAATGGCTGCATCTCTGAAGTTTACATTTTATTTTGTTTAAAACAACTGGCAAGGGCATCTCTGAGCTCTAGGCTTGAAGACTTTCTGAAAGAGACCTTAGTGGTCATGTGCCAGACAATGTGATTCAAAGACTTATCTTCCTTGAACTTTCCTGTCCTAATAGTTGTCATCAAATCATTCTATTTAAACACCCTTTCCATCCACTGAGGTATGACACCAGATCCAGAATGCTGAATGTCTTTGGGGAGACTGGAAAACATTCAGCTCCAGACAAGAGTTTTGATCCAGCTTGCTGGTTGGTTCTATTTCTATACCTGAAAGTTTAGTTGTGCTGAAGATGACACATCTGGCTTCTTGGACTCTGCATCAGCCTTGTCTGCAATTTTAGATGTAAAAATGGCCAGACATCCTTTGGCAGGGGTAATGGTGTCCATGAAAATATCTGGACATCTGGAGATATGTTTGTTTTGCAATTAAATGAAAGGGAATGTCAGGGAGTGGAAAAGTTAGTTTCTGTTTTTTTTCTGGTCACCCCAGAATTTGAACTCTGTGAGCTTTATTGAATAAACAATATTTAAAGAAGCAGATCTTAAAATATCACCTTCTTGCCCCCTACCTTACTGAACAAGGGAAATTGTATGGAGAATGGATGACAACCAGACCCCTGCACAGTTGCTATGGGATAAGTTGAAAGGATTTAGTGTAGAAACACTTCAAGGACACAGTGAAGTATGATTCAAATAAAAAGTCAGGTTGACATTAGGATTTAAAATCCTTTTTGTTTACTTTTAATATCTTGAATTTATCTGTATTCATGTTGCTTTTCACCAATAGAATATAATCCCCTTGAAAGCTTGGGCTGTTAAATTCTGTCCTTGCATCCCCAGTGCCTAGCACAATGCCCATCATATTGTAGGCATTTAACTGATGTTTATTGAATCTATACATGGAACCATTGGCTACAGTAAGTGGAGTAGTTTTGATTACTGTAAATCCATGTACCTTGGCAGTATACTTTCCAGGAATGTACAAATTAATAATGAGGTTAATGCATGTATTACCAGAACTAACTCGGTGTTTGGGAGGCTCTGAAGGAAAATATGGGAAAGAAGAGGTATTACATTGACTTTGCTTCCATTTGGATTGTTGTAGGAAGATTCTGAAGATCACCTGGCAGCATAAGGTACCAGAAGCAAAGGCCCTTCCTTGAACTAAACTACCAAGCATTCAGACTTTACTTCAGAGAGCAAAACTCCAATGGGCTGGCCATGTTGTTTGAATGCCAAAAATACATTTGCCTAAAAGAATATTTTATGAAGAATTCACGCAAAGAAGAGCTCACAAGATGGTCAGAAGAAATGATATAAGGACACTCTCAAGGTCTCTCTGAAGAAACTTAGAATTGATTGCATGACATGCGAGACTCTGGCAAAAGGACCTCCCAGCATGGCATACCCTTATCAAAGAAGGCACTGTGCTCTATGAGGAAAGCAGAATTGAAGTAGCTCAAAAGAAACAGGAGATGTACAAATTTAGAGAATCTACCCCAAATATTCACATGGATTATTTGTGCCCAATCTGTGGTAGAGCATTCTGAGCTTGTATTGGTCTGATCAGCCATAGTCAGACACATTGTAACTCGACTTTAACATAGTGATATGATTTCGGTCCTCTTCTAGAATGAAGGACAAGGACCACCTAGCCATTGAAAGAATTGAATTGAATAATCCTTGAGAGCAGAGACTATTCCCTAGCACTCAGTACAATAAGTACCCTTTACACATAACACTCTCTGTACTCTTGTATCTTGTATCTTGAGCATCTCTGTTACCATAGTAGCTTTTTTATGGTTGGGTTCTTTTTTATTGTTTGCTTATCTTTCTAGCCTATTTCTTGACTTTGAACTTTGTATTAGAGTTGGGCTTGGGTCATCTGGGGGTAGGGTTCACTGTCCTAAGCTTAAAGTTTTTTTTTTGCCTTGCTCTTTTCATAGCTAATTCTGGGAGTCTATAAAAAGTTGTCAGTGCTTCCAAGGTGGTATGATCCAGGAAAGGTGTAGTGACTGTTCTCCTAGTGTGTGCTTTGGTCCTTACCCAGGAAGGGCCCATGTTCCCTTACAACTGCAAGTGCTAGCACTCCTCTCTACCCTGGAACCTGGGGCCTTGCTATCTCTCCACTCTGGAATTGTGACTATGACCTCCACTCTCTTGTAACCACAAGTGTTCCTCTCTGTCCTGGAACTGTTACCCAAAGTTGAGCAATAGACAATGGAATCACCAAACAGTACCTGGTCATTCTCCCAGTGCCAGTACAGGATTCTAGCCATACCTCACTCCATTATTACAGACTTCTCCTTCCTACCTCCTAAGTTGTCTTGGGATGGAAAAATATTTTGCTCTGACCATTTGTTGGCTGTGTTGCTATAGAATTTGATTTAACAGGTAATTTTAAAGTTCTTTGGAAGGGAGTGTTGGGAGATTTTAGCTTGAATACTTCCTCCATTCTGCCATCTTGGTTCTAATCTTAGTACCCTGCAAATCAGTATTTGCTATTGAATGAACGAGGCCAAACTGGACCTGATATAGAAGAATACTAAGGCGGTCTTTTGTAAATAATGGAATCTCTACGTTGGAAGGAACCTCAGAGATTTTCCAGTCCAAGTCATAAATAAACTGGAATTGCTTCTGCAGCTTGCCCACTAATGAGTTGCTCAGCACCATAAGAAAATGGATCATAGCTAAAAATGACCTGAGAGGTTATTGCATTCAATTTTATCATTTTGCTGTTTAGAAAAATGAGATCTGAAAGACTGAGTCACTTTCCTGGGGTCACACAGCTAGTGAGGATCTGAGGCAAGGTTTGAACCCAAGTTTTTTTGACTTCCTGTCCAGCGCTTTGTCCACTATACCCTGGTGTATCCTATATACCACAGTGCCTTATAGAATTGTCTGGTGTGTAGAGAAGTGTAATCATTTTCTCCTGTGTTCCAGGAATATTAGAAAACATGATGACAGCTTCTCTTTCTTCCTGAATCATCATCACCCCAGGCCAAGAACAAAATAATAATTCAAAAAGATAACAGAGCAAGGTGTAGGCACAGGTTACAAAAGATAACAAGAAAAAATGGCCTGTTTGGATGTTTTTGATGCTAAATTCTTTTCCTGTCTTTCCTGCCAGATTTTGCTTTTTAAAAATTATTTTCTTACATTACCTTTCTAATTCTGCTTTCTTCTACATCAAATTTTTATATTTTGTTCCCATAGTTCTTTGAAAAGTAATTTTGCTTTACTAAAATGGTTGTAGCAATCCACAGATTTCCCAGAATTCAATTTTATAATAACCTATGCAAATCTACTACATAGAAGATGGCATTTTAGAGTTGGTTAAAGTTGAATTTCTCTAATCATTAGACTCTTTGAACAGTTGTTCATTTGGTTGAGATATTTGTGTTCCTTCTTTTGATAACTGATCTAGGCTTGCCACTGACTTATAGTCCTTTCTAACCAAATACCTATTAGACATTTACAACTAGTTGCCCTGTAGGTATCTTAAACTCAACAGGTCTAAACCAGAACTCATTCTGATTCCCCCCTGGCCCCCACTCCACTATATGCCTTCTCTGGATTTCTTTATTTATGTTGAGAAAATCACCATCTTTCCAGTCACCTGGGTTGCAACCACAATGCCATCTCCACCTCCTTAATCTTCATTAGTGCACATATCCAATTAGTTGCCAAAACTTGTTTCTATCTCCATTTCATCTCTTGACTATATCCTCCTTCCTCCATTTCCAGAGATACATCTCTAGCTCAGCCTCAAGTCTCTCCTCATCCCGCAGTCCATCTTTCATTTGGTCAAACAATCAACTAGATACTTTCTCTAATTCTTACAATCTTTCAGATCTCCACAAAAGGAATTATGACCAAGAGATAAAATGATTTCAGCTATCTTATTAGTCTAAAACATGAAGAAAACTTTTAAATTTATTTTATTCTGAAGTTAAGAAAATACAACAAACATTTCCATAACAGTAGAATAGGAAAAAAACCCCACATGATTGCATGCGACACTGCCAATTTATTATGTACAACTTTCTATGCCTTTTAAATATTTAATAAAGTTATCGTGTAACTCTTTTTTCCTCCTTTTTCTTTTCTCTCACCACCCCCCTCCACCATCCTAGAAATGGCTACCATTAGGCACAAATGTTTATGTGTGTGTTAAACATACATACATACACACACATATAAATATATACATGTAAAACCATTTTATACATACTGTTATTTATCAGTCCTTTCTCTAGATGCGGACAGTGTCTTCCTTCACAGGCCCTTTGTAATTAGTTTGGATATTTATAATAGTCAAAATGACTTAGTAGCTCAAAGTTGTTTTAACTTAATGAGAGGTAAGGGTCCAATAAACTAAAAGCAAAGAAGGTTAATCTCTAACTCAGAATATGCTCAAGGGCTGCAGGAGTTGTGATTTACCAACAAAACAAAACAAAACAAAACAAAATAAATTCCTCTCCCTTCCCCCAGAAGGTGGTGGTGGTGGTGGGGGAAATCCTGGTTTGAGAAAGAGAAAATCAGAGTTTCTGGGAATAAATGACAGCTAGAAGAGCAGGAGGACATGGAGCCATGCAGGAGATTTTATGACTATTTTTATTGAAAAAATGATCAAGGGAGAATGTAAAATGTAGTCATGCATTGCATAATCAGAGGCATAGGACTATCTACCTGGAGGAAATGCTTCCATCCTCTCTATCACCTATAGGAATGTCTTTTTCTATGGGTGAGTCACAACAGTAAAAACAAAACAAAATGAAAATGGGGTAGGTAGAAAGATCTACAAAGCAACAACAAAACTGTTTATAACAGCAAACTCAATATTATTACTCTGGAAGATTTCTTTCCTTGAAGAACATAAATCGTAGAAGGAATAAATAAATATTAAAGCTATGAATCAAAAAATAAAAGTCTAAAAGTGTCAGAAAGGAAGAAAAATACTGAATAAAATAAGAAGAAAAAGCACAGAAAGTTTAATTTTAAAACTAACAAACAAAACAAGTTGAAAGTGAGGAGAGGAAGAGGGAATTTTACTTGGCTACTTATTTGAGAGGAAAAAAAGAGGGGGGGATTTAGAGAACTAAATAAAATGGAGACAAAAAAATGAACAAATAAGTTAAGTAGAACTCCAAAACTAAGGGAAGGTACAACATAAGGGAGAAGAAGACCTTTGAGGTTAAGTTGGAGAAAGTCAGTGGAAATAAGGTTTCTTTAATAAAGTAGATTAAAAGCAGCTATATGGCACAGTGTGTGGCACAGAGTGCTGGGCCTCATCATTTACTAGTTGTGTAATCCTGGGCAAGTTACTTAGACCTCTTTGCCTCAGTTTCCTCATCTGTAAAATGAACTGTAGAAGGAAATGGCAAACCACTCTACTGTTTTTTT
Source organism: Phalanger gymnotis (assembly GCA_028646595.1). Lineage (NCBI taxonomy): Eukaryota > Metazoa > Chordata > Mammalia > Diprotodontia > Phalangeridae > Phalanger > Phalanger gymnotis. The sequence continues at coordinate 684,492,112 of CM053622.1, read as the reverse complement.
CCAAGATAGTCCAAATGTATTCACAAAGAGTTAAACAACTGAAATGACTCAACAAAGTAGATTAAATTATAATAGCTGAAGAAAAAAAAAGTGTTGTGTTTATAGAGAAAGAGAAAAAAAGGAATCATATCAGGGATAAATGGAAGAAAATAGGAATTTCTCATAATTTTAAATGTTAATAGATTAAACAGTCTCATGAAATAGAAAAAAAAAGTGATATATTGGCTAAGAAAACAAAACCCCAATGTATGTTGCTTATAAAGAAACCCACATAAAAATTAAAGACATTCATATAATAAAAATGATAGGCTGGTACCAAATTTGCTGCACACTAAGTCAATCCCCACCACCACCCCTGAAAAAAGAGGGGAGTTATAATCACTAGACAAAACCAGTCTATCTTTCATGTTGGAATCTAAATGATTTTCTAAAATGTAGATCTTATCATCTCATATCTCCCCCGTTACACCCCCCCTTACATGCATTCATTTAATAAACCCCAGCACCTCCCTATTGCCTTTATGATAAAATATAAACTATTTTACTTGTCATTTAAATTGTTTCATGAACAAGCTCTTCTATCCTTTTCTAGTTCTCATAGAAATTACTACTTTCCTTGCATTCTGCAATCCAACCAGTTTCTATAGGAGGCTTAAAATTCTGCATGGCCAGCCAACTGGCCTACAGCACTTCTAACCACAGGACTGTCCATTTCTTTTTGCCTTCGCGTTACACACTCCGATGACTTAAATGCACTCCCTCCCCACCTCTGCCTATTGAAATACTTGATTTTGTTACTCAGTAATTACCCTATGCCTCATTATCTAGAGGAAGCCTTTCTTGGTCTCAGCTGACAATGGATTCCTTCCCCAAACTACCTTTATTCATTTGTATATATTTAGGCATATACTTATATATGTTTATGTTGTCTCTTCCACTAGACTATAAGTTTCTTCAGGGCAGGGAGTTTAAAATTTTTCTCTCTATGTCTCTAGCACTTAATAAAATGCCTGGTAAATAATAAATCTTTAATAAATGCTTCTTGATTAATTAATTGGCTAATTGACTCAAACCAAGTGCTTGTTGATGGAATGAAGTCAAATTCTTCCTTATGAGATAGATCTTAGAATGCTTAAAGACAATGATTATATCTTTTCTAAGAGTTCTCTTTGTCATGCTAGATACCCCCTTGTTCATTTAATTGGTTCTACTATGGTATGGTTTCCAATCTACTTCTCACATGCTCCTTTTATTGATGCCCAGTAATATATAAATACGTATATATATAATGTTTATATACACATATACATACATACACATATGCACACATATACATATATGCATAATATATACATATATAAACACATATAGATACACATATCTATCTTTCTGTGTATGTATGTATGTATGTATGTATCTATCTATCTATCTATGTATCTATGTATCACCTATCTATCTATCCTGGCCTTACAGCAAAATGGTGGAGAAGGCATAGTTTACCTTTGGTGCTTTCCTGCTGTATTTTCTGTGCTCTTGATATCCTTTTCTGTCCACTTCTGTCACCTCATTCCCAGGCCCTTTCCCCCTTCTCTGACAAATTCTGATCTCCTAATCTACCTTTGAAAATCAAAGTTTACCTGTCCTATGCCCCATTCTCTCCAAACTTTGTTATCTGACTGGCTCTTTTAATAACTGCACATTATTGAAGACTTAAGCCATTGATAATGGTTTAAAAAGTTACTCTTCTGAAGAAATGTTTACATTTTAATCTGGGGCACATTATTATCTGAAAGATAAAAATTTCAGACAACATCAAGAGAGAATGGGCAGTGAGTATAGGGTATTTCCAGCTGGATTACTATCACACGAAACACCATCTGCTTATTCTAAGTATAAGAATTCTATTGATGACTAGATACTTATTTTGAGCTGCATGCTTATTTTTTACAAGGAAGGGATTGGACTGGGGGATAGGCTGAGTCAGTTATTAATGATAAAGATGTGTAACAAAAAGAAGTAAAAGAATATCAATAAAGCATTGAAAATACATAGATGAAAACAAATAGAAATTCAGAAGTGGATACAGACTAGACAATTTTGTTATTACCATTGTAAATTCAATATACACTTGAAAAACTAACATGAAGTCATTGTTTCATATACCATCTTTTTTGTTTCATTCTTTGTATATTGTAGCATTCATGTTGGTGATTGTTAAGTTTATAATGAAAAAATACAATTAAAAAAGAGAGGAGAGTATAATTTTTAGAGGTTCAGAGTTAGATTCAGAAACAGTTCCAAAGCTGCCATATAATGGCTTTGGAAACAAAGTTAAAGGTAGGGTTAATGACATATCATATATAAGGTGCCAAGGACTCTTGGTCACTCATAGATGCTTCCAGCCTTAACTTACACACATAACAAAGTGATAAACAAAAGGTATGTTCGTATTCCAAAGCAAAGGACAAAAATATATGTATTTAATGAGAGGATTGAACTGTGATACAGAAATTAACCATCTTTTCACTAAGTTCATCTCTTGAATTACTGAGTTGCATCACCTGACAAACTACACTCTTTTGTGGAACATCTTTCTTTGTGCTGGGAATTTTCAATGATAAGACCAAACACAAAAAGGTTGTAAGTACTTTCTCAGATTAATTGTTGCTCTTAGGTCACAGAAAAAATAAAATCACCTTCACTGATTTAGATTTTAAAAGATATTTATTTTTGTATTTAACTAAAATATGTAAGATCGTTTTCACCTCTTCAAATTTATATGGACTATGATTCCCATTAAGGAGAGAAAAAAACTAATCAAAGGGGTTGTTTTATCTTTAAATTCAACAGAGTTCAGAAACTAAGCAGAAGCCAAAGTGTACCTTTAACTGGAGAAAATAACCTGGTGCTGACATGATTGCAGAAAGACTTGAGTTGACAAAAAAAATCTTAACGTTTTGATAAAAACATTAAAATCTAAAAGAACTTCAATTTCACTGACTTTATTTCATCACAATGATATGTTCTAATATAGGGTAAAGACGTGCTGTATTCAAAGGCTTATTATTATGAATGCAAAGACTCAGAAATGAACATAGCAGGGATAAAAACAGACCAATCAGAGTGAATGAAATAGTACAGAAAAAATAAATGATCAGAGAAAAGAAATTAGCATCTTAGATGTCAAAAGAATTCAGGAGAAGAATATCACAATAAAATATACATCAGCCATTATGGCATGAGAACGAGTGACAAAGGAGGCTAAAGTTTAAATGATAATAACTCAGGATGATCAAATGCTTTACACCTCAGAGCATCTGGTGAATGGATATAAAAACTGTTTTGATCATGTCACAGAGCAGTGCAACACAGCTCATATTTTGCCACTCATGGCTAAAATGCATAGAGGTAGATGATGAAATGAAGATTCTAGGTGGGGCTAGGTGAAACTTTCTATAACCAGCTGGACAGAGAATAGATGACTTTTCCATTGACTTTAGCACAATACAGATTTTATTGTCCTGATTTGTTTCATGTCATTTCCCTAAATTAGACTACACGACATTCGAGAATATTTGAGACATTTGAAAATATGTTATTTTAATCTGCATTTCCCCAGAACCTAGCACCATGCTTTACACAGAGTTGGAACTTAGATGTGTATTGAATTCCATTGAGTTAAATGACCAACTAATAAAGGCTAACATTTATGTATTGTTCAATATGAACCAGGCACTATGCTGTGTTTTATAATTATTATATAATTTGATCTCCATAACAACCCAATGAAGTAGTTCCTGTTATTGCCCCCTTTTACAGAAGAGGAAACTGAGGCAAAAATAGGTTAAGTGACTTGCCCAAGGTCACACAACTAGGAAGTGTCTGAGGCCAGATTTGAATTCATTTTTCCCTGATGCCAGGAGTAGCACTTGTTCCACTATAGCACCTAATTGCCCTTGTTACTTGTAGATTTTTTTAAATTAAGGTTAGAATTTCTGAATATTGTGATTTAAAAGCTGAGTGGAGGATCTTCAGGACATCTTTTTGAGTAGTAGGTTTCAAAATTAAGGACATATGAATTATCTGCCATGCCATTCATCATACCATCCCTTGCTCCCAGATGGTGATTCATACCTAGAATTACAGTTAGTATATTTAGAACAGGGGTTCTTAACCTAGGATCCACAAACCCCTAAGGGGTCCTTGAATAGCTTTCAGAGAGTTCAAGAACTTGGATGGGAAAAATATTATATCTTTATTTTAGTGTAATTGCTTTCCTTTGTAAACCTTTTTACTTTAAGCATTTAAAAGCATTATTTTGATAATAGGTCCAGACACAAAACCAGACTGCTGAAGGAGGTCTATGAGACAAAAACAAGGTAAGACAGCTATGTGATTCAGTGGATGGAGTGCTAATCTAGTGTCAGGCAGACCAGAGTTTTAATTCTGCCTCAGATACTTACTAGCTGTATGACTCTGGGCTTTTAACCTCTCTCAATCTCAATTTCTTCATCTGTCATATCTACCTTAGAGGGCTGTTGTGAGGATCAAAGGTGATGACAAAAATAAACTGCTTTGCAAAGGGATATGTAAATGCTAGCTGTTATTATTACTAAGAAATTCTTGCTCTAAGAGGCAAGATTAGCAGGGACATATTTGGATTAGAGCTGGTCTGTGCCATAATATCTGGAAGATTGAAAGTCAGCATATTGTTCAGTGTTCCTTGGGGGGCTGGGAATATTTTCCTTCCAATGATTTTCTTTTGTTAAATGCATCTAATATTTCTATGCTCTGACAGAGGTGCTTTGTCCACATGCCATTCTCATACAAAACAAGCACTGAAGAATAATGTAACCTATTTTACTTAATCATTCTTTGTTTTTTTTTAAAAATAGCATTCATTTTTAAAAATTTTGAATTCCCAATTTTCTCTCTCTGTCATACCTCTCCCCCACCCATTGGGAAGGCAAGCAATATGATTTCAATTATATATGTGAAATCATGCAAAGCATATTTTCATATTAGCCATGTTGGGGGAAAAACACACAAAAAATTAAAAATTAAAAACAATAGGCTTCAATCTGCAATCAGAATTTATCAGTTCTTTCTCTGGATGTGGACTTCATTTTTCATCATCTGTCCTTTGGGATTGTCTTAGATTGTTGTCTTGATGACCTTGTCTTGATCACAATTGGTCCTCATTGCAATATCACTGTCACTAGGTACATTTTTCTCTTAGTTCTGCACATTTTACTTTGTTTCAGTTCACATAAGTCTCCCCAGGATTTTTATGAAACCATCCTGCTTGTCATTTTTTATATAGCTTAATAGTATTCCATCACAATAATATACCACAACTTGTCCAGCCATTCTCTAGTTAATGGACATCCCCTCAATTTCTATTTTTTTTTCCATCACGGAATGAGCTACTATAAATATTTTTGCACATATAGGACCTTTTCCCTTATCTTTGACCTCTTTGAGATACATACCTACTAGTGGTATTGTTGAGTCAAAAGCACGCATGGCTCTTCTTCTTAGTGCCATCTCGTTGCCTTCCATTGAGCCATGAGAGCAAAGTGGAGGAAGAAGTGAATGCATAGGAGAGGAGAAAGATGAGGCAGAGGTCCTGGTGACCAGACTGTGCACACCACAGAGGCCACAGGAGCAGAGATGGAATGACCCTTGGTGACATTCTTAGGACAGCAGAAACCTTCAGGAGAAATCACCTACCCCATGAAAGGTTCTGACTCTTACCACCGTCTTACCACCTCCCTGAGAAAAGGACATGCCATCATTTAATGCAAATTCCACCTACCTGACTCTTGTCTTTGTGCCATGGGACTTTTGTCATTCTGGACTGATTGTTTTCTTTGTGGCTAAGTGCAGCATACCTGTCTAAAAAATCCTCAGTACTTTCTTGTTTGGAAAAAAAAAAGTAAGCATAGTTTTGTAGCCCTCTGGGTATAGTTCTTAATTACTTTCCAGAATGGTTGGTTGGACAAGCTCATAACTTCACCAACATGCATTAATGTACTTATTTTTTAGACACTCCCTCCAGCATTTGTCATTTTCTTTTTCTGTCATGTTAGCCAATATGATAGGTGTTAGGCAGCATCTCAGAGTTGTTTTGATTTGTATTTAATTTGCACTTATTTTAATTTTTGTATTTCATGGAATGGGTATTGTATTTTGTCTAAAGCTTTTTCTTAATTTCTTGATATAATCATGAGATTTTATTATTTTTGTTACTGATGTGATCAATTGTGCCTATAGTTTACCTAATATTAAATATACCCTGAATCTCTTATATAAATTCTACCTACTCATAGTATATGATCTTTGTGCTATACGTATTGCTGCAATCTTTTTGCTACTATTTAATATAAAACTTTACATCAATATTCATTAGGGAAATTGGCCTATAGATTTCTTTCTCTTTTTTTTTCTCTCCCTGGTCTAGGTATCAAAATTATGTTTGTGACATAAAAAGAATTTGGTAGGATTCCTTCCCCACCTTTTTTTTCAAATAGTTTATATAATATTGTAGTTACTTGTCCCTTAATTGCTAGAACACACCTGTAAATCCACCAGGCCCTGGGGAATTTTTCTTGGGGAACTAATATTTATGACTGGTTTGACTTCTTTTTTTTAACAATAGAGTTATTTAAGTATTCTATTTCCTTTTCTATTAATCTGGGAAATTTATATTTTTGTAAATATTCATTAAGTTAGGTAGATGGCTCAGTGGATAGAGTGCTAGAACCAGAGTCAGGAAGACTTGAACTCAAATCTAGCCTCAGAAACTTACTAGCAGTGTCACCCTGGCCAAGTCACTTAACCTCTGTTTGCCTTGGAGGTAGCTCGGTGGTTTAGTGGATAGAGCATTGGACCTAGAGTCAGGAAGATCTGAGTTCAAATTGGGTCTGAGACACTTAATAGTTATGTGATTTTGGGCAAATCATTTAACCCTGTTTGCTCAGTTTCCTCATCTGTAAAAAAAAAATGGTCTGGAGAAGGAAATGGCAAACCACTGTGGTATCCTTGCCAATAAAACCCCAATGGGTCATGAAGAGTCAGACATGACTGAAACAACTGAACAACTCATTTCAAAACGGTTTGTAGATTGTGGTGTACTGAAAGAAACATAAACAGAGGGGAAATGGTATTTTTGTCATTTTAAACCTGAAAGAGAGGCAGCAGAGGCAAAAATTGCTGATATCGATCACAGAAGCCTCATACCACAGAAAGTAGAAGGAACAATATACAATTAGGTTGGGACCTAGGAAAAAAGAATTAGTGAAAAGAATGAATCTTCCAAAATAGTTGCATTACTTGAATTCACACTACATATTTCTACTGCACTGAAATAAGTTACTATGTTTTACATAATTATAACTTCCAATAGCATGAATTCGAATACATGTGTCATGTTAGGGAATTCATTATTCCCACTAATTGGGACCTACTTAGGAGGAATACCTAAGCTGAGTCCCAGTAATTCACAAAGGTCAGTATCTGAGAACAGAGTTAGCAATTGACCTTATCTATATAAAAATGCTCAAAGTATAGGTAATCAATATAGCAAATTAGAGGTTTGAAGGCAAGGAGGCAAATCTGCTCTGAGATCTGGTGTGAAGAGAAGCATATGAGAATATAATAATGATAATGAAGATAATGATAACTAATATTTTTGTAGTCCTTACCATGATCCAGGTACTGTGTTATGTGCTTTACAATTATTCATTTGTTTGATCCTCCCAACAGCCTTGAGAAATAGGTGCTATTATTATTATTCCCATTTTACAGATGTGGAAACTGAGGCAAGTGGTAAGTGTATGAGGCTGGATTTGAACTTAGGGGCCCTGATTATAGGTCCGGCTCTCTCTGGAGGGGGGAGATATGATTGCTCACATGACCTAAATCTTCTTAGAAAGAAATCATAGATTAGAGTGATATCATAGGATGGAGAAGGGAAAATGTCATAATTTTTAATAAATGGGAAAAATGGGGTTTTCAAATCATAGAACAGTGAACATGGTTTCCATCTTTTACAAAATTCAAGAACACATTATTGAAGAGATGGTATGAAACATTTAGAAAGAGAAATGGTGATCAATAAAAGCCATTTGCCTCCATCATGTATAGGTCATGCCATACTAATGTTATTTCCTTTTCTGAAAGGGTAAGTGAATTGGTGAGTTAAAGGAATTCTATAGGCTTTGTATACCTAGATTTCAGCTAATTGTTTAACAATTTTTTCATATTATGCTTGTGGACAAGAGAGGTGAATTCATGATCAGTTGAATGACTAGCTCTAATGAACAATAATTAATGGGTCAATGTATATTTGGAGGAAACTCCATAGTGCCATTCCTAGAGATCTACCTTTGTCCTATGCAGTTAAACATTTTTATTAATAATGTAGGTAAAACCATACAAGACGTACTCATCCAATTTGCAGATGTAATTCAATTAGTAAGGGGAGTTAATATGTTGAATGACAATGTCAGGATCCCAAAAGATCTTGACAATCTGGAATCATGGTTTTAACTCAGTGAAATAAATTTTAAGAGGCATATGTGGATGAAAAAAATCAGTTTCAAAGAGTAAGGTGGGCTAAGTATAAATAGCCTACAATTCCTGTGGCAAAGATTTGGGGAGCTGAGTAAATTGGAAGTATGAAATGAGTCACTATTATGTCATATCAGCTGAAGAAGTGAATGTGATGCTGGGATTCATAAACAAAAGAAATAATGTCTGGGACTAAGGCAATCATGGCCAGAGCCCTGATGAGATAACATCTTGATTATTGCATTCTGTTCTAGGCACTACTTTCTAGGAAGGACACTGATGACTGGGGATTTGGGCATAATACATTCTATATTGTATATCTCCAGTAGAATATAAGGTCTTCGAAGACAGGGAGTATTTTTTTTCTTGTGTTTCTGTACTTAGTTGCCTTGCCTTGCATGATGGTATACACCTCATAAATGATTGTTTCCTATTCCAGGTACTCTTCATTACTTTCCTAGATGATTTCAATTCCGTGCAATTGAATTATTTGCCTCATCTCTCTCTCCATTCTAATCCATCCTTCAGACAGCTGCCAAATTGATTTTCCTAAAGCGCAGACTGGACCATTTGATTTCCTCTCCTACTCAATAAACCCCAGTGGCTCACTCTCTTTTAAATTCAATTTAAATTCAATATTTTATTTTCATTTCTTAATTCTCTTGCTTCCCCCTCCCATTTTTTGAAAAAGAAAGAAAAACAAAACATCACAAATTTATATAGTCCAACAAAACATATTCCTTCTTAGTCATGTGGAAATCTGTTTCAATCTGTACTTTTTGATCATCATCTCCCTATCTGAAAGTGGATAGCATGTTTCATCTTGAGTCCTCCGAAATTGTGATAGGTCCCTGTGTTGATCAGAGTTCTTAAGTCAAAGTTGTTTGTATTTTGCAGTATTGGTGTTGTTGTATAGAATGTTTTCTTGCTTTTGCTCACTTCACTTTGTATCAATTTATACAAGTTTGCCATGTTTCTCTGAAACCTTCCCTTTCATCATTTCTCACAAGGCAATAGCATTCTACCACATACATATACTCAACCTTGTTTAGCTGTTCCCCAAATCATAGGCACTCCCTCAGTTTTCAATTCGTCACCACCATGAAAAGAATTACTATACATATTTTTGTTCATATGGGTCCATTTCCTCTTTCTTTCATCTATTTAGGATATAGACCTAGTAATGATATTACTTGATCAAAAAGTATTCACAGTTTAATATCTTTTCAGGCATTGTTCCAAATTGCTTTCCAGAATGGCTGAACCAAATGATTCACTCTTACCTCTAGTATCAACTATACACTCCTCTGTTTAAATCTCTTCATATTCCTAAAAGCTACACCCTACTTAGGTCAAAACTCATAGGAATGCATAGGTGTCCTAGTAAAGAGCTAAATATAGCACTCTAGATGTAATCAAGAAATCTGAAGGACCATTTAGAGCTGCTCCTAAGATCATCTTTCAGACTAATTCTGATTTAGACGCAATTTAGCCTATTTCTTTGTTTACTTTATAGATTAAAGAAAAGAGGAATAAGAAAATATTTGGGTGCTTTTATTAAGGTACACACGGATGTTATTGCCTTAAACACTGGCAATAATATGATGATCTTTATTTTATCACCATTATTATCAGAATGTCCATTTTCATCACCTATAAATACCCAGGTGTAGTGAGGAAGAGCAGAATTCAAAATTAGTCTTAGACATTTATGACCTTTATGACCCTCAGTTTTCTTAACTATAAAATGGAGATCATAGAACCTACCTCATGGTTTTTGTAAGGATCAGATGAGATTATATTTTCAAAGTGATTAGCACAGTGTCTGACACGTTGGAGGCACTTAATAAATGCTTGTTCCTTTCACTTCTATTAAATTGTATGGTAGAATTTTAGTAACTGTTGGGACATCAAATCTAATATAAATATATGTGTCCTTGTGTATCTATCTGTTATCTATCTACAAATATCTCTATATGAATGTATGAATGAGTGAGACAAATGTACTAAGTTCTTACTATGTTCCAAACACAGAGCTAACATGATAGTTGTATAGAAATATCAGGCAAACACAGGAATGTAAAGTATTTCACAGACAGATCAGGAATAAGGTCACAAACACTCTCTGTGAATGAATAAATATCAGAGAATAGTGTAACTGGGATATAGATTAAGGAGAATTTCCAAGTTCAGTCTGGCCTTGTTTGGGGGTGAGCAGAAATCAACATAGCCAAGGAATATTATTTGAATATACACTAAGGTGAGAATCATGTAATAAACACAAAAATATAAATATGAATATAAGTATGTACACTTATATGTATATATATATATACATATATATACACACACACACACACATCACCTATTGTGTGCCAGGCATTTTACTAAGTGTTTTATTTTTTAAATGATATTTAATTTTTTTTCACAATTTCCAGTATAAACATATTCTAACATTCATCTAAGATGGTAAGCTATTTGATATATGGTATACACGTGCAATCATGCACAACATTTCTATATTAGTCATGTTGTGAAGGAAAGTAGATCAGAAAGAAAAACCACAAAAATAAAATGAAAAATAGTATGTCTCTATCTACATTCAGACTCTTTCAGGTCTTTCTCTAGAGATGCACAGCATTTTTGATCATGAGTGTTTTTGGAATTATCTCGTATCATGGTATTGCTGAGAATAGCTGTCATTCATTTGATCATCATATGATATTGTTGTTGCTATGCACAGTGTTCTGATTCTGCTCGCTTCACTTTGCATCAGTTCATGTTTGCACTGTGCCTTGCTACTAGGCTGCACAGGGGGTCTCAGGGTCTAGCCCCAGTCTTTATTGAGAAGTGGGGGGCTGTGTGCCTACTCCAGTAGTGATATCGTTGGGTCAAAGGCTATGCCCAGTTTTATAGCCTTCTAGGCATAGTTCCAAATTCCTCTCCAGAATGGTTGAATAAATTCACAACTCTATTAAAAATGTATGTGTCCCAATATTTACATATCCCTTCTAACATTTGTCATTTTTCTTTTCTGTTATATTAGTAAGTCTTTGATGAACACTCACATTTAGGAGTCAAGAGAATGCTTTGGAGCATCTGAAGGCAAAAAATTAAATGGACTGGTTAGAAATGAATTAAGTAATTTTACTACAAAAATGAATAGAATAATATAGAATTGTCAGATGGTCATTGAGAGACATTGTAGTACATTGGCAAGAAGTTCATAACCTCAATTTTGTAATTTAAAAACTATGTGATATTGGGCAAGATACTAAACTTCTTTGGGACTCAATTTCTTTATCTATATGAGATTGTGGTGCTAGAGGATCTCTATTATCCCTTTCAACTCTAAATTTCTGCCGCTATTGCGATTGGAAACTTGATAGGCCTGGCTAGATTTTATGGGCACTGTTATGTTGATACGACTAAACTTGAAAACAATTACAATTTAAAAATGGAAATCTGTAACATCCCTCATCTGGAATCCACTTGAACATTTGCCTAAAGAAATTTAATTTGTCAATATTGAAATTACATGGGGAAAATGAAAGAATGGGAAAGCAGAAAAGTGGGGAAAACCATGCTAAAATACAGTCTTTAACATTCAATTTCATTTATTGACCCCTTCAAAAGAACAACGGGGAGGGATTGAGGTGGAAACTGCTCATTTTGTGCTTCCTAATCAAGTCCTATCACATGGTTGTATTTGGGTTTATTTGGCAAATATATATGGTATGATAACTTAGGACTTAAGAAAAAAAAAGCATCTATTCAAAAGTGCCAGTCCTCCAGTTTGGGGTTGGAATGATGTTCAAAAGAGCAGAATATTATGGAGCAAAGCAAACCAAGCCAGGCAGGATTTTCCAGGATCAACAGAATGAAATGTGTCAGAAGAGGTCAGAGATTGGATAAATCCTAAGGATTACAATTTTAAAGGGAGCGCAACTCAGCATCCAGCTGGGGAAAGAGCCAGGGGAGTTGATAGTTACAGTAATACACTAAATCATCCTCCAAATGTTTGGAAGAAGTAAAGAGAAAGTGGAAATGAAATCCTCTTGTTTCTCTCCTTTGAACTTGAGAGTATAAAGCATTTGAAAGTTATTCTGGCAAAATATAGCATAAAGTGCTAATCGCATGAAATTTAGCTTACCAAATTCTAAGTAGAACGTTAGGTGTCGGTATTCTGTAAAAAACAAAACTAAACAAAAATCTAAAGAAAACAAAAATTCTGGTTCTAACTTTATTGAACACCTAATAAGAAATCTGGAAATCCAGTGGTGGCAGAAAAGGAGAGAGAGCTTGATTTTTGTGGTTATTTAAAAGGCAGAATCAGAGATTTTGGTGCATCAAAGAACTCTTGGATAGTTTAAGGGACAGAGAGTGCATGGAATTTTAGAACCCACATATTACCTTTTGAGTATGACTTGTGAGTGGACAGTATGGCAAGCCTATGTGTAAAAAAGAGAAAAGGTTTTTATGAAATTTCATGTCAATATAAAACAAGAACTCTTTAAAATGCAGTTTAATATATGTTGGTATAAAGCTTTATTCCCCTAAGAAAAAGCATGGAATTCCAGAGTGTTCTGATTACATATGTCTTGTCTATGAAAGAAGGTTGAAATGTAACAGTTGACCAGAGTGTCAATTTTTTTTTTGGGGGGGGGAATAGTCCATGTCATTCCAAACAGAAGGCAATTCAAAATTTCAATTCAAGAGAAAATTTACTGAATAGTTCCTATATGCAAAGACCTGTGCCAAGTGCTCCTTGGCTGCCTTTCCTTCCTAGAATTCTATAGCACTAAAGTGTCCTTGTTCCCCTCTTCTTCTGAAAGCTCTTTATTTCTTCAGTCTTACTCAGATTTTAATTACTTTTTTGCATATGTACCTAGGAGGTTGATTCAATGAAATTTTTGGCCAATGATGATTAAGGAAAAAAGGTAAAAATATAGCATGGTTCTCAATACTGTGACTGTCTATGCAATGACAAAGCAGAAAAGGGGAGAGGAGATGCTAAAATCAGAGTCAGACTGTCCAGCAACCTAAATTTAACTTGGTGAAATTTGGCCAATGACCGACAAGTTGGGGCCATTGGAGGAATTGAACCACATCTATATTGACATTTTCCTTATAAATAAAAACAGAAGATATGATGAAATTAAAGCTAAGTGGGAACATAAATTCTCTTTGGAGAAGCAAATAAAGGATCCGGCAGAGTGATTTTTATCATTCAGTTAATGGCTGCAAGAACATATAATGAGATGCTTGGTGCTCCTTCCTTGCAACCCTCATGGTGAGTATAGGAATGGAAAGTCTCACAAAGACAGTTTTAGAGTATACGATGATATATTTAAGAGGACAAAAAGTAGAAAAAATTTATGAAGAGCAAGACCAGATCCTCAAAACAAAGTAAACACATATGTTGATACTTGATAAGGTCAAAATGAAGTTGGGCATATTAGGACAGTGAAAACTGTTATGGAAAATATGGTGTGGCATCAATAAAATAAAAGAGGCCAAAGGACTAGAGAGTGCTCAGAAGCTTCATGTCCATATATGATGAATATTTTCTTCAAGGAGAGAGTTGAAAGGTCCTCAATTTGACCAACTTTGAACAAGTTAATAAAATGTAAAATTTTATTTAATGACATTAAAAATGGTCATAGGTTTAACAATAATTTCAGAAGTAGATGTGTGTTAAGTAAAATTATCTATTAGTTACAATGATTATAGATTTAGCAATAATTTCAGAAGTAGGTGTGTGTTAAGTAAAATGATCTATTAGTTAAAGCAATAGTCAAAATAAATAAAGATTTAAATAAAAACGCATATGAAAAAGAATATTTATATGATTATAAGTTTTATCCAAAAACTACTTGAATAAAATGTAGACTTCAAAAAAAGTCAACAAGCAGTTATTAAATCACTTTTTAAAATTTTAGTTTTAATTTGTGGAATAAAATAAACATTTTCACAACATAGTATACAATAAAAAGAAAATTGTACATGAAACTGCAAATCTACTATGCACAACTTGCTATTCCTTTCAAATATACATTGAAATTGTCATGGAGATTTCTTTTTTTCTTGCCCCTCCCCCACTTTCTGTCCTAGAAATGACTACCTTTAGATACAGTAGATATCTATGTACCTATCATATACACACATACATACATACATATATATATATATGTGTGTGTGTGTGTGTGTGTAAAATTATCCTCTACATACTTCTATTTATTAGTTCTTTCTTTGGATGCAGATAATATCTTTTTTTCATATATCCTTTATAGTTAATTTGGGTATTTTAAACAATCAAAATAACTTATTCGCTCAAAGCTGTTCTTAAAATAATATTGCCGTTGCTATATACAGTGTTCTCTTGATTCTGCTCATTTCATTCTTCCTTATTTTGCTCATTTTTCTATGATCTTTAAGCTCATCATTTCTTATAGCACAGTAGTATTCCATCACAATCACATACCACAATGTATTCAGTCATTCTTTAATTGATGGTATCCCTGCAATTTCCACTTCTTTGCCACCACAAAGAGAACTGCTGTAAACATTTTAGAAGTATAGGTTCTTTTCCTTCTCCCTAACTATCTTCAGAAACAGACAAAGTAGTGATATTGCTGGGTCAAAAGGTATAAGTAGTATAATAACTCTTTGAGGATAATTCCAGCAGACAATCCCCAGCGGCGCCTGTGAGTAAGGAGGAGTGAGTACAAATCTGGTGAATGCAGTACCACAGGGAGCAAGAACATTTTCAGTATAGCATGGCTAAGGCTTAGGGGAGGAAGAGAGGGGCCCTGAGGTTGAGTCCCTGTACAGAATTCAGAAAACAACAGTAAGGAGACCTGAGGTAATGTTACCCACAACTTGGGATTAAAACATGATTTGAAAAATAAGAAGTTGCCAAAAATAAAGTAAGACAAATTAAAGATAAAAATGAGTAAGCAAAGGGAAAAAGAACCCCTCTGATAGGTACTTTGGTGTAAAAGAAGATCTGGATTCATACTCATAGGAAGATAGTGAGGTTAAAAAAAACACAACCAAACACTCCTACCTGAAAGAGTCAAATGATCACAAGCCCAGAAAGAAATTTTGGAAGAACTTTAAAAGGAATTCTAAAATCAAAGAAGAGAAAGAGAGGATAAATTAGAAAAAAAAGCAATTCAAGAAAATTATGAAAAGAGAATTAACCAATTGGAAAAAGGGGTACAGAATCATAAGGAAGAAAATAAAAAGGAATTAAAAAATCAAATAAGAGAGAATGAGAAAATTCCCTTACATTTATATTTCACAATTTATTTCCAGTCATTTTCCAAATGATAGGTACTTTCCCTTTAGTTTCCAGTTCTTTAACACCACAATTAAAGATATCACTTTAAAGTCCAAAAGAATGAACTAGATTGCACTTGACTAACACCTGATTAATTACTGTCCTTTAGAACTATTCCGATTAAGAGATCAATCAATGAATTACCAAGCATTCAATGAACACCTCTTACTATTTTTCAAGCACTGTTCTAGGTGTTGGGTATACAAAGACAAAAATGGAAATACTCTCTGCCTTCAAGGAGCTTATTAAATATCAAGGGTGACAGAATGCACACAAATTTTGTTTGTTTAAGTCATGTCTGACTCTTTGCAACCCCATTTGGAGTTTTCTTCACAAAGGTACTGACATAGTATGCCATTTCCCTCTCTAGCTCAGTTTACAGATAAGGAAACTTAGGCAAATAGGGATAAATGGCTTGTCCAGCCTCACACATCTGTTAAGTGTCTGAGGTCAGATTTGAACCCAGGAAAATGAGTCTCTCTGACTCCAGGCTTAGCACTCTATCCACTGTGCCACATAGCTTCCCCTATGCACACATACAGAAGAGATTAAAAAATGAATGCAAAGCCATGGGTGGAAGAAAGCACTTGCAGTGTGGGTGGGGGGGGTGATGATGAGGAAAAACCTCTTGTGGGAGCTACTATTAAAGTGAACTTTGAAGGAAACTATGGATTTTAAGAGGTGGAAACTGAGAGGGATTGCATTTCAAGCAGCGGGTGAGGGGATTAGCCCCTACAAAGAGCTGGAGCCAAGATTCAGAATGTCATGTGTGAGGAAAAGGACGAAAGTGATTGTAGAGTTTTGAAGGGAAATAATATATGATAAGTTTGCAAATGTTGATTGGAACCATGTTGTGAAG
>CM053622.1:684426737-684475234 GCA_028646595.1 Phalanger gymnotis | reverse complement strand
CATATACATATACATATACATATACATATACATATACATATACATATACATATACATATACATATACATATACATATACATATACATA
This sequence comes from Phalanger gymnotis, assembly GCA_028646595.1. NCBI lineage: Eukaryota > Metazoa > Chordata > Mammalia > Diprotodontia > Phalangeridae > Phalanger > Phalanger gymnotis. The sequence goes on along the minus strand of CM053622.1, from coordinate 684,475,146 downwards.
TACATATACATATACATATACATATACATATACATATACATATACATAGGTAGGTGTCATGTCTCATCTTCAGTCCACTGGACTCATGCTTTATGATTTCATTGATCAGAGTTCTAAAGTCTTTCAAAGTTGTTTTTCTCTGCAATTTTATCACGTAAATTGTTTTCAGTTCACTCTGCATCACTGGAGAGTATCAAATTTCAAGTTCAGATTTTTACTGCTCTTGTCCTGCAAATTACAATGTCTTTACAGTTAGTTTAGCTTAATCTTTTTTTTAGGTGAGTCTATTGCCATTGGCTCTCTCTCCTCACCTCTAAAACCCCCTTCCATTTGTCCATGTGTTATCTCTTTCTCTTTGGAGTTTTATTTATTATCTTTTCTGTTTTTATCTGGTTATTTAATTCTTCCGAAGTGTATTAAATTCTGGACAGAATAATTTATATTTGATCCAAGATGTAACTGGAAACCACTGAAATTTTTTTTGAGCAGGGTAATGACATGCCCAGACCTGTGGGATTTGATAGCTGTTAGAAGTATTCTCAATTAGATCAGGAGAGAAATAAGGATGCCCATTATCACTACTATTACAATATTGAAATATTGTACTAGAAATGTTAGCTTTACCAATAAAAGAAAAAGAAATTGAAGGAATTAGAATATGCAATGAGGGAAATAAAACCTATCACTCTTTGCAGATGATTACATGGTATACTTAGAGACCCTAGAGAATCAACTAAAAAACTACTTGAAGCAATTAAGTTTAGTAAAGTTGTAGGATATAAAAGTGCATATAAATCACCAGCATTTCTATACATTACCAACAAAGCCCAGCAGCAAGAGAAATTCTTTTTAAAATGACTGTAGACAATATAAAATATTTGGGCATCTACCTGCTGAGACAAATGTAGGAACTCTATGAACACAATTACAAAACACTTTTCACACAAATAAAGTCAGATCTAAACAATTGGGAAAATATCAATTGCTCATGGGTAGGCAGAACTAATATAATAAAAACGACAGTTCTACATAAATTAATTTACTTATTCGGTGCCATATCAATTGAACTACCAAAAATTAATTTTTTTCTTTTATTAATAGTATTTTTTCCAATTACATGTAAACAAAGTTTTCAATGTTCATTTTTGTAAAATTTTGAATTCCAAATTTTTCTCCCTACCTCTTTCCTGTCTATTCTTCTCAAGACAGCCAGAAATCTACTATAGATTATCCATGTGCAATCATATTAAACATATTTCTACATGTTGTAAAAGAAGAATCAAAACAAAAGGTAAAAACCACTAGAAAAAAAAAACAAAAAATGCAAAAATAGTGAAAATAGTATGCTCTGATCTGCATTCAGACTCCATAGTTCTTTCTTTAGATGTGGTTAGCATTTTCCATCATGAGTCTTTTGGAATTGTCTTCAATCATTGTATTGCTGAAAAGAGCTAAGTCTGTCATAGTTAATCAAAGTTAGTAGTTGCTGCTGCTGTGTACAATGTTCTCCTTGTTCTGCTTGTTTCAGTCAGCATCAGTTCATGTAAGTCTTTTTGTTTTGTTTTTTTTCTGAAATATGCCTACTCATCATTTCTTTAGCACCATACTATTCCATTATATTTTTAAACCACAACTTGTTCATCCATTCACCAATTGATGGGCATCCCCTAATTTTCCAGTTCTTTGCCAGTGCAAAGAGAGTTGCTATAAATATTATTGTATATATGTGTCCTTTTCCATTTTTATGATCTCTTGGGATACAGACCTAGAAGCTGTATTGCTATGTCAAATGGTATGCAAATTTTATAGCCTTTGGGGATTAGTTCCAAATTGCTCTCCAGAATGGTTGGTTCAGTTTACAACTCCACCAAAGAGGCATTGGTGTTCCAATTTTTCATATCACCTATGATATTTATCACTTTCCTTTTCTGTAATGTTAGCTGATCTGATAGGTGTGAGGCATTACCTCAGAGTTGTTTTAATTTGCATTTCTCTAATCAATAGTGATTTAGAGCATTTTAATATGAATATAGATAGCTTTAAATTCTCCATCTGAAAATTGCCTGTCCATATCCTTTGACCACTTATCAATTGGGGAATGACTTACATTCTTATAAATTTAATTCAATTCTCTACATATTTTAGAAATGAGGCCTTTATCAGAAACTTTGGCTGTAAAAATTGTTTCCCAGCTTCTTGCTTTCCTTCTGATCTTGGCTGCATTTCCTTTGTCTGCACCAAATCTTTTTAATATAAATGTAATAAAAATTATCCATTTTGCATTTTATAGTGCTCTCTATCTCTTGTTTGGCCATAAATTCTTCCCTTCTCCATAGATCTGAGAGGTAAACTATTCCTTGCTGTACTGATTTGCTTATGGTATCATCCCTTGTGTCTAAATCAGATACCATTTTGACCTTATCTTGGTATACACTGTAAGATGTTGATCTATGCCTAGTTTCTGCCATACTCTTTTCCAATTTTCCCAACAGTTTTTGTCAAATAGTGAGTTCTTATCCTAGAAGCTGGAATCTTTGGGTTTGTGAAACAGTAGATTAATATAGTCATTGACTAAAACCAGAATCAAATATATACTCCTTTATTTGGCATTTAGAGCTCTTCATAACCTGGCACCTTTGTAAATTTCCCAGTTTCCTTACTCTTTTCCACATACTTTCCACTCCAGCAACACTGAGCTGTTTCAAATCCTTAGACGTGACACTCCATCCCCCATTTCCATGTTTGCATTAGATGACCCCCAACCTGGAATACTTTAATCTCTGCCACCACTATTCCCCCTATTGTCTTCCCTGGATTCCTTCAAGATTCAAATCAAATGCCACTTGCTCTTGGAGATCTTTTCTAATAACTCCAGGTACTCATAATTTGCCCCTTGACTTTTGATTTTGATAGAAATTGCACCTCTTCCCATCAATACCCTAGGGTAGCATGGACACTGTCTGTGTGATATGTATTGTGTAAAGGAAAGAGCACTACATTTGAAATCAGGAGATGTATATTGCTTACTCTCTATGTTAACTTTCAAAAGTTGCTCAATTTCTCTATGTCTCAATTATCTACTCTGTAAACTGAGGACATGAGGTTAGTTGATCAATAAAGTCTTTTCCTAGCTCCTAATCCTATGGTTCTATGAATGATATTGAATGCAGGGTATGGTGGAATAAAGATGTCAAAATATGAAGGGAAAATAAATAATGGATGATTCTGGTTTAGAGTGCATTGTAGCCTCATTTTAGCTTACAGAAACCCCGATTGACCATCTAGTAAGACATCCATGCAAATCTATTTTAGATCTCATGACATAAAGGTAATTGATAGGAGCAAATTTGGAAATCTATCCTTCCCATCTACCAACATGAGCCAAATTCAATAATTGTTTTGCTGTTTAGACTTTCCTATGATCAGCAGCAGGCATTGGGGCTGAGAAAATGAGATTTCTGAAAGTAAAGCAGATTATGCTATAGGGAGGAGAGAGTAAGGAAAGAGCCTCAGAGACAAAGAAATTTAGTATGAGACCTTTAGAAGAGTGCTACCTTAGAATCACTAATCGTTTTACTTTTCTTTCAGGAGGCAGGTCAATAAGAGCTATATTCCAATTATATTTATACCCTATTTTATCTGTGAATCATGTTTCTACATCCAATATTTATTCAATCCTGACAATACTTCTTTGGAGAAGATAGGATGAATATCATCCAAATTTTACAGGTGAGAAAACTTAGGCTTAGAAAGTCTAAATGACTTACTTAAAGTTATACATTAATTTGGGGCAGTTATAGGAATCGATTAATGAATGCTTACTTTTTATAGTTCTTTTGACCTTTCTTCTACAACATGGTGACATTATAAGCTGAAGGGATCAGGATTTCCTGCTGACTGAGTTATGGCATCCCTGTCTGTTTTCAGAGCACTAGCTCTAGAGGCAGAGAACCTGATTTCAAATTCTACCTCTGATTCTGCTTGTATGATTTTCAGCAAGTCACGTAATCTCCAGGGCTTTCCATTTTCTCATCTTTAACATGAAGGAGTTGGACTAGAAATCCCTTATGGATTTAAATCTACAACCTGTGACTACAACAAGAATTGAATGTATTTTTTCTTTGTTATCTCCCCTTGCCTTTCTCTATATCAGTGCCTTCCTCTGGCTGCCTCTCCTTTCTTCTCCTCAATAAATTTCAGCAGCAGGTTTGAAATTACCTCCTATACACCCAAACCCACACTCTTTCCATGGTATAAGACCTATTGTTAAAATCCCAGATAGACCAAAAAAGCATTTTTCTTTTAACTTTTCTCTCCCTCTCTTGCCATTACTACTGGGTGAGGATGTGGACTGCAAACTGATACATGCATCAATTTTAGTTCCAGTCCAGCGGGATGAACTAACCAGACCATTAAAGACTATCAGAAATGTTGTGTTATTTCACTAAGGGCTTGTTGTTAGATTTTAGGTTTTTGTTGCAGATAGCTTGTCTGAATTCATTATGAACATCTAATTGTGGAACCATTAAATGTACTTTAAAAATTGCCTTGTTTCTTATCCTTGATATCAAAGTTTATAAATGTCTTCAGGATACATATGATAAGTCTTGTCAAAAAGAAAAAAAAATGGCGTTCACTTTGACTATCAGTTTTGTCTTGGCCTGTAATGTAGCCTATATTTAATCTAGTGTTTTAACTGGAGTGGGCATTCCTCTTAATTTTGAATAGCAAATGAGTACAAATAATACTAATGATATGGCTATTACCACTGATCTTCAGATTAATGAATCAAATTCATATCAGTTAGACTTTTTTTGAATAGTCAACTTGAATCCATTTTAATGGTAACTTAAGTAGAGTGAATTAGAACTTGTAGCTATATGGGAATCCAATCAAAGGAAGGGAGAATTCTTACTTCTTTGTTCAACATATTTCAGTTATGGAGGAAAAAGTAACATCTTTGTTTTTTGGGAAAACAGATGAAAGGCCCACTGGAGTGCCTTTCCTGGTGAAGAAAAGATAAGTAAAATCAAAGGAACCATAGGGCTGTATAATATTCAAATGTCATTTAGTCAATGTGTGTTTCCATAATTTGGCTAGCAGCTTCTGTGGGGGTGCAAGATCCACCAACAACCAGCACCCAGAAAGCTGCCAGCACCCAGAAAGCACAGGTTCTTTTGATCTGCTTAAGTAAGGAAAGCAAGGTGAAGGGGTTGACAAGCTTACTTTAATTCAGCACAAAAATATTATTCACTTAGTTCAGAGAAAAAAGCCAGCACCCTGAACTTTAGAGCAAATTACAAACAAAGTACAAACATCAACAGACAGACCCAATACAGATTCATAGTTACCAACATCTAGGTTCAGCCCAGGAGCTCAGAACAAGGGCTGGCCCAGAGTCACGCATGCCACCACTGCTGCGGCAAAGAGCTCCAAGGAAGAGGAGGCCAAGCCCTAGTTTTATATCTTTTTCAGCTTCAGGAGTGAGTCACACATGTGACTCACCCACGTGACCTAGAATCTTCACAAAGAGGTGGACTTAAACCCATGTGGTCTAAAAGCCTCTGCTGTCCCAGACATGTAAACTAGGCCCTCCCTGGAGTTAGCCCCACCTTGGGCCCCACCTTAGTCCCCACCTTAGTTGCCAATCCACACCCACATAGGTTTTACACCTAATAGGGGTTTGGGCCTGGGGCTTAGCACTTAGTAAGACTCAATGAAATAGCTGAATTACTCAAAGCAAACAAAAGCCAAATTTTTCAAGGGCACTTGTTGAACTAAGTGCTAAGGAGCCCATTTTGCTTACCAACACAATGTGATAACCTCCGTTTTATAAAAGCTCAGAGCAGCAAAGTCTCTAGGAGTAATTCAATCAGCAAGAGCAAATTTCTTAACCCCTGTTACAGCAAATATCTTCCATTGATTTACAAATGATGAGAAATGCAGAGCAATCATAATGGCATGTGGAAAATGAGTCCTCACAAGTGGTTTGAATGAGGAATTCCTATTAGAAATGTCATTACTACCCTGCCTTCTCTCATGAACCATGTTTAGCATTATCTTATTATTATCTGACTGCTAAAAACTGTACATAATGCCAATGCAAATAACCTTTCCCTTCGTAAGAGATATTTTGTTTTTCAAATCCATTTGCAGGGCCTTGGCAGAAACTGGGGCAGCCCTGCAGTTGGCATGCATTTCCGGTGTAGACCCAAACATGTTAGCATTCTACCCAATGAGCTCCAATAGTTCCTTATTACCTTTGGGATCAAATATAAACTCTTCTGTTTGACATTTAAACCTTTTCACAACCTTACTCCTTCCTACCTTTTCAATCTTCTTATACTTTAATCTCCTATACTTATTCCACAACTAAGTCATACTGACCCCCTTGCTGTTCCTCAAATGTGACACTCCGTCTCCTATGTCCAAGCCTGTTAGCTGTACTCTGTGCTTACCTTACCTTCCCCTCTTAGTTTCTCTGGCTTCCTTCCAGACACAGATGAAATTGTACCTGTGATAGGAGGCTTTCCCTGCAACACCTCTCCCCCCCTGCCCCATACTGATGCTACCTTTCCTACAAGATAATATCTTTATACTCTGTACATATCGTGTGCATTCTAAGTGATTTACACACTGTCTCCAGTGTTAGAATGCAAGTTATTTGAGCATAGGAATTGGTTTTGGCTTTCTTTATATCTCTGTCACTTGGTACAGTGCCTAGCATATAGTGAGCGCTTAATAAATGTTTGACTCTTTGGAATGCAGGCCTGTGCCTGAAATTTATTTCAGAATTTCATTTGAATTGTTGCTTTGAAACACCATTTGTTGAGTCTGATCTACACCTGGAGCATGTGAGGGGTAATAGTTCCACTATACTCTGCTCTGGTCAGACTAAACATTGAATATTATGTTTGGTTATGGGTCTTATATATCAAACAACAAAATATACAGACGTATATATATATATATACACATATATATATATTTATGTGTGTGTGTCTATACACACCATATTCCAGAGCTAAATTTATCTAATTCATTTATCTATCTATCTATCTATCTATCTATCTATCTATCTATCTATCTATCTATCTATCTATCTATATCGGGCCTGCCAAAGGATTTTGGGCAGCCCACAAAAATGTAGAGAATGTAAAAGAACGTAAGTATGTAATGAGTGCTTTGTCCATGCTCCTCTCACTCTGCCTTCTACTAGTCACTATTGTGCTTGTCATGTAACTTGGCAGGTGGGTTGCCACTATGTACTCTCTCATGTTTGTCATGTGAACCACAGCAACCAACTATCATCAGTCTGTCTCTAGTCTCAGAAAAGCAAGATTGTCTTTTATTTGTGTTTTCAGTCATTACTAGTCTTGAACATGGACAAAATGAGTTCACAAAGTAATTTTTTTAACCTTAATGTGGTTTCATGGTAAATAAAAATCTTAAGTAATAAAAGTAATTAATTGATATTAATTGAAATTTCCTTTTTAAAGTACGGTTTATTTGCAAAATAGTTTAAGCATTAATTATACCTTTACTTGGAAAATGAGCCACCTAAAAACCTATCTGTGGCCCAAAGAAGTTTAACCTATTTTAATTTTGACTCCTACCTACTACCAAGTTGTGCAGTTCTGAGATTATATATATGTATGTACGTGTGTGTGTATGATGTATACATACATATATATCTGTATATGTGTATATATGTATGTTTGTATGTTTATGTATATGTTTCTCTATCTCTATTCACCTATCCATCTGTCTATCTGTCTATCTATCTATCTATCTATCTATCTATCTGTCTGTCTGTCTGTCTGTCTGTCTGTCCGTCTATCTATCTATCTATCTTTCTATCCATCTATTCATCTATCTGCCATAAGAAATACTTTGAGAAGAGGCTGGTCAGTACAGTAAGGAACAATCTTAATGACCAGTGGAAGGAATTGGGTTGATCATATTTGTTGTCCTTGACACAGAAACTAGGAGCAATGGACAGAAACTACAGGGAAGAAGTTTTCAGCTAGATCAATGGTTATCATCATGATACTGACCATGATGAGGACAATGTTCATGATAACCTCCCCCGAATTAAGGCTGTCACAAAATGGATTGGGCTGCCATGGGAGTCAGTGACTTCTCCATCATTTGAGGTGTTCAAACAGAAGTGTATGTCTTTTATTTGGAATGCTTAGGTTTCACACTTCATAGAGGAGATAGGAAAGATGCTCATCGAGGTCCTTCTTATTTGGGGACTTTGAGAATACAGTATGAGAATATCAGCAAATGGTTTCTAAAAGTTGCTATGGCCAAACAATTCATAATGCTGACACCAGCCTAGTGATAATCTTCTCTAGACATGACTAGGTTGGTCCTCAAATGAAAAAAATGTAGGACATCACTGAAATTATACTCAAAGCTTTTCTACCTTTTTAGAACTTACCAGAGCTAAAACTCTAGTTGGATATTGTTTAAGAATCCAGGTTCACCTCCATCTCAAGCCTTGGAATAGGGCTTGAATAAAGAAGAAATATAATAAATATTTCCTCAATATTAATTGAGTGAATGGCTTGGTATAGGTCAGGATGTTCCTTCAACATAACAATTAAATCCTGCCTCCTCTAAGAGAGCTTCCTGCTTGTACCATTATCTTGGTGATAATTTCCTTCTGTGAACTCCTGGAACATATATTGACAGCACTTGGCACTTAACCTAAATTACTTTGTGTTGTCATTTATCCTCTGGTATATCTCATCCATTTCCATATTGAGACTATATATTAAAGGGCAGAGAATATAACATTTTTTTTATTCTCTTTGTCAAATATATGAATAAGAGTTTGTACAGGATGGGAAAACCTGAATGGATAGCTAAATCTGTGACAACACAAATCCATTTGACTATATTTGAAGATCTGAATAGGCCAGGAATTGATGATGATAATATATACTGGACTTGGAGACAGGAGAAATCTTGGTCTAAATTCACCTTGGGCATTTACTAACCTTGTGAGATTGTGGTAAAGTCAGAAAAGTTCTTCGAGTGTCAGTTTCTTCATCCATGTAATACAGCTACAGATCTTAGCCTGTAGTCCCTGAACTTAGAGATAGACACACATACATATATATAGACATGTATATGTATATGTTTACACATACATACACATATATAAATGTAGAAAGGAAATTATATAAATATAGATAACTATATTTCAACATAATTTGTTTTCATTGTAATTTTATGCATTTTTTAACTTAAAATCATCGTTCAGAGAAGGGGTCTGTAGGGTTCACAATACCACTGAAAGGGTCCATTAAACACATACAGAAAATATTGACAACTCTTCATATCATACCTACCTGACAGAGTTCCTGTGGTGATCAAATTAGATAATCTCTATAAATGACTTTGTAAACCTTAAAGCACTATAGAAATGTCAACATTTAAAAAAAATCAATGATAACTTGAAAGGCAGTAGTTTGTGGCTAGAGCACTGAACTTGGAGTCAGGAAAATGTGAATTCAAAGCTCACCTCTCATTCTTACTAGCTCTGTGATCTTGAAAAGGACAATTAAAATTCTTTGAACCTTGGTTTCCATAGAAGTAAAATAGGGATAATAATAGCACCCCATCACAGGGTTTCACTAGAGATCCTATGTCATAATGTATATAAAGCTTATAGCAATACATAAATGTTAGCTATTATTATATCAGACTTAATGCACTTCCATTAAGCAGATGATGACCTCTTTGCTTAAAGTCTCAGGCCAGCTCTAAAATAATCTTGTAAGCTAATATTGCTTATGGAGCTCAACTCTTCTTTTTTCAAAGAAAACGATTGTTATTCTGATTGCTACATTTCTCTGTTAGGCTAGGTTTAAAGGAAATATTTAGATCATTTGCAGCATTAAATTTGCACTTAAACTTTTCAAAATGTTGGGGGGGGATTGTTGGTGTTGGGGCTTCTTTCTTGGGGAAAGACCAATAATGAAGACATCACAGTGCAAGATGAAAAGGTACTGAAAAGGCTGAAGACTATAGGATTCTCCAATCACACTCGACATGACTTGCCTCTAAAAAGGATTTGCAGTCAAGTTAGAGTCAAGTTAACAGTATTGCAGCTGAATGGTGCAGTAGTTCTTCCGTTAAGATAGGGATTTTGTTTGTAACTGCCTAGAAATCAGCATTTTCCTCTTGTTTGGACTAAGATTAGGCAGAAATCCATATTTACAGGGGAATAGGACACTCTGTTGAAAGAGTTTAGTGTGGAGAGTATATTGCTTTTTTAAAAAAATCTCAAGGGGAATCTATTATCATTTTAGAGGATAAAACTAGAGTAATATCTTGGACTTGTAGAACACTTTATCTTTTCAAAGTACATTACTTGCATCATCTCATTTGATTTGCACATCAGCCCTATTAGGCAGTCAAGGTAGGCATCATTATCTATCCCCCTATTCCAGATGAAAGAACTGAGGTACAGAGAAGTTAAATGACTTGTGCGAAGTTAAACTGCTAGTTAAATGATTAATCTAGGACTAGAATAGAAATAGCAGACATTTCCAGAACTCCTTCCATGTGTGCAGAGTCTTGTGTTAGGTGCTGGAGGAGACAAAAAAGTCCAACTTGGACATAATATTTGTCTTCATGCACCACCAATGTCATAGCGGGATATGAAATTCTATTCGATTTAATGAGCACTTATTAAGCCATTACTATTTGCCAGGCACTGTCCTAAACTCTGGGAATACAAAAAAGAGGCAAAAAACAATCCCTGCCTCCAAGGAGCCTGCAATCTAATGGGGAGACAACATGTAAACAAATATATACAAAGCAAGTTATATACAGGATAAATAGGAAATAGTTAACAGAAGGAAAGCACTGGAATTAAGTGGTTGGGGAAGACTTCTTGTAGGAGTTAGGATTTTAGTCAGGACTGAATGAAAGCCACAGAGGTCAGTAGTCACAGTGAAGGACAGAGAGCGTTCTAAGCTTCACGGAGAGAATATATTTATATATCTATATCTATGTCTATACATGTATATATGTGTGTATACAAACATGTGCATGTATATATACATGTACATATGTATATATTCATATACACATATATATGTACACATATATACATATTAATATTAGTGAAAGGCATGCCAACCAAGTTCTATGTGATGACATTTCTGGCTTAGGGAACCAGATTCTCCTTATTTCTGGCCAAGTGATCAGGTTTAGCTCAAATCTGACCCACTAAAGATCCCTAAAGCCAAGGACCCAGAACACAAGCCAAACAGTACCTATGTGTCTCCCTAAAGAGGACAGCATCTTGCTTAGGGCCTTGCTATGTTGATTTAGGAAAGAACTTTCTCTTCATGGAAACAAATCTTGAATGTTAATTTAGATAACACCATGGAGGTTCACAAAGCTATGGCTGCAGTGGTCTCAATCAAACAGAGACATGTGTGATAAATCAGGTAATGGTTTGAATGGACAGAATGGACAAATGTGACCAGTGAGGGGCTGAATTTGGGAAGGCAGTGTACAATTGAAATCTATTTTAAGAGCTAGCTGAAGGTACAAAATAAGGCAAGGCAAGGCCTTTTTCAAGGAAAAAGGCAAATATACTCATTAATATCTAACAGGTAAAAGTTATAGAATATATGTGGTGTACTGGAATTTATTTTGGAGTTCAACTGAGGAATTTTCAATTTGACTCCAGGCTTTGACACTTAGCTAGCTGCATGATTATGGATAAGCAGTTAACTCCTTTGAGCGTCAGTCTACTCCAGCAGTAAAATGAGCATAATAACATCCTCAATATTACAGGTTGTTGTGAGGAAAGTTCTTGTAAACTATAATATGTTAGAAAAGTTAGTAATATATTCTCTTAAGTGGGGGAGAAAAAGTAAGTTCTCTACTCCATCTCTTTCCCTACTCCATTAGACTTTCTGTTCCTTGAGAGTAGGGTATACCGCACATACACTTTAGCATTGACAGTGACTGGTAGAATGCCTTTCAGAAAGTAGTGAAATGAATTGTGGAAAGAAGACAATGGGGCACAAAACTGTACAGCTTCATTGATGGAGCAAATATCAAAAATCCGATCTGGTGGTGGTCAACATTTTAAGTATGAAGAATCTTTTCTAAATCAAAATTTAAGACTTCCAAATTATAGTAGATGTACTATTAGTATCCACTAATTGTGAAAAGTCTTATTGACCAAAAAACTAGTACGATAAATTCAGTAACCCTTTGCGTGAATCTCTGTTCTATTAAACACTATGTCTTCTAGCTACATTTACAGATTTACATATATAGGATATGTTATTCATTATTAAATTGCATATGTGTTTGTCAATCCATTCTAATATCTCTTCAGCCCTATGGGAACCACTTATTGAGGCTAGCCTTTCTATTTCACAACAGAGAAAGCTAACATCTAAAGAAAAAAAAAATATATCGTCCATTGTAACATAGTGAGTGCCAGATCCAAGACTAAAACCCAGTAGTTGAGGAATCACACACTCACAGAATATGAGTTGGAATGGACCTTAGAGCCCATCTAGTCCAGTCTATACACCAAAGTTATCTTTGCTATGCCTTACTGGAGAAATGGTCATCCAGTTTTGGCTTGAGAAGCCCTTTCCTCTCTAGGTATTCCATTCCACTTTTGGACAGTTGTAATTATTGGGAATATTTTCTTGAGATTAAGACTGAATTTGTCACATTGCAATTTCCACTTATTCCTTTTGGTTGTGCCCACTGCTGCCAAACAAAGCAAGATAAGTTTTTCCTCTGAATGATACCCTTTCAAATACTTGAATGTAGTTTTCATGCCCCATATTCACCCAGTCCCCTTTTTTTCTAGGTCCATTTCCTTCAACTAATCCTATGTGGAAACCATTTTGGTTGCCTTCCTATGGGCATTCTACAGCTTATCAATGTCCTACTTAAAGTATAATGTCCAGTGCAGAACACAATAATTTAGATGAGGTCTGATGAGGCATTAGTACAGTAGGGTTATCACTTCCCTATTCCTAGAGGTCATGGCTTTTTTAATGCTGTCTAAGAATGCATCTACTTTTTTTTTTTGGTTGCCATGCCATACTGCTAATTTCTACTGAGTGGTCATTCCATTGAAACTCAAAGATCTTTTTCAGAACTGCTGCCTAACTATACCTCCTTCATCTTGTACACATGAGTTGGATTTTTTTTTGTAGTAAAATGTAAGATACAGCATTTATATCCACTGGATTTCAACTTATTCCAAGATTCAGTCCAATGTTCTAGCTTCTCAAGATAATTTGGGATCTTGATTCTATCACGAGCATGTTAGCTCTTTCTCCCAGTTTTGTGTTAATTGCAAGTGTGAGGAGCATATGCTGTCTACTGAAAGATCTCTGTGGTACTTTACTGGACAGTTTCTGCCACGTCGACAGTGAATCATTAACGCTGGTTTTTTGAATGTGTTTATCCAACTAGTTTTGAGTCTGTCTTATTATTTTGTAGTCCACATTTTTCCATCTTATTTATAAGATTAATATGACATTTTTAATCAAAACCTTTGCTAAAATCTAAGAAAAGCTATACTCACAAAACTCCCCTCATCTGTTAGATTAGTAATACTGTGAAAAAAATAAGATTAATTTTAAATATCCTGTTCTTGGTGCAACCTTCTGGGTTTTTTCAATTGATGTTTCTCTTTTTAAATGTGTGCCAACCATCTCTTTAACGTAATATAACATAAATAATAATATATTATATGACATAATAATCCTGAATTTTCTGCATAAAGTCAAATTCTCTATCCTTTAGATTTTAGGCTCTGTTCTCTTTAAAAAATAGTCAGGGCAACATGTCCTCTTTTTCTGTTTTGTGAGACATCTCCCACTTTACACGCTCTTTCAAATATCACCGATAGTGATTCAGCAGTCACATTTGCTGGATTTATTTTAGTACCAGAGTATGTCACTCATTTGGGTCAAGTATCTTATATTCATAAAGGACAAATAGGTATTCCTTTACTATTTTCATACCTATCTTGTGTAGCAATCCAATTTTAGTCATGTTTTAAAATTTCTTCCATGCAAGCTTATTTTCCTTTGCAGAAACAACAACAACAAAAATTGCACAGCACTATATTCACTCTGTTGTCTGTCAGTTAAGATCAGGGAGGTGATGTGATGACATGAAAGTGAATTGGGTTTAACTGAGAGAGGGCTGTGCAAAGTCACCAGCCTCACTTTCTCTTCCAGAGCCATCTGAGTCTAGTAGGGAGATATAGATCAGGATGACTGGAGATGGCCCCAGATGTGGTGGGAGACCTTGGCCTTTTTAAGCTAGTCTTTGAGGCAACACTCTTTCAGTGATTAAGGCTAGATAAGAAATGAGGCAGAGAATGTCCTTTTTTTACCTAGTCAAAAAAAGTCATTCTGGGAGGGGAATACCTCAGGGTTTCTGGCCAATATAGAAACAATTCCTGTTTACATTCACTCTGAACCAATCAGGACCCAAAGATGACCAAGTGGGGCTTGGCCTGGGACCTATTAAACACCCAATGCAAAGGTTTCTTGACTTACCTGTTCCTCCCAATATATGTAAATGATCCGTTTTCTCTTAACCCTAACTTTCTTTGACATCCTTAGCTCATTCTGAGCATTAGCACAATGGTCACAAATTTTATAGGACTGTGATAACCTTTTACATTCATCCTCTCTAGCTTGATTTTGCTTGATATTTTCTTTATTTATTCACACCAATCCCTTCAGACAAATTCCATTTTTTTTCCTATTTGTAGTTGTTTTCCTCTTTGGGTTCTCCAAATTTCATTGTTGAGTATCCATGGTCTAATTTGCCCCATAGCACTTTTAGTCCTCTGAACCCTTTGAAATCTACTTTCCCCAAAAATGGATGCATGTCAGACTACATCAGATTTATTCTCCCCTCTATTAAAACTCTATGAGGGAGAGACCATCCCTTCTCAGGATTACCATCATTTCCCCTCCAGAAATCAAAGCTACCCTGAAGAGAGAATGAGAAACAGAACAGAATTTCCCATTGTTGGTTTTCTTCACCTTTTAAAGATTGAAATTATCTCCAAGATAAGTCAAAGAATTATTAGCTGCTCTGCTTTTGATAGAGGTTTGAATACCTGAAGTCCTCCATTATTTTGATATGTGTCTATGCCAGAATTCTGATCAGCTTCCCAAACTCCTCATCCATTCCTTCTTTCTTTTGAGCTGTTATCTAGTATATTCCAGTATATTCTATATAATTACTTCTGTTTCTCCCTCTATTGACTTTGACTCAAATATTACTTCCTTTTTATCCAAAGCTATGGTATAGTCATGGGTTTCATCTCACTATATCTCACTGATAACTGGAAGCTCAAATTTGCCTTCTTCTTTTTTGTGTTAGCACCCCTAGTTCCTCTTATTTGTTTTCTAAGCATATGTAATTCATATATAGACATTTGAAGCTATGGCTTTTACTATTGCTTCCTTTTTTAAATTTAGTCTCTTGTGAATTTCTGAGTGTTTCAAATAATCTCTTTCTTTGTAGCTAGCTATCTCAATGACATATAGCTTGAAATATATACATACATATATACATAAATATATAATCTTTAGCTATCATCTATTAATCTACATCAATTATATCTATATGTAGCCATGTCTATATATCGATCTCTATCTCTATAATCTATATCTATATATATCTTTATCTATATGCAGTCTTCTCCCTGTACCATCCTGTATAGTTTAAAGTGCTTTTGATTATATTTGCAAGACACCTGTCAAATACATTTTTACCTGCCTTTGTTAGGTGTATGCCATCTCCTGGCAGAAATTCATTCTCTATCTATTAAACTTTTCTTGGACTCTAGATTCTGAACATGATGTTAACTTATCAAATTAATTTCTTTCTTCCAAATCCCTTTTCCTTCTGTGAGAAAGAGTGAGGAAATGATAGTCTGTGCCTCTGGGGCCTTTAGTTTTATCTAAGACTTCATAAATTTTCGGCAGTATTTAGTAGGTTCCTTCTAATACTACTCTATGTACCCATATGAATCCTCAGAAGTCACTTGTCATGTGCTTTGAGAAGTCTTGAATTGATCCTTGTTATATCCTGGTTAGCTACCTTGGGAAGACAACAGATCTCTCTGTTGTTGTTATCAGACTGACAAATTGCTGCTGCAGTATCCCTTAGGAAGGAAACACCAACTATTCTGCTCTTCTTTCTTTGACCTTCCTTGTTTTCTTACCTCATTGCTTCTCTGGCTCTACTAGGTCTATTCTTTGGAGGATAAGGAGTTTTTCCTCTTTAAAGTATCCATCTCCCTCCTTTCTAGAGGATTTTCAAATCTAGCTCTAATTACATAGTTATTTTCCTTTTTCTTTTTTCTCCATGTGACACTTTTCCATCCTTTCAGATCCATTTTTTAAAACCACTGAAGCCTTGTTTGATATTTTTAAGAAAAAATTCATCTTACCTAATAACCTGGAGCCTAGGAAGGCAATCTTTGAGTCTCTTTACCTTCTTAAGGAGAGAAATAAGCCTATACTTGCCATGCATAAAACTGTCCTTCAGTTAAGGCAGAAATGCAAATATGACAATCTTGATGCAAGTCAATGTGTAATTTTCTTTTCTCTCTATATGTGATACTTTTAGCCTTGAAAGAAAAAAAAAAACTACTTGTACCTTCTCATACCTTATTGCTAAGCAATTGGTAAAAACTTTTAAAGTCAATTATAAACATTTAACGACTTGACAACTCCACTCAATTCCTCAACAATTCCATCTTACCAACCTCTTCTTTAGTCTGGCACCTACCTCTTACATATTTCACAGATTGCTGTCTTCCACAAATCTACTTCATGAATTTGTTTTAGCTTCTAATTGTCCATTTACCTTTCCTTATTTATCTTTACTAGTCTTGTTAATTACATACTTTTCTTCCTTGTTGACTAATCTCTCATATTCTCCAGTCTTCCTTCAGGTTCTATTTATCTAATCCTTAATCATCGTGAATATTTCCTAGTTCTTTTATATTTTCCTTTTTTTCTATTTTTTATCCTACTCCTATTTTAATGTAGAACTAGAATCTGACCACCCGTTAATTTTTTTCTCAGTTCCGTGCAAATTTCACCTACTTTTGCTCCCAAAATTCAATAACTGACCTACTTCACTCATCAAAACTATTCCAAATAACCAATACAATTTCCTTTTTTTCTACTGTTCGACTCAAGCATTTGTCTCTTCTCCCTCTTTTCCTACAACCTTTGATCCCAGAAGCTGGAAGTAGCAATCTAAATAAAAACATAGGGGACTGGAAGAATAATTTCTCTCCATTACATCTCAACTGCTCTTCTATCATGATTGTTATATGAAATATGTGAAGACCTAGATTTCAAGATTAGAGTTAGGATCAGAGAACTTATCAGAATCATTATCAGTTTCCCAACCCATTTGCTTCATTTACTTGCCTAACTCTATAATTACAATAGTGAGGTAGAGTGGTGGCAAGTCAACTGGAGGCAGTGTGGAGGCTCTTAAAAATAGTATTTGAGCTTGATTTTATGGTATACTCCTCTAGGAACTCAGCCCACTGGAAGGAGAGATAAGTTACTCTCTAATGATTCCCAATGCTTTCCTTTTACAATTAGGTTGTGAGTATTCTTAGCATAGTACTACAAATCTAGAAGACTTTATTTTTCTCTGGAGGAGCAGAAGGACCACTAGAGACAGAAGGAGAGAGTTGTTTTTATCTTTTTATTGACTTTAGTATTAGTCCTTTATGCTTTGCATTTTCACTCACACTATACTTAAGGTTATTACTAGCTTGAGTGCTTGCACGGGAACTGAGAGCCCATTTACCTTTTCTGTGAAGACCTAGTCAGCAGCTATATTTTGAAGTCCATAGGGAAAACCTTGGTTCTAGGAATGAGTCTAAGAGCCTGATTTATTAGAAACCCTCAACATTGAGACTTGTCTCTGTATACCCACATTCTTAGGTTCTGGAACAGGTCAGATAAGTAACTATAATTCAGCAATAATGGATTTGTGAATGGATGAGATGAGAAGGTCGTGAAAAGATTTAGTGATACTTATCTATGCTTGAGGTGAAGGAATCCTCACCAAGTCTGGTGACAAAGAGATCCTGGATGATGGAAGGATTACTAAAGAAATTGGGCTTATGGGAAGGTTCTAACATACTGACAGACTAAAAGAAAATGAAGGCTAGACATAGCACTTTTCTGAAGGAGATAGTAAAATAGATTCACTGAGATACCCTGAGACAATAAGGGAAAGGAGAAGAAAGAAAGATTAGAGATGAACATAGGAGACAGTAAGTCCCATGGCAGGTAGAAGTCAAAGATTAGACAATATCGGGTTCAAAGAATAAAAACAAAATAATAAAAAAGAAGAAAATACAGTAAATAATATAAAGAAAGAAAAAGTCTGAGGGAAAATGATTATTGTATAAAATATAGACATACACTTGATAAAATACCTGAAAAAATCATAAAAATAAAATCCAACCAAGAGGCAGGGAGCCTGCATTTTATTACCACCTTAGAATAAGCTACCTCATAATAATCAATATTACTTTGTAAATTATCTCTGTCTGATCTAGTGATAGATCTTATAGACAGGTTATTTATAAATAGATGTATAGAACCACAAAAACATAGGGTTAGTTAGTGATGCGAGGGACCTTGGAGGCATTTAATTTGCCTTGTCCTTTGATAGAGGAAGAAACTGAGGCTAACATAACTTAAAGATTTACCCAAAGTCTTGCAGACAATAAGTAATGGAAGCAGGGCCAGAATTCAGGCTCTCTAACTGCAGAGATAGAGCTCTTTGTACTGCATGACATTCATAAAGACTTATGAAGAAATTGTCATCTTCAGAATTAAAACACTACATGAAGATTTGCCTGGATTCTAGAAAGTGTATAAGAGATGCTATTTAAATCAAGAATTACATATAAGTAAAGCCTAGGCATACAATTGGTCTTATTTTCTATTATTTCAATTTTTACTTGTTATTTGCCATGCTCCAGGTATTTCGATATTTATTCAGAGATAAATTACAAACTTACTTACAAACAATTTTTAGGATCAGATATTCTACTGATCTCACTCAGGAAAGACTGCTTCAAAGCATGTGAGTATGGATGTCTTGTGCCTCCTGTTGTAGGCACAAGTCTTTAATTTGTATGATGGACTCCAATTTCTCTGTTCTTGTTGTTTTTTCCCCTTAAAACTACAATTCCTATTATTTTTTTTTCTCAGAGAGTAGAAAATTTCTCCTCATTCTAGAGTTCAATGATTAAAAAACTGAAACTCTAGATCTCAAAGGAACACATAATTACCTGTATCCTTTTATGATCCCCCATATCAGAAAGATTCTAGCATATATCTACAAATATATAAAATATGAAGGATATTGTATCTTTGTCTATTGATCCTTGTCTATTGTATCCTACTCTACTACACTCTTATCTTTTACTCCTCCATCTATGATAATTCATATAACTACATTTTAGAAATTTTTTAAGCAACAGCAGTGCTGTTGTTTCTTTTGCATATACAGACTAGTTCTTCCTAAATCATTCTACAAATATAAGGTGATGTTACTATTAAATTATTCAGTATTTCAGGGAACTATAATTTCATCAGTATAGACATCTTCATGGACATAAATTCTAAAGGCCTTAGTTGATGTTCTTCAAGAGATGGTGGGACTAAAGAAAATCATCACCCAGGGACCAACTTTAGATAAGAATTGGTTAGTCTTTGGAAAACAAGCACTTCATTACCAAGACCATATGCAATACTTTTTAGCTTGGCAAATTTGACAAGATTTGGAATCCTTTGTTTGAGACTGCAGGGTCAATTTCACATCAAGATTTAACATTGGAAGAGGACATTAGATGAAGGTTGTTACTTATAGGAGAGGCCTCCTGCATAAGGCAGGATTTCATTTGAATTTTGAAGGAAGCCAGAAAAGGTAAGTGACAGGGATAAAGCATGAGAACATTCAAGATATAAGGGACAGTCAGTGCAAAGATGGTTGTGCACAAGGAGCAACCAATAGACCAGTACAGCTGGATGGTAGAGTAGATGGAGGGAAAAGATTAGAAATGTAGGACAGGATAAGGCTGTGAAGGTTTTTAAATGCCAAACTAAGAATTTTACATATGATAATGGAGGAAATGTGAAGCCACTGCAGCTTAATGAATAGAATGGGGCGGGGGGGTGGGGGGTGTCATGGTGCGACATGCGCTAAAAAAATCACTTTGTCAGCTGAGTGGAAGATGAATTAGAATAGGAATAGACTTGAGGTAAGGAGACCATTTAAAAGGCCATTTTAATAGTCCAGGTGGCAGGTGAGAAGTAGGACAAGGGAACTGGCATGACATAGTAATAAATTACAGTGGCGAGGGATTATTGGGTGGCTAATTTGGGCAGCATTGAAATTGTAAGCCACAGAGCACAACCTAGTTAGGGTGGCAAGTGCAGTTAGAAAACATCTAACGACCAAACAAGGTGTACTATCTTCTTCCAAAAGGAGAAAAAAATGTAAAGTACGAGGGAAATAATTTTCTATACAATATAAGGAAAAACTTGTTACAATTAGAACCATCTAACACTGGAATGTGCTGCCTCATATCCAGTCGCTCCCCCCAGACAATGGCTCTGTTACAATGGCAAGTCAACTAACCTCTGTGCCTCAGGCCTCCAAGCTGCAAAATAGGGACAACGCCACCTACAACACCTTCCTCTCAGAAGGCAATCATGATCTAAGTAGGAGATGGAAATAAAATTCATCCTAACCTTAAGAAAACATATTTCTGCATGTATTTTTAGGCTGCCATGAGGATGCTATCAGAGAAAGGATGGAGACATGTTTTCTTCCCAGAGAGAAGTGATCATTATTCAAATTATTGGACTCCTTTGTAGCTAGTAGTTTGAACTTCAGCCTTCAGTGGATTGCTCTTCTCGATGTGGATACTCTCTACAACAGTATAGATTATGATCCCCCTCCCCCATACCCTTTCATTTTAGCCTTAGAAGTCCTTTGACATTGCATGCATATTATGAAATAAAAGGGCTCTCCAATGCTCATCCCCTACTCTTGCTTCATTCCCAACTCGCCTTTTCCTCAGTCGTATACTCCTCTTATCATGTTTTTTATTTGGCTTCTCTAGGAAAATCTTTCATTGTCAATGCATTGAAGGATACTCAGACCCACTACTCATCTCCCCGGTGCTCTTTGGTTGACCTGAAATTTTAGTTTTTCAGAAATTATGTTGTTTTTTGACTTATTTGCCTATAGTTTAATTGGAAAAATATTGCTATCTAAAATATAGGCCTTTGTTTCAGGGAGTCTTGGGGCATTAAAGATTCTATGCAATTTCCTAAATACAATCTGTCCCACATGCCTTCCCCTCTTCAGTCCTGGGCCCAATTTCCCCTTAATCAACCATATCAAACTTAGATAAATGTGTTAATACAATTTTTACATTGATTGGCCATTTGCCTTCTTATCATAGATTAGAAAATATTCTTATTCATTTTTTTTTTCTGTGTGGATAGTAAGGGATAGGAGTGTGGCTGAAGCCAGCTCATACTAGCTTACAAGAGCTGCTTGTTAAATTTTCAGTGTAAACATTTATACCAAAAGGTACCCACCATTTACTTGGAAATTGGTAAGCATTACAAGTCAGAGCTTGATTTATTGTTTTGTTGGCTGTCTAGGTTTAAATGATGAATGAGATATTAATAATCCAGATTAAACCTAAAAGAATGCTCTATGTACTTTTTTTTCAAGAGTTGGTTGTTAAACATTTATAAGCACACTCCTGGTTAGAAACAGCTCCTTTGAGTGTTTACATGCCAATTTTATAGGCTCTGTGGCATTTGGAGACTCAATGCATAGTGCATGCTAAATTAGACATTCAATAAACTCCAAAAGAATATTGACTTTGCTTGTCTCCAGACACACTTTCTCCTTGAAACCTTTTGTCATAACTTTTTGTTCCTAATCAAATATTGGGGTGAATGTATGAATGATAAGTCATTATAGAAGATCCTTCATGTTACCGTGTAGACCCGGCTCTCTTTCCCCCCCACACCCCCTACCCCCCCAGCTCCTGCAGATCCTTAGACTCTCCAAATTGGAATAAAGAATGAAACATTCCTTTTCAGCTAGGAGACTGAAAGGTCCTGAATAAGAATGCATCTCTCAGACATTCCTCTCTGACTGATAAGCCTTGAACAAAGAATAGAATATACTCCTGCAAAAAGATTGATAGGTCCCGAACAAAGAACAGGAAATATTTCTGAAACTGCTTTTTGAGGATCTAGCCAGTTCCCCAAAACAAAATGACTGACAGGATCTTCCCCTCCCGAGGGGAGTGGCTACCCTTTCTGGCGGAGAACATCTGGGACAGTTAGCAGTAAATCTTCCTTGTTCAGGACCCTGTAAAAGTCACCACATGGGACAGGCACATTGGAACCTCACCCATGGAAAGGATGCTTTGCCTGGGACTATGTTCACACAAACCAAGGTAGCTGTAAGGGCTTCCCCAGCTTAGGAAAAGCCTTGGGGGCAGGTGCCGAATGTGAAATGTATGTTGTATGTTGTATATTTGTGTGTTCTTTGTCGCCGTTGCTGCTTTTGTCGAAAAGAGAGGGATTTTAGCATATTCACTCTTTATGTGGTCAATCAAGTGTGTTGTATCTGTGATTTTCATTAGGTACACCTTCTCCTTTAGCATATGCCAGAAAAAGAAGTCAAGGGGGCTAAGATCTGTTAATCCAAATATTTCAAAATGTGCGTTTTCACCTATGTGTCCAGATTTTAGGGACACCCAGTACATTGATCAAAGTAATGTGTTGGCAACCAGATGGATACAATACTGCTACTACTACTACTACTACTACTACTACTACTACTACTACTACTACTACTACTACTACTACTACTACTACTACTGCTACTACTGATCACAATAGCAAAGTCACAGCAAAAACAAAAACAACAGCAGCTAATAATACCTTTATGAAGTAGTTTCAGGTTCAGAAGCCACTTCTTTCACAACAAATCTGTGAAGTAGATAATATTATGTTATACCCATTTAGCAAATGAATAAACTGAGACTTAAGAGGTGAAGGGACTTGCCCCGCGTCACATAGCTCATATGTGTCAGAGAGGATTTGAACAGAGGTCTTCCTAATTGCAAGTCCAATTGGATTTTAGGCCTAGAGATGGCCTTGTAACCCCTTTCAGTCCTCTGGTTCTTTGATGATTGTCTTAAAATTCCAAAATTTTAGTTGCTTAAGATTACCCAGTATATTTGGGGGTTTGATTATAAGAATGATCCTAGAGAAATTGACTATTTTTCATCATTCTTGCTTTTTATAAATGGAATTATGATCTTAATAACAATTTAAACTTATATTGCACTTTATAGCAAACAAAGTGCTTTACAATATAGCATTTTAGTAGTGCAAAATGATATGCCCACTTTCCTACTCTTAGGTAGCATTGTCATCTAGAGGAGAATCCTAAGACAGTTCTCAAATGTTATTCAGCAGACAACAGGATCTGAAAAAGTCTTACCAAGGCTTTTGATATGGTACTGGAAAAAAGACTGTGTCTGTTGTCCAAGAGCCAACACAGCTAAGTAGGGGAGAGTTTATCACTTTTAGTTTGGTCCCTTGGTGTTGAAATCCTTGGCCGTGACAAACCAACAGATGAGACGACCGAGGCTCAATAGGTAGAGTGACTTAATCAATGCCACACAGCTCACAAGTGGAAGAGGCAGGCCTGAAACCCAGGTGTTCAGGCTCTAAGTCCAATGCTCTTTCCACCACGACATGCTTTCCTCCCAAAAAAGGAACTAGAGAATAAATATAAATGCATCTCATTGGGGTGTCTGGGTGAGTGCCACAGGTCCTGTACTGAATCCAGCATTAATTAGCAATTTGATTCTCTCTCAGGAAGTGTAAATAGCGTGGTAAGCTTGCAGATGATGCTAAGTTGGGAGTTCTTGTAAGTGCTAAGAGAAGTAAATAAATGGATTAGTAATGTAGGCAGAGAAGATGAAGCAACAAAAATGCTTCAGCGTCAAGCATAGTAATTGGAAGCTAGTAAATATTCAAAATCCTGGATGACATGACTTTGGGCAGGTTATTTTGATGAAAGGTTGGCAAGGACAATGCCCAGAGTGTTTCTTATCCAGCAAATGTGAGTTTAATTTATATCTTTTCATTTATGTACTAGTGGAGAGCATCTATACCATGACAGCTTTTTTTTTAACTTGGACAATTTAATGTATGATTCCAAAGTGACAATGCAATTCTTGTCACTCCCTAAAAAAGGCCCCACACTAACTTCTCTGGATGCAAAGAGAGCATTGTTCCTTGCGGGGATGATTGTTCCCAAAAATATGAAGGCAAACAGGAATCCTGCTAGGTGGGTTAAATTGCTGATGCAAGTTATAAGCTGAAGAAATCATTCTCTTGTTTGGGATTGCCACTAGACAAGCTTATGCTTTTTTGACTGTTGTACCCACACAGGGTCAATGCCTGTGGGACAAATGTTTTTCTCAATTTGAGAGTATGTTCTCCCTAAAGACAGACTGTAAGTAAAGCTCAGAGATTCTCCAAGGCATGTCCTTTGTTCTTCAAACTTCCTCCTGCAGAGGACTAAAATGTATCACAAGGCATAAATGTCATTCACCCAATTTATTTCTGTAATGATTGATTCCAAGAATAGCAATAGAAAAATCAAGTATTAACATCATTTGGGTTGTAAGGTCAAAGTTTCTAAAACTTTCCCTGTCTCTTCCCTTCCTTTATGTATTTGTTCAAAACAGACCCTATGCAGGGGCTCTCAGAAGTCCAGAAAAACTCAGCCCATTTCCAACTTTTGAGGCCCTGAGCTACCATTAGGGATACAGAGAGACTAGACCTGTGATTTTATTAGTATAGTGAACTCCCAGGAGAAGAAAGTGCTTCTAATCTTAGAGAACTGCCTAGAGAACAAAGAGGTTGAGTGACATGTCCACAGTCAATATACTTAAAAGGCAGGTCTTGAACTTAGGTCTTCCTACATTCAAGGCTGGCTCTCTATCCAGATGAGATTAAAGCTGTCACATTGAAAGCTGTCATTAGCGAATTAAATTAAAAACAAACAAACAATTGAAGTACTTGAAAACAAACTAAGGCTCTAAAAGCGAAACAATTTAAATTTTAAGACAAATATACAAACAAATGCTAGTCTAGCATCTTCTCTGTAAATTAATTATTGAGGAAAAGCTAGCTTCTACACAGTATCACTGGTGAGGTTGTCAGGCAACAGCTTTTGAAGGTTCTAGTCTTAAAGCTAAGGGTGATAAGAAGTAGACCAGGAATCATAGTTCTACAGCTGGAAGAGACTTCAACCTCCTCTTTTTTATATATGAGTAAGCTGAAGCCCAAGAAGATTAAGTGCTCTGCCTGAGATTACATAAATTGTCACCATTGGAAGCAGAATTTAAATAAAGGTCCTTTGACTCTAGAGGCTGGGATTTTCCTACTGTACTAAGATGAATTTAAAAGACTGTTTGGGTTTGAAGTCCAGCCTAAAGGTTTTACTTTCCTTTCCTCCAAATATTGTATTCCCTGTGAATAGATGGCCCTCTGTCAGTTGATACACTGACCAGTCTTTAAGAACTGGCTGCAATGCTGCTTCCTCCATATAGTTTTCCCTGTATCTTCTACCCAAAATCATAGAATCACTTCAGGGACTTTTGCCTTGACTGAGGTAATATAATTGCAAAACTAGATTGAAGGTAACTTACAAGCCTCAAACCTAAAGGTGCGTTTGGGGGATGTCTACCCCAAGTATATGAAGACTTCCCTCAGAGGAATGAGCAGATAAGAACTGTTTGTTTCAGTGGCCATGAAGGCAGCTGAAGCAGGTGTTGTGGTGTGTTTAGAACTTGGTCAGACATTGAAGAGGTCAAAGTCATCCACCGCATATTGGGCCACTGCCAATTGTCTTGCCTTTTGTCTTGCCACTGGATGAAGTCTGGAAGCAAGAGTGAGGCTGACGACTGTGCAATTCTACCTCAGACAAATCCAATTCATGCACAAGTTGAGACATCACCCTGAGATGTCATTGGTCTTCTTCAAAAACGAAGGATGAACAACAATAATACTCCCAAATCATTACTCATTACTCCTTGGATACCTCAGAGAATTATTCTGAAAAGCGACATGTAGTCCAAACATATGAACAGATTGAAAAACATTGCAAACTATTAATAACAACATAAAACACTGATATAAATCAGTAATTAAAGAAATGTAAATAAAAACAACTCTCATGTTATCTCTCACATCCAGCAAATTGGCAAAGATGACAAAAGATGGTAATAGTCAAAGTTGTATGGGCTGGAAAATGAGATACACTGGGAAAAAAAATGTTAGAGCCATGAGTTTGTTCATCCATTTTGAAAATCAATTATGCGAAGAAAAGTGATTAAGTTGGCTGTAATCTTTGTCCCACAGAACCTACCTTGAGGAATATGGACAAAGGAGGTAAAAGATAGAAATAAAAGTTTAATTTATTTAAAACATTCAGAAAATTGGAAATAAAGTAGATGTCCATTTTCAGGGGGGATAACAAATTGTGGTACATGATCTTAAACAAATATAGCACCATAAAATTATGAATATGAAGAAATCCAAAGAGTATAGGAAAACTTATATGAACCTATGCAAAGTGAAGAAAAACAAAGAGTACAATATACCCAAGGACTACAGCAATGTAAATGGAGAGAACAACTGAAACTGAATCCTGAGTATTTATAGTCATAAAATTCGGGCCCAAAGAAGTAAAGAGATAATATACCACCTTTGCTTCTTTGCAGAGGTGAGGCACTATGGTTTTGACACTTTCCTTATACGATCAGATTTAGCTGATATGTTGGTTAGTTTGGTCAAAGTACTTTTCTCCCTTTCTCTCTCTCTTTTTTTAAAAAAATATTTGTTATGAGAGATTTATAGCATGAGTAGCAAAGAGGAGAAAGAATATATTTGGAAATGAAGGGATATAAAAACAAAAATAATCAATACCATTTTTTGACAGGTAGTAATGACTTATCTGAATTTGGTCTCTTTCCCAGTACCTAGCTTAGTATTCTGCACAAAATAGGTGATTAATCAGTGATTGTTATCTTTCATTATGGGTTTTAAAAAGCCTGGGTTTAAAAAAATACTGGGCTTAAAGCTCTTGTTTGAATCCCAGCTCTAACACTATCAATGAGACCTTAAATACATAACTATCTCTCTCTCTCTGTCTCTCTCTCTCTGTCTCTCTGTCTCTGTCTCTCTCTCTTTCTGTCTGTCTGTCTGTCTCTCTCTCTCTCTCTCTCTCTCTCTCCCCCTTCTCTCTGTCTCTCTCACTCTCTCTCTCTCTGTATCTCTCTCTCCTATCTATATCTACCTACAATTTATAATCATGTATATAACAGTTCTATATCATATGTAGCTGCATATAAGTATATATGTATGTATTCATGCACATATATGTATATATCTTTGTATATGCATATATATTCACTTCTGTGTATATCTATTTATGATCCTCTCTTGAATTTTATGTTTGTAATTGTGTGTATGCACACACATATACATATAATGCATACATATACAGATGTATATTTGCATATATGATAGTTATATATTATATAAACATACACATATATGTCATTGTGTATATATGTGTATATAAAACCTTCCCCAGATAATTCTAGAATGAAATTTATTCACCGCATTTGTAGAGTTCTGTTGTCTGCTTGTATTTCACTGTAAAGAGGTGACAGGGTGCACTAGGAAGATCATTAGACCTGAAGTCAGGAGACTTTAGTTCAAATCTTACCTTTAAGACTTAATAATTACAGGATAATGGGTAACATCTTTTCACCTACCAGTTTTCTCACCTGCAAAGCAGGGCTAAAATTATCTACCTTGGGATTGATATTAAGAAAGTGCTGTATCAATGTGTAATTATTATTAATTAGAACAAAATTCTGGATAAAAGACTTGATTTTCTATTAATGAATTCCTTTAAACGTTTCAAGAAAAAAATCACTCTCCATTGTAATTAGCATTAAATTAACAATAGGCCTATATAACTGTATGTAATCATTCCCAACATTTTGCTATATTAACTAGAAGTCCTTGCTCTGAAACTATCTTGGCCAAGTCATTTGCCACTCTGAACTTTGTTTTTTTACATCTGTCAAGTGAGGGACCTGTACCAGATAATCGAAAGCTGTTTCTCCTCTGGAATCATACGATTCTATTTTTCTGGGACTAGGCCAGGGTCAGAGGAAATCCCGTGCAGGCAGAACACTTGTTTTTGGTGTTCATTTCTGGCACTAACTGTTTATGTTAGAGGCTGGGGAGATGCTGTTCGAATGATGCAAGTCATTTATATGAACGGGCTCTGGCTAGGTTTGATAGTATTGAGGCTTTTCTTTAACCTATAGTCATTTGCACCCACAGAAACTGTGCTCAGACAGGTACTGTGTAATTCAGTGGAATGTGCAATATTTAGAGGAGTCAAAGAGCCTTTATTGCAAACTCTTGCATGAATAAGGGAGAGGAGATGAGTAATAATATATCATTCCTCATCGCCATAGCTCTACATAGATGCTGCTTCCAGTTAGTTTTCAGTGCATTTACAAAATAATCAGATTTACTCTATGTCTTGCATTTGGGGTGAGTGGGGGGTTGCAGGAGTCTGGAATGAGTCAAAATTGCATTTGCTTTAGGCAAAACATATGTTTCCTATTTATCAAAGTTTTCAGTACCTTCACGTTCTCCACCTATGCTCCATGTGTTTGGGCCTTTTCAAATTGTCACCCTTCCCCCATTCACATTCCCTTTCCTTAATCTAGCAATATAGGGATGGCCACCTTGTATGTTCATTGCTTCCTCACATCCTGGCCAAGTGGGGTCAAGAAACATCAGCTCTGTCTCTGCCCCATTTCTCTGCAGCTTTCCTGCACTGTCCATCCCTACCTAGGGTTGGACAGCTACAACTTTATGAGAGCACAATGGCAGTAGAATCCATATTTCCTGATAGGCCAATTAAGGTCCCGTCTTTCTTTCTTTAATTGCATAACAGAGGGACACCATTTGTTTGCTCCAAGCTCCAGAGTGCCCCAGTGAAGCCAGCATGAACACACATGTATACCCACTCACAGGAAGCCTGAGTTGGTGGGATTTTTTTTTCTGTAGGCAGCTAATGTGCAAATGCACTAATTAGATCAATGCAAATAGCAAAGGCACATCCTGTCACACCCTGGAGGCATGAAGAAGTAGCCAAGTGAGAGAGGGTATTGGAACTACTTAAACTGTGGGCCCTTATGGCCCAGATGCAGGTGGGCTCACACTTGTTGGTGCCTATTAAGGCACCAGCTGTTAATTGAGGAACAGAAGGTGAGTGCTGGAGAATGTTTCTATTGTGAGAAAGGAGAGTCTGATAAATGTCCTGTTAGTGGGGTGACTTATTTTGGTGAATAGGATGAAAACTGCGCCATCTTAGAGCAGTGAGGTGGCAGACCCTCCCACCATTTGGTAATGGGGGTTGCAAGGAATGAGCTGAATTTGTAACTGTTCCTTTAAGCTCTTTATTTTGGTCTTAGAAAAGACAGCAGCAGTTATTAGAAAAGTAGATCTTGAAATGTATATAAAATACATACAGGATAAATTGGAGATAACCAACAGAGGGAGGACGCTAGCATTTAAGAGAATTAGGAAAGGCTCACTATAGAAAGTAGGATTTTATCTGAGCCTTAAAAGAAGCCAGAAAGGCCTGGCTTTTTGTAATTCATTATTGATCCCATGATTATAAAACAAGCCACATGACGTTATAACGCTCATACCACCTTTATTAATAGTTACAAATCCATTTACTTTGTTCTATACTCATGGCTTAGTCATGTCCTACAAATTTATAAACAGATTCAAGCATTGTGAAAAAACAAAAATATTTGATGTTGACAAGGAAGTCTCTTTTTTGAAATATGCAACCAAAAAGATAATGTCAAGAACATTTTGTACCAAATGTGTCATCTTATATGGAAGTAGCTTAAGCCTGCTATAGTTCTGCTTAGCCCTAAATCATTATCCTCACTCTTGACTAGAAAGTATTCTAAGTTTTGAGGCAAAATGGAAATCATACCAAAATATCATATTAATCACTTGATGTACGTGGATGAAAACATATTATATGGTTCCCCTGAAAAGCTCATTGCATAGCTATTTCATCATGTAGAAATTTTTTTCAATATCAAAAGTTTGTTTAGATCCAATAAACACAACAGTGTCGATGTGTACTCTGAAACAATAGAGATGAAAGGCTTTGAGATTTAATCTGGAAGCAAATTGATCCAATGGGTAAAGTCAGTACTTGCAAAGATCTTGGTCTTCTCTAGGTAAGACATATCAACCAATAGTCTATCTATAGGAATGCCTAACCTTTATATAATGCCATAAAGTATGCAGAGCATGTTGCAGATGTTAATCTCATTTGTTCTCACAAGAATTCTGAGATGTGTGTGATTATTGTCCCTATTCTACAATTGAACATTTTTCTAAGATAACATAGTTAGAAAGTATCTGAAATATGATTTTAACCGGCATTCCTAACTCCAAGTTCTGTATTTTATTCACTTTGCCACCCAGATGAAAGTTGAAGTCAAAAATATGTAGGAAAAAATTTTGGAACCCATGATTTCACTTCACAAAGTAATAGCAAAAGCAAAAAATGGGTTTGTTCCCCTGGACTTATCAAATATGATGCAAAATCTTTTACCTACTGATGGAGCCTATACTACAGAAAAGATCCATGTAGTTTCAGTGGCAACAGATACAATATGCTCAATTTGTTGATGAATACCTTTTAAAAAATGCATGAGTCATGAAAATTTGTTTATTGGAATGGAGAGTCTCTGGGGGGAATTATGATCAGGTCTTTGCTCTTAGAAATTACAGCAAGGTTTTCCTTAGAGTGTCCAGATATTAATTGAAGCAGATTATGTAGTGA
This sequence comes from Phalanger gymnotis, assembly GCA_028646595.1. Taxonomy (NCBI): domain Eukaryota; kingdom Metazoa; phylum Chordata; class Mammalia; order Diprotodontia; family Phalangeridae; genus Phalanger; species Phalanger gymnotis. The sequence goes on along the minus strand of CM053622.1, from coordinate 684,444,027 downwards.
AATGGTAGAAACTGTACAACATGTCAATATAGGCTTCACAAATTTAGTATGTATCAGATACCTAGAAAGACATGATCAGATGGCTAAAACTGCACAACAGAAATCCTGCTATCTTTCATTAACATACAATAAATCCCTGTTCTACAAATAGGAACTTCAAAATATCCTCAACAACAAAAGGATTGTATAGAAACCAGAACATCATTAACAATAGAACTGCTGCCTCTATATTACATTGTTTTACAAAATTGAAAAGCAGCATTTTTACTATATGTTACCATACTGAATAGAAATAATGTCCAAACTACAAGTAAGGGAAAACTTTCAAAATACAGAGACCTAATGAAAGAGAGTAAAACCCCATGGGAATAGGGTGAAGTTCCTATCATTCCTGACATCCTGCCTATTTCTGGAGCTGTACAAAGGAAGCTTTCAGTGAGTCTCCAGGAAATGAAATATTCTCTTATTCAATTATGAAAAGAAGACATTTTTACCTTATAAAAATAATTTTAATTATAAAAAGCAGATAACCTTCACAACATTGCAGAACATTAAATATAAAATAAAAACTATAAAAAAAGTGTCCTCACACTGTTTCTATTTAAACTCCATCAAAAGAGATGAGAATGAGATTATAGCGACCAAACTAAAATATAGTGTTTTAACATCCACAAAGCTCTATAATACTTTATTTCAATTCAGCCTCTTTGAGGCTGAGCACTATGAGGTTAAACTCTGTGAGGTCTATACAATGGCTATGATTATTTCTATTTTCCTACTCTATTGCTGCTGCTGGTGGTGCATCTTCTGAATTGAGCTTTCAAGGACATGCCCAGGAGAAATTAAATTACTTGGCTTTCAAATGCCCTCGGCCTATGCTGTCCTGAATAGGGTACAATCCATTATACCTAGTTGGCCCTCAGGCTTCATTCTTTTTCGTCATTCTGCTTAATTATTTATATATTATGCCTCATAGTATTTATCAATTTATATAATTTATATATAAGGAATAACTATATTTGTGTAATAATTTATATAATTTTTATATATGGCTTCTGGTTAATTATTTTTATATTCCTATGTTCTCTGAGGATCTTATTTTAGGGTTCTATTTTGGTGATCAAGGGCTGAGTCTAGATCATTCATTTATTTAGTAAACATTTATTAAATACCTAATATGTGGCAGACACTATACTAAGCAGATACCTGCTCTTAAGGAGCTAGTCTAATGAAGAAGACAATATGCAAACAACTATGTACTGACATGCTATACATAGGATAAATTATATACATAATAGACAACAGAGGAAAGCCATTTGAATTCAGATACATTCGGTTACATTTGGTTAAGTACGCTCTGAAACAGCTTCCTGCTGTGCTGCTTCCTGTAGATTCTGTCTTTCTGTCTCTTATTGTGCGAACAGTAATACAATCAACTCAACCATTGCTTTTGGAAAGGGAATTTCAGTCAGCTTCTCTGTGGCTCAATTCAGCCTCCCTCTAACTTGCCAGACCAAAGTATCCTTTTCTTACCATAGTTCCTCTAAAGGTATGGTCTCCTCCCTATTAAAATATAAGTCGCTTGAGGGCAGGGGTTGTCTTTCTTTTGTATTTGTATTTCTGATACTGAGCACAATGCATAGGATGTAGGAAGTACAAATTTCATTCATTAATTCATTCTTACATTCATTTTATAGATGGGGAAACTAAGGCTCCTAGATGTTAAGGGACTTTCCCATGGTCACATAGCTAGTGTATTGGAAGCAGGATATAAATCTAGTTATTCCATATTCCAAATCTAATACTGTCTCCAATCAGTACAATATCGTGATACCCAAATGTGCTAACACCTTTATATTCTGTCACCAATTCCTGCTAATTTTTCTTCTTTGATATAGCTGAAGTCTAGTTTCTCATCTCCATTTGTTTACCCAAAGCATAGTTTTAGATAAGGCCTGAAGCTTTTCTTCTTGGAAAACAAAGTATTGCTTTATATTATTATAACAACTATGGTTGCTGTATCCCCAAGTATTCTACCTTCCAAACCATTCTCTTAACAGTTGCTGAATATCTATTAATTCAGGCATCATTGAGCCCAGTGATCTAAAAATCAATAAACACTATGATTTTAAAATTCATGACATTCATCTCTTTGTAATAACAGAATCACAGATTTGAAGCTGAAAGGGACCCTACTGACCAAAGAGTCTGTCCAACACTCTTATTTTATAAATAGAAACCTGAATATCAGAGGAGTTAAGTAACTTATCCAAGGTCACCCTCCTAGGGAGTATCAGAGGTGAAAGTTTAACCTAAGACTTCTGATTCCAAACCAAGTACTCTTTCTTCTGCACTACTTCCTACTCTCTTGATCTTTGTTTTTCTTTCCAAAGCCTGCCCCCTCCCCAATTATATCTAGAACAGTAAGAACTAATACATGTGATAAAAATTCTCCACTTTGCATCCTGGTTTCAACTCCACAGAACAATGCTTCTTTTTATCTCATTCCACTGCCCCCTCCCCCTTTTCCCTCTTGCTCTGTGTGTGTGTGTGTGTGTGTGTGTGTGTGTGTGTGTGGGTATGTGTGTGTGTGTTGTCTGCCCCTGTAGATTGTAAACCTGTTGAGTGCAGGGACTAACTTCCTTTTCATTTATTGTATTCCTAGTGCTTACGTGCTTTGTACATGTTAATTGGATTGGATTATTGGATTGAAACTCATATAGTGCTTCAAGGTTTACCAAGTAACATACATATATTATCTCATTGGATCATAATAACTCCATGAAGTAGGTGTTATTATTGTAACCATTTTACAGATGACAAAACTGAAGTTTAGAGAATTTAAGCAACTTGCCTAAAGTCATTTATAGTAAGTGTCTGAGGCAAGATTTTAACTCTTCTTCCTGACTGAAGGCCCAGCACTGTATTTATGATTCTCTCTTCTTCTGAGGAAAGGTACAAAGGGCTACAAAAAAAATAAAATAAAATAGAGGTCAAGGAAGGGAGCATTACCAGTAGCTTGCAGATATCTGGTTTGGATCATCACGCGATTATTTTCATAAGCCTAACATTGTTCCCAGTTGCCTCTCAAAGGAAACTGAAACTCCTAATAAAGTATGTTGGGGCAGCTAAGTGGCACAGTGGGTAGAGTGCCGGGCCTTCAGTCAAAAAGACTCATCTTCGTGAGTTTTAATGTGGCCTTATATACTTACTAGCTTTACGACCCTGGGCAAGTCACATAAGCCTTGTTTGCCTCAGTTTCCTCATCTGTAAAATGAACTGGAGAAAGAAATGGCAAAACACTCCAGTATCTTTGCCAAGAGAACCCCAAAAGGGATCATGAAGAGTTAAACATGACTGAAACAGCTGAACAACAACAAATAGCAATAAAGTGTCTTATGGCTGGCCATTGCTTGACTCTCTTAAACAGCTCCTCTGTTTTTTTTTTTTTTTTTTTTGTTCTTTTAACCATTCCCATAACTATTGTGTCTGGTTCAGGAGTTATTATGAATGCTATTAACGTCACTAGAGTGCATGACCTTTTTTCTTTTCCCTTCCAGCCCACGTTCCTTCCCTTCTTTGAACCAATTCTCGACATCCCATTCAGGCAACAGGCCTAGGCTAACCTGATCTGATTCTTATCATTCTAACTACGAAATTCAGTTTCCTTTAATTTTTCCAATGTCACTCATCAGCTATATTATTCCAAACCTTGCTCATTTATTTTTATGCAACTTTATTTATGTTTGTTCTTCTTCCTTTTAGGTTCCAAGTTCCTTAAGGGCAAGGGCCAAGTCCCACCCACATTCACCTTTGTAACTCCCCACAGAGTCTTCTTATAGTACACAAAATTTGCACATTCTTTTTTCAACAAATATTCAACAAGTGATGGTGTTGATGAGTTTATTGTGAGTTCAGATCTACCTTCTTTGTAAATTGGGACAGTTAAGTTGCAAACATATTTTTACTTTCCTGCTCCATAAAATATGAACACTCTAATCCCAGATGGCACATTTGCCAGAAACATATGGACAAAGCAATTTATGTGTAGTGCTCTTTCAGGAGCTGTATCCACTTAGCATAGAATACTGTTTCATTTTGCCAAGATCTTTCAAGATATTTATCAAGAAAGATGGTGAACAGGTCTTCGTCATCTAGTCAAAAAATCAAAACTGCTTGAGCTTCAATCTTTCTTATTCATAGTGTATGTTTTCTTTTTTTTAATAAGGGAAAGGAAGAGCATCCTTGATAAGTTCTGCATGTATAGGTCTTGTGCAGATTGGACAAAAAAGGGATTAGGTGCACTGATAGTCCAATGGTAGTGATTTTTCTTTTTAATTTTATTGTATTGATCTAGTGTATCTCTAGGAATGGGTTGAACTATTTAGGTCAATCTACAGTTAGGACATAGTTTTAATTTTTTGTGGGGTGGGGAGCATGGGAGAAGGGGCAGTAGTGATGAAAGATTGGAAAGGGAGGCTAGAGAAAAAAAATGTTCTAGGTATAAGCCTTCAGGGCTAGCTTGACAAGCAGGAGAAAGCTGAGAGAAAGCCAACAAGCACGGTGAAGGGCCTCAATATCATTACACAGGCAGATAGGTTAACAGAACTTGAAATGTTTAATGTGAAAAAGGATGTTATATATTTCTCTAATTGAAGAGTAGCCATATGTAGGAAGGAGTAGGCTTGTTGTTGAGAAGCAGATTAGGCTCAATGTAAGAAATATCTTTCTGAAAATTAAAAATATCCCTGTTTGAAATGGCCAAGTTCAAGATTTATTTTTGAGTTTCTCCTCAATGTAAGTCTTCAAGCACAGTAACCACTCTTTGGGAAGTTTTAAAAGGAATTCTGTCTTTATGCATTTGCACAGGTGGTATATCCTCAGTGTTCAAATTAAAATCTTCTTCAGCCACTTTACTTTTAGCTTTAACCAAAAGTCAAAGTCTTTGTAACTTCAAAGATGCCACTGATACTAGGGGATTCATAGCAGAATTGTCCTATTCAGACTGGGTGTGCCAGCCAGCCAGAACCAGAAACCTAACTGCCTGCCCTGCTTAGGAAAAAGCTTGCTTCTGAAAATCAGCAATAGTCAATGAGTCCTTTTAAAAAAAAATAAGTCTTTCTGCAAATTTCTACCATCTGCCGAAAGACTGGAGCGGTATCTAGCCTGAACGATGCCTTATTACCAGGAAATAAATGTCAGGGTAAAGATCATGAAAATCATCTGTTATCTCAGTCTTAAAGATGTGAGTCCACCACCATCTGACAACCTCCCCCAACTATGCTGGGAAACAGAAATAGATTTAGTGCAGCCAGAGACTTAGGGGGTAAGTAACCTTATGTTTCTGAACATTTAACTTATTAAAATTCACAAAGAAAGACCTGCTGGTGCCATCATTTTATCTAACGAATATCATCAGTACAGCTCAAGGGCTATGGCTTGCTCCAGTCACCTCCACAGTGGTGAACATATGGTTTTGCTTCTCTGGAAAGCCTTTGGGGCATCTGACAATACCTTTCATGGATAATAGATAACGGCTGCCATACCAGTAGGTAACTTCTGTTTCTTCTGAATCACCTTTGTGCCAAGAACACTGAAAAAAATTGCAAACAGTTTTGAACTTATCCAAATCTATTCTTGTCAACAGAGTCACACCCTCAAAATCATTGGGATAAAAATTCCCTCCATATAACTCTCGTCCAGATTCCCTCTTTCTATTATAGGCCCCTTGAAATTGGAGGTTAGAGGAAAGCAGTTTAAGCAACAATAATCTTGTTCTATTGTTTTTTAAAATTTCTTTAATTTTATCAGTTTTCTCTCTCTGAGATCTCTGCTAATACCTCCAAATGAAAGTAAAGTTTTTTATAAGCTCTTTAATAAAAACAACAGTTTTTATTAAAATGGAAACATATTATAGTGGAAATGACTTTCCATTGTGCTTTGAGAGTGAAGTCAAGGGAAATTTTTTAGAAAGATGAAAAATACATTCTAAGAACATTTTGAACTTTGCCTTCATCACCCAATTTGTGACAAACAGGTACTTGATGGCAATCAATACTTGCTTCTCACTGAGTGTTCTAATCACCAGTTAACTTTTTTTTTTGAAAACTGAATCCTACCATTAGCCATTAAGAAGGATCAAAATATATTTTCTTCACTCCCTCTGTCTACTCACTTTGTAATACATACGTACACATCATATATACATACATCTCTGGTGTGTGTGTATGTGTGGATAGTCTCAGCCATTTTGGAAAACAACTTAAAATTATCCAAGAAATGTCCCTGAACAACTGATATCCTTTGGCCTCAGTTGTTTCACTCCTAGGCACATACCTCAAGAAAGTCAAAGAAAAGATGAAAGTATGTATTCACTTACTATTTGATAATTAAATAAATCATGAATGTGAATTTATTGGAATAGCAGAAAAGAAGAATTTTTAAAAAATGGAAATACTTTGATGAACTATTGCAAAATGAAATATTCAGAACAAGGATACCAATATATACAATGACTGCAACATGTAAGTGAAAATGAAGCATAATACCTTGCATTTGTAATGACCAGCATCGACCCTTAAGAAGAAATGAGGAAATACAACTTCCATTTTTTGACAGACAAGTAGGAGACTTTGGATATAGGATGTTGCATATGTTATCTTATGTCATCACTGTATCAGGTGATTTTGCTCAACTAGTTTTTCTTTGTTAAAAGGGAGGATACCAGGTAATGGTCATATATGAAATTCATTATGATACTGCTAACAAAAGACATTATTAAAACCTACTTTAAAAAAATGCTTGAAAAGAAGCAGCAAAGCATAGTAGATAACCATCCTCCGAGTCATGAAGACTTCAGTTAAAGTATGGCATAATGGCTATTAGAAGACTTCAGGGAAGTCAAATAACTTCTTAGCAACCCAGGAAACTCTTTGATGGGCAGCTTCATGGTACAGTGGATAGAGTGCCAGCCCTGGAGTCAGGAAGACTGTTCTTCCTGAGTGCAAATCTAGACTCAGGCACTTACTGGTTAGGTGACCCTGGGAAAGTCACTTATCCTTGTTTGCCTCAGTTTCCTTATCTGTAATATGAGCTAGAGAAGGAAGTGGCAAACCACTCTGTTATCTTTGCCAAGAAATCCCCAGATGGAATCATGAAGAGTCAGACATCACTGAAATGACTGAAGAACAAGAAACTTTTTAAGTTTAAAAGTTGTAGAGTACATGCCAATCTGCAATGGTAGGGTGTTTTTCCTCATTGGGAATTTCTTTGACTAATGAAATCATGGATCTTATCCAAATAATTAAATGAACAAATACATAAATAATATTCATGTAATATTGTGAGACCATGGAATGTGAGGTCCATGAGAATGACTTGAAACTCTAGAGTGACATGTAATTATGTGCCACTAGGGCAAATAAATATAGATTTTTTTCATACAATATAGGCATGTCACTTCAATATGAATGCTGGACTTCAATGCCATTCAAGGATCAAGAAATATAGTACAAATCCAGAGATTCCTCAGAGCAGAGGAAAGTTTATATATTCCAGGAATCATAAACTTGAAGAAATTTTTTTTACTTTTTCCAGAATATGACAGTTATGAATGGCCATCTTTGTGCCTACTTAATAAGATACTAACCACAAATCTCAATGGAGATATTTTCCAGAAACAGAAAGGCAAGGGACTATATGAATGGGGATCTTTCTAAGGATGGCATACAAAGAACATGAAATTATTGGGAGAGATTTGGCAAAGATCCACTGAAAGCCTGCTCCACTAAAAGCCTCTTCCTACTGCCTCCTCTGGCATGAGTATGACCCTGGGTTCTTAAAGGCTGTGTTCTCACAGCTTGTATCAAGTGGGAAATGCCTGAAGTAGCCAAAGCTTGCATTTATATAGCACTTTAATTTTTAGAAAATACTTTACATGTATTATCTCATAATATTCTCACAACATTCCTAGTATGTAAGTAGACTATCGTAATTCACAGTTTTAGAAAAAAAAGTAAACCTCAAAGATGTTAAGTTCAAATGGCCAGTGACAAAAATTTGGAGAAAACCTCAGGACCACACATCTACTAGTCTTTCATCTATTCCATATGATGGATCTGTCTTATGACCAGTCCCACCTAAAGACAAAGAGGCTCACTACCAGATCCTTTTCTATTAGAGGCTAATTTATTTGAACCACAATAAAACATGATGAATAATTTAAATGGAAAGATCCTGCTTGTACATGTATCAATTGTTCTTAAGTCTGGAGTATAAAAACCTCCCACAGACCACGATGTTAGTCACCAAAACTTCTATATGGTAATTCTTCACAATTATCATTCCATCTATTCACAAGATTAAAAGAGGAAAAAAAGAGAAGGAAGTGGGGAAGCAACAAGCCTACTATATTCTAGGCACTGTGCTAAGCACTTTCCAAAAATCTTATTTGACCCTCAAAATAACACTGAACATCGATGATATTATTATCTCCATCTCATAATTGAAAAAAAAAAACTGTGGCAGATAGAGGTTAAGTAACTTATCCCAGTTAACAAAATTAGTATATATCTGAGATTGGATTTGAACTCAGATCTTCCTGAGTCCAAGTCCAGAGCTCTAGCCATTGTATCATCTAGCTGTTCAAAGAAAAAAGAAATTGTGACAAGGAGGAAGGTGGGGAGAGAGGGTCAGTTAGCCTTTAGGATGAAGAGGCAATGTCAACAAGGCAAGCTAATTTTTATAAACTACTCAAAACTCAGAGGCAGTGTTGAACAGCAAATAGAAATCTGACCTTGAAATTACAAAACCTCAGATTCTAAGTCTGATCCTGACACATTCTAGCCATGTAACTATGGGTGGACAAATCAAACTCAGCCTCAGAGACCATAAGGTTGATATTCTGCATTGGTAAAAGGTCATAGTATCTTTGATGTAGGGTTAGAAGGAATCTTAGAGATTTTTCTAGTCCAGAGATTCTTAATCTGGGTTCTATTTTTAAAAATTTATTAGTAATTGTATTTTAATAAAAGTGGTTTCCTTTGTAATCCTCTGAATTTTATTTTATGCATTTAAAAACATTATTTTGAGTTGGGGTTCATAGGTTTCACCAGACTGCCAAAGAACAATGATGCATACCTAGAGACACATAAATTAAGAATCCTTGATCTAGTTCAAACCTTCATTTTACAGATGTGGAAACTAAGGCACAGGCAGGTGAAGTATCAGGCTCAATTTCACACGTGTAGTAAGTGGCAAAAGGAAAAGGCAAGATTTAAACCTAGGTAATCTCACACCAAATCTGTGCACCATGATGCCCAAGTTTCCACTGGGGAAATGCGAATGTTACACTTACAGTTTCCCATCAAGATAAAATAATAGGTTTGAACAAATTCTAACCCTCCCTTGCAGTTCAATCTAGCCTTCTCCCCCCAACTCTCGAACCCACGTTTTTAGGTATTCAATAGAAGTGAACATGTGAGAATCTCCTCACTACTCGGATGCGTCAAAAGTCTGATTGTCCCAGAAGTATTTTGCAAAGCTTTTCACTTACTTCCCACTGGCCTCAGAAGTGGGTTCAAGTGGTTTGGTTTGGGTGATAGTTGGATAGTAGTTAGATTGTTACATACTGCTCAGTACCATCTTGCTTTGTAAGCCTTGTTTAGAATGCTACATATTTCAGAACTCAAATGATCATGCAGTTTCCTTTATTCAAATGTGATATACACTTAGCAATTGTACACAGAGATGTGTATTCAGGATGGGAATACATCAGTTGGCTGAACTTAAAAAAATATAACAATATGATATTAAAATGAATTAATTATTAAAATTATTAAATGAATTAAATATTAAAATGAACTAAATTGAATTAATATGATATCAAAATGAACTTAAAAATATAAGAATTGACTTTACAGCTTGTAGGAATTACACTTATTCAAAATACTGGCTGCATGAAACTTTCTCACTTCGAGTAGAGGAAAGAGAGCATAGGAGGGAAGGAAGTGACACGTGATAGCCATGATTGAGAAGACATAAAGCAGCCACCCGACCACAATTTTTTCCTCTTGGCGGGTTTGATGGTGCTTTCCCCTTCCTGTGGGTTTCTTGACAACTTAATTTAGGGCTTTAGCTAAGACTTAGTATAGCTCTTAGATGGGGCTGTGTGCTTGCTTTTTCCTGAGTGTCACTAACAAAATCATTTCAGAGAATCAAAACCAACTGCCTTTTGCTTGAGATGAAGAGCTCACTTGTGGAGGTCCTGTCTAGAAAGTTTCTCTTCTTCCTAGACACAGCTGTATTAACAGATGACTTGAACAGTGACTGACCTTTCTCACCAGATCAGTTCAAAGCTTCTCCCCCCACCCAACTTTGCTTTTAATTTAATTATCATTTGAAGAAGGGAAGTGGGGGTAAAATCCTTTTATGCATGTGATGTGAAAAGAACTGTATCTTGAGAGTGAAGCTACAATAGCCCTGCCTATTACAAGCCTGAGAACTGTCTGATAAAAGAAAAACTTTGCTTCACATCAGAGGAGGTGTTAGGTAGATGAAAAAAAATCAAATTACTTCTCAAAAAACAAAACAAAACAAAACAAAACATGACTTAGGTAGGATAAGAATAGGAAAAACAAATGCTCTGTACGAATTACAGATTCCACTCTGGATCACCGGAATCTTTGAGCAAATGGTGGACCTATTTAGTGTGATTGCTGTCAAAAAATTTTGTTTCATCCTGGAATGAGCCTTTTGATATTGCTTTCCCATGTGAACTAAAGCAGAAACTATCCCATGGGCATATTTATCTAGCACAATTGAAATAGAGTGTTTGAGCAAATGAAGAACTTGGGAATGTAAGGCTAGGGGAATGATGATTGTAATTTCCAGGGCGTGGGATGGTTCGTTTATTAACCTTGAATGGAGGATAACAATTATATGGGTTTCACTTTTCTAAAACCAGATGAAAGCAAGAAATAGGGAAATGGAGAGACTAGGAAATACCATGGAGATTTTATTCAATTCTATTTTTTTTCTCTTTGGTTAGATGAATCTCAGAGATTCTACTTGCTACGCATATGCAGTATTCCCTGTCAGTGATCCTAGGCTTTGATGATCTCCTGAGACTTTAGCAACGTGGACAAGGGATACACTGAAGTCAGACGGTATCCCTGGAATGGTCGCTTTGCTAGTTGTCACTGGTATAACAATTTGATCAGCTAAAGGCAACACTATTCATATCAGCAAGTTGTTTGTGTGTCAGGGATGAAAAGCAGGAATCAGAGCACTCACAGGGTATGAATTTTCAAACATTCATTCCAATGCAGCTTTGGATAGAGCTTTCCAGGCCAATGTGATATAGCAATGAAATACAGTCCATATAGATGTCTGACTGTGGAGAATTCTTGAGCCGATGCTCACTATGGTCATAAATCAATAGGTCAGGAGGTTAAACATGGCCTGAGAAGCTTCCAATTACTTAAGTCCCTTGCCAAGTTTACTGGATCCCTGAGTCAGCCTGAGGAGGAGAGCCATCAGACCTCTTCCACAGAAAGTGGAAATGGGTAGAAGGAGAGGACAATTAATCTCAATTCCATCCCTCAGGATATGCCATCTGAAACCTTGTAGCATCATTTGAAAATGGAAGAACTCTGTCTAATCCATATAACTAAAAGCCTTTTGGTTTCTAATAGTGATGGAAGAAAAATCATGTATCCCTGTGAGTTATGAGAGCTTCTATAATAATATTTGTGGATATCCCCCGTCCCCCTCCCATACCAGGTTGTTAAATCAATTTATTTAAAATGTGCTAGGGAAGTCATTAAGTTTTAAGAACACCATGAACATCTTTGCTGTCTGTCTGCACAGCGTGTTGTGTACAACATAAGCCATGTCAGCATCGGAATGCTATACTTATGAATATATAATGTGCAGCTATTGCCTCTGACATGTCGTTGAGTTCCTTGGCAAAATTACAGGGAGTACAAATTATTCCAATTAAAAATAAACATGCTTTTCATGAAATTAATTACATATGCATTTACTATTAGACACTGCTTGGTGAAATATGGTTGTAAACACTGTCATTAAAACTACATTAGGGAAATTTTTAGTCTATTCTAACGTGCCTCCTCCCCACTCTTCCATGCTCAACTATTTTAAGATGACCTTACTTAACTTTAAAGAAAATCAATTATATAGCTTTAAAAAATATATCTTTTCATTCATTCACTTATTAGTACATTTATTCCAAAAAGACCTAGATTTTTGTCTGGTATCTGCCATGAACTCACTGTGTAGCCTTGGGCAAGTTACATTATATGTCAGGGTCCAAGTTTCCTCAAGTTTTGGGGTTGTTGTAGGCTAACCCAGGGGTGGAGATATGTATATCTATGGACTTATATGGGTCCCCTTTCCCACATAAGGCTAGTAGACAGACTGTAACATGAATGAAATTTTTTCTTTAGCGTCCCCCTGCTTTTCTTGATGAGCCCCACTTCCTAGCTCTGAGTTACTCACTGCGTCCTATACAATCTTTGCCATGGATGGGCCCTATTTCAGCAACCCACCCAGACTAGTGTACCCCGGGCAATGTCTTCTGTTTCAAAGATGTCTTTTGCCCTACCTAACTCTTCCCTCAGTAAGGCTGATTTCAGCTATTAGAATGATTAAAAGGTTTGAATGACTGATAAAGGATAAAATCTTCTTAGGAATAGGAGTTTGTTGGTTAAATGAATTCTTTAATTGTTGAAATTTCAAGTAAAATAGGGTTGATAATCAAACATTCAGACTGAAATCTGATCTCATTGATCCATGATGATTATCTTATTCTGTTTATTTTACTTCTGTTATTCTGCCAATTCATGAAAATGAGGAATGGAATGGACTCACTGAGATGTTTAATAACAGTGTTATCAGGTCTCTGTTTCTAATCTGTCCATTGTCATCAATAATCCTTTTAATTGAAGGAAGTCCATATTCAGTTCAAAGGTTAGACAAAAAACAAAACTCCTCCCCTTTATTTTTATATACTATATTTGTCAATGAGATCTATAAAATATGAATAAAAAGTCTGCTCTTTCTCTATTATAGATCAAATACAAAGAACATCTATTCTTACAAAATGACCTTAAAAGATCATGCAGTTTCTATGCCATAGAATTTTTTCTTTCATTGAAGCTTTTGAAAGATTGATTTTTAAATATTTTGCTCATCTCTAAGGAAAGGTAAAATGATTCATAATATCCTTAGCAACCAAATTATAGAGCATGATTTGCATGGTCCATTTTTCATTTTAGAAAGAATTATGAAACAAGTGCCCAGTAGCTCAGAGATATAAACTCGAGGGGCCTGGTTGATGAAGTCATACATTGCCACTCACCTGTCCTCTACTGGCTTCCTACAGCACTGCTGAATCCTGACTAAATGGTGAGAAAGAGAAGAGAATAAAGAGATTGTTAGGCCCTCTTCTTCAGTCATCTCTCCATAAACAAAACAAAACAAGAAAACCTTCAGACATTTCAAACGTGAAATACAGAAGAAATGGATATTCCATTAGCTTTGGCTACTGTGGGACAATGGGAATGAATTCTGATTAAAATTGGGAGAAAAGTTCTGCCACCTGTAATCTGTATTATGAAGGGATAGCCATTTCCTTTCTCTCCAACTTACTCTCCTCTTTTTCTATTTTGTTTAAGGTGGGGTTAGATTACACATCTAAGATCCCTTCTAACTCTAAAGATGTGATACATGACCTGGCCTCTAGCCCTAGGTCTCTTTTTTCCACTTTTGATTATGTATATAGATTTTAAAACAAAACTTATGAGTCAAAGATTCTGTGAACCCAAGCCAGAGATTGATAGACATATATAAAAATATAGGTTTTATTGACTGTCCACAAATATACCAGTTTTGGTTAAAAAATGAAATAGAACCCCATGGTTTTTAGCATCCATCTACCACAAGCAGTAACAAATTCTTTTTTCTGAGAAGCTGTGATTAATAATTAATATTAATTTGTATAGCATAGCACTCTAAGGTTGGCAAAGCCTTAATATTATTAACTTTCATCCTCACACATGCCTATGAGGCAGGTGGTATTATCTTCATTTTGCAGATGTGGAAGCTAAAGTGGGGAGAGGTTAAATTATCCAGAGTTAGATAGCTAGTAAGTCAAGATTCAAGTCAAATCTGTCTAGTACTTAACAGTTTACAAAGCACTTTCACATACCTTATTTTAATTGTTTATCACAACAACCCTTTGAGTTGATCAGAGCTGTTCCATTTTATAGATGAGGACATCAAGGCTTATGGAAGTGAACTGTATTTCCCAAGGACATACAGATAATCATTAAAATCAAGATTTGAATTAGTAGTATCAAAAATGAAAAAATGAGACAATAAATGCAAAAAGATATTATTAGAAACTATTGTGCTCAACTATATGCCAATAAAACCAATAATTTAAATGAGTATTTACAAAAAATATCAAATAACCAAATTAACAGAATGAGAAATAGAGAATTTAAACAAATCAATTTCAGAGGAAGAAATTGAACAAGCTGTAAGTGAATTTCCAAAGGATTGAACTCCAAGACCAGAAGAATTCACAAGTGAATTCTATCAAACATTCAAATAAAAATTCCCATATTACATAAAGTATTTACAAAACTAGCAAAAGAAAGGATTCTACCAAATTCCTTCTATGACATAAAAATGATATTGATACATAAACCAAAAAGAATCAATACAGTAAAAGAAAACTATAGAAAAATATCACTAATGATCATAAATATAAAAAAATGAGTATTAGCAAAAAGGCTAAAACAAAATATTACAGATATTACAAGATTTTGGAGGAGGATAAGGACTATCTTTTGCCTCTTTTTGTATCCCTAGTACTTAGCACAATGCCTGGAATATAATCGATATTTCGTTCAGAACTGAAATTGGACATTTCAGATGATTGACCAATAAAGGGTATAGTGTGATATGTATAGTAGAGAGAAGACTAGATGAGGTAGGAGTAGACCAAAGATTCTTTACCTTCAAAATGTTTTCTGGAGGCTATGTCGGATAGTATCTCTGTCTCTCTGAGAGACATCAATCCCCTATCTCTGTGTTTTGTTTCTTCTACTCAAACATTTCATAAAATTAATTGGGTTAAAAATTTATGATGACTTTCACCTGCCACATTTCAGTCACTGAAAATAAATAAAGGTTTTTTTTTTAATTTTGTTTAACTTTATTGTCCCTTTCTTTGTTGCAGTCATGCCTAAAAAGCATGGCATAATAGAACAGAAACTGAACCTTGAGTCAGGAAAGTCCTGGGTTCAAATTTCACCTCTGATATTTATTAGCTCTGTAACCTTTTAACTATTTGTTTGCCCTCTTAGTGTCTCAGTTTCATATTTTTAAAATGAGAACTTATCTGTAAAATGAGAACTGGTGGCTATCTCACAGGCTTTCTGTTAGGATTAAATGAGGTTCACTTCATAAACTTTAAAGTGTCACATACTTTTTTGTGAGCAAATTTGATCTTTAATTCATGGATAAAGCTTGGTATATTATTTACATGCATATATATATGTATATATACATACATATATACATATATATGCCATAGTTAGATATAGACATAGATATATCTTCAAAATTCTCTTCAGTCCACAGGGAAATTAGTTGTGGTGTTATGATTAGGAGTAGGGTTCAGAAAAAAAAATGATGATTGAAATTTTGAGTTTGAGCCATCATGCCAGGACTAGGGCTAGCAGCTTCTTTGAAGTAACATAAATAACTTTTTGGTAGACTGAAACAAGTAGGGTCATATTCAAAAGGGTAAGGACCATGCATTAGATTTTCAGAGCAGCAATCTGGGAAGCATGGTTTGAGAGGAAGTGAGCTGGAGATCAAAGGCCAGATGAGCCAATACAGAGAGGTGAGGTTAATAAGTGAGTCAACAAGAAAGTAAGCTAGATCATGAGTCAGTGAGAGTCAAAAATAGACAGAATGGTACATTCACAGATTGCCACTTTTCCTATGGTCTAACTTGTCTCCAGGTGGTTTTTAAAGACTCAGTGACCAAACATGAGTGTGGTTTATATTTTATTCAAAATGTTCGTGTCAAATCACAGAAGACATAAGTTTATAAGACATAATCCTTCCTATGGACACAGGCATAATCATACACAACTTTAACAACTAAGTTGTGGCCACGAAGGAAACTTGAGTGAGGTTTTTGTAGTCAAGTTTCTGTTAATCTCTTGCATTAGCTTCTAAATTGCAAGTGGCAATGTACCTTTTAACTAGAGGTAATTAAAAATATCAGCTTTGTTTGATTTTAGCTGACCATATGTTGAAAAATATCCTTGTAAAATAGCTCAGTAAGCAAATATTATATTCATAACTTCCACTTGACTCTCAGGTAACTTGGAGAATCTAGTAAAACCAAATATCCATCCATCTCTCTATCTCTCTATCTATCTATTTATCTATCATCTATCCATTCATCCATCTATCCATCATAATCTCTATTGTGCATGTAATCCATCCATCATATATAATATATATTATACAAACATACACATTATACAGCTATACAAAATATATAATTCATATTAATAACACATTTAAATAATAATAGTAACAATGATAATATTCTGTGTTGGTTGATAAAAGATTATTCCCTGGACCAGAAACAAATTAGAATATCAGAAAAATCCAGGTGAAGAAAACAGCAAGAAAACATATATCACCTCAATTCAGGATTTAAACAGTAACAGTTTATGAACATAAAGCTTTTATCAAGTTAGTTACAGAAAGTTTTTCTTTTTTAAAGTATGTGTATTTAAAAGGAAGCCATGTAGTGGAGGATAAAGAACATTGAATGAGGAGCCAATAAGGGGAGTCTAGTCTGGGAAGTGCCATTAAATAGCTCTTTAACATTGAGCACATCACTTAGCCTACACGGGTCTCACTTTCCATATTATGGGAAACTTTATTTTCAGAAAATTAAGGTGAATGCACTGTTAGTCAAACTGTGAATTGGTCAAACTATTCTGAAAAATACTTGGAAATTATTCTAAAAAGATCACTAAACTATAAACCATTTGATCCAGCAATACCATTTATTGGCATAGAAACTACAGAGGTCAAAGACAGAGAGAATGCTCTTATACGTAAAAGGAAAAACATTTATAGCAACACTTTTTTGTAATGAGAAAACACTAGAACAAAAGTAAGTTTCTATTTATTAGGAAATGAATGAACAAATGAGAGTATAAAATTTTAA
>CM053622.1:684406541-684426237 GCA_028646595.1 Phalanger gymnotis | reverse complement strand
CAAAAACAAAAAAGTTTTTGCATGCAACTAGAAAATAAGATGCACAGGCAATGGGACATAGAAATTTATCTTGCCCTACAAGAAAGAAAGGGAAAAGGGGATGGGAGGGGAGTGGGGTGACAGAAAGGAGGGCTGACTGGGGAACAGGGCAACCAGAATATATGCCATCTTGGAGTGGGGGGAGGGTAGAAATGGGGAGAAAATTTGTAATTCAAGCTCCTATGAAAATCAATGCTGAAAACTAAATATCTTAAATAATAAAAAAAAATTAAGAAAAATAAATGAGTAGAACCAAGAGAGCATTGCATACAGCAACAACAATATTATTTTAAGAACAACTTTGAGGGAATATGTCAGTTTTACTATTATAAATTAACCAGAAAGGGTGTATGAAGGAAGATGCTATCTGCTTCTAGAGAAAGAACTGGTAAATAGAAGTACGTATAGAATGGTTGTACATATATACATATTTGTGTTCAATGGTAACTATCTCTATGATGGGGGGAGGAAAAAAAGAAAAAAAGAAAGTTACATCATAACTTTTTTGTATATTTAAAAGGAATAGAAAATTGTTCATAGTAGATTTGCATTTTCATGTGCAATCACCTTTATTATTTATTATACTATGTTATGGAAATGGTTTGTCTCATTACACAAATTAAAAATAAATAAAACCTTTTAAAAAGAAGGAAAAAACAAATAGTGCTATAAACCTCAGTAGCTCATAAGGGAATGTCAGTATTACACATAGTACACTAATTAATGGCCATAAGTATGACTGAGCCATTAAGAGAAGGATGTACTATATTCGGTACATCTTCATGATTATTATTTCTCATTTTTCTCATATTTCTTTGATGGAATTGAGACAGAAAGATGCCTGACTAGTTGCTGCTATTCAGCCATTGTTTTTCTTTGTTTAATGTTCAACAGAATATTGTGAAGGTTGAGAGTTAATGTTTACATAATTGTATGCAAATGTTGGATGCAGGCTCATCTGTAGAATCACTGAAAGCATCTTATTATTAATATCAATGATGATAATTATAATTAAAACTGGAATTTATATAGTACTTTAAAGTTTGAAGTGTAGTTATACATGTATTACCTGTTTTGAGCCTCATAAAAAAACTGAGAGTGATATGACAATTACAAGATCCCTCTTATACAAAGGTGAGAAAACCAAGGTTCAAGGATGTTGGATAATTTGCCCATGATCATATAGTTAATTAGGGGCAGCAGGGCATTTTGAACTTGTGTTGCTAGTATCAGACATAGCATTCTATCCACTATGATAAAGTTGTAGTTTATTATAGAAAATTTAAAACAGCAGCAGAAAAAAAAAACACCACGGGTTAAAAACTGCCTTGTACCCATAGGCATTAACTCTGAATTGTCTAGAAAATATTCTTAACCAGACTGACTTATTTCTCAATGACCTAGAATAATTAATGGTTTATTTTTAATTTGGTGTGTTTATGACATGTGCACATATGTGCTGTGCATGTGTATGTATACACAGATGTACATATGTATATGATATATAAATTTGTATGGAAATGTATACATGCATATAAGTGAAAAGGACGTTTTCAATGGGGAAAAACAAAACAAAACATTGGTTTGAATATACCAGGTGTCCAAAAGTCTCAGGGTAGTTTTAAGTTTAAAATTACACTTAGATTTTTGGGATGTCCTATGTTTGTACTTGAAGTCACAAAATGTGAGAATTGAAAGTGATCTCAAAGATCCTATATCCAATCTCCTCATTTAATAGAAAGGGAAACTGAGGCTTATGGAAGTGAAGCAATTTACTCAAAGTCATATTTTTGTGTGATGAGATCTAAGACTTAGAGATCATCTGGCAAGAGCCTCTCATTTTACACATGAGAAAGTTGAGGTCAACAGGTATCAATGACTTACTCAAGGTCACACAGGCAAATAGTTAATGTGGGCATCAATTCTAGATTATCTGACTTCCGACCCTGCACTCTCTCTGCCACATTACACTGTCTCCGAATAAACTCACTTCTCCTGGCAGAAGATTTTGTGGTTGGTGTAGACCCGGTGAGAAAAAGTACAGGGCTTTGCAAAGCAGGTTGCATATGTTTGGAGGAGTGGGGGAGGGGAGGAAGCATTTATTAAATGCCTACTATGTACCAAGCACTGTGCTAAGCTCTTTATGCATATTGTCTTATTTGATTCTCATGATGGCCCTGGGACATTGTTCCTCCTTTCTGCATTTGCTATTCTGCCTGGTTTCAATGCCACAGAACAAGGCTTTGCCACACTGGTTGCCCTCTGGTCTCCTCTCCTTTCCTGCCTCCTTTTCTGTGTTTTCTCCATCCCATTAGATTGTGAGCTACTTGAGGACAGAGACTGCCTTTCTTTTTGTTAATTGCATCCTCGGCACTTAGCACAGTGCCTGGCACATAATAGTCGCTTGATAAATATTTATTGGGTTGGATTACATGTAGTGTTTATTACCTACTCATATTTTATAGTTGAAGAAATTGAGGCAGACCCATATTAAGTGAGTTGTTCAGGGTCACAGAGCTAAGTGTCTGAGGTCAGATTAGCACTCAAATCTTCCTGATACCAAGCCCAGAACTCTATTCACTGTGCCAGCTAGCTGTCCCTTGCAACATTTGGTCTGGGGATTCCAAGTTTAATCATAGTACTGAGAACATTTGGATAACCTCACTAATAATGAGGGAGGGCCTACAATTTTGTGGCAAGTCACTGTTGTGGTACCTAGCATCTTTTGCATTCAATGCCGTTCTCAGAAGTATAATTAAAGATCAATGAACCAAGTGTTTAAAAGGCAGTCAATTTAATTGCTGCAATTGTGTGATTTAGATGAATAATAAACATCCTAATGATAGTGCAATATTAAATATTCAAGTTGGATATCAAAAGTCAATTAAGAGATAATTGTAAATCAGCAAGCCACAAATAATGAGAGGAATCCTCCCTTTTTGAAAAGGTTATTGACAGGAAAAAAAGAAAGCTTAACCTTATTTCATTTCAGCATGATTTAATTTTTTTAATGTAGCAGATTTTTAATTTGGTTAATTATTATAAGTAGATTGTCACCTTCAAAGCAGAAAATCAAACTTTTAGCTTTAGTGCTTGAGTATATAGTCTCCTGAATTGAGAGATTTTTTTTCTGTCATAAGAGGTCCATATGGGTCCTCTAGATACTTCATAGACTGTTCCATTTTTATTTCTGGTAATAACTTATAATATGATCTCCTATTAAAGAATCCAAAGATCCCCCGATGACTGATCAAAAAGGGTGGCAACATTCCCAGTACCTACCACCTTATCTGACATAGCCATTTAATAAAAGCTTGTTTATTAATTGATTGACTCTTATTAATTCTAATGAATTCAGTCAAAAATTTAGTGTCTCCTATTACACTGAGCACTGTAGGACAAACCAAGATGAAGAAACCAATATACCTGCTCTCTTTGCATTTAAAATCTAGTAGGCAAGATAAGGGAGCAGCTGGGTGCCACAGTAGATAGAGTGCTGGGCCTGGAGTCAGGAACACTTATCTTCCTAAGTTCAAATCTTACCTTGGATACTTAATAGTTGTG
Organism: Phalanger gymnotis; assembly: GCA_028646595.1. Taxonomy (NCBI): domain Eukaryota; kingdom Metazoa; phylum Chordata; class Mammalia; order Diprotodontia; family Phalangeridae; genus Phalanger; species Phalanger gymnotis. Next base: position 684,422,634 of record CM053622.1, on the reverse strand, counting down.
TGACCCTGGGCAAGTCACTTAACCACATTTGCCTCAGTTTCTACATCTGTAAAGTGACCTGCATAAGGAAATGGCAAACCACTCCAGTATCTTTGCCATGAAAACCCCAAAATGTGGTCATGAAGAGTTAGACACAAGTGAAAATGACTGAACAACAACAGGCAAGATATGTCCCAAAACAACTTTAATATAAGACAAACTGTGATAATGTTCAAATTAAGTACAAAATATTATGGGAATATGGAAGTAGGAGAGAACATTTGTGGCTGGGGCTTGGTGGGGGGGTGGCAGGTCAAGGAAGTATTTATCAAGGTGATAACATTGAAAGCTGGTCTCATAGGTTATATAAGGGACCTCTTTGGAGGATTTCCATGTTCCTACAATGCTTAGTAGTGAAAGGAAAGAGAACCTGTGGATTAAGACGCCATGAAAGCTGTGAATAAGTTTTGCTATATAGTCTCAGACCGACTGTGATAGGGTAAGTGTGATTTTAGCACAAGCGATATAAGAGAGAAAAAAATGGGAATCTCACAAGAGCAAAAAGAAACAGGATTGGAGAAAGGTGATAGCAATAGCCAAAAGAGGAAATTCAAAAGAACTAGTAGCAATGTCTAGGGGCAATGTTGAGAGCATAGATGCAGACCTAAACTGGCATGGCAGACACAGAAGTGGCAGTGGTATGAAGAGAGACCTGCAGCATATTCTGAAGCTCCAGTTCTCAAGAAGAAAGTATTCGCCAGTTGTAATGCCAAGATGGAAAGGAGGATAGTGCAACAGATAGTGCCTACATATGATACTCTCTAATAAATCGTCCTAGTTGATGTAGCCATGCATTTTTCCTACTCCACTAAGAAGATGGTAAGTAAATGGGGATTTGGTTCCCACTCTCACATGAGGGCATGGGAAGGATATACTGAGCTTACTTGTATCTAATCAAATCTCTTTGTTTTCCTTGCATGATTTTTAAATTACATTTCTTATGTTTTTGGATTCACATTTTGTTCAATGTTTGAATGCAAAATAATCATTAATAAATTTCTAATATCATGGACCATACTTCTTCATTCTTAATAGACCCTTCTTTTCTTAGACCTACTCCTTGTCACATTGATTTTTGTTTCCCATTGTCTACAATATAGGCCTGAAAGTAGAAATGGACATTGCAACATATGGTGTGGGTGGAGGGGGGAGAGAAAATTGATTTGAACAGAACTTGATAGCATTCATGCTTATGTTTTAGTTCCATTCAAAAAATATTCCCAATAATTTCCCCACAACCTGGGCAGGAGAGTATTTGACAGAATCGAATATTATGAAGAATGGCAGGCATTTGAGAGATGTGGTGGATATGAGAAGATAAAAGTTTCTGAATGTGAGTTAGTCACCCTAGAAAATATTTTCAGGGCATATAAAGCATAGCAGGATTGATACCCAATAAAGGTCTGGTTTATTTGATCCACAGCAGTTTTTTGATGTAGATAATTAGATCTCCCAAATCATGGAAAATAAGATCACTACTTGGTTGATATGCAGTGTAGCAAAGTGGGAGGAATAAAAATCTCAGTTTCAAATGTCTTGAATCCAGGGCCCAACTCATCACTTTCCTTACCTGTAAAATCAGGATAATTATGGTTCTACTTCCTTTTTTGCTGAGTTGTTGTGAGGAAAAAACACTTTGTAAATTTTAAAGCACCACATAAATATAAGGTAATTCTATCGTAAATGACATTTTAATTTTAAATTATTTTGAATGACTATAACTGTTTAAATAATCATAATAATTTAAATAATTATTCCAAGTGATGAATTATTTAACAGAAACCATAAAGAAATGAGGGAATATTTGATGAACCTTAAAAATTGTACCTCACACATGGAAAAAAAAAGAAATATTTGGACTGTTTTTCCCCCCTTAATATCAGTAAAATACTGAACAGTAACGTTGATGTATAGAGAGAGACCTGAATGGGAGTCCAGAAAAGAAGCTTTTCCTCTCAACTTTGACACTAACTCTACAAATGACTTTGTACTATTTACTTTCCTTTTTAGGCCTGTTTTATCAACTGTTAAATGAGGAGTGGGTGGGATAGATATTTGAGGGGAGTCTTGTAAGGCCAATTAATAAGTGAAAGATCTTTCCGGCCCATTGAATAGGCCTCAAGTGGGGCCAACAAAGGGAGGCCTGATTAGAGGCAGGCCCATACCCTTTCACTAACTGGGTTTGGGGCTCCAGACCCACACCCTTTTGCTAGTTAAGATGATGTGGCATGAATCCCTCAGGGTCCTAAGGGGAGTTTCTAAGACCAGAGGCAGTGGTATGTGCACTGAGTTCTAGTCAATCAGATGTCAGCTAGGACTGTATAAAAAGAGAGTCCAGAGTGTGAGAGAAGCAGAATTGAAGGGGAGCTGAATTGACAGCAGCAGAGCAGCAGAACTGAGAGTGGCAGGACTCAGAAATAGACATTAAGAGGACATTGAGGCAGCGAGAGCTACAGGAATTAGAATTCAGCCCAAAGAGAAGGAGCAGGAACTTGGAGTCTACAGAGCTGCAGAAGACAGTGCTGAGCCAAGAGTTAGGATATGTGAGTGATTGTTTACAGGAGGGCCCTAGCAGGTTACAGGATGATTTGGCTCCTGCCTATAATATTGAGTAACAATTCCTTGTTGCTACAGTGAGGTGGACTTATTGGCTTTGGAATATTATTGCTACTAATGGAATCGGAATTACTGGTCCTGGGATTGGATTCTCTCATGTCTAAATAAATGTTATACTCCCTCTGCCTTCTATCTAGAGAATTTCTTACACTTCGTGATTTGGAACCATTCAAGCATGTTCATGGTCATCCTCCAGGTCATGAACCTTGCCTTACTGATATAAGTCTCTTGTTGGCCTCTTTCCATCAAGACCCTAATGATTCTCTAATATTCCTAGGAGAAGAATGGCCATATCTGTAGATTGTCTCTCTCCTGAAAGGACATTCTGAAATCATTTGTGTGTGATGCTTTTTCTTTTTTCACTGATCTAAAGAATTCTACCTCTGACCTTAGAAATTCATGTCTGTGTTAAACAATATTCAGAATCAGAATCACAGATTCTCAGTTGGTAGGGACTTCAGATTATAACTAATTTAACCAATCCTGGAAGGATAATTTTGTCTACAACATAATCAACATGTAGAGATCTAGCCTCAGCCTGATGACTGCAGATGAAGGGGAGCTCACTCTGTGACTGACCACTTCCCTCCAGAATTGTTCTTTTTCTTCTTAACATATAACATAAATCTGTCTCTTACTAACTTCCACTCCCTACTCTTTGTTATACCCTTTTGGGACACACACCACAGGAAGAATCCTACTTTCATATGATAATCCTTCATATTTATTTGGAAACGTATTAAGTTTCTCTAAGTCAGAGGTGTTTAACGTTTGTGTGTGTGTGTGTGTGTGTGTGTGTGTGTGTGTATGCGATGGACCCCTTTGACAGTCTGGTAAAGCCAGTGGATGCCTTAGCAGAATAATACTTTCAAATGCATAAAATAAAATGCATGGGACTACAAAGGAAACAAATTATATGGAGATGCAGTTATCAAAATATTTTTGAAGCAGTTTGTGGACATGAAGTTAAGAGCCCCCGCCCTGGGGCTTCTATTCTCTAGCAATGTAAAGAAATGGGGTTCTAAAAGGCAGAGGTGAGGAAGAGGTTCATTACAAGCAGTTGGATAACAGCCTCTGCAAAAGCATGGAGGCATTTCTATATTTAGTATTTTCTTTTGTAGACAGAAAAGCAGGGGAATGGGGCATTAAATTCACACATGATACTAATTTGGGAGATGATGTAAACAAGTACTAAGAACAAAGAAACCCCAAACAATTCTAAAAATCTCTGTGGAGGCTAGAAATGTTCAAGGGACTGACCAACACATTATAAACAGATTAATACCTATGGATGAAGCCAAATTCATTATTTGAGTAATAAGCAGAAAGAAAGAGATAGTTCTTAAACAGACCTATCAGCATGACTCTACCAGTCCACATTCACATAGTGCTTCAGAGTTTTTAAAGTCTCTTTCTCCCCACATCTTTGTGAGTCCTACAGAACAAGTAGTATCCTATGGGTGAGGAAACTGAGAGCCAGGGAGGTTGAGTGATATGGTCAGTGTTGCATGGCTAATAAGTGGCTGAACCATGATTCACATCTGAGTATTCTGGATCCAAGTTGAGTGCTCATTCTTCTATCCCATGCTGTATCCTAGACTATGTGAGAGACGACTAACTAGTGAAAATGTCTCTTGTGCTATCTTTCATTTGGCCATTAGTCATTTTATGTTTACTTTTCTTTTTCAAGGGATTAATTTCAATGCATGTTTAATGAGCCTTGTGGAGTATGGGTGCTCAGTAAATATTTGTTGAATGGATGAATAACTGAATTAATGTCAAACCATTTCTAAAGTGCCTCTGGTGGACAAGTCAATTTAATAGATGCTTATTATGCATTTTCTATAGGTAAGACACTAATTAGACACTAGAGCAACAAAAACAAAAATGAAATAGTTACTGCCCTCAAGGAACTTACATTTCCCTAGGGGATTTGACAAGCCCATAGGTAAGTAAGTACAAAATGTTAGAAAATTGCACACCGTAATTGAAGGAGGAAGGGATTTTATACACTGAAGGGATGAGGAAAGACTTCTATCAGGACAACATGAAACTTGAACTCTGCTCTGAAGGAACATGTACATTTTTTTTGTTGTTGTTTTTTTCCCCCGTAGGCAGACTTACTCTTTTCCCCATCCCCATATTTCATGAGTTGTCTAGTCTCGTTGTTTTGACATTGGTATCACCTGGTGATGTCACCACCAGCCTTCCAGTTGTTGAGAATTGCAACCTAGATGTCATCTTCAACACTTCTGTCTTTCTCACCCTGTCCCAATCATTTACCTATATACCTCCTTCTCTCCTCTGACACTGACACCACCCTGGTACAGGCCCACATGCATCATCCCCCACCAGGACTATTGCAATGGCCTTCCGATTGGTCTCATTGTCTCAAGTCTCACTCACTTTGGTCTATCCTCTACTCAACTGTCAAATTGACATTCCTAAAATACAATTTTGACCACAACAATCAATAAACTCCAGCGGCTCCTTATTAAGCTTAGAATAAAATATGAAATACTATTTGGCTTTTAAAGTCCTTCATAAGCTGCCTCTTCTCCTCCCTTTCCAGTCTTCTCATTCCTTATTCCCTTCCTTGTAGTCTATAATTCAGTAATACTGACCTCCTTGTTGGTCTTCACTTATGACACTCCATCTCCCAACTGAGGATTTTCACTGGCTGTCCTCCGTAATTGGGATGTTCTTCCTCCTCATCCCCAGCTTCTGGCTTCCCGGCTTCTTTTAAGTGACAACTAAAGTCTCAGCTCCTTCAAGAAGCCTTCCCCAGTCCTCCTTAATCTTAGTGCCTTTCTTCTGTTGATTAATTCCAATTTATCCTGTGTATGGCTTGTTTGTACATCATTGTTTGCATATCGTCTCCCTCATTAAACTGTGAGGTCCTTGAGGGCAAGGACTCTTTCCCCCCTCCTTTCTTTATATATTCAGAACGTAGCATAATTCCTGGCACGCAGTTGGAGACAGACATATATATGTGTGTGTGTGTGCGTGTGCGTGTGTGTCTGTGCATGTGTATGTGTATATATATGTATATATATACACACACAAATATGTACATACACACATTATACATATAATATATACACATATAAGCACACATATATATTTATATGTATACCAATGCACACATATGTGTTTGTGTATACACACACAACATACTAGTTATGGCTGGCTGAATGGCTTGAGAGAGGGCAAGCATATTTATTTAACACAACAGTGTAAAAAGACTAAACTAGAAGTGGAAGCAGTGAAGAAGGAATCTATCTCTCACATAGTAGACGATACTCTGTTTAAAGGCATGGCAGCCAATTAAAAAGTGTTGTATATGGAGAACAGATGGTAGTTCAATTTGAGAAGAATGGAGAGTATGTAAATTTGAAGAGTAACGAGAAATAAGATGGGAAAGGTGGATCAAAGTTGTGCTGCAGAGCACTCTAAATGACAGACTCTGACGAGGAAGTGAATCCAGGAGATCTTTGACATGAGGAGAATTTCGCCCTGATCTGCCATCTATTTGGCGTCTGTTGCACATCCTTGACAGCCATTTTCTTAGAAATGTAAATTTTTAAGGTGTAAGCAGGGTTTTTTTTTGGCAAATGTTTAACAACTGATTTTCTGGAATAAAAAGCATGCGCAGAACACTTTTTAATTTTAATCTGTATAATAAACATTTTTCCCTATGATTTTTTTATGTTTAGACTACCGACATCAAACTCACATAGAAATGGGGGCCATTCAGCCATACATAGGAACATAGCATGCAGCATATTGACTTGAAAAACCATGGATTAACATTTTGTATGTTCTATTATATTTCTCTTTATTTTGTTAAATATTTCACAATTATATTTTAATCTGATTCACGCACTCTGGGGAGTTCCCCTGAAAAGCGTCGGACACCTACATCCCAAACAACCAATAAAACAGTAAATTACAACCTGACTGTGGCAATGATTAATTCCAAGGTGTAAATTCTCACCCAGGGAAATGTAACAAAATGTAACAATCATCTTGAGAACCATATAGAGCTGAATCAAGCAGAATCCTGTATGTAAGAGTCACTAGAGATCATTCACTTCAGATCCTTCATGGTGCTGATTACTCTGAGGGCTAGGAAGGTCGTGGAGGGACTGAATGGGAGATCTAATATTAGAGAAAGGTCTCCTGGCCCCCAGTTCTGTGTTTTTCTGCAATGTGAAACTTCCTTAAGGCATTCATGTCCCCCCTTGTCTTTCTATTATGACTTATAGCTATTGCTGCTACACCTATAGCTATTAACAACTACTATCACCACCACCACCACCACCACAGCTGCTGCTTCACAAATACTTCATCTCTAGTTTATTCTTACTGGCTCTTTATAATTTATATGATTAACACAACTTTACAGTTATTCAGTCTTCTGCAGTCTCTGCTATCCTTTGGGAAATTTTCTATGTCCTATTCAGTGGTCCTCATTCAGATAATCCATATCATAGTTAATTAGCTCACTGAGTAATTGAAAGTTAATTACTATTTGTTCTTATGTGTTTTTCAAGACCAGGTTTAGATTAGGAGTGGGACTGTGCTCCTGAGATGAATTTTATTTGAAATATCATTCATGGTGGAAAATAACTAGAGTAAATATTGGCATCTCTGTTTTAGAGGAAGAAACCAAAGCCCAGGGGCTGAACAACTTGCTGTTTCCCTGGCTTCCTTCAAAGGTTAACTCAAATGCTACTTGCCAGAAGAGGATTTTTTCAGTCTTCCAGTGCTAATGTAGATATCTTGTATATAGCTCGTTATTTACATGTGATCTACTCCCTCAGAATGTATGTGCCTTGAAGGCAGGGCTTAGTTTTTGCCTTGCTTTATATCCCTATACCTTAGCATAGTACCTAGCACATAAAAAATGCTTAATACATTGTCCTTAACTATCAGCACCCTCTTTTAACTATGTTGCTCTTGGATTCTATGAAATCTGGTTTAAACAGCAAAGCTTTTAGGCAAGTTAAGGTTGATGGTCCAAAGAGTTTTCCCCTATGTATCTATCAGCTTCATCCTAAAAGAAAATAATACCATATCATCTGAAAGTTGTCTCTTGTTTTTGTGCTACAGATTCTGCATTTCATAATAAAAATCACAATGACTCCTAGCCAATGAACTATCTTTTCTGGGTCTTAATGGCCTTAGTCAGTGGTTAGTCACAGAGGTTTGGCCATATTAAACAGTGAAATCAAGAGCTTCTTAGTCCCTGCAATTCTCTTTTCACTGCTCCAAATCATATATTCTTTCCTTTTAATTAGAACAAGCTGGCTTATTTCCTGTAAACGGTGCTTGAATAATGTAAAACTAACCCAATACTAAATTAAACAAGCAGAAGAAATACCCTGGTAGCAAACCCTAGATTATTCTGCTCTACTTGCTACGCTTGCTAAATCTAATTACCTTTGTTCCTCTTTTTGATGCCCAGATTTCCTTGTAATATTTCTTTTTCCTTCTCTACCTTCCCCTTGAGTCTCTCCATTTGCCTCCTTTGCTCTTCTTTCTAATTATCACAAGGTTTCAATAAAATGCAGATTCTTTAGCCTCTCCAAGAGAACTTGGTCACATTTTTCAAATGAGATTCTACTGGTGGCTTAGGAGAATATTTTCTTTTAAATTCCAGAATGACTTGAAGAATCATCAGATTCCCAGAATATCAGAATTCTAAAGGACCTACAGAGTCACCTCAATAATCTCATACTTGTAAAAGAAAATCCCTCCACAAATCAAACAACAAATTAGTATTCAGTCTTTGCTTGAGGACTCTGGATATAAAGGGACCAACTCCTCAAGAACATTCTCATTTGGGCATTTCTAATTATTAGCAAGCTTTTTTAAATCTGTCTCTTTACAACACCCCTTGTTACTTATGCCTTTGGAGCCTAGAAGACAATTTTTAACTTCTCTTCCACATAGCCCTTCATATACTTAAGATTAGAGATTTAGAATAGAAAAGCACCTTAGTGGTTGTCTAGCCCAACAACTTTATTTTATCGGTGGAGAAACTGAGATTCAGAGGAGGTAAATAAATTACCCAGCTTCAGATATGTTGAAAATGGCAAAGAATGGACATTCAAATATAGGTCCTCTAGCTAAATATCGCTTGCTCCTTCCACTGCACTACTGCCTCTAAAGAACTACCTTTTCTCTCCTAAGTCTTCACTTCTCCATACTAAATATTCACCACTCCATAAATTTGTCTTCATTTGGCATGAACTCAAGGCTCTTTACCATCCTAATTATCCTTCTGTGTACATTCTTCAGTTAGTCAACATCTTCCTTTGATTTATTTTCAAAAGAACTTGGATTTCTTTGGAATGAATTTGCTTTTATTTCAAATCCACCCATTTAAAATCTTTGCTCTATCTCTTCTTAGTGTCTTTCACCTAGCAAGTGCTCAACAGATATCTCTTGATGTGATTCAGTCTATATCTATGGACATCTAGGTGGCATAATGGATAGAACACCAGGACTGGAATCAGAAAGACCTAAGGACAAATCCAGCCTCAGACACTTACTGTGTGACCATAGCTAAGTCATTTAACCCTGTTTGCTTCAGTTTCCTCATTTGTAAAATGAGCTGGAGAAGAAAATGGCAAACCACTCTAGTGTCTTTGCCAAGAAAATCCCAAATAGGGTCACAAAGTGTCAGAAACAACTGAACAACAACATCTATCTATCTATCTATCTATCTATCTATCTATCTATCTATCTATCTATCTATCTATCTATCTATCTATCTATATTCCCTAAGCAGTCTAGCAATTTTGTTGAAGCAAATGTGTTTTTTCATATTGCTGCATTAAACAAAAGCTCTGCCTTCCCTCTCCCTGTCCCTGCCCCTGCTGCCATGTCTGGGAAAACAGGTGCATTAAACATCTGAAGAAATATCTAGTCTGATGCACAGACCGATTTAAACTCAATGACTTATTCTCTATTTGTGTTCTTTGGAGCTCAAAGGGCTTGGGTTCTTTAAAAGGACACCCCTGGTGCCAGCTATTTGTATTATTCAGACACAAGGATATTAGGGTAAAGCTGCTTCTTCACTAAATAAGAAGTGGGTAGACTCTAGTCTCTTAGGTCAATTACATTTTCAGGTCAATGTTTAGTCTATGTTACTTTAGCCTTTTGGCCAAACGTCACAAAAGCTGGCACATAAATCCCATTAATTGTCCATTTAAGTTGAGAGCCTTCCACTGTCAGGGACTCATTCTTACTGCTTTAGAGTAGACAAAACAAGCAACATAATGCATGCAGCCACTTGGAGGTTACTAGATGAAATTTGCTGACAAAGAAGGAATGACAGAGAACTTTGGCCAACCATTAGATTTAATCAATTCCATCTATTTGCCCCTGAAGAAAGGTGCCCATCCCCGTAATGGGCTGCCTCTCTCTAACATTAAAATTATGTGGCATACTTTCTAAGAAATTAGCTCTGCAGTAATAATATATTTGTTCTCTTTGTCATATGGCAAGGCCAACAATTATGTTCGCGAAGTAATCATATGGCAAGTTAGAGTGATGAGACATGGCCAAATTGTTTTTACTGTTATCCTGTGCTACAGGATGTTCCTTTTACAGAAGTTGTGCTGAAGTCGAGTCAGGAGAGACCTAGATTCAAAATCTGACTTGTGTGACTTCTAAAAAGCAACTTAATTTATCTGAGCCTTTCGTCTTCTACAAAAATAGAGATAATATTGCACAAGGTAGGGGCAGCTAGGTAGTACAATGGTTAGATCATTAGACTTGGAATCAGGAAGACTTGTCTTCCTGAGTCCAAATCTAACCTCAGACACTTACGAATTCTGTGACCCTGAACAAGTTACTTAACTATGCCTCAGTTTCTTCATCTACAATAAACTGAGAAAGGAAATGGCAAATCACTCCAATATCTTTGCCAAAAAAAACCCAAATAAGATCATAAAAATCAGACAAAACAACAGCAATTTCACATAGTACTTACCAAAATGGTTTGTTATGAGGATTATACATAACTTAAATATAAAGTAATTTGCTAATTCTCTAATAAATAAGTGCTAGCTATTATTACTTGTTCCTCACTAATGTCTAAAGGATACCTCTGGATACCTATAGTCTTATTATTATTTATTATTATTACTAAATATTAACTAAAGTTAATAAAGTTTTAGGTGTGTAGTTCTTTGTGACTAATGGGATGTTTTTCAGGGGAGACATTTTTCCTCTGCTATTAGAGGTAGGCTATCTTCAGGAAATCATCTAGAGTTTTTAACCCTCAGTTTTATCATTAGTCAAATAGGTGTAGATAATATCTATTTTCCTTAACATAGCTCTTAGGATGGTCATATGAGATAATGGGAATAAAAGCATGTTGAAAAGTACAAAATACTACAGAAATATAAAATATTGTTACAAGATTATATACCTTACATAACTTGTATTGGAAAGTTGTCTATATTACATGTGCACAGTCTCTATAATATCCACCAAAAGTAATCATTCAGTCAAGTTGCAGTTATTAAGTGCTTATTATATACTATGTAATGTGCTAAGTGCTACAAATGCAAACAAATAAGGACAATCCCCACCCTCAAGGAGTTTTTATTCTAATGGAGTAAGACAACGTATAAAAAGAATCTGAAAAAGGACAGGAATGGGAAGAAATAAATACAAAATTTGAGAGTATAGCCTGGAGAGGAGTTGGGTACCATTCTCAAGTGGAAGTTCAGAGGGGAGAAATGTATTCAAAGGGAGAAGCAGCACAGGTAAAGTTTACTTCCGATGTGTGAGTGGAAGAGTGAGCTTCAAAGGTGAAAATCTTTCTGGAGCATTCTAGAGAAAGTTCAGAGTACTGTCTGAAGTGCTTTGTAGACCAATAGTAATCTAGTTTCTTTTTGGATCTTTAAAATGATGGGGACCTCACTACCTGACAGGACAGCTTATTCTATTTTCATCCTTATATTGAGCTAAAATCTAGCTCCCTGAAACTCACCCACACAAATTCTAATTCTGTTTCCTGAACCAATATGGAATAAATTTAATCATATCACTCTTACACATAACAGCTTTTCTAACTCACTGGTTTGTACTTGGAGACAAGCTATGATATCATTTCATGTCTTTCTCTTCTTGGTGCAAAACAACCCCAGTTCCTTTAAATGATCCTGTAAGAGAATATTTTTTTTCCTTAGCATCCTGTTCACCCTTCTTCTGGATATACAGTACTCAAAATGTAGTATCAACAATGAAGCTAACAAAATAATTATAGTTGAAATGTTTATTAATGGAACCAAAGGTAGAAATAATTGCCACCCCTAATATCATATCATTAATCAACTAATAAGCCCAATTTCTTTTAACATAAACTTCTTCCTCTTGCAGTTTCATATTTTCCCTTTTAAATGCATTATACAACTGTGATGTTGTCCACATAGTAGGTATTAGATTGATCAATGTCAACAAGTATTCATTAAGCACTTGCTATATGCTAGACACTGTACAAGGCATTAGGGATTAAAAGACACTGAAGATACAGTTCCTGCTCTATAAAAGCCTATCTTCTATAAAGAGAGTCAACTTGAAGACATGTAAGTATATACAAAATGTCCTACAATAAATACAAATTAATTTGGGCAGGGCAAAACACTAGTAGCTGAAAGATGTAAGTAGGTCTCATTTAAAAGGTAGCATCTAAGGTGAATTTGACAAAAGATAGGTTTTAAGAGTCAGTAGTGAGGAAGAAGTACATTCCTGACATAGAAGACACTCTGTGCAAAGGAATAGAAATAGAAGAAAGAAAGTGGGTCTGTTTTGTATGTAGAGAAGTTTAATGAGAGTTTTAACTAAAATCTTCATGTTGAAGCCTTCTATGTGGAAAAGCTGAAAAAGTTGTTCTCAGCATCCAGTTAAGACTAAATAGTGTGATAAGATTTCAATCAAGAGATAGATACCATTATTAGAGAAAAGGACAATTTACGCTTACAATTCAGAGCTTTGCAGTTTACAGAAATTTGATAGATGTAGGGGGCAGCATGATGTAATGGGAAAAAGCCCTGGATTTGATGTCAAGGAATCTGAAGGTAATGTACACATGTCATTTAAGTTGAAACCCATACACATCTTGCTCTTCCTCAGTTGGTGCTATTGGTTTCATGGCTTTAAGTGCAGAATTTTATACTTCATTTCTTCAAAGTGCATAACATAAACTATATCCTTATTAATTTCATGTCGTTAAGTTTGGTTCACTATACCAATCTCTTAAAAATATTTTTTTTCTTTTTTGTGGATATTTATTATGTCATTCATTATTTTAGTTGTATTTTCTGTTTCATTGCCACTACAAATTTATGTTATTGGATCACAATTGGGCTCTCACTGCAGAAAGGTATTATTTTCACTTGTCCCTAATTTATTTTCCATCCTTCTCCCTTCTCTGTTTATTGTGAACCTTCTCTTATCCCCTCAAACTTCTTTTATCAATCTCTCCATATGCCATATCTCATCAGAGTTCTTCAGTTAAAAAGATAGAACTCTTCTTCTTCCTGCTTCCGAATTTTAATTCCCATTGATATCATCAATCATTCTCTTATCCAATCTGTGACAAAGAGGCAATCCTTCTTCTTACCAAGGACAGCCTCTTTACATATAAACCTTGATCTCATTCTTCTTCCATCTCATCTACCTGATTACTTTCATAACCATTACCCCTTCAATCTTGAATCTTTTTCTTTTGTCAACTGGTTCTTTACATGCTTCATGCAAGTACTCACAAGTCTCTTTTATTCTTTAGAAACAAAACAAACAAAGCCTTCATTCGATCCCACTTTTATCTCAAGCAATCATCTGATAGATCTCCCTTTCTTTCTAGCTGAAGTCTGAGAAAGTTTTCTGCTTGCAGTTACTCTCTTCTTATTAACTTCTCTGTCCCTTGAAATATGACTTCCAACTTCCAACTGCTCTCTCCAAGGTAATTTAATGATATCATAAGTGGCAAAACTAATAGTCTTTTCTCAGTCCTTCTTTTTGAACTCTGCTGCATTTGATTGACCATGGTCTTTTCCTGGATGGCATCTTCTCTCTGTTTTCGTTCTTTTTTCCCCCACTACTCTCTCTTGCTTCTCCTTTTCCCTAACTGACTGCTCCTTCTCCATCTCCTCTACTTTATGGATCATCACTCAGAACCTACACCTTGGGCCTTCTTCTCTCTAAACTTTCTCTATGTGGTGACCTCATCCTATCTCATTATCTTTTCTGTTCAGATGACTAATCAATTTACAAATTCAACATTTAGTTTCTCTCCTAAACTCTAATCTTGTTTCACCAACTGCATATTACACATTATGAACCAGATACCCTGTAGTCAACTTAAGCTCAACAAGTGGAAACAAACTCATTTTCTTTGCTGTAAAACTCATCCCTCTCCCTAACTTCTATTTATTCATTTAGGGAACTACCATTCTTTAAATCATCCAGCTATGCTTCTGGATGTCAGCCTGATTTATTCCCTCCCCCTTACCCCACAGATACAATCAATTATTAAATCTTGTCAATTCTAGTTCCACACCATTTCTCATATCCATTCCTTTCTCTCCACTGTTAGCACCACCACCCTAATATACACTCTCATCACCTCTTACTTTGAGAAGAGCAATATCCCCCATTTATCTCCCATTGTCAAGCTTCTCCCATCTCTAATCTGTTTTCCACTATAAAACAAAGGACTTATTCCTAAAGGGCAATGCTAGGAAAGTTCATATCACATCACTGTTCAATAAAACCTAATAATTCCCTATTCCTCTGTTTGGTTTTTAAAATTTTCACAACTTAACACTAACTTCTCTTTCTATCATTATTATACCTTCCCTATACATACTCTAAGGTCCAGCCATACTGACTGAATTTCTTGATGTTTTTCCACATACATCTCTTCCATCTCTCTTCTTTGAGCTTTGTCACAAGACCTCTCCCACATCTGGAACATACTCCCTCATTACATGTGATTCTTAGTATCTCTAAATTTTCTTTTCTTTTGGTTTGCTTCATTCTTCAAACTTCACCTCAAATGCCACATCCTAATTGTGTACTTTCCTATCTTCTAGCTGTTTTTTAGTGTTTCCTCCCACTCACATTACATTTTATTTATATTATGCTTAGCTTATATAGATTAGTATATCTGTATTTTCTATCCCTTGATAGAATGTAATCTACTTTAGGGTAGGTATAGTTTTGTTTTTCTCCTTCTATACCAGTGCCTAAAACATAGAAGACACTTAAATAATTGTTTCTTGATAGGTTAATTGATGCCATTTAGACATTTGAAAACTATACTGTTTATATATTTATCCAAATCATTGATAAATATTTTAACAGACCAAGGGAATAATATTGTGGTAAAAAAATCTATAGCTTCCCTTCAGATTGACATTGACCTGTTAGTTATACCCTAGGTACATCAGCTAGGTGGCTCAGTGGAGAGAACACTGGGCCTGGAGTTCTTAAGACCCGAGTTCAAATGTGGCTTCAGAAACTTATTAACTGTGTGACCCTGGGTGTATTGCTAATGTATTTTTGTTTAATTCGAAGATGTTCCCATCCATTAGTAGGCCCAATGCCCTGCTTAATGCACATGGAAGCCTAAGTTACATGAAGCCTGCGGTGGGAGGAGCTTGCTGAATGAGTGGAACGGGGTGTAGTAGAAAGTTAGAGCAATTAGAGCTGGAGGGTTATGATGCCCTCTGACCCTGAAGAAGTGTGTATACACTCTGAGGTTAGAATTTTGCTTGGGGGCTCACTCATGGGAAGAGTGTTCATGTGATGTAGCCAGATGAGACTTTGGGTAGCTGTTAAGGAGCCCCCTGACTTTGAAAACCCCAAATGTTGGTGCTTCTCTCTCTGGTGACTATGTATGTATTACTATGATCAGACAATTAGAAGCCCTGTCTGTTGATTTGTGCTAACTTCTGCCTGTAATTTCTGCTTGTAACTCTTGTTTGTGTTTTCTCTAAAGTTCAAGTTGCTAACTTTTCCCCCTAAACTAAGTGAATGATATATGTATGTTTTATTAAAGTGAGATTGTAAGCCCCTTTAAGCTGCTTTCCTTCAGAAAAGCAGATTAAAGAACTTGTGCTAGCAGCCCTCCTGTGTGCTGGTGTTGTTGGTCTTAAACCTCCACAGCAGCTACCAGTGACATTGGTATTACACAGGGCAAGTCATTTAACTTTATTTTTTTATTTTTTGCCTTGATCCATTGGAAAAAGAAATGGCAAACCACTCCATTTTCTTTGCCAAGAAAACCTCGTGGACAGTACTGGCATGCTATGGTCAATGAGGTCACCAAGAGTTGGTCACGATTGAACAACTGAATAAAAAATAGTTGTTCAAGCAATTTTGAGTGCATCTCACTTCACTACCACACAAT
>CM053622.1:684364162-684406041 GCA_028646595.1 Phalanger gymnotis | reverse complement strand
GCCTCATCAAAGACTTAGTAGGTAAGTCCTCCAAGTTTGTCTGAGGTATAGAGAGGTTAAGGAGCCTAGAAAGACAAAAATAGGCAGAAACAGATTTGAACTCAATTCACATATTTCTGATACTACTACTCAGTATACTATATTGACTTTACATGAACAAAATATAGAAGTGAATCTTATTCTATTATTCTTTGTCCATTTATGGTTAATACCAGTACAACTACATTTGGAGTTGGAACTCTGGGATTTGCAGCTTGTTCCCTATACAGCCTTTGGTGAGATACCTGACATCTATAAGCCTCAGATTATTCTTCTCCCCCATTTTACAAATGAAAGAATTAAATTAGATGACTTTTAAGATTCCTTCCAAATCTAAATGTATAATTATATGGAGTTAGCTGGTAATAAAATTATTAATTGAAATAATCAAATTTGCTTTTCAGTTGCCACCATATTAAGCAACTTCTTTAACTACCTTTTCTCTACTAGAATCAATTGTTTGACTCACATGCATTAACCAATTGTCCCAGTGTAGATACTGCCTGTTACTCATATATGATTATTATAATCACAAAAGTCTTGAGTTTTTATAATGTTTTAAAATATCTTGATGCTTTGTACTCTGAAAATAATCATCTGTGTAACTACATTTTGACCCCATTCCTCTCCAGATTACTATTTCCAGATTTTACACATTTGTAATGTGTGAATGATTTGGTTACCATTGTAATAAACATTCAGATTCTGTTATCCAGAGGAGGAAAGCATGCAGGTGGCACAGTAGATAGAGTGCTAGGCCTGGAGTCAGGAAGACTCCTCTTCCTGAGTTCAAATCTGGCCTCAAACAATTAACTAGCTGTGTGACCCTGGGCAAATCACTTAACCTTGTTTGCCTCATTTTCCCTGTCTATAAAGTGAGCTGGAGAAAGAAATGACAGACCATACCAGTATCTTTGCCAAGAAACTCCAAATGGGTTCATGAAAAGTTGGACATGACTGAAATAACTGAATGACAACTGAACAACCAAGAGAAGAAAATTAGGAACAGTGATTAAAAGTTACAATGGGATATATTTCATTTGGTACAACAGTAAAATTCCAGACATAAGTGGCTTTCCCAAAGTGGGGTACCTTGATTCCTAAAATGCCAAGGTCACCTTTCAGAGGGTCTACTTTAATAATAACTGTATGGTTACTTAAAAGAATTTCATGGGAGTTGAACTACAAAATATAGAAGGTCCTACCCAACTCTAACATTCTCTGATTCTTCCTGAGTCTCTGAAAATAAATAGATAATTTTATTTTTAAAAGGTTTTTACACTAATATTTGGAGTCATCTATAGGATGCATGAAAAACTGGATTTATAGTAAACATCTTTCCTGATTTTTATTTCTTTTTGACAAGAGAAGTATTTTACTGATCATCAAAAAAAATCTAGATTTTTAAGATAATTATAGTCTAGAAGAAAGTTTGGACTTTGACTTTTGTCTGCTTTATCATACCGGCCAGAAATGGGTTCTATGTGCTCTATGAGTACTCTAAAGCTCTTAGAAAAAATAGATTCAGAGGTTTTAATTTTTGCAGTGAATTGGGATGAGCACTTATACAAACACCATGCATTTTCAGTGTTGGAATAGTATGTGCATTCCCAGATCTATGATATATTTTTGTTTTGTTCTGTTTTGTTTCGTACACTTGTGGCATCTCAGCCCTAACCATTCTGCCTTAGGACACTGTGCCCAGAAAAATCTTCATATGAGATGAGAAACTTAATGTCTCAGGCTTTCACAAGTTTTAGCTGTGGAGCTGAAGGCTCATTTAGCTTTTCTAGAATCTGACTGGGGAAAAATTTTACCTGGGTATGTAATAACAGCATAAAGTACTGATAAATTATATTTGAAGGAAAAAAAATGAATCCACAAAGTGCTCAGATTTCAAAAGGAAAGTCATTTCCAGGTATATTTAGGATGTGCAAATTGTGGAATCCCTAGGGAATGTCAAAAAACAGATGTGTGCTATATGCCCAGGTTCAAAGTTCAATTAAAACCACAGCCATTAAGAAAGAAGGTGAAACTGAAGTCAGAACAAGAATGCAAAATGAGGAGGGTGAAAGAATTATCTGAAAGAGTACTTCTCTTAATGCCCTGTATCTGCCACTACAGGGTAAACTGGTACTGCAATCAACAGCAGGCACTCTCTTCATTTCAGATGACCTGTGAATTAGAGATGAACATGCCTTGAATGTTCAGAGGACAACTAGGGAATAATATATTTTGCAAATGGCACTGCAAATGTGCTTAAGTGTGCAGAATTTTAACTGACCAGCCATCCTTTCTGTCCTGCTGATTCAGTGATAGAGAGGACATGCCATCCCTTGCATTTTCCCTGGCTGTGATTCTCTTTCTGAGCAACATCTATAGGGCAAGCATCTTGGACATGAGAAACAAATTTTTCCTCTTTAAATGTCATGGTCTCATTAGCCCTTTTCACTGGTTCATTTTGGATGGCATTTACCCTTCCCCCCTCTCTTGTGAAATGAAGTGAAGTTTTTAACACCTTAGGCAGCCCTTGAAAGCTTATCTGTGTTTGTAAGCTACATACCATAGCTTTTTGGGACAAAAAAATAAAATATTTGAAGGCAAATGTTAAACACATGTATCTCTGTCATGGTAGGATTTAGAACCCATGGTAAAAGTCAACAGAGTCAGCTCTCATATCAAAGGCACTCTTGTTCCTATGTTCAATAATTCTGTATTAGAAGCTTCTAACTGACCTTGAAAAAGCCTCCTAGCTGAATTATATTAATGCTAAAGCAAATCTTTACTATCTATATCTTTGTTGCTGATATACTATTCAGGTTTTAACCTAGTGGCTCTGCTTCTGGCAATCTAGAACTGACTCCCCCTACTGGTGATGGTATATGACTTTGAGCCATGGAACTCTGCATTAATCTTCAAAAAATTTAAAATGTTTACCAATTAGGGAGCAATGGAGAAGTTTGTGGTAGACATTAATAGTCTGAAAGCTTTCCCCCATTCTCTCAACTGAGAATGCTGTCTCATTTTACAAGAAAAAGAATCTCACTCTGAGATCCTTTATTTTTCACATCACTCATATGCCTTCTTACCACTGTCTCCTCCTTCAGTCTGATCTCATATGAGTT
This sequence comes from Phalanger gymnotis, assembly GCA_028646595.1. Taxonomy (NCBI): domain Eukaryota; kingdom Metazoa; phylum Chordata; class Mammalia; order Diprotodontia; family Phalangeridae; genus Phalanger; species Phalanger gymnotis. The sequence continues at coordinate 684,402,877 of CM053622.1, read as the reverse complement.
GGTCTTACTCCTTACTAAGGCTAGACCTTCTACCTTCTCAGAGATCCCATTTTATCCTAACTCTTTAAAAAATTGCCCCTTCTGTCATCCGTGCTCTATCAATTATTTCCAATTTCTCCCTGTCTACTGGATCATTCCCTGTTGCCTACAAACAAGTTCATGTCACTCCCAATTTGAAAAACCCCCTTAATCTTTTCATCCCACTAACTATTATCCTATATCTCTGTGGTTCTTTGTGGCAAAACTCCTTGAACAGGAAATCTACAGTAGGTGTCCCCCTGTCTTTTTTCTATTTCTTTGCCCCTTATAATCTAGCTTCCCACCTCATCATGCCACCAAAACTGTTCTCTCCAGTATTACCAATGGTCTCTTAATTGCTAGATCCAATGACCTTTTCTCAATTCTTATTCTTACCTTCTCTACAGCCTTTAACCTGTTATTCACTCTCTCTTCCTTGATACTCCTTTAACTCTAGGTTTTTGGGACACTACTATCTCCTGCTTCTCCTCCTATTTATCCAACCACTTGTCAGTCTCTTTTGCTGGATCCTCATTCAGATAACACTCATTAATCATAGATAGACAACAGGATTCTTTACTGAGCCTTCTTCTCTTCTCCTTCTATACTATTTTAATTGATGATATTGTCAGATACCATGAACATAATTACCCTTTCTATGCTGATGATTCTCAAATCTACTTGCCCTGCCCTAACCTATTGGTTGACTTCCAATCTTTCATCTCCAAATGCCTTTTAGAAATCTCAAACTAGATGTTTTGTATATATCTTAAGCTCTACATGTCCAAAATTGGACTTATTATCTTTCTACCTAAATGCTTCTACCTCCTCCCTTCCTTATTACTATAGAGGAAAAAAGAGGGAGAGGACGAGCTGAGTTACCCAGCTAGCTGGGTCCCCGATCAGGTAGTTGGGTCTACTCATAGGTTGTGTTTGTCCTTTGTTTTCTAAGACAACCATGATATCAAGAAGATGATGACACGGCTTGCAGTTGACTTTGATTTGAGTGAATGAGGGCTGTGCAAGGGCACCAGTTTCACTTTCTCCTCCGAGCCATCTGGATCCAGTGACCTGATGTTCATCAGGATGACTGAAGATGACCCAGGATGCAATGGGAGACCCTGGCCCTTTTAGGCTAAGACCTTTTCATGTACTCACTTAGAGTGAGGTAACACCCATTCAGTGAATCAAACTGAGAGGGGAAGACCCTCAGGGTTGCTGTTGCGAAAAGAAACAGTCACCATTGACATTCACTCTAAGCCACGAGGGCCCAAAATGCAGCCATTAAGTGGAACTTGGGCAGGGACCTTTCCTTCCTTCAATCCTGCGCACCAGCATAAGGTTGTTTTCTCATTGGACTGATGCAGCACTAGGATTTGGCAGCCCCTTTGGTGTCTGAGAAGCCCCTTTTAAAGATCCACACTGCTCACTTCCAGGCATGAGGAAAGGGATAGAAAAAGTGCCCTAAAAATTGTCTACTTTACCCAGCCCTGATCTGCTTGCTATGACAGGTTGGGATCCCACCCGCAGTCCAAATATGATAAAAGGTACGGAAACTTTTGTGAAATGTTCAAATTTAGATTCATGTCCACTCGAGACATTCATAGTGACTATTTGTGCCCAACCTGTGGTAGAGCTTTCCAAGCTCAGATTTGTCTGATTAGCCATAGTTGGACATACTGTACCTTGACCCCAACATAGTGATATCATTTTTGTCCTCTTCTATTGAGAAAAAATTATTGATTTTTTAAAAAAAATATTTATTTTGTTATCATTTTGTGGAATAAAACAAGCATTTCCATAACATAGCGTAATAAAAAGATGATTGCACATGAAACTGTAAATCTATTATGTACAGCTTGCCAATCGTTTTAAGTATACAGTAAAGCTATCACGTAAATTTCTTTTTTTTTCTTTTTCTTCCCTTTTTTCTTCTTTCCCCTTCCACCCTAGAGGTGGTTAACATTGGACAGAAATATACATGAAAATAATTATTCTCATCTATTTATCAGTTCTTTCTCTGGATGCAGATAACCTCTTTTTTCATATGTCCTTTACAGTTAATTTGGGTTTTTATAATAGTTAAAATGACTTAGCTGTTCAAAGTCATTCTTAAAGCAATATTGCTGTTACTGTATACAGTGTTCTCTTAGCTCTGCTCATATCTCCATTATATCATGCAAGTCTTTCCATGTTTTTCTTTTGTTTTTTTTTACTTAGTTTAGTATTTTATTTTCCCACAATTATATATAAAAACAATGTTTAACATTCATTTTTAAAACTTTGAGTTCCATCCAAATTCTCTCCCTTCCTACCTCCCCACATCTCATTGAGAAGGCAAACAATTCAATATGGGTTATACATGTGTAGTCCTGCAAAACATATTTCCATATTAGTCATGTTGTGAAAGAAAATACAGACAAAAAACCCTCAAGAAAATTTAAAAAAAGCAAATGAAGTATGCTTCAATCTGTATTCAGGCACCATTAGCTCTTTCTGTGGGGATGGGTTGTATTTTTCATCATAAGTCCTTCAGAGTTGTCTAGGATCATTGCATTGCTGAGAGTAGCTATGTCATTCACAGTTGATCATCTCAAAACATTGCTGTTACTTTGTACATAGTACATGTCACTTTACATGAGCTTCTGTATGTCTTTCGAGGTTTTTTTTTCTGAGAGTATTCTGCTCATCATTTCTTATAGCACAATAATATTCCATCAAAATTATATATAACAATTTATTCAACCATTCAACCATAGGCAACACTTCAACTTCCAACTTTTCTTGCTACAAAAAGAGCTGCTCTAAATATTTTTGTATGTATAGATCTTTTTCCTTTTTGTTTTTTTAAATCTTGTTTGGGATACATACGTAGTATAAGTATTGTTAGTTCAAAGGGTTTCCATGGTTTTATAGCCCATTGGGCATAGTTCCAAATTGCTTTCCAGACTGGTTAAATCAGTTCACAACTCCACCAACAGTACATTAATGTCTCATTTTTCCCACATCCCTTCAAACATTTGTCATTTCCTTTTTCTGTCCTATTAGCCAATCTAATAGCTTTGTGGTACCTCAGCATTGTTTAATTTGCATTTGTCTAATCAATAGTGATTTAGAGCATTTTTTATATGAATATAGGTAGCTTTGATTACTTTATCTGAAAACTGTTCATATCATTTGATAATTTATCATTTGGGGAATGGCTCTTATTTTTATAAATTTGACTGAGTTCTCTATACGTTTGAGAAATGAGGCCTTCATCAGAGAAAGTTGCTTCAAAGTTTGTTTTTCATAGTTACAATTGCTAACTGTTTTTTTCCTCCATCCTATTTCTCACTGTTTGTTCTATTTTCTCGCTCTCCTTTCAACTTGTCCTCCCTTAAAAGCCTTTTGCTTCTGACTACTACTTCTCCCAATCTTCCCTCCCTTCTATCACCCCTGCCTTCTCCTATCCCATTCCCTCCTACTTTCCTGTAGGGTTGTTGCTTATCCTTCATTTTCAAAGAGGACCATTGCATCAAGAAGGTGATATAATGACTCTTAAGTGAATTGGATTTCAATGAGGGAGAGTTGTGCAAAGTCACCAGCCTTTCTCTCCTCTGGAATCATCTGTGTGACATAGTAAGATATAGTTTAGGAGGACTGGACATGACCCCAGATGCAATGGGAGACATTGGACTTTTTCACCTGTTCTCCCTAAACAGTTCAAAGGGTGCCAAGTGATCTTGCTATCTTAATAATGGGGTAAGATAGATTTCTATACCCAATTGAGTGTGTATGTTATTGCCTCTTTGAGCCAGTTCTGATGAAATTAAGGTTCACTCATTCTCTCTCACCTTCCCTATCTTTCCCTCCACTGTGGAAGCTTTTCTTGCTTCTTTTATGTGAGATTATTTGTCCCATTCTACCTTCCCTTTTATCTTTCTCCCAGTACATTCTTCTCTCATCTATTAATTTTATATTTGTAGATATCATCCTTTCATATTCAACTGACACCTATGCCCTCTGTTTATATGTATGCCTTCTAACTGCGCTGACATTGAGAAAGTATTTATGAGTTACATGTTCCTTTCCTATTTACCTTTTTTTCCCCTACATGTTTTTCTAAGATCACTGAACTCATCATTTCTTATAGCACAATAGTATTCCATCACAATTATATACCACAACTTGTTCAGCCATTCCCCAATTGATGGGCATCCCTGCAGTGTCCAGTTCTTTGTCATCATAAAGATGGATGAAATGAACATTTTATTTTTAATTAATTAATCAATTTTTTGTTTTTTAATTTTCTTTTATTCTGAGGAAAACATTCTATAAATTTCAACATGTTTTATACATGAGTTATTATACAAATATTCCCCTTCACCTATACTTGCACTTGAATAATGAATTGGAGGGGAATTGGAGGAGAAGACCATTACGGGTTTGAGGTGCTCCTAAAATGAGAACACACATGAATACCCCATGATGGAATTACTTTCAGGAGTCATCTAGTTGACACAATTATTTAAAGCAAAGCCATTCGCCGAAACAGTAAGAACAGTAGTAACCATACATCTTTCCTCCATAATCCTAAGGCATTGTTTCCCACAAGCATTTGTTGAATCCATGAGATGACTGGTCATAGACTTAAGCAGTGGAGAAGTGTGCCTGTAGGGAATACATGTGAACAAAGCAGATATGAGGAGTGCCACACCTGTGATGCTACAGGGTTACAGGACTGCTAAATGCTATAAACATTTTAGAACATATAGGTTCTTTTCCTTTTCCCCTAATAATCTTTGGAAATACTTTGGTGCTCTTCAAGAAGGAAGGACAACCAATCAACACATGTTCTTTTGAATTCTTCATGTTCATCATTTCTTATTTATTGAATTAAATATGACTTAGTGGAAAAGGTCTCAATTTTTTATGCCTCTTCAGAAACTCCCTTTTCATATTATGAAAAAGTCTTAAGTTTCAAATCTGTCTCTGAGGTTTCTTATAGAGTGATACCTTAGATAAATGATTGAGGCTTAAATTCCCAGTAATTCATTTAGTTGTTGATTTCCTAGGGAAAATTCTATTTCACTGGGTAGACCCTGATTGATTAGGAAATATGTGGAGGGCACTTCACCAGATTTTATGGGGAATTCACAAAACTTACAGTCTTTATTAATGTCAGCTAAAGTATTAGACAGAACCTGAAGAGAAATGCTTGAAGGAAAGCAGCCTTGTACAAGGGTAAAGGATAACTACAGTTGAGGAAGAACTGCAAGATGTCAAGTTGGAAGCACATGCCCCAGAAAGATGGAGAATAAGATGGAAAATTAATGAAAATTGTCAGCATAGCAGAAGTAGCAGTGGTCTAGAGTAAGATGAGTTTGATTTGACTTGTAGCTTTACTAGTTGTTGGCTGTGAGAAAGTGGGGAAACCAATTTCTTTGTCTATAAAACAGAGATGACAATAACAATAACTCAGACATTCAAATGGCCATTTACAAAACACATTCCACACAATGGTTCTGTTGTATAGGTAGTGAAAGTGTAGTAAGTACGTACAACACAGATATGAAAGAGACTTTAGAAATGATCTCATTCATCCCCTCAACTAACATTTGAATCATTTGATAACTAAGGAGTGATTCTACTATCTCCACAAGTACATAAGATCATAGAATTAGAACTAGAAGGGAACTTAGAGTTCATTTAGTCCATTTTTTAAAATTTATAGATAAAGAAATTGAGGCCTAGAGAGTTTAAGTGACTTTTCAAAGGACACACAGATAGCTAGTGGAGTGGCATTGTAAAAAAAATATGGTTCCTATGATTAATTCTGGGGCAGCTGGTGGCACAGTGGATAGAGTGCCAGGCTTGGAGTCAGGAATGGTGCTCTTTTTTAGTTAAAATTTTGTCCTCAGACACTAGCTGTGTGACCCTGGGCAAGTTACTTAACCCTATATGTCTCAGTTTCCTCATCTGTAAAATGAACTAGAGAAGGAAATGGCAAACCACTCCAGTATCTTTGCCACGAAAACCCCAAATGGGGGTCAGACATGACAGAAAAATGAGTGACCAGTAAGTATTTGTTTACATTCAGGTCTTATTCCTCTTTTTCCCCTCTTTTGCTTATACATCCAGAAATGGTATCAGTGGGTAAACAAGAATGCAAAATTTAGCAAATTTGGGGACATAATTAAACATTGCTTTACAGAATGGCTGGAAAAATTCATAACTTCATCAAGATGCCTTTACTCTGCCTTAACATTTTGTCATTTTCTATTTTTTTTCAAGTTTGTCAATATGATGGATGTGAAGTAAAACTTAAGAATTGCTTTAATTTGCTTGTTTTTCTAAGTAGTAGTGATTTGATGCATTTTATATGGTTATTGAGAGTTTATATTTCTTCTTTGAATGTTGCATGTTCATATCTTTTGACCACTTCTCAATTAAGAAATGGCTTTTATGATTATAAATTTGAATCAATTTCTTATATATCTTGGGCATATGATTCTTATCAGGAAATTAATTACAAATATTTTTTCCATCTCAGTTAATTGTTTCTTTTATTTTAGTTGCATTGGTTTTGTTTGTTTAAAAATTCTATACAATTTTGCTTGATGATCATGTAAATTCTCATGGATTCAGTTATCATCTCTGTGTGGATGATTGAGGTCTCTAGGTTGCTTCCTGGATAGAGTGCTGGATTTGGACTTAGAAAGATATGATTTCAAATTATGCCTGAGATACTTCCTAGCCATGTGACCTTGAGTAAGTAACTTAAGCTCTCAGCCTCAGTTTCCTCATACACAAAATGGGGATAATTGTGGCATCTACTTCATAGTGTTGTAAGGATCAAATAAAATAGCATATAAAGTGCTTTGCAAACTTTAAAGTATTTTACAAATGGCATTGTTGCTGTTTCTAATTTTATTTGTCCAGCCCTTACCTCTCTCTAGATTTCCAGTCCTATATCTCTAACTTCCTTTTGGATATCTCTAATTGGGTGTCTCATAGATATTTTAAATGTATCATGTCCAAAACTGAGCTCATTATCCCTGCCTCCATCTCCCCAATCCTGTATTCTTCCTAACTTCCCTATCACCATTGAGTATACCCCCATCATTTTAGTCACCAAGCCTCACAACCTCAACTTCAATTCTTCATTCTCACCCCCAAATCCAATCACTTCCCAAGTCTTTGTGTTTCTGCCTTCATAAAATCTCTTATAAATACTACCTTCTCTCCTCTGAAACTGCCACCACCATCCTCACATCATACATGGACTATTGCTGTGGCTTTTGTGTTGTTCTCTCTACCTCAGGTCTCTCTTTACTTCAGTCTATCCTCCACTCAGCTGTCAAAGTGATCTTCCTTAAACACAGGTCAGATCATGTCAACTCCAATGGCTTTCTTTTATGACTAGGACAAAATATAAACCCTAGCTTGGTTTTGAAAACCCTTCATAACCTAGCCTTTTTCTGTCTTTGCAGATTTCTTACACCTTAGTCCCTTCCACATTTTCTATCACCCACTGACACTAGGCTCTTTGCTGTTTCTTGAGCTTAATGCTCCATTTTCTAATTGCATACATTTCACTGGCAGTGCCCTATGCCTGGAACTCTGTTCCTCTTTTTCATAAAGGATTCATTTGATATGTTCATAAATCATAAAAATTCACCTTTTTAACATTTTAAAGTTTTTCTATTTTAAAAATTATTGCATTTCATTTTATATCGCTTTCATTTCTTAATATATCCCTTATAAAAAGAACAAAAAAGTGAAAAAAAAAACAATTTAGCAAAATTAGCCAACACATCAACCAAGTCTGACAGTATATGCTGTCTTCCACCTCTAAATAGAAGAGAGGGATATGAATTTACCTATCTCTTCTTCTGGGTCAAGTTTGGACATTATGACATAGCCTCCAACTAAAATTTTTGTATTGTTATATTTCTTTCCATTTATATCCTTGTAGTCACACTCATAGTTTCTTGTGTTTGTATATTTTACCTTGAATTGATGCAGGAAAGTCTTCTTGTATCTCCTTATGGTCTTCATATTCCATATTTCTATCAGGGAAACACTATTTGATCACATTCAGACGCTACAATTTGTTCACCCATTACCCTACTTGATGGAAATCTACTTCATTTCAAATTTTTTGCTAATAAAAAAGAACCACCTTCAGGTTTCTAAATGAGAAACTTGTACAAAATCCCATGAAGTGTATCAGAACAGAATGTGACCACAGGTTTGCGTTGACAATATCATGCTTTCTACTACATCTCCATTTTTGTAGATTTATAAACAGACCTCATTATGTAGCTCTATCTTTTTCCAGTTGCTGTGATAACGGTTAGCATTTATTTAGCACTCAATGCAAGCACTTTACACATATCATCTTATTTGGTGCTCAAAGCAATCCAGATAGCTTAATGCTATTATTATCCCCATTTTACATAAGAATAAAGGGAGAAATTAAGGATAAATAATTTCCTGAGGATTATACATCTCGTGTCTGCATTAGGATTCCAACTCAGGTTTTCCCAATTTCAAATCTCACACACTATCTATTGAACCACTTGGCTTGCCAAATGCCATGGACCAATATGAATATAAGCTGCTTTAGGCTCAGTAAAGGGCTATATAAATGCCAATTGAAGGTTATATTTTAGAAGATGTCGAATTGCTAATGATTTCCCCTGCCAATCTCTTGCTAGATTGCAAGTCCTGTGAAGACAGGGGAACCTTTTATTTATTCATTCATTCATTCATTTTTATCTATCTATCTATCTATCTATCTATCTATCTATCTATCTATCTATCTATTTATTTATTTTGGTGGAAAGGGAGGTGATCTGCCTCTGCAGCTAAAGTAGCATTGTACACACAATTCAGTATAAACTTACTAAATCTTGATGGATTGACTAATAAATTGGATAAATATGTATATTAAAAAGTATTCTAGTAACTTAACATTTTACAGAAAGCTCTTACCATCTAAAAATGAACTACGGAAATCTTCGTGTTTTGTTCCACTAAATTAAATATTCTCATCTTTACATTAGAAGAGGGACTTAGAGTGAAAATTCCTCATAGTTGGTTCATGTATAGCTGTAAGTGACCTTATGGGTTATGTAAGCCATCTTGTATATTGTAAAGATGAATAAATTGAGGCCAAAAGAGGTTGAATGACTTGCCTGAGGTCACACACATTGTAAGTGGCAGAGCTGGGATTGAACCTGGATGTTTTGATTATGAATCCAGAAAAAAGTAGAACATTGCCTTCCTTTGATTTAATTTATTTCCCCTTATTCCCCAAATGTGAGAACATTTTATCCATATATTAGATGCAGCAACATATAGTTACAAATCAACAACAAAACAATGACAACAGCAGTGATAACAAAACAAAACAAAATAAACAAACAAAAAAACATACTACTGCATATGGAGCCAGAAAATCTGAATTCTACCTACAGCTTCCTGCTGATGAAGTTTGTGGTTTTGAACAAGCCATTTAACTTCTCTGGGACTCAGCTTCTTCATCTGTAAAGTGAGAAGTCTGGACTCAGTGACCACTGACTTTCCTTCCAGCTCTTCTCCTAAAGGAACCATCTGGTTTGCTTTCCTTCTCTTTGATTCTTATGTGCAAATTAGACATTTGGTATTACTTAAATGTTTGGAGATATATTTCTGGCTACAGTGAGCTCAGGTTGAAATATAAGCACATTTCTGGCAAACCTGTCTAATTTCAGGAGTTTGAATGCTTTCCTTAATCTGGATGACACAGTCCTGTTCCCAGGATCAAGTGCTTTCTCTCATTCCCTCTTGGGGAGGGGTGGGATGAGGGTATACTACCTTCGGTCCTTCCTCTCTTCCTCAGAATATATAGCTTGCTACCTGAAGTCTTGACAAGAGAGCTGCATTACCTTGCAGCTGGGTAAGGACTACCAGTTGGAATTCAGTGGCAATGGGACTAGTGAGAGAAGCCATTAGGTGATTTGTTCTCGTCTTAAGTTTGAGGAACTGGATTCCAAAGAATTATGCCTTAAATTGTGATAATCTTGTGAAACAATTTTTTAGAAACTCAATTTATTTTGTAAATGGGTTACTAAAAGTAGAAGACTAAATTATAACCCAAATCAGTGACATAATGAATCTTATAATAATCAGTACTGTAGAGTTGGAACTATCAGGATGGTATCTTCTCTATCTCCCTAACTCAAGTATGTTCAATTATGGTGAGAAGCAACATTTAGCATATATTTGGCTTGATTCTCATATGATATATGTGAAGAAAGTTATAATTCTTGACTCATGTGATCATGTGCTAGATGGGATTCTGGATTTCAGTGATTTTATCCTCAGTCTAGGACTAAATTTTTCTTGAGGGGAGAATGATATTAATCAATCAACAAGCTTCATAAAATGCCTACTATGGTCAAGGAACTGTGCTAAGTGCTGGGGATACAAAGAAAAACAAAAGACAGTTCCTGCCCTCAAGTAGCTCATAATCTAATGAATTTCAGTGCCTCTAGTTGAGCTACTGGAATGGGGCATGTTAGTAATCTGATTTCTAGTCATCATCTGATTTTTGTTGTCCTATGCTCCATCTGAAAAGATGTCACAGTAGGGAAAATCTCTACTTTGGGTCATGTTTCCTTTTAGGTTATACCTCTTTATGTAGTCTTTGTTAATCATATAGTGGGAGTCTTGTGCTTAGAGATACCAAGATTTTCATGCAACTCGAAAAGGATATATGTTTGTAATTTGTGTTTGTTGAACAAACATTTATTGACCTTCTACTATGTGCAAAGCAATATGATTATCTATATGGAGGATTAAAAACATATATATTAAGAAGTGTATCTTGCTCATAAGAAGCTTAAAATTTGTCAGGAGATATAGGATGTATATAAATCAGTACAATTCAAGGTCAAATGCAAAAAAGTAAAGGGCTATATAAAGGCCATATAAAGGAGGTTCAAATTAAAATCACCACACCCAGATGAAATGTATACCAAGGTAGTATAATAATTAAGGGATCTGAATGATAAGATCCAGGTAGTGATATCTGGAAAACAAACCTTAGAATAAAATGTGGAGATGTGAAAAGTAAATGTATCTTCTTGAAAAATGGTAAAAATATACGTGGCACAAATGAAGAGTGACATTCAATTTGACACCTGCAAAATTTCTAGACTATATTTTTAAAAAGACTGGTTATGGAAGCGGGCAGAGCCAAGATAGCAGCTGGAAAGCAGGGACTTGCTTAAGCTCCCCACCCAGGTCCCTCCAAATACCCCCCAAAAATGACTCTGAACAAATTCTAGAGCTGCAGAACCCACCAAATAGCAAAGAGAAGCAGGGCTCCAGCCTGTTCCAGCCTGGATGGTCTCTGGGAAGGGTCTATCACATGGAGTTGGGAGCAGAGCAGAGCCCAGCGTGGGCTGCTCCAGGACCAACCAGACCGGGAGCCTGGTGGAACAGGCTTAGCGCCCTGAATCAGTGAGCTGTGGCAGTTACTAGACTTCTCAACCCACAAACACCAAAGACAACAGAGAGGGTTAGTGGGAAAAGCTGCTGGGACAGAGTGAAAGACAGTCAGCCATTGCCCTGGGGTGGTGGAGGTGGTGCAGCTCTGAGGCTGCCTCTAGAGCTACAGCTGCAGTTGCTTCCAGCCCCAGGCCCACCTGGTGAGAGGAATTAAGCACATATTAGAGCAGGAGTGCAAAGCCTGCTTTGCCTTGCCTGGATCTGGGCCACAGTTCTGGTTGGCGGTTCTTGGGGGAGAAGGAGCAGATGTGGCACAGCTTGCAGTGTAGAAGTAGCTCCAAAAATAGCAGTGCAGCCCCTCAAGCTTGGGAAAAAGTACTCTCTACTCTATCAGCAGTTGTACCCTGACATAAAGCTCAAGGGTCAAGTATTTGTCTGGCAACACAACAGGCAGCGAAAATGGTCTCAGATTCAGACTCAGACTTTGGAATCTTTCTCTGGTGACAAAGAAGCCCAAAACATACAGCCAGAAGAAGTCAACAAAGTCAAAGAGCCTACATCAAAAGTCTCCAAGAAAAACATGAACTGATCTCATGCCATGGAAGAGCTCAAAAAGGATTTGGAAAAGCAAGTTAGAGAAGTAGAGGAAAAATTGGGAAGAGAAATGAGAGTGATACGAGAAAACCATGAAATTAACAAGTCAATGACTTGCTAAAAGAGACCCCAAAAATACTGAAGAAAATAATACCTTAAAAAATAGACTAACTCAAATGGCAAAAGAGCTCCAAAGAGCCAATGAGGAGAATGCCTTGAAAGGCAGAATTAGCCAAATGGAAAAGGAGTTCCAAAAGACCACTGAAGAAAATACTACCTTCAAAATGAGATTGGAGCAAGTGGAAGCTAGTGACTTCATGAGAAATCAAGACATTGTAAAACAGAACCAAAGGAATGAAAAAAATGGAAGATGTGAAATATCTCATTGGAAAAACCATTGACCTGGAAAATAGATCCAAGAGAGATAATTTAAAAATTACCGAACTACCTGAAAGCCATAATCAAAAAAAGAGCCTAGATATCATCTTTCAAGAAATTATCAAGGACAACTGCCCTGATATTCTAGAGCCACAGGGTAAAATAGAAATTGAAAGAATCCACCCATCACCTCCTGACAAAGATCCCCAAAAGAAAACTCCTAGGAATATTGTTGCCAAATTCCAGAGCTCCTAGATCTAGAAGAAAATACTGCAAGCAGCCAGAAAGAAACAATTTAAGTATCGTGGAATCACAATCAGGGTAAGACAGGATCTGGCAGCTTCTACATTAAAGGGATTGAAGGTCTTGGAATATGATATTCTGGAGGTCAATGGAGCTAGGATTAACACCAAGAATCACCTACCCAGCAAGACTGAGTATCATGCTCCAAGGCAAAAATAAGTATTTTCAATAAAATAGAGGACTTTTAAGCATTCTTGATGAAAAGACCAGCACTGAATGGAAAATTTTACTTTCAAACACAAGAATCAAAAGAAGCATGAAAAGCAAGTGACTGAACATTATTCTTGATATAGGTATGTTCAGGCTTGCCAGTGACTGCCTAACTTCCTGTGATCCTGCATTCTTCAGGTAGAGCTGTCTGAAGGAAAGAGGAATTTCTTCAGTGGAGAAAGTGATCACCAGTAAGAAGATAATGAGCAGAAGACACCAGCTGTGAATTGTTTGGACCGTGCAGAGCCAGAATAAAATGTGGAGCATCCATTCAGCAGTTGGATGAACAACTTCTAGTTCTGATGCTTATGAGTCAGCTTTCCTGGCAGATTTTAATAATGCAGCGAGTTATAAGTAATCGATTATTTAAGTCATTACTAAATGGTGTGAGTCTTTTGTGTCTTTTAACTCTCTCTCTTTCTGTGTGTGTGTGTGTGTGTGTGTGTGTGTGTGTTCAGGAAATAAATACCTGTCCCATACCAAAAGAAAAAAAAAAGACTGGTTATGGACATTTAGAAAGGGAAACAGCAATTACTATGAACTACCATTGGTATGTTACAGATAGGCAAGCTAGACTAAATCCATTTCCCTTTTTGATCAAAAGAATATCACAGTAGAAATATAACCGTATTTCAGCAAATCACTTGACAAAGATTTCGTACCATTCTGGTGGCAAAAAAAAATGAGAGATATAGGCTATATGATAGTACAATTAAGTAGTTCTGGAATTGGTTCAATGATTGATGTATAAAAAATAATAATTTTAAAAATCCAAATTAACTCCTAGTCAAGTGCTCTTGCAATATGTAAAATTTTTGTCATTGACGTGGAGGAAGTGTAGAGAGCATACTTATAAAATCTTCAGGTAACACAAAGTTGGGAAAATTAGCTAATGTATTGGAAGAAACAATCAGTCAAGATCCAAAAATATATCCATGAAATTCTATAGTGTAAAATGTAAAACTCCAGAATTTTGATTTTTTAAAGTCAAATACAAAAATAAAGGATGGATAAGGCATACCTAGATAACATTTTTTTTTTATTAAAAAAGATATGAGTTTTAATGGACTACCAACTCAATATGAGCTTTTAGAAAATGATAGCTGGGAAAATAGTAGCATAATCTTAGACTAAATTCACTGAGTCTTAGTATCTAGAACGGAGTTCTTAAATGTTTGTGGGTTATATACACCTTTGACAGTCATATGAAGCCTATGGACCCATTCTCTCAATCATATTTTAAATTCATAAAATAAAATATGAGATTGTTGTTGTTTAGTTGTTTCCAACTCTTCTTGACCCCATTTGGGATTTTCTTGGCAAAGATATTGGAGTGCTTTGCCATTTACTTCTTCAGCTTATTTTACAGATGAAGAAACTGAGAAAAACAAAGTTAAGTGAGTTTCCCAGAGTAACACAGCCAGTAAGTGTCTGAGGCTAGATTTGCATTCAGGAAGATGAGTCTTTCTGACTTCAGGCCTGACACTTTGCTCACTGTGCCACCTAGCTGACCCAACAAGGTAGACATGCAAAAACAAACAAACAAACAAACAAACAACCCCTAGGGATACAAGGGAAACATTATATTGAAATAAAAAATATTTTTCCCCATCCAAATTAAAAAACTGCAATATGTATGACAATGGATTGAGTACTGGACCTGGAGTTAGGAAAACCTGGATTCCAATCTTGCCTCAGATAATACCTAGCTCTGTGATCCTGGGCAGGTCACAACTTTTGTCACTCTGTTTCCTCATCTGTAAAATGAGGATAACAATGCACTTATTTAATTGGTTTGTTGTGAGTGTCAAATGAGAAAACATTAAAGTGTTTTGTAAACTTTAAAGTTCTGTATAAATGCTAGATATAGAATTAAGAATGAATACTCTCAGAGAACATCATCTCAGACTATTACAGGAACTTGGAAAGCACCTTCATCAGAGGGACAGAGAGATACAATATATCTATCTGCTGGCTGGTTCTGATATTGCATCATATGCTTTTATTTCCTGTATATTTATATGTATTTCATTAAGGTTAAGTTAGAGTTCTCTCTGAGAGTGTTCATTCTATGAGCAGTCTGAAATCCTAAGGTCCTTTACAGATAAATCAATGCAAGTTCTTTTATGACTGTTATTTGAATAAGAAAATTAAAAATCAGAGAGGTAATTGCTTGTGGTCTGTAACAACAATGCTACTTGCCGCTACTGTGGCTGTGTAAGGCCAATCACAGGAGGGCTGCTAGAAGAGGTTCTTTGATCTGCTTTTCTAATGAAAGCAACTTTAAGGGCCTAACAATCTCAGTTTAATTAAACATACATATATCATTCTCTTAGTTCAGGGGAAAAAGTCAGCACCCTGAACTTCAGAGCAAATACAAACAGAAACTACAAACAGATCAACAGACTGGCTTTGTCTGCTCAAGACGTCACATACATAATTGCCAAATAGAGAAGCACCAACATCTGGGTTTTCAAAGCCGGGGGGCTCTTAGTAACAGCTACCCAAAGTCTCGTCTGGTGAAATCACAGGATACTCTTCCAGTGAGTGAGAGCACTAAAACAAAACATCAGCCTCACATCTTACATACCCTTTTCAGGGTTAGAGGACCTCACAAGCATGAGACTCAAATCTGTGTCAACTAGGCTTTCTTTTTTCTTGAGCAGGTCAAAGACTTGACTCAAAGAAACAAAAGACAACTAGAAGTCCACTTTTCTTGTCATTACATTTGAAAGGCAAGACTCATCAAAGATACTTGATTACCTTAGCATTCTAAAAGAGAAAACAAAACAGTCCTACCCCAATTACCACAAAATGGTCACACAGTTAATCTGAGACAGAAGAATTTGCTGATTCTGTGCAGGATGCCAGGATATCAGAATCGGATTTTGTTACTTTGGGCTGAGAAGAGCAGTGGAAATTTCATTGAAGAAACAGTTTTACCTGGACCATAGAAGGTGGGTAGGCTTTGGCCAAGTAAAGATTGGCCTAGGTAGAAAGAAAAGCGTGAGTAAAATCTTAAGAGATCGGAGGCACAGGGAATGTTCTTGGAATAGATCGTATTTCAGTTTATTCTGCTTTTTAAGTATGTTCACAGGGAATAGACGATGAAAAGCTGACCAGGGAGCTTTGACCCAGTTATGGAAGGCTTTGACCTTTATTTGGTTGACAAAAGAGAGCCTTTACCATTTTTGACTCAGGCCTAGAATGATATAAAAACTATCCTCTTGAATAACTGAACTTTTAGTTAAGTAAGAATGGATTGGAAGCACTCAGTCTAGAAACAGAGTGATAATTTAAGACACTATTATTGTAGTCTCAGTGGGGGAAAAAAAGATAATGCTGGTCAACAGCTCATTCTTCTGTACTTTTTTGAGCATTAGGAGAAGTAATAAATATGCTATTTCTTAGCATCATAGACTTAGATCATGAAGGAACTTCTAAAGTCGTTTAGTTCAAGCCCTTCACTTTATGTGTGAGGAAATTTAGACCCAGAGAGGCAGATTTATTTACTCAAAGTCTACTCTTTTTTATAAGTTAATTTATTTTGAGTTTTCAACATTCGTTTCCATAAATTTTAAATGTTCTCCTCTCTTTTTCCTCCCCCCTCCTCAAGACAGCATACAATCTGATATAGGCTTTGCATACACATTCCTATTAAACATATTTTCTCATTAGTCATGTTGTATAGAAGAATTAGAATGAGTGGGAGGAACCATGAGAAAGAAAACAAAACAAAAAAAGAAAATAGTCTGCTTCACTCTGCATTCAGACTCCATAATTCTTTTGTTTTAGGTCCTTGCATTGCTGAGAAGGGCTAAATCTATCAAACTCAGTCATTGTGCGCTGTGGCTGTTTCTGTGTACAATGTTCTGCTTCTGCTCACTTCATTCAGCATCAGTTCGTAAAAGTCTTTCTATGTTTTTCTGAAGTCTGCCTGTTCATCATTTCTTATAGAACAATAGTATTCTATTACATTCATATACCACAATTTGTTCAGCCATTCCCCAATTGATGGGAATCCCCTCAATTTCCAGTTCTTGGCTACCACAAAAAGAGCTGCTATAAATATTTTTGTACATGTGGGTCTTTTTTCCTGTTTTTTATGATCTCTTTGGGATATAGTCCTAGAAGTGGTATTGCTGGCTCAAAGGGTATACACACTTTTATAGCCTTTTGGGCATAGTTCCAAATTGCTCTCCAGAATGGTTGGCTCAGTTCAAAACTCCGCCAACAATGAATTAGTTTTCCAATGTTCTCATATTTTTTCCAATATTTATCATGTTCTTGTTTTTTTCATTTTAGTCAATCTGATAGGTGTGGTGTGGTACTTCAGAGTTGTTTTGATTTACATTTCTCTAATCAATAGTGATTTAGAGAATTTTTTCATATGACTGTATATAGCTTTAATTTCTTCATCTGAAAACTGCCTGTTCCTATCCTTTGACCATTTATTAATTGGAGAATGAATTACATTCTTATAAATTTGACTCAGTTTTCTATGTGTTTTAGAAATGAGGCCTTTATCAGAGACATTGGTTGTAAAAATTCTTTTCAGTTTTCTGCTTCCTTCCTAATATTGGTCAAAGTCTACTTTTAACCCTTCTTTTCCATGTGTAGCAAAAATAGGGACTTTCCAGCCACAATACCCTTGCCCCCCATACACAAATGTATTTCCTATACTCTCTCCTGATTTACATTTCATCTTATATTTGAGTGTAGTATGCTATGCTTCTCCTTAGGATAATACATACTGACCTATGTTTGATCAATGCTTAGCTACTGGCTCTGGACCTTTTTTTAAATCTTCTTAACAGTAGAATTGAAAAGAAACATAGTCCCAAGGATTCCACTTTTAGAAATATATCTAATTGTGACTATGAACATTGTGTTATCTGTGGATCATGGAAGCAAGGTGTAATAAGAAAATTTATTTTAAATCACTTGTAGAAAAGAGACATTTTATTCCTAACCTTTATGCCTAGCACTAAGAACTTTTCTATAAATGGTTAAAAAAAAACTTGGTATGTGACCAGGAGGTTAGAGAACTGGGATCATTTTTAGAACAGAAAAAGTAACACTAATGGTTTCTAGTTCCTGCATACTGTGCAGTATTTTCTGAAAGTGTTTTCTACATATAGGGCATATATATGATCCTAGGAATGAGGAAGAACTATATATAACACTAACAATATTCTTTGGATTGGAACGTGTTTCCATTTTAGTTTTTTTTTTTTTGATGTGCATGCACGGGAACATCTAATAGGTCACCCTAATGTAGGTCACATTAATAAACAGAGATCTTTAAAATGTACTCTTCCTTTTTTTTAAGGTCAGTTATGATGAATCACCGTGATTTTTTTCTATGATGAAAGAGTAAGAAGTCACGGTAGCTTAGGAAAGAAGCTAGCTGATCAAAGTTTATTTTTACAAAGGTGAATATTTCAATTTATCAAACCTAGTTCTCCGAATTGTAAGGATCTAATTAATGTGTGGAATGATTATGTATGAGACTTTTTAGGAGATGGGCGGATGACCCAATAACTAGAAGGGAAGTTAATATCTCTCTGAGGAAAAACAAATGAGATGGAAAAAAAGAATGAAGGGTAGTGCACAGTAAGAAACCTTTGTAAAAACTGAATAGGGTCCCATGAAAAAAAGTTAAATGCTAAAATAAATGTGGGTGATAGATCAAAGGTTATGTTCATTAATGCTGTAGATGACAAGAGTTTGAAGAATGTGATTAGATAGTACACAAGTATTTGGATGAGTGTTATCAGAGAAATAACTAGAGTGGAACAAATGTTGCTGTGTTGAAAGGGCACAAAAATACTGCAAATAAACTCCTTCAGCAGAATAGGAGCCTTTCCCATTAGAATATCCTGCATCTACCCCACCCTCAACAGTGAAATTTGTCTTAAAAACTTCTTGTTTTTTCCACATAAAAAAAGTTAGAAAATTCATTTGAGAATACATTTCATGCTTCTTGCTCTGGGCTCCAAAACTTTCCAGTTATGCTTTTGAGTTTCACCATAAAACAACTAAATTTCAGAGCTGGAAGGAGCCTTAGAAGGCAGTTACTCTAATGTCCTGTATGATGCTTGAATTCCCTTTAAAGTACCTTTGACAAAGTCTCTTGGAACAGCAATCATCAGCTATTCTACTGAAAGCAGGACAGGAGAAAATAGGGTATATATTAGATTATAGTTATACATAATTTTCAGGTGATACATATTTGGGAGGGCTAGCTCATGTTGTATGACAGAATCAGGATAAAAAAAATTTGATAAGTTGAAATGATAGGCTAAAAGAAAGAAGATTGAACAGGGATAAATATAAAGTTCTCCCTTTTGGCTAAAAAAACCCAATTACCTAAGTAAAGAATGGGTAAAATTATCTTGAAAGCTGGTGAGACCTATAGGTTTTAATTGACCACATTTTCAAATGCTTATGAAGGAACTGATATAGATGCTAAAAATAAAGCTCAAGTGGTCTGAGGCTGCATTAATAGAAGTATTGTCCCTGGATCAAAAGACGTGATGGTCCAACAAATACTCTGGCTTGAGTCCACGTTATTTGCACTTTTATATCCTTTAGGAGTGATACAACTAAAGAGAGACACTGAAAAATTAGAGCTCGTTTAGAGAGAGGCAGCCAGAGTTGTAAAAGACCTGTACTGGAGCATGATAACATGGAATGAACACCAGCCCTGGAGTCAAGTTCAAATCTTTTTGAAATTTACTATCTCTGTGACTTTGGACATCACTTAGTCTCACTGGACCTTAGTCTTTTAGTCTCTAAGTTGAGAGATTTAGATTAGAAGGTCTCTGGGTTCCTTTCTAGCTCTGGCTTGATGATCTAAACCCATAGGATAGAAGGGATGATTGAGGGGATCTAGAGACTTTTTAACAGCCAGAAAAAGTACTCTTCCTTTTGTTGTTTGTCTTTTGTTTTCAAAACAGACCCAATGACATGATGGAGTGATGCCTTGATTTATACATGCATTAGGTTTAAGTGAAGCAGAGCTGTACAAAGTCATCAGCCTCACTCTTTTTTCCTGTGTCTTGCAGTCTGGTGGCAAGACAAAAGTCAGGATGACTGGCAACAGGCCAGGATGCAGTAGATGACCTCGGTGTCTTCAATATCTGACCAAGCTCCACAGCGCTCCATAGTACCTGCTTCAGCTGCCTCCATGGCCTTTGTAACAAATTGCTCTCATTCACCCATTTTGCCAGAGGAAGTCTTCACATGCTTGGGGTAGACATACCCCTAACTCTCTGATGGGTTTGAGGCCTGTAAGTGACCCTTAGCCTGGTTTAGCCTGTCTGCCAAGATGGGGTATAGCCGCTGTGCATGCTATAGCTTCTTGGAGACACAGGTAAGAGTTGGGCGAATCAGGCGGGCCCCAAATGTGAATGAGCAGCCCTGAAAACGGCTCAGCGAGCCCTCATACTAGAGGTGCTTGCCCCACTCCACCCCCCTCCCCCGAATACCACATACATCCCAGAGTTAAGAAAATGACAGTAATCTTCAAATATTTGAGGCAACATGGTAAAATGGAAAGAGTACTCAATTTGGCATCAGAGAATATGAATTTAAACCCAAGCGCTGCCACTTACTACCTATGTTAATTTGGGATCAGAAGACATGAGTTAAAACCCAAGCTTTGCCACTTACCACTTACTTGATCTTGAACAAATCACTTAAACTCCCTGGGTCTCAATTTTTCACCTGTAGAATGAAGGGAATTGACTCAATGACTTCTAAGGTCCCTTATGACTCTAAATTAATTATTTTTTGATCCTGTGATTCTAAGACTTGTAAGAAGAGACTGATTCATTTTGTGTTTCTTCAGAGGACAGTTATTAGAGATTTATGGAAATTATAATGAGGTAAGCACAATACTCAAGTGAAGGGAGAACAAACAGTGACAATTAGAGATATCTAACAATGCAATGAGATGGCATACAAAGTAGAGAGTTCTCATCACAAGGAGGTTTCAAAGACTTATCTGTCAAGAATATTATTGAAAAGATTCCTACAATGGGAAGGATTTAGGATTAACTGACCTGTATATTTCTTTCCAATTCCAAGATTCTTTAAATGTGATGAGTCTGTTGCTTTAAGGAACATCTATAGAAAGACACTGTAGACTTCCCTACCTTGCCAACCTCTAAAAATAAGTTTTGTCAGTATCTATCTGTGATGACTTACCAAGTTCAATGGCAACATTTTGATGAATGGTATTTGCTAGAATGTTGTACTAGAGAATTCTCCTTAGATATCCATTTCAATAGATAGCTCTTGATATTTCTTCCAATTCTGAAATTCCCTGATTATAAATGACGCCTTACTTGGGCCTTGATGAAAAAGAAAAGGATTTCAAAATTAATTTATCTGTCTGTCTATCTATCTTTCTATCTATCTATCTATCTATCTATCTATCTATCTATCTATCTATCTATCTGTCTGTCTGTCTGTCTGTCTGTCTGTCTGTCTGTCTATCTGTCTATCTATCTATCTATCTACATATATTTGTACAAAATATATAGAAAACGAATTCAAAGTTATTTGGGATAGAAGGCACTAGCATGTGGGGGAATCAATAATGGCTTCATGTAGAAGGTTAAACTTGACATAAGCTTTCAAGGACATTAAGGAATTCTAAGTAAAAGATTAGGAGGGAATATATTTCAGGTATGGGGAGTGGCTAGTACAAAGGCACAAAGACAAGAAATGGAGAGGAAAAGCAAGAAGGCAAGAAGGTAATATGCATGTTGGAGAGAAATGTGTAAGGCTGGCAATGTAGTTTGGAGTCAAGTTGTAAAGGGCTTTAAATGTCAAACAAGAGAGTTTTTTTTATCTGATTATAGAGAGTCACAATAGTGAGCCACCAGAGTCTAATTTGCAGGAGAGTGACCTGTTGTATGAATTCTTACTTTGACAGTTGTGACTGGCAAAAGAAGGAAATATGAGGGAAGATAATTTCAGGCATGTGTTAAATCTAGCACAAAGACATGAGACAGAAAATGGAGAAGAATGCAGGAGAAGACAGAAATTCAGGAGCAAACATTAGGTCAATTTCATTAGAGTGAAGGGGAATAGTTTGTGCTCAGTCTAGAAGGTTAGATTGGACTGAAGGTCTTTGAATGCCAGGCTGATGCAATTTAAGGTTATAGTTTTTGTTTATATTTGTTTTGTTTTTGTTTTATTGCTGTCACATTGTTGGTTCATATTAAGCTCGATCAAATTAAACCCCCCCTACTAAGGGAGTTATTTGGTTGGGTGAGGGCTTTGCCCCATTAAAAGTGTTTTAATGAAAATGAAAGATGGTTCCTGGATAGGATAGTATTGAAGGTTCTTTCAGGCTAAGGTATTTTCAGGTTCTCACTTTGAGTGAGATAACGCCCATTGAGTGAATAGGCCTCTTTAAGAAGTTAATCAAAAGAAGGCCACTTCAATCAAAAACTCAAAAAAAAATCGAACTGGGAGGGGAAGACCCCCAGGGTTCCAGCCCAAGTCTTCTGGGGGAGCATTAGGCCACTGGACCCAGACTGCTCTGGAGGAGAAAATGAGGCTGGTGACCTTGCGCAGCCCTCCCTCACTCAAATCAAAGTCAACTTCAAGTCATGTCATCATTTCCCTGATATCATGGTCCTCTTCAAGAAGAAAGGACAAACACAACCTGTGATTAGCCTCTCCTCTCCCCTCTCCTCCCCTCTACTCCCCTCCTTTCCCTTTTCTTCGCCTGTCCTCTCTTCTCAGTGCTCTGCCCAAAGGAAGGTACATTTTGATGGCCGAAGGCTGCCTCCTTAACTTTGGGTTTACTGGCTAGATTTCTTTTTCAAAAACCAAGCTTTAAACCTAGCTCATTCTGGATCTTATAGATTGGACAACAGGTCCCTGCCTTCCTAGTACAGAGTGAATGTAAATACTAAATAGTTTATGGGTTTTTCTTTTGGACAGGAACCCTGAGAGTCTTCCCCTCCCAGTTTGATTTTTTTTTTGAGTTTTGATTAAAGGGGCTATCCCTTAATTAACTTCTTAAAGAGGCCTATTCGCTGAATGGGCATTATCTCATTCAAAGTGAGAACCTGAAAAGACCATAGCCTGAAAGGGCCAGGGTCTCCTGATGCATCTTGTGCCATCTCCAGTCATCCTGATGAATATCTGGCCACTGAATCCAGATGGAGGAGAAAGTGAGGCTGGTGACCTTGCACATCCTTCCCTCACTCAAATCAGAGACAACTGCATATCATGTCATCATTTCCCTGATGTCATGGTCCTCCTTGAGAATAAAGGACAAACACAACAACAATTGAAGGTTCAAGGGAAGAAGGTTTACTTAAAGAATCACAGAATTATGTAATTTCTTTGAATGCCAAGCTATTGCAGTTCAAGGTTATAGTTTTTGTTTATATTTGTTTTGTTTTGTTTTTGTTTAATTGCTGTGTCACATTGTTAGTTCAAATTAAGCTTGATCAAGTTAAAGCCCCTCTGCTAATAGAGTTGTTTGGTTGGGCTGGGGCTTTACCTCATTAAATGTGCTTTAATGCAAAATAAAGATCGTTACTGGATAGGCCAGTATTGAAGGTTCAAGGGATGAGGGTTTGGTTAAAGAATCACAGAATTACCTAATTTCTGAGTTGGAAGGATTTCAGATGGCATCTTGTCCAAATCACATACAAAAGGAATCTCTACTTTAGCTTATCTGACAAATGGTCATCCAATCTCTACTTGAAGACCTCCAAGGAGTGGGGGTGGGGGTTTGAGGGGACAAGGAGAGACCCATAAACCATTAAGGAACCCCATTTCACTTTTGGAATGGTAGAACAAGGTTTTCATTGCCAGGAAGCAGCACACTGAAAAAAAATCACCTGCTTGGATTGAAGAGGAAGAGTAGACCAAAAAAATGATAACAGATGTCTACATATGTATCTCATAGCAAAGACAAGAAGAACTATAATGAGCATAGTGGGCAAAACATGGGGAAGATGAAAGTGATCGCAATGTAAAAGCCCATTGGTTTTTTTTTTAAGCTCATTCTTACGGATGTAAGACATAATGGAAGAACTGCATATATTAAGTATTTTAAGGCCAACATTTATCTGAAGCTCTTCGGTTTTCCTTGCTCTAGAGTTTCTGGGTACAGGATAAAGTTTTCTGATTCTGACCCCATTACTTTCTGGCCCCAAGGGCCATGACTATTGATAAGTCAAATGCCAACCATAAAACATAGTCAAGTCAATTCTGTTTCATCTATTAATGATGCAGTTGATTTTTAAAATGTTAATGCTAGACTTTACATTTACAACCAAATCTCACAATCCAGTTTTCAAGAACATTTTCTTAAAAATAAGATCTGCCTCTCTTTTGGAAAACAAATGTATGAATACTTGTATTGAGAAAACAAACAAAAGTCACCTTTGTTTAACTTGAATTCATGCTGACAACCTATGCAAACATCCACTTAAGTTGGAAAGCAACATTTGATTGCATTGATCCATAAAATTTACATAACCATCACCACAAATGTCTTTTTAGGGGTGGAGAGTCACCATATTTTTAGAAACTCTGTTTTAATAGTTACCAACACATAATCATGACACCATATGGGCTAGCATATTATTTGTTTGAAGGAGACTATTTACATGAACTTGGCACACAGCTCTCCAGCATTATGTGAATTAGCTTTGAATGTATTAGACCTGGTTTAGCTTGTGACCCAGACCAGTGCCTAATTACACCATATAAAAAGTTAAGTATGTACTGAAGTGTATAAGATAGGAAGCCTGGGCAGTGTAACTCCCCTGTAATATTTTCCCAGCTACAAGCACTGCACAGTTGTTCTGTCCTGATTCTGTGGTGAACTTCATAATTATACATTTGGTGCTGCTGAGACAACCAGTGTGTAATTAGACAGTTCAAGTACAATGGCACTGGTTACTGTTCAAATCCATGTAACTACATGGGATTAAAATGTATTTAACACTAATTACATAGAAACGCAATAGAACCTATTGCTCTTTTTATCCAGAATCTTAAAGTTGCAGGTATAATCTTTCATATTCCTATGTACATCTATCTTCTCTATGTAGTATTTCTTTATATGCTGGTTTACTTCATGCATTATTTTGTCTTTTTTAGATACCCGCATGATAAAAATTATGCAACAAAGTGAATAACATATATTATGGCTAAATCTTGGGAATATATTACAAATTTAATGCCTATTCTTTCAAAGGTTTTTTAGTAGTGATACTTTCGTTGCTTCTGCATTTGAGCATGCGACCCCATATATATTTATTTACTCAGTTATAAATTACATACATGTGCTACCAACATAATGATATACATTATACAATTTGTATAAAACCAAAAATTTAAAAAGAATGAGATAAAGATAAAATAACATTTTATCCTAAAGTCAATAATCTCATTCTCTTTCATCTCACTATCCAATCAGTTGTGAAAGTTTATGATTCCTCCTATAAAACATCTCTCACTTTTATCTCTTTTTCACTCACATAGCCACCACCTTAATTACCTCTCTTAAAACTGTGGGTATGATTATGGCACTTCTATTCAGTAAAATACAATGCTATGAGAGAGACTGAGAACTCTAAGGTTATAAATCTGGGTGACTAAAAGTATGGTGGTGCCCTGGACAGTAACAGAGAAGTTTATAAAAGGTGTGTGTTTGGTGGCAGATAGAATGTAATAAGATCTGTGGTGCATATTCCAAATCACCTATA
Source organism: Phalanger gymnotis (assembly GCA_028646595.1). Classification (NCBI taxonomy): domain Eukaryota; kingdom Metazoa; phylum Chordata; class Mammalia; order Diprotodontia; family Phalangeridae; genus Phalanger; species Phalanger gymnotis. Next base: position 684,377,135 of record CM053622.1, on the reverse strand, counting down.
CACGCTCATCCTGTGTAATTCACTATATAATTTACACAATGAAAAATAGGAAGATGAATGGCGCTCTTACTCATTGGTCCCTGGTGCTGAGCTAGAGATCTCCCTTCAAGGGGCATCTGCCTCACCCAGGAGCTAATCTGGGATGTTGAATAGAGCTATTTTAAGGGGGAAGAGAGGGAGGAAAAGGTTAATATATCTTCATTGCTGATGTCTGTAATCATTCTTATCTCAGAGCACAAATGCATAGTACAGAAGGGGTGAAGTTGTACATTTGTGAAGTGAGGAGAAGCTAGCATGGAATTAATTTCGTGGTAACTTTTTAATGAAACATGTCCGGTTTCTGGGATTTGTCCTTCTAGCCTCCTGTCAACACACCTAAAGATAATGCATCAATGTGAATGTATTTGGCAATGTGAATAAAAGGAATTTTGTGACCAAAAAGTTCTATGTTTAACATCTTTATCATTATCAGCATCACCATCATGAATTTCACGATCATTCCCATAACAGCACAGGCTATCTATATGTGATAAGCTATAGGCCAGTGAGCTTCACTTCTATACTTGGGAAAAGTGTAGAATGGATAATTAAAGAGATGGTTGTTGAATATCCAGAGAGGGAAGCAGGAATGAACAGAGCCATCATGACTTTATCAAGAGTAGGTTGTGCCAAACTTATCTTGGGATCTGCCCTACCCCTGGCCTCCTCTTTGGAACAAGATTACTAAACTAGCACAGGAAAAATATTGAAGAAAGATCAAATTTATTCTTTTTGTCCCCAGATGATAGAACAAATAATAATGTGTGGAAGTTGAAGAGGAAAAAAATAGACAGAGATAGATAGGTAGACAGAAAGAGATAGTTCACCTAGATTTTAATCTATATAATAGAATTAATAGGCATATTAACAGTAATGTGTGGCAGTTGTAGAGATGAAATATAGTTTACCTAAACTTCAATGAAACTTTTGATAAAGTATCACATAATATTATTGTGTAGAAGATGGAGAGATATGGATTAGACAGAAATACAATCAGATGTATTCATAATTGGAGGGATGGCTGAATTGAATAAATAGTTCTTAATGAATCCATATCAACATGAAAAGAAGTCTCCAGTGGAGTTCCCTAGGGATCTATGCTGTTTAACAGTTTGATCAATGACTAGGATAAGGATATAGATGCTATGCTTGTCAAATTTGCTGATAACATAAAGCTATGAGGGATAGCTAACATATTGGATAATGAAATCAAGATATAGAAATTTGATAAGTTAAGGCATTGGGTTGAATCTAATAAGATGGAATTTAATATATATGTATATATATATATATGCACACACACATGCACACACACACACATATATAAGTATATATATACATACATACATATATATATATATATATATAGAGAGAGAGAGAGAGAGAGAGAGAGAGAGAGAGAGAGAGAAAGAGAGAGAGTGTGTGTTGAACTTATGTACAAATACCCCCAACAGCTTTAAAAGTATAATACGACCCCACCAACCAGAGAAAGATCTCTGCCCCCTTCCCCTGGTCCCTCAAGCTTCCCAGAGGGACTTGGTCTTAAGTCTACCCTCCCCAGAGGTGATGGGGAGCAGAGACAGCAGAGAGGGAAGGCAGCCCATTCAGTCTCATTCCCTTGCTTCTTCCGCCCATAGCCCCCTCTCCATCTCCAGCCATGGCTGAAGGCTTTAACTTTGCACACTTTGGGGCCACGATTGTGTTGTTGCGTATTAAAGAAGCTGAATAAAGCAAGTGGGTCTCCAAGGGGAAAAAAAGTATAATATGAATGAGGCATCGTTAGACAAGTTTTTTGTTTCTCCTGAGAAAAGATATAGGGGCTTTAGAAGACCAAAAGATCGATTATAATAAGTAATGCGATATGACAGCACAAAACGCTAGTGAGATTTGGGGCTGCATTGAAGGGCACAGATTCCAAGAATGGGGAGAAGATAGTTTAATTACATTCTGCTCCCATCAGACATTATCTGGAATACTGTGTTCAGTTCCCATGCACTATCTGGTTCAAGAAAGACATTGATAATCTGGACAGTGTCTAAATGAGGACACACAAGATAGCTTTGAGTTCATGATATATGAATACCAGGTAAAGAACCTGAGCATATTTAGACAGAAGAAAAAAGGACTCACGCATAACATGAAAATGGCTTTCAAGTATTTGAATGGCTATGCTATGGAAGGATTCAACTTGTTCTCTTTGTCCCCAGAGGGCTGAACAAAAACAATGTGTGGAAGTGGTAGAGGCAAAATTTGACTTACTTTAAAAAATGCCAGAAAAAAAGGAGTTGTTTAAAATTTGAATGGACTACCTACACAGGTGATTGGTTCCCTCTCCTTAGCTGTCTTGAGGCAGAAGCTGAATGATCATTAGGTAGAAATGTCATAGTAGGGATTCCTTTTGTGTATACATTACGTAAGATGATCTCTAGTCTAACTCTCAGATTCCAAGATTCTGTGATTGTGCCTATCCTCACTATCACCACTAGGCATTTTGTAAAGTGTCATGTAGTCATTTTGGCTTATATAAGGAAGAACTTTAATTTGCTCCTTTCTTTCCAGTGGATAATGATCTAATCTCTATACTCCTGCCACTGTGCTTTCTGTAACACATTGTATCTGTCTGATACTATCTTTTTCTATCTATGTATCTATCTATGTATTTGTCTATCATCTATGTACACATGTATATTAACAATAAACACACATACACATTATACGCATGTATACATATATGCATGTATTATATATATATATTATACATATAAATATACACATACCTGTGTGTGTATTTGTTTTCTAGACTTGTGTATCATATCTCCCTATAAATTTTAAGTGTCATGAGGCCAGGGAATCATTAAAGAATAATTATTTTTGAATACGTTATTGTTCAGGGAGGTGTCTGATTCAAGCCAGTCCCTTGATAGTTTGTTTTATACAAAAACAAAATGAGACTCTTGTAAGTCATTCAACAGTTAACAAAAATAAATTTATTCAGATGTAGCAGGAAAATACTTAACAAGGAGAGACACCGAGGAGATCTCAAAATGATTCAACTGAACCAAGTTTCTTTGTGTGATATATCCATTGTGATCCACCAGGCAAGCCTCAGAGCCCCTGGGACTTCTGGCTGCTTTGTACCTGGTGGATGACAAAGTGACATAAATTATCTGAGGCCTTATTCCTTTGAGTTAACTACAGTAATGCAGGTGTAATCAATAATATCTGTTAATAGAAAGAGAATTTTTGGTTTTTAATGCAAATATACTCTCGAATTAACATTGGACCAGCTCAGTAATGAGGAGGAACTACAGAAAGATCCCAATTTTATCTCCTTCAGTGCCAAGTATAGTGCTTTGCACATGAATGTATGACTTGAATGTCCTCCACCACCACCACCACTACCAGGTATTTAATAAATTGTTGCATGTATGTACTTTATTAATTATACTTAATTGTCCTTGGCAGCAGGATTGGTTTAAGGAAAATATCCTACCAGAGCCTCACTCTATAGGAATTATTTTAGAACAATTATACTAATGATGAGGCACATACTATGTCTATATATGTATGTATATTATGTATAAATAGAATAATATAGGAGGCAGCTAGGCAATTCAGTAGATAGAGCTCTGGGCTTGGAGTCAGGAAGACTTGAGTTCAAATCCGGCCTCAGACATTTACTAGCTGTGTGACCCTGGGAAAGTCACTTAGTCTCTGTTTGTCTTAAACCATTGAAGAAAGTGGCAAACGAATCCAGTATCTTTGCCAAGAAAGCCCTATGGTCAGTGTGGTCCACAGGGTCACAAAGAGTTGGACATGTGTGAATGACTGAACAATAGCAACAACAGTAATGAATACCACAGAGCTATTAAACTGATATCAATACTAAATTACAGTCCAAAGATAAAGCAATCATAGCAGAGGAAGAAGTGTTGGAATTTAACTACATGGGGATGAAGGAGATTTACAACTCTATAACCACACTATTCAAGCAAAGAGAAACATGCCCCTCGATGACATCCTTTACCATGTATTGAGCCTCCAATGGATATGGTGGCTGTATATCTTGAATTAAAAATTAGGATGGCTGCATTGAAAAAGGATGTTCTTTATACATATATAAAAGTACACTTTCTGAGCTTGAAATCATCACCGTCCTGGATTTTCTGGTCCTGAGATGTTTACTAAGTCAATTCGATAATCATTTCTTAAGGACTTTATTCAAGTTTTAATTCAATTTCACCCTCTAAATTCAAATTCACCCTTTTATATTCAATTGTGCTTGACAGTGGTAATGCAGACAATGTGAAAATCAGTCCCTGACCTCAAGAAGTGTACAGTCTACTAGGGAGATTCAATATTTACATACATTAATGAATATAGGTTCACTTGAAGAGGAAGCACCAATATGGACAATGAGTTTTAGGGATAGGATTCCCTCTAATTGCTTGCTCCTTAATCAAACATCTTCATTTCCTGTTTTGCTCATCCTTAGTATTATTCTCAGATCTTTAAGACAACCATACAAATAATTTTATCAACTTTTAAATTATCTTCCTGGATATTTTTTTTATCACCCAGTGCCATGTAAGTCCTAGAGGGATAGAAGAAGGAGGAAATAGAAGTGTTTTTTAAGTACCTACTATGTTTTGAGTACTGTGCTAAGCACTTTTCAAATATCTCATTTGTTCCTGTCAAAAACCTTGGCACGTAGATGGTATTATTATTCCCCTTTTACAGATGAGCAGACTGAGGCAGAGAGTGAGGTTAAGTGACTTGCCCAGGGTCACATAGATAATGAGTAGCCTAGGGACAGGTAACCATATCTTTTCTTCATTTTTTTAAAATCTCTTCAATCTCAGCACTCAGTAAATATTGACCAGTAGACTGAATATGATAGTACCATGAAAAGTTTGAAAGAGTAATGTAGCAATTTTTCTTTTCCTTCACTTCAGTAGCCAACCTCCTCAAGAACTGTATTTCCATTTCCCCTTAGATGCCGTGTCGAAATAGTGGAAAAATCCTGGGCTTTTAATCAGATTACTGTGTTCAGTCCCCAGCTCTGCCACTTACTAGTTGTATCTCCCCCTTTAGAAAGCTGATATATATACCTCACTTTAAAACATCCTTAAAGAGTTATCGTAAAGAAGGTCTTTTGTGGTGTGCTTTATAGAGATTAACTATTTTTATTACTAGTAATAATAAAGATTTTTTTTTTCTATTCACTCAGTTCAATTCTTGCCATTTTGTTCTCATGGACACGAGAAGCCCAATGCCCTTCCATTTCATCAGGAATACGAAGTGCACTGTCATTTAGGACTCAACCCCTTCTACAAATCATACTTGGTGGAAGGAGAATGTTAGGACCACCAGAATAGCCAATGCTTTGGCTTGGCAGTTGGTTATAATTGGCAAACCATTATTGAGTTAATTACACCTAGAGAGCTTATTAACTGAAAGGATGACCACATATATTCTCTGATGACTTTATCTCCTCTTCTTGAGGAGATACCTCTATGATTTCACCATCTAGTGATGCTTGTTACACGATATCTGTCAGATGGTATGTTTCTATGTAAATGTGAGAAAAATGCTAAATCTCATGGAAAAAGGGCTTTTTGTGGCTGTTTGACCACTGGATTACCTGAACATAGGATTCTGTGATGCTGATCTCATATTAATACTTACTAGCATTTATATAAGGATGAAAATTTGTAACATACTTTTCCTCCATGATCTCATTTGATTCTTACCAAAAAATCCTATGAGGTAGGTTTGATAGTAATTATTCTCATTTTATAGATGAGGAAACTGAAGCTAATTCAGATAAACTGACTTTTGCCCATGGTCACCCTGTTAGAAAGTATTAAAAGAAGGATTAGAATCCAGTGCTTTCTGACTCTGGTTCCATAACTCAATCTACAAATGGCCCTGCCTCTCATAGTAGGTACCTTAGAAATATTTGATTAATCAAATCTTTACATCTGTATTATTTCTGTTGGGTGCTAGGTTATTAAACAAAGGATTTATTCTATTGTAAACCCTGTGCTTTGCAGGTCACCAAATTTCTTTTACTAGTCTTAGAGATAGTTACCAAAAGACTCTTCCTTCTCCTTAACAAACTGGAATAAAAGTATCTTGTAATATATCCATTAGTCAGGTGTGATTTGATTTGAGTTAACTAGTAATAAAGAGCGGAATAGAAAATAGGTTTCAGTGTGGAGTGTCTGTGCTTAGACTACTAATGAGTCATTATTTGGTCCAAATTGCCTATATATAGAAAAAAAATAACTGAGAGCATGCTGCTGACAATATCTTGTTCATATCAAGACAGAGCTGCCATCATTGTACCATTGGGCGTTTCTAGAATTTTGCTGGGGAACAACAGCATTTATATCATTTATGTGATGTTGAGAGGCTGCTATCTACTTCATAATTTTGAAATTAGTCATTCAGTTGATAAACATTAAGTGGCTATTATGTACCACATACTTTACTAAGCACTGGTAATATAGAGAAAAATAAAGGATAGTTTGTGCTCTCAAGGAGTTCACAGTCCAGTGGAACCAAGACTTATCTGATCTCTGCCATTTTGTTGCCAAGACTAAAGTGGAGGACAGTTGGTACATGCTTTCCTGTTTGTAGATGATTGTGCCCTCAATGCAACCTCTGAAGCTCAGATGCAACAAACTTTGGATCAGTTCTCTGCTGCTTGTGCTAATTTTGGCCTAACAACACCAAGAAAACACAGGTGCTTCATTAGGCAGCACCACACCATCTCTACATGGAACCATCAGGTACAGAAAATAGAGAAGTTTTAAATACTGTGGAGAAGTTCACTTACTTTGTCAGTATATCTTTCAGAGATGTACACACTAATAATAAGATTGACGTACTCATGTCCAAAACTAGCTCAGTATTTGGGAGGCTCCAAAGGAAACCCTGGGAGAGAAGAGGCATTAGACCGACTACCAAACTGAAGGTCTACTGAGCCGTTGTTCTGATTTCACTGATGCCTGTGAAACCTGGACAGTATACCAGGACCATGCCAGGAAACTCAATCGTTTGCATTTGAGTCGTCTTAGGAAGATTCTTAAGATCACCTGGAAGATTAAGGTACCAGACACCAAGGTCCTTCCTTGAACTAAACTGCCAAGTGTTTAAAGTCCACTGCAGAGATTGCCACTCAGATGGGCTGGCCATATTGTTCAAATGCAAAAAGTATGTTTGCCAAAATCTTTTATGGAGAACTCACACAAGGCAAGTTCTCAGGCAGAGGTCAGAAGAAGTGACACAAGGACACTCTCAAGATCTCTCTGAAGAACTTTGGAATTGATTGTGCAGTATGGCTGACCCCAGCGCAGGATCACCCATTACAATGTACCCTCATCAAAGAGGGTGCTGTGCTCTATGAGCAAAGCAGAATTGCAGTAGCGCAAAAGAAATATGGCATGAGAAAATTTAGAGAATCCACAGCAAATGTTGACATGGCCTATTTGTGCCCAACCTGTAGTAGAGCATTCTGACCTCATATTGGTCTGATCAGCCGCAGTTGGACACACTGTACCTTGACTCAAATAGTGATGTCATTTTTGTTCTCTTTGAGAATAAAGGACAAGAACCAACCAGTCATTTTTAGTAGGATAGAAGTTAGAAAATTGTCTAACATGCTAGTTATGCAAATGTTTATATAAGACACTATATTATCTATGTCATATTATCTATGTCATAAACTGTCACATACTATTAGAGAAATACGTGAAATGTTGACTCACTAGGTTAGAACATCATGAAAAAGAGTCTGAGGATAGTATATGAGTGAGCCTTCTCCCATCATTTTTTATCTCCCTTTCTTCTAACCACATCTTTAATTCCAGCTAGCCATCTTGCAACTGTGTGCCATTGGTCTTAATGAAGAAGGTAAAAGAATTTGACTGAATAAAAACAAGTCCATCTCTTCCTCTGAAGAAATGACTGAGTGTAATATTTCCATTTGTTATCAAGGACTTGAGTGAGGTGACCAGCACAGGCCTTCTTATGGATTTGGGAAATTTCATTGATACCTCATTTTCTTCCTTAATTCTGCACTGACTCATGATTTTTGCAACTTATAAAACAACTACACAAACAATAGATAAGTCACATGGGCATTACTAGATGTGTGTGTGTGTGTGTGTGTGTGTGTGTGTGTGTGTGAGAGAGAGAGAGAGAGAGAGAGAGAGAGAGAGAGAGAGAGAGAGAGAGAGAGCTGTGTTAATGACTCTGTTGTGTTTACTTACCCTTGTGATTGGAAAGTACTTTGCTGATGACATTGTTCCCAGAGCTTCATTAAAAAGGGTAATGAGTTCGAAGTAGCCATCTCTCCCTATAGGTAATTCCTGACCAAGTCTCTGGACACATCAGACTCTTTGAAGATCATTTTAGAGATCTCTTATCTGATTTTGGCTTCTCGTATCTCATTTCAAGGTAAAGATGGACTCATATAGTCACGTCTATTCAAACAGTTGGCTCTTCCTTACTGTGCTTTTGATATATTTCTCTGATTTTACAATCTTCAAAGGTTATATAAGCTCTGTCTCTTTGATGACCTGCTTCTAGTCTTATGGTATTTATAGTTTGTTTCTGTTATTGCCACTATCTTTTACAAATGCATTATATATATATTCAATCTCTAACATAATAGTCTGTTTCCTGATAGAACAATAATTCATTTTATTCAAATAACTTGAAAATAGCTGGCCAATAAATTTTACTCAGTGTTAATTTATGACCTTATATAGTATTTTTATTCTAATCTTGAATCCCAAGTTTACTTTAAAAAATTTATTGCTATAATAGCTATCATTTATGTAACATGTTCAGATTTGCAGAGTGCTTTACATGCTATATCATTTGATCTGCACCCAGTAAAGCACGGACTATTTTTAGCCCTACTTTACAACTGAAGAAGCTGAGGCAGACAGAAGTTAAATGACTTGCCAGGACTCAACTGCTAGTAAGAATTTGAGGCAAAATTCACACTCGTGTGTTCCTGATTCCAAACTTAGCCCTCTATCCCCCTAGCTGCAAGAGATATTTATCAAAGAAACCTTTTACTAATGTTGTTTTTACATCAACTACATTTCCTAAATTATCGCTTGTCGCTTCACCTTCCCAGAAAGCCAACTCTTACTACAAAGAATAAAAAAGAAGGGGAGAGTTCATCAAAACTAACTTACGTGTCAAACATTATGTTCAATATTCCACACCTTCAGCTTCTCACCTATGTAAAGAAGAATGGGAGGTAGGTAACAGTGACTTCTCATATTTGTTCTTTGGGAAGAAATTTGGTCGTCATAATTTCACAGCAATTCAATTTATTGTTATTTTTCTTTCCCTTTGCATTGTTACAGTCATTGTAAATATTGTTTTCCTTGTTCTTCATTTTGTATCAAATCATATAAACTTTCTCAACACTTCTCTGTGTTCATCAGAACCATAATTTCTTACAGCATGTTAAGCCATTACATGCGCATATACCAACTATTTTTTAGCTCTTCCAAATTGATGGTTATCTACTTTGTTTGCAATTCTTAAGGATTACAAAAATGCTACTATAAATATTTTTGTCTTTACGAAACCTTTCATTTTGCCATTGATTTTCTTGGAGTATATATACCTAGACCCATATACCCTGGGTCAAATGTTTGGAACATTTTAGTTACTTTCTTTGTATAATTTCAAATTGCTTTCCATAATGGTTAAAAAGTTAAAAGCTCCATAAATGATGCATTCATTAAGGGGATTTGTTCTGTGAAGTTTGGATTCAGTTAAAGGGCCATAGGTGAGGATCTAAAGGGCCCAATATGGCCTTGAGGCTGAAGGTTCCCCATCTCTGCATTAGGAGAATCGTAAAAGACCACCAAAATATAGCTATGTCTTCTCTTTCTCTTTCTCTCTCTCTTCTCTATTTGGGAACATTTCTTTCCTTAATTTCACTTGGGTCAATTTGTTAGCTAACCTCATGTTCGTTATTGTGTATTGTGTGAGAACTGCTTGTTAAAGTGGCTTGAGGTTTTTGCAAAGACAGAACCATCTGAATGGCAGGAATGAGGAGAAGGAGCAATTCTTGTGAAGCATAAGGATTTAGGACTGATATCTTCTTCAAACTAAGACCTCCCTTTTGGAAACCGTCATTCTGATGGATCACAAAAGGAAAAGATACACAGGACAAGCTTTCTCCGTTTAGCTGGTATACATAATGTAACCACTAACTTCAGATCCATAGAGACATTCAAATGGTTGGGCTCTTGAAACCTGTATAATACCAACATCTGCAGTGTGCTTTATGTGAGGGTGAGGTATTTTTAGAAACCCTTTACATATGGGGACACTTCATAGAGTGGCAAATAATTTGGATTCTGTCAAAAAGAAACCATTGGTATGAAATTAGTGGAAAGCTCTTTAGTATTTCATGAATGAGTTGCTCCTGATATATTTGATTTGGGGTGTCTTCCAACTCAGTGTAGCTTCTTATTATACTCTAGAAAAAGTTAAATAGGCACTAAACTAAGTGATATGGAAAACATATACACTATTAACATCAGCCCACTTTAAGCACAACAAGGAAATTCTGTCCTTAGAGAACTTGTTGCACCTGGGTTTAAAAACTTGATTGCTTAGGCTTTGGGGTGCAGCATCATTGATTCAGAACTGGGAAGGAGCATAGTGGTCATCTACTTCAACTACCTCATTTTAAACAGAAGAAACTAAAGCTGAGAAAGGCTAAATATTTCAGAAAGGTACAAAATGGTGGAGTAGGGATTTAAACCAAAGCTCTTAAGATGCCACATCCCATACTTGTTCCAGTAAACCATACTCCTCAAGAGCAAGTTGTTTCAAAAAGGCCTCGGATAATTAGGGAATTGGAATTTCAACATATGTCAGCAATATAACATAATCATCAATTAAAAACCCAAATGTGATCTTAGACTGGATGAACAAAAACATCAAGAAAAAAACCAAATATATATATATAGACACACATACATATATAGACACACACATATAAATACGTACATTATATATGTATGTTTGTATATATACATCTATGTATACATGCATGCGTGTGTACACATACACACATACATGCACACACATATATGCATGTGTATATATGTATGTATACACACACAAGCACACACACGTACACACACACACACACACACACACACACACACACACACACACCCTGCCTTTATTCACAGGTGTAACTAGGAATTCCAGCACTTAGACAAATTTAAATTGTTGTGAGTGTGGGAGGGGCGGGGAGGCATTTCCTAATTCATAGTTACTTCTTGAGTGATTGAGGTAGATTAGATACAGAGTATGATAGGATTTGAGGGCCTTGAAGAACTGGGAGCCTATCATGTTCAAAGAAGGTTAGGATTGGTATGGGAAGAAGACAAAGAGACAGGTACTGAAATTATTGGAGAGAAAGGAGAATGACCAAGATGTTGCTAGGTGGGGCAATGGATAGAGCCTTGGACATGGAATCAGGAAAACATGAGGTAAAATCTGGACTCAGATATAGGTTAAGTGTGTGACCTGGAACAATTTACTTAACTTTTGTCTGGGTTTTCTCACTTGCAAAATGGGGATAATGTAGAAGCTTCTCTGTGGTGATTGTAAGGACAATGTGAGATAATATTTGTAAAATGTTTTGAAGCCTTAAAGCACCAAACAAATGCTAATTATTATTATTAACAGGCACATGCAGCAGACACAGCAGAATGAGGGCTTAGCATTTTCCATTTTGGGTTCCAGGCCCCGGGATTTGTAGACATTACTGGCATCTAGTCTATTGAGGTTCTTTGGGAAAGAACTTTCTAATGTACTATTTTCCAGCAGCAAAGTTTGAGGCCATTTGGGTCATTGACCTCGCCTTCTAATCAGAAAGTCCTGAAGATTTCTTGCTGGTGCAGTTTCTGTGTGGAGATTGCAAATAGCTGGGGAGTTTTAGCAGTAATAGATTGAAAGACAGGGAGCTCCTTATTTTAAGTTTGTCATTCAACCATTTATGCAGCAATGTGGTGTTTTGGATTTCCTCTCTTGTGGGCGCTCATTCTGTTTTATCTCTGCCCCAGAGAGTTTGCAGTTAAGAGTTGTTCCAAGATTCTTTTGGGAAACGAATTGCTTGTTTCAATCTCAGCAGCAGACTGATGAGGCTGGGCTTTGAGTAATAAAATGAACAGCCTGCTCCTTTGAAATCCTTTTGTTCTAAATGTTGGCTTTTAAAGCTGCATTTGGTGTGCATCTACATGCCACAGCACCTCCGCCTATTTTTGAAGGTCAAAGCCCATGGTGATCTGGCATATTGCAGCACAGTGGATCTGAAGCTTGTTATTAAGCATTGATCTTATAAAAAGTATTGATGACTTGATGTTGAGCTTTTGTTGAGTTTTTTTAAAAAATTTTTATTTTTAGTTTGCAACTCACGGTTCTACATAATTTTGAGTTCCAGATTTTCTTCCCTCCCTTCCCTCCTCCCTCCCCAAGACGGCATGAAGTCTCATATAATTTCCACGTATAACTTGGCATTGATTTACACTCTAGTCAAGTTGTGGAGAAGAATTATGACCAATGGAATGAATCATGAGAAAGAAGAAACAGAACCAAAAAAAACCAAAAACCAAAAACCAAAACACAACCCAACAACAAATACAAAAGAGAGAAAAAAAAAAGGTAGGGGAGAAAAAGGCAAGCATGAAGTGTGCCTCGATCTACATTCATACTTCATAGTTCCTTTTCTGGATGTAGATAGCACTCTCCATTGTGAGTCCCTTGGAGCTGTCTCTGCATATTGTGTTGCTGAGAAGAGCAAAGTCTGTCAGGGTTAGTCATCACAGAATCTATATATCTGTGGTTGTGTATAATGTTCTCCTGGCTCTGCTCC
>CM053622.1:684336111-684363662 GCA_028646595.1 Phalanger gymnotis | reverse complement strand
GAGGCTGAAATACTTCATCACGGCATAACTGAATAGCATAGTAGATGAGAATGCCGAGGGGAAGGGAAATGGGGCTAATACATAGAAGAGAAGAGGGACTTGCTGGGAAAGGTTTCATTCAGGAATTCATTGATTTATTCATTTAGCATTTCTTTACTACCTACTATGTGCCAAGTACTATATTAGGCACTGGGGATACAAAGACAAGAATTAAATATCCTGTCCTCAAGAACCTAACTTCCAATTGAAGGGCATGGGGGTGGGGTATGTTTTCTAAGGTGACATTTTATCCAAGGTTTGTATTCATTTTTGGAAAAACAATCAATAGATTATGACTATCTCTTCAGATAGCCAAACATGGTCTGTAACTATTCAAATATCCTATGCATTCATCACAGGAAGTTGTAAAATTTCCTTTATGACTATGGGAAAATGACTTTTCATCTCTGAGCCTCAGTTGCCTCATTTATGAAGTGACTATTTGATTATTGTGGTCCCTTTGTCTATAGAGACTATTACATTGGCATCTCTTGCTTCCCCTTCCTCAGTCACTGTGGCTGCATGCTCAGTTAATGGGAAATCCCTATCGCATTCTTGCTGTCCATTGTTAGTTCTCTCAGGTTTAATCAGATATTAGTACCACATTGGCCTGCAACAATGTAAATACTTGTACTGCAATTTCCTTCATAAGTCCGCAGTCATTTCCTAGAAACTCAACACTGTTGTAGAGGCAACCAATTACATATTGATTTAATGGTCCCTAAAATCAGCTCCCAACTGGTTGTTATAGTGTCAAAGAAGATTGCCAAATAAGTAACTGATTTCTTTTTGAAATAAATATGCTTATTAATAGCCTTTTCACAGGAAGTCATGAATATGGAACCCATGGTGTTTACAGTTTGATATGTTATTATGTGTGGATTAGGTAGCCACACAGGATAGAGAGGATGGCAACAGGTTATAGAAGTGAGATGTTGCTGACTGGTACTCCATCTTTCTGTAAAAGATGAGTGCCTTTCAGGGTCTAAGTGACATGCCAATTTTTTTCCAGATAGTTATGGGGTTACCATAGTGATAATTACATAAGACCTAAGTTTCTATGAAACCATCTGGAGGAATAGAAATATATTTTTTAAAATCATTATACTGCTGGTATATTATTTGTAGACAGTTAAAAATGGCCTGGGTTTGTGGGTGTTTGATGTTCTTGTCATGTGATTAGACTGAAAAGAAAAATAATAAAAGACCTGGATTCTCCCAACATATTCTTTACAGAATCCATTACATCAAGGAATAGCCCTTGCTGTACCTCCAACGATAAACAAATGCTCAAACAAAAGTACCTTTAGAAAAACTCTCAGCATCTGAGGGCAATGATCCCTTACTTCTTGGGTGCTCAAACATTCCTTTATATCTTCTCAGATACTCTACTTAGATGTAGAACTAGCTGCTTCTATGACCACTGGAAGGCCAATTTTTTAAGCCTACTTGAATAGTATAGATTTTTTTGGTTTTATTTTTTAATAGGAAACTAGAAGTGGGATGGAGAGAAAATAAATTCTTGCTAATTGAAAAATTAAATAAAATGAAAACAAAAGTATTCTAGAAGTGGTTAAGTGTCAGTGGTGAGGCAAACATCTGATGTAGGCCCAAAGTTGATAATCAGGTTGATTTTCAAATGGATCTAATTCAATTTAAGCTAGGGTGAGAAATGCTAATTTTCCTAAATCATCTAACACTTAAAAGGAAATGAGAACCAATGATCTTTAATAATTCATCCTTGGTGTTACAACTCAGAAGTAGAAGACCCAGCATTCATACCCAAGTCCTCTGGTTCAAAATCAAGTGATCTAGTACACCATTCTCTACTATGGAATACATACAAACGTTAGTTACTTTTGATTACTGATTTTTTTGACTGCTCCTGTTGGAAAGAAATTTGAGGAAAGTATAGCTTAGTGACATATTCAGTAACAAGGTCATAGGAATGGGAATTTGTGTCTGACCTCAAAAAGCTAGTAGAAAATGCTGCATAAGAAGAATGCAGAATATTACCAAGGATTACTTTCAGCTGAAGATCCTTATTTACAATATTACAGAATTAAATCTTTAAGGATTCTATGGTCCTTAGAGATAACTTCTTTCAACTCCTTCTTTTTATAGATGAGGAAACTGAGGCCAAGATCGATTAAGAGAATTGCCTAAGGGCATAGCCTACAAAGTAGCTCAGCTGGGATTTAAACAGGTCTAAATTCAACACTCTTTCAATGATTTAATGTTTCATGATCATTTATTCACTTGAGACTATACTCTTTGAATTCACTGTTAATTTTTTTAATTTCCAAATCCAATGGCCTTTTCTTAATCCTTATCCATCTTAGCCTCCCTGTAATTTTTGACATTGTCAATCCCCTTTTCCTCTTCTATTCTCTCTCTACTCAAGGTTTTTGTGACAGTGTGATCTCCTGATTATCCTCCTACATGTCTGACTGCTCCTTGTTAGTTGAGCTTGCCAGATCCTCACTCATTCACTCTCAATTACTGTGGACTTTATTTAGAGATTTTTCTTGAGCCTTATTCTCTTCTCCTATATGAGGGGTCCTTAACCAGGGGCTTACAAGCTCCCTCTAAGATATCTACAGATAAATTTCAAAGCATCTATAAACTTGCATAGAAAAAATACATATTTATGTTATAATTGGTTTCCTTAGTAATCCTGTGTATTTTACTTCATGTATTTAAAAACATTATTCTGAGAAGGAATAGTTTTTACCACACAGTCAAAAGGACTTGTGGCAGATTTAAGAGCTTTGGTTGTATTTAATCTTGTTTGGGATTCTAATCATCTCCAATGGGTTTAATTATCATTTTTATACAGAGGCATATAGAGGATCTCAAACTCAATATGTACAGAAAAGAACTCAACTTTTCCATAAAACCTCACTGATTCCCAAATTTCTAATTATTATCAAAGATACCATCAGCTTTCCAGTCATCCTGGCCTAAAACCTGAGTATCATTCTCAATTTTATTTACTCTAAATATCCAAACTGTTATAAAATTTAACATTTCTTAGATGTGTCTACTTCTCTCCATTTACATAGTCACAGGCTATTAAAAAGGACACTATCTCTTTAAGGCCCTCTTTACAAGGAACAATTGATGAAAAGCAGAAAAAAAGTGTTTTGTGCAAAGGAAGAGATTTATATTGATTGTCAAATGATATGGGATATTGTCACTGTTAAGGATGAACATTTTGATATCTAAGTCATTTTGATTTCTAAGTAGAAAAAGAACTTTGTTTTAATACACACTGCTTTGTGTATGAAGAAAAATAGCTTTCAGATGGGATTTTGACATTTATGGAGAGAAAATGATCCATAGGGTGGAAGTAAGGATTTAGACATTGTTGCCAACAATGTGGAGTGACACCTTGTTTATGTGGGAACAGTTGAAGGTTATAAAGAGGTAGAGAAATATCTTTCATTTATTAAAAAAACTGCTGCAAAAAATCTTAAGTGTGAAGAAACATAGTTTCAAGGGCACAAAAGAGAGACACTACTAAATAGAGTGACAGAGAGCTGCAAAGTATAATGGTAGTTTGGCCAATTTTCATCTATGTTATATGAATTAAAGGTAAAAGTAAGAAAAGGAGAAGTTGTGAATATTTGGAGATGGAAGTATTATTTTAAAAAAGGAGTTTTCATTTGATACAAGAAATTTGGGGATTTGTGACTTTTTAAACTAAAAGATGCATCACTGAGAGGCAAGAGGCTCTGTTGATAAGGAAGAAAGGAAGGAAGGAAGAAAGAATGAAAGGAAAGAAGAACAAGAGAAAGAAAGAAGGAAGGAAGGAGGGAGGGAAAGAATGAGAGGAAGGAAAAAAGAAAGAGAAACAAAGAGGAAGGGAGGAAAGGAAGGAAGGGGAAAGAAAGACTGACAAAGAAGAGAAAGAAGGAAAGAGAAAATAAAGAAAGAAATGAGGAGAGAAGAAAAAAGAAGAAAGAAAGAAAGAAAAGAGAAAGATGAAAGAAGGAAGAAAGAAAGGAAAAAGAAAGATGAAAGAAGAAAGAAAAAAGAAAGGAACAAGGAAGAAAAAAGGAAGGAAGAAAAAAGAGAATGATGGGAAGTAGAGAGATTATCATAGCAGCAGCAGTAGCAGGAGAAGAGGAACCTTAGGAGAAATAAAGACACAGAAAAAAAGTTTGAAAAGCTGCTCCACTGAATTATGGCACTTAGAAACATTCATCTGAGAAGGCTTTGACTGAGTGATTTCTGAGTAGCTAGAGAGAACTGAATGTATTTACTGGTCATGATTTCCAGTAACAGCTATAATCCTGGCCTTCTATTAACCTCACCACTTAAAAATCCCAGGAAATCATTACAACTAGGATTAATGTATGCCAAAGGCTACCTGAGCTTCCTTGACCATTAGAGACAAAGATGTTCCTTCCCATTGGTCATGGTATATCAACCAAAAAATTGTAAATATTTATTGATTATGTGTCTACTATGTGCCTGGCACTGTGCTAAATTCTCTGGATACAAAGAAAGGTAAAAGACCATCCTCATTCTCAAGGAGCTCAGAGTCTAATGGGAAAGACATCATACGAACAACTGTATATGATAAGCTCTATATAAAATAATTTGAAGGTAATCAACAGTAGAAAGGCACTAGAATTGAGAAGGGATCAGGAAAGGCTTCATTTAGAGTACTTAATTTTAGCTGTAAGCCAAAAAAATTAAAAGAGAGAGATGAAGAGGGAGAAAGTTCCAGGCATGGATGATGTTGTTGTTGAGTCACTTCGGTTCTGTGTGACTCTTTGTGACTTTGTTTGGGGTTTTCTCGGCAAAGATACTGCTGTGGTTTGCCATTTCCTTTTTCAACTCATTATACAGATGAGGACCTGAGGCAAACAGGGTTAAATGCTGAGGCTGGGTTTGAACTCATGAGGATTAGTCTTCCTGATTCCAAGCCTAGTACTCTAACCATTGTACAAACTAGCTGCCTCTGCATGGAGACTATCCAGTGGGCAAGCTTAGAGGTGAGAGATGGAGTTTCTTGTCCCATGAATAACAAGGAGGCTTGTGTTACTGGATCATAGAATGTATGGAAGTGACAAAAGGGGTATAAGGTGTAAAAAGAATAGAAAGGAAGGGACGGTTATGAAGGATTTTGAATGCCAAACAAGACTTTTAAGTTCGATTTTGAAGGTGATAAGAACTACTCAAGTTTCTTGATTTGGGGATATTATGGAAAGTTCTATACCTTAGGAAGATCACTTTAAGAGCTGAATGGAGGGCAGAGCCAATATGGCAGCTGGAAAACAGGGACTTGCTTAAGCTTTCCCTCAAATCCCTTCAAACACCTGTAAAAATGGCCCTGAACAAGTTCTACAGCTATAGAACCCACAAAATAAGAGAGGGAAACAAGGCTCAAGCCCAAGACAGCCTGGATGGTCTCTGGGAATGATATATCTCACTGTGCTGTGAGCAGAGCACAGCCCAGCTTGGGCCATGCCAGGACCTATCAGAATGGTAGTTGGGCAGAGCAGGCCTTAGGGCCCTGAATCACTGAGCTGTGGCAATTACCAGACTTCTCAACACACAAATGCCAAAGATCATGGAGCAGGTCAGTGGGAAAACTGCTGGATCTGGGTGAGAGAAGTGTGCAGTTGGGCCCCAGCCCAGGGGGCAGCGGAGGTGGTGCAGCAGTGGCAGCAGCAGGAAGTTCCTGCAGTTGCTTCCAAAGTTCCAGTGGCAGCTGCTTCTGGCCTCAGGCCTACCTGGTGGGAAGAATAAAACAGCAGATCAGAGTAGGAATGCAGGGATTGCTTTGCTGGTGCACAGGCAAGGTTCTATTGCTTTGCCCTGCTTGGATCTGGGTCAAGGTCCTGGTTGGCAGTTCTTGGGGGAGGAGGAGTGCTGGTGTGGCAGAGCTTGTGGTGACAGTGGAGTAGAAGTAGCTCTGAAAACAGAAGCACAAGGCCCCTAAAGTTGGGACAAAGTATTCTCTACTATAAAAGCAGTCATACCCTGACAAAAAGCTCAAGGGTCAAGTAGTTGGCTGGGAATATTAGAAGGTAGGGCAAAAGGACTCAGACTCAGACTCAGACTACAGAATCTTTTTTTGATGAAAAAGACCATCAAAACATACTGCCAGAAGAAGTCAACAAAGTCAAAGAGCCCACATCAAAAGCATCTAAGAAAAATATGAATTGGTCACAGGCCATGGAATTGTGTTGGTAAGCAAAATGGGCTCTTAGCACTTAGTTCAACAAGTGCCCTTGAAAAGTTTGGCTTGTTTCCTTTGAGTAATTCAGTGTATTTCATTGAGCCTTACTAGGTGCTAAGCCCCAGGCCCCAACCCCTATTAGGTGTAAAACCTATGTGGGTGTGTCTTGGTAACTAAGGTGGGGCTAACTCAGGGGAGAGCCTAGTTTACAAATGAGTTTGAGTGATAGGTTTGAGACATCAGAGGCTCTTAGACCATGTGGGTTTAAGTCGCCTCTTTGTGACGGTTTTAGGTCACATGGGTGAGTCGCATGTGTGAAAAAGATATAAAACCAGGGATTGGCCTTCTCTTCTTTGGAGCTCTTTCCCACAGCAGTGGTGGCACGCGTGACTCTGGGCCAGCCCTTGTTCTGAGCTCCCGGGCTGAACCTAGATGTTGGTAACTATGAATTGTATTAGGTCTGTCTGTTTGTAATTTTTTAGGGCTCTCACTCGAGATGGTGTTGATACAGAGACTCTGGGCAGCTGTAGCTAAGGACCCTCCAGCTTGTAACCTGGATGCTGAGACTTTGTTAAACTCTAGTAACTATGTATTGGGATTTGAATCAGACAAGGTCTGTCTGTTGATGTTTGTACTTTGTTTGTATTTTGCTCTGAAGTTGAGTGTGCTGGTCTTTTCCCCCTGAACTAAGTGAATGATATTTGTATGCCGAATTAAAGTAAACTTGTCAACCCCCTCATGTAGATTTCCTTGGTTAAGCAGATCAAAAGAACCTGTGCTTTTGCAGCATGCTGGCAGCTTTTTGGGTGCTGGCTGTTGGTGGATCTTACACCCCCACAACAGCTGCTAGCTGGATTGTTGAAATAGGAATAGCTTAAAAAGGATTTGGAAAAGCAAGTTAGAGAAGTAGAGGCAAAACTGGGAAGAGAAATGAGAATGATGCAAGAAAATCATGGAAAACAAGTCAATGACTTGCTAAAGGAGACCCAAAAATACTGAAGAAAATAACACCTTAAAAAAAAGACTAATCCAAATGGCAAAAGAGCTCTAAAAGACAATGAGGGGAAGAATGCCTTAAAAGGTAGAATTAGCCAAATGGAAGGAGGTCCAAAAGACCACTGAAGAAAAAAAAAACCATCTTAAAAATTAGATTGGAGCAAGTGGAAGCTAGTGACTTTATGAGAAATCAAGAAATTATAAAACAGAACCAAAAGAATGAAAAAAATGGAAGACAATGTGAAATATCTCATTGGAAAAACCACTGACCTGGAGAATAAATCCAGGAGAGATGATTTAAAAATCACTGGACTACCTGAAAGCCATGATCAAAAAAGAACCTAGACATCATCTTTTGAGAAATTATCAAGGAAAACTGCCCTGCTATTCTAGAACCGGATAGCAAAATAGAAATTAGAAGTATCCACCGATCACCTCTTGGAAAAGATCCTCAAAAAAAAAAAACTCCTAGGAATATCATACCAAATTCCAGGGTTCCCAGGTCAAGGAGAAAATACTGCAAGCAGCCAGAAAGAAACAATTCAAGTATTGTGGAAACACAGTCAGGATAACACAAGATCTAGCAGCTTCTACATTAAGGGATCAAAGGGCTTGGAATATGATATTATGGAGGTCAAAGGAGTTGGGATTAAAACCGAGAATCACTTACCCAGCAAAACTGAGTGTAATACTCCAAGGCAAAATATGGATTTTCAGTAAAATAAAGGACTTTCAAGCTTTCTCAATGAAAAGACTACAGCTGAATAAGAAATTTGACTTTCAAACACAAGAATCAAGAGAAGCATGAAAAGGTAAACAAGAAAGAGAAATCATAAGGGACTTACTAAAATTGAACTGTTTTGTTTCCATTCCTACAAGGAAAGTTGATGTTTGTTACTTATGAGACCTTTGTTGATATTAGGGTAGTTGAATGGAATACACATATATAGAGACAGAGGGCCCAGGGTCAGTTGAATATGAAGGGATGATATCTAAAAAAAATAAAATAAAATCAAGGGGTGAGAGAGGAATATATCGGTAGAAGGAGGCAGAGATAGATAGAATGGGGTAAACTATCTCACATAAAAGTGGCAAGAAAAAGCAGTTCTATTGGAAGGGAAGGGGGGCAGGTGAAAGGGAAAGAGTAAATCTTGCTCTCATCAGATTTGACTTAAGTGAGGAATAACATACATACTCAATTGGGTATCTTACCCCACAGAAAAGTGGGGGGGGGGAGAAAGGGGATATGAGAAGGGAGATAATGGAAGAGAGGGTAGATTGGGGGAGGAGGTAATCAAGAGCAAACACTTTTGAAAAGGGACAGGGTCAAAGGAGAAAACTGAATAAAGGAGAACAGGATAGGATGGAGGGAAATATAGTTAGTCTTTCATGACATGAGTATTATGTAAGTGTTTTGTGTAATGATACATGTGTAGCCTATGTTGAAGTGCTTGCCTTTTTAGAGAGGGTGGGTGGGGAGGGATGAAGGGAGAGAATTTGGAACTCACAGTTCTAAAAACAAATGCTCAAAAAAAAGTTGTTTTTTTACATGTACCCGGGAACTATTATATACAGGTAATGGGATATAGAAATCTATCTTGCCCTACAAGAAAGTAAGGGGAGAGGTGATTGGGGGTGGGGGTTGAGTAGGGTGACAGAATAGAAGGCAGACTGGGGAAAGGGGCAATCAGAATATATGCCATTTTGGAGTGGGGGGATGGTAGAAATGGCAAAAAAAATGTAATTCAAGATCTTGCAGAAATCAATTTTGAAAACTGAAAATACTGAATAATAAAAATATGAAAAACAAAAAAAACCTGCTAACAAATGAAAAAAAGAGCTGAGTGGAGAATGAAATAAAATATAGAGAGATTTATAGCAGGAATACCAACTAGTAGGATATTGTAATAGTCCAGGCATGAGGTGATGAATGGCTTGCACCAGGATACTGGCAAAAGAAAAGAGAACTTATGTGAGAAATTTCATGAAAGCAAAATCAAGAGGTCTTGGCAAGAGATTGGCTATGTAAAGAGAGAAAGAGTGAAGAGTTGAGGCTGACACCAAGTTGTTAGCCTGACTGACTTGGAAGACAGTAGTGCCCTCAATAGTAATAGGGATGTTAAGAAGGGAGGTGGTTTGGGGCAAAAGATAACGAGTTGAGTTTTTGACAGGTTGAGTTTAAGTTATCTTTGTTCAAGATGTCCAATAGATAGTTGGAGATGCATAAGTATATTTGAGAATCATTAGCATTGAGATGGTAAGTGAATGCGTAAGAGTATATGAAATCATCAATAGAAAAAATATAGAGGTAGAAGAGAAGAGAATTGATGATAGAGACCCATATGACCATAGGACCCCCAGTGGGCACAGCCAGAATTGTGATTCAGCGAATGAGACTGAGCAAGAACAGTCAATTAACTAAGAGGAGAAACAGGGTAGAATAGTGTGATAAAAGCCCAAAGAGAAGAGGGCATCAAGAAGATTGTCAAAGCAGAGGTAAAGAAGGATGAAGATGGAGAAAAAGCCTTTAGTTTTGTCACAGTAGACTCCATTTGTCTATTCATTTATTTGTTTTATTTATTAATTTATGTATTATGATAAGAGAAAATTCTTATTTCCCTCACACTTCCTGGTCCCACATCTGCCTTTTTCCATATGTTGGTTTCAACAAAAAGAGAGGCAAGACATATGAAAGCAGAAAGCAAAAACAAACACATGAAGATTAAACTTGCCATAGAAAAGATAATTAGTATTGTCATGCCATTGACTTTACTATGTTTTGTTGGCTACTTTCTTATCTTATTCAATTTCACCATGCGGTAGGAAGAATAGTGGGTTTTGATTCAGAGCAGCAAGATTTTAGACCTTTCTTGCTGGTCGCATATCCGGGGATCAAATGTCACCAGTATCTGGAGTGAAATTCTTGCTTTACATAGACTTATTCAGATCTATTAAGTTGTAATTTTCTTGGGGGCAATGACTGTATTTTACCTCTTTTTGTATTCCTAGTACCTAGCAGAGTGCCCAGCACTAGTGGATGCTTAATAAATATTGATTGTTCAATTGAACCTTAGGTATATTTCAGCCAAATCTCTCTTTTTGATATATGCTCCTACTCAGTTTTTCCCTGGGAACATAATACTGTGTCTTGGTTTATATAAAAAAACAGTTAAGATGGAGGTGGAGAAGGCTTCTCAGCTTTCATATAAGCACACAGATTAATGCAAGGTTTTTGAGCACCATGTAGGGTTTATTTGACCCAATATTAACAACAATAATGGCAAAATAGAAGGAGAAGACACCAACCCCCCCGCAAAATAACTAATACAATTTTCTTTCTTTCTCCTGTCAGCCAAAGCTCTCCCAGGAAGCTATATAGTCCTTCAGTTTGGCAGTACCATACTGGGGTCAAGGACTCCTTCAAGGGGAAAGTATTTAGTGTTGCTAGAGAGTTTTCCCTCAGCTCCTCATGATCCACATAATTCGCAGGACTAGTGAAGGACAAGATGTATGGTGTCCTCACTGCGTCTCTCTTGCTTGCTGCTCCTTAACTATATGCTGTTCCCATTCCAAGAAACAGTTGTTAGTCAGAATCTCTAATTCTGTTTCCTGAGAAGTCCAGAGATGGCTTTGCTTGTCTAGGATCTCTTCCATAGGAATTCTTCCATTGCTCTCCTGCCAGGTCCTTGCATAGCCTGGGAACTTCTTGGTTTTCTACCATTGCCTCTCTCTGCTGCCATGTCCCTGAACCTCTATTTCCTTACCCATAAAAGGGGGATAATATTTTCAGTCCACCAAAGAGTACACTGTTGACCACTACACAGGGCTTTCTCCACCATGTCATAGAAACCTCTTCGCCCTGGAAACACACTCTATCTCTGGACCACTTCCCATAGTGGACTTACTCTCCAACCCTGAGGCTTCATCTTTTGATTGGCTGCTTTCTCCTAGAACTTCCAATTTCAAGAGGAAGTCTAGGCCAAAGATGTTTTCATTTTTATCCATACTGCACTACTTTCTGATCCCCACTTAACTTTCTCTACCATGACCCCAAGCTGGATACTTTCTCCTCCTTTCTTTTCCTCTACCTTTCATGTATTGTCTTCCTTCCATTGGAACTTAAGCTTGCTGGCAGGGACTATTTTTCTTTCTGCTTTTTGTATTTGTATTTTATTTGTCTTGATAGCTATATTTTAATGCAATTTATTTTTTGGGCTCTTGTAAGTTTTATATATTTTAACATCATGATTTTGAGAGGGGCTCTTAAGCCTTATGGGAATGTCAAAGTGGTTCACAATTTGTATTTGTATTCCCCGCACTTAGCACAATGCCTTGTATATAGAGAAATCTTTAAAAAATGGCTGTTGATTTGTTGACTGATTGTATACCTTCTTGGGTTATAGAGTAAATTCTGTAAACATTAAGGTGTTATATTAATATGAGTTATCATTAATTCAACCCAAAGCACATATTTTAAGCCATCTGTAGGTATAAAATGCTACTTTGTCATGAGTACAAGAGCAATTTAGTATTCCTATGTTAAGTGAATCAATGTGACTGGCATATCAAAGGTATATAAGAGGGGAACTTGGGCCCTAGGCCTGAATAAATCTTTGTGCATTTCTCACAAAGTGCCTTGTCCATCTGTCCCCACTGAGGATTTATCCTAGGAAAATCAGAAATTTGGATTGATTAGCTCTTCCCGAAAGGGCTCTATGCTCCTCTGTAAGTTCATAGACTAATTAATGCAACATTGCACATAGGGTGGGATTTTTTTTATCTGAGCTCTTCAATACTCATAAAAACTCTTTTTTCTTCCCTGATGATGTCAAACAACCTTCTGTTCTATTGGCTCTGATTTCTCTGAGTACCTATATGGTCCACATGACTCATAGGGCCAAGGAAGGAATATAGTCTTAGTGAAAATAGGTCATTCAGGGCTTTGCTGACAGAGTAGGCTGAAAGCTATTATACAGACATGGATGAGACTGTGAATCTTCATCTCCACCTTCTCTCTTTGAGTCTCAGTATCAGCCTCCAAATTTCCATCTGGTACTATCCCAGGATTCTCTAGTAAGGTTGTGTGGATATACAATCCTTTCTCTATATCTATGTGCAACTTGACTTTCTTCTGTTTTCTCTATGTGTTATTGTGTGTATTTGTGTGTGTATATGTGCGTATGTGTGAAAGAGAGAGAAAGGGAGAGAGACAGAAAGATACGCACAGAGAGGGGAGAGAAAGTTGTTCTTTTCAAGGCCAAGCCAAGGACCTCTAAGATACATGAAACCTAACAGTTTGGCATTCCTTAGGGTTTCTTGCTCTATTCCTTAAGTTAAGGCCAGAACAAAGGCCTAGGATGACGTTTCCTAACCTTTATTTGTGTCCTGAACCACTTTGGCATTCTGGTAAGACCTAAGGGCCCCTCTCAAAATCATGATGCATATAAAACTTACAAGACCACAAAAAAATAAATTACATTAAGATATAGCTATCAAGACAAACCTAATACATATATACATTTACATATGTGTATACCTATCTACCTAAATGCATTGAAATTATTTGTATATGGTCGATAAGTTCATGCACCCCAGGTTAAGAATTCCCAGTCTAAGAACCACAGACAAGTGGAATTCACTCTTTTTCCAGTGAAATTCCTTTCCTTGGACTGAATAGTTCAGAGGAAGCCTCACTTGACATCTCTTCATGCATGCTGAGTAATGCCCATGATAACCATGTAACAGATGAGGAAACTGAGAATACAGAGAATAAGGAACTTCCTCAGAATTACATTCACAAAAGAACATGGCCAAAGTAAGACAAAATCACAGTTGTTCAGACCCCTGGTCCAATTTAATGCTTTTTGAACACCTACTATAAATGGAGCCCAAAAGAAGTGCTATGGGAGGTTAAAAATTCAATAAATGTTGGCCTATCCCTTGCTTTTGAGTGGCTTAATACTAAAAGAGAGAAGGAAGGATAAAAAAAAAAGAAATGCACAATAGCATTTTCAAAAATACTTCTACCCAATAGAACAATTTAAAATATTTATTTATTTCAATATTTATTATTCTTTGATATTTATTTAAAGTAATATTTATGACCATATAAAATATCTAAGTAATCTAGAACAGTTACAGAATGAAGCACTCTACTCAAGATAATTGAAGTTTTCTTATGAAGCACCAACATTTTTAAAAAAAGTAATAACCATGTTGAATGAAAATCTCTTTGAATGTCATCCTAAATACAGGTTTCTAAATATAACTTGAACTTCTCTTGATGAGTGATGAATCAGAACTCTAAAAATGGTAAAATGTTGCCTAAGAGACTATTAAAGTCATAAGCACCATAGATTTCAGAATGAGAGCCCTTCAAGATCATAAAGTCCAATCCCTTCATTTTCTAGATGAGGAAATTGGGCCTTAGAGAGCTAAAGTGACTTGTCATGGTCACACAGCTAATTAGGATCTAAGATCAGTTTCGAACTGAAGTACTCCTGACTCTAGTTCTAGAACTCTATCTATGATGCCATGTTGCCTTAAGGTATGTGAGACTCTTTGACCATACTCCAGATAGTCCAAAAGCTTTTTTATGGCTCACTGTTGTTTCCAAAATTTTTCCCCCATCTCCCTCCTCATAGTCACACATCCAGTTGTCATTTCTAGGGGCTATGTCTGGCAGCTTATCCCTCTCCATTGTATTGATTCAAATTTTTTTCTGCTTGTAATTATTTTTATTTAAAGTATATTTGTATAGAGAGGAGAAAGAAAATATTCATTATCAAATGTTTCCTTGTAATTTTTTATTTAGAATTGAGTTTTGCATCCTTTTTTGTTACACATTTGCTGCAAACTTTTTTTTTATTTGCAAATGAAACATACATCCGTGGTCTTGTTTTTGCACTTTATTATGTCACAAATGAAGTACATTTTAGCTGAAGGAGCATCCATGTCTTTAACCATGATTATTGCAACCTATGATTTGCACTTGAACAATCTCTAGTGAGCTCCTCACTCACTTTTTGGATGTATTCTTGATGGCTAATGTTTGAATTACAGACTTTTAAATCCACCTGTTGATGAGGGCCATTTCTCTATTTTATTGTACAATGGAAAACCAATATAAGCAAGATTGCTAGGATTGCATTTGAAATAGGAGAAAGTTTAGGAATCAGGGTCTGATTAAAGGCCTGTAAAGTTCTCCTTATGAGTTCCCAGGTCCAGGACCTTACTCAAGAAGAAATTACTTTGCTCCTTGTAGAATGCTCTTCCATCCATCCAGTTCCATCAGTCCATCAGTCCATCATTCAAAACCCAGTTCAGCCTTTGTCTTTTATGTGGAACCTTCCTTGATCTCTGCTCTCTACAAAGAACTAATCTGCTTCTATTCTGCTCCTCTAACACTTTGTCTTGCTTGAAGTATCTGCAAATCTTGCCCCATTTGTGAGACATAGGCATATTTCCCTCATTACACTACAAATGCTTTGGCAGAAGGAAGAGTATGTTATAAACTCTAAAATCCTATATAAATGTCAACTATCATTACTTTTTTATTATGCATTCTGAATCCCTCCCAGACTTGCACATAGTAAATGATCAATAAGTGTTTACAGAATTGAATTCTATGCCTAAAAAGGAAGATGACTAGGATAGTAAAGGTCTTTGAGTTCATGTCATATAGTCATAATAATAATAATAATTCAAACTGTAAAAATGATCAGATAATAGAGCTATAAAGTTTTCTATCATTTGACTTCTGTGAGCCTCAGTTTCCACATCTTCAGAATGGTATAATAATAACATCTACCTCCCAGGGTTATTGTTTAGAACAAACAAGTGAGTGTACATTTCTATCTATCTATCTATCTATCTATCTATCTATCTATCTATCTATCTATCTATCTATCTTTTTATCTGTAAACATATTCCCATGCATGCAATGATAACAAATTAATATATATATATGTGTAATACATACACAAAGAGTTTTACAAGACTTGTCATGCTATTTGAATATTATTAATATTATTATCATCATTATTCAGACATTGTCAGCTATTGACGGAACATCAAGTATTTATTAAGAACCTGATACTGTATGCCAGTCAATGTGCTAGTTGCTAGGAATACAAATACAATGAATTAAATAATCCCTACACTCAAAGGGTTATATCTAATGGGTAAGGAAAAAGATATGATTATATAAAAATAAATGTAAAAAGGATAAGTCCAAATGGATATAATATACTTAACTGTAAGGATGTTTTTTGGGGGGACATTAGAATTTGGACAGATCAGCAAAGGCTTCATGTAGAAGGTAGTGGTGCTTACTTCATTTGGTGTTTTCAACAACACGGTAAGACAGGTGCTGCTATTATCCTTGTTTTGCACATGGCAAACTGAAACAGAGGTTTTCAGTGACATGTCCATGATCACATAGTTAGTAAAGGGCAATCTTAGAGGTAAAATTTGAACCCAGGTCCTCCTGATACCAAATCTACCTTTTTTATCATTACATAACCCTGCTACTCTCATATGAAGATTGGTTAGAGGAACTGGTTATATTTAGAAAGGAAAAGAGAAGGCTTGGCAGGGGGAGAGGGAGGCATATTTAACTCTCTACAAATATTTCAACGTTTGTCACTTACAAGAGAGTTTAGAGTTCTTCTGTATGGTTTCAGAGGGCAGAATAGAGCAGCACTGGGTAGAGTTTGCAATAATACAGATTTTGGTTCCATGAAAAGGTAAGATTCCTAATAATTAGAAATTATGGGAAGTGGAATATCATCCCAAGAAAGTGGGTAGTATACACTTCTCACTAGAGGTCTTCAAGCACAGGCCAGATGATTATGATTGGGATGTTCTAGGGGAGATTGTTTTTAGGTATGTTTTGGATGAAATAGCCTATAATGTTGATATCTATACTGACATTCTGTGAATTAAATAATTCTCTCTATGATCCACATTTCGTCTTTGGCCTTCATGCATTTTTATATGTAAACTCTCCTCTGAGTATGAGGCTCTCCTTCCTCAACTCTAATCTGTCAGAGTACACATCATCCAACTTGTTAGCATTACCTTCCTCCTTAATTTTGCTGGATTTGGGCAAGAGTATTTCTCTCCTCTTTCCCACCCCCAGTGTCCCCACATAGTAGAATGTAAGCTCCTTGATGACAGTTGAAAGTTGTATTTGTGTTTTCAAGTCTCTATTACCTAGAACAGTTTCTCGAATATAGAATGGGTTTTAACAAATATTTTTCAAAGTTAATTGAATTCTTGGAACAATTTATATTTCAGCTGAGCCTGAATTGATGGATAGGATTGTAATAGTTGAAAGGCGAGAGGGATTCCAGCAGTAAAGAGTGGTGTGAATACCATTTTTGTAATAAGAAAAGTGTGGGACATATAAGGGAGATGGCAAATACTGAAGTTTGGCTGAAGTTTTGAGTCTGAGGAGGGAGAACAATGGTTGTTCATCTTTTCACTAATAATCCTGCACCTGGTTATTTGAAGTACAGGCAATAGAATGACAATGGAAGGACCCTTTTCACAGGTATCTTGAGCACAAAGTCAAAGTCAAAGAAAGGGGAAGACCTGTCTTGTGGATAGCATTTAGGTTGTCATAAAGTTTCTGTGCACAGGCAGCCAGGTCACTCAGTGGATAGAGTGCCAAGCATGATGTCAGGAAGATTCATCTTCCTGAGTTCAAATCTGGCCTCAGACACTTATAAACTGTGTGAGACTGAGCAAGTCACTTAACTCTGTCTGCCTTGGTTGCTTATCTGTAAGAAGAGAAGGAATGGCAAAAACCACTTCACTATCTTTGACAAGAAAACCCCAAATGGGGTCATGAACAGTTGGATGTGATTAGAAAGAGTAAACCAAAGTTTCCTCTAGTGCTTATGAGATACAGGAAGAGTCTTACAGAAGCAAATTGTATGGGAATTTTACCTAGAAAGGCAGCATGGCAGAGTGGGTCCCACTCTGGGCTTCAAGAAGGGAAACAAAGGCTTAATTCTTGACTCTGACAAATATTGGCTGATTGATTCTGGCAGTCATTAACCCTTCTTCCTAAGCATGTATATCATCATCTCATCCATAAAGTGAAGATGTTAACAATAGCTGTCTCAAAGATTTGTTGTGATGAAAAAACTTTGTAAACATTAGAATGTTCTAGAGATGTGATGCTCTATTATGATGTAAACTCCTTGAAAGTAATGACTATTATTTTTAAATTTTTTTCTCATACCCCCAGAACCTAGTACAAAGCCTTGAGCACAGTAGAAGCTTAATATGTGCTTGTTAACTGAAATTGAGTTACAGTAGGGTTCTTTAATATTGCATTTTATAAATGAATGCTTCTCAGCATAAGGAGAATAGAGAGGAAGCCATGTCAACTTGAAGCTAAGGGAACTCACTTTGACCTTTTAGATTTTATTCCCTAAAGCACAACAAATATCTTACCACATTTAGGGAATGGTGTTATTTGAGCTTGGGGATAGGTTTTCTGGGCTAGCTGGTTGGGCAGAACCTCTGAAATGTGAGGTCTCCCTAAATCTATAGATGTCTTTCTACAGTACAGGTTGAGAGAGAAAGTTTTCTCCAGAGTAGAAATCTGATGAACCGACACCAAATGATCCCAACCACAAGTCTGGTTCATACCAAAATTTCCCAGAGGATAAAAGGTAGAAAATGAACAGAATTCTTAAAAATAGAAATAGCCACAAAAACATTAATTATTTAACCATAATATCCACAGAAAAGAACTAACAGTATCATCTTAACATGTGGAGCCATTATTGGGAACACAAGCACTTCAGAGAATGAATGGCTTTTTGTATATCTCCCTATCATTTATTTCACCCTCTCTACATCTCCCAAGGTTTATAATCCTAAATTCGACTGCTGAAGACTGGTTAAGAATTAATGGTGATTTAAAGTATTACAATTTCTATAGAAGCAGACCAAGAATGGACTTGAAATAAAATGGAAGAAATGAACTATATTTCTTCCTCTGATTGGACTTGGTTTGATACACCAGAGGACCTGCTTCTTAGTCTTTTCTAAGTCTTTGTGTATATATATACATGCATATATGAATATGCTAAATCATAATTCTCTCTTTGTGTATCTGTCTCTCTGTGTCTGTCTCTTTCTCTTTGTCCCTAGAAAGACAGAGAGATAGATAGACAGATAGACTACTTATTTATTTATATATACATGGAACCCATACACACACACACACACACACACACACACACACACACACACACACAAATACACAGATGGAAAAGGGGGTGAAAGGAGGGAGAAAGGGAAATTCCAGTTGCTGTGTTTTTATTTGTGTTAGAAACTCTGGGTTTTAGAAAATTGTACCAATGATAATCAGTGGCTGTTCTTCCACTGATAGTCTTAGAGAATTGTCCTGGGGCAGTGAAAGGGTAAGTGAATTACCCAAGGTTACACAGTTATGATATCTCAGAAACAGTACCCAAGTCTTTCTTACTATGAGACCTGCTCTTCACTCTATCATGGGGCTTCTTAACTACATATAATCTCTCTATCTACTGTTATATCTATAGCCATAGAGGTATAGATATAGATATCGTTATCTCCATATCTACATATCTTCTTAACTGTACCTACACCTACCTATCTCTGTCTCTATCTCTATATAATCAACTATCTTCCGATTTACTGTGATATGTAGTAAATATAGGTCATTTTCATGGATATAGTGAATTACTTATCTATTGAGGTATGGAGATTTTATATATGTATACATATATGCATAATATATTCATATACAATTCATATACATGTTAATGTACGTATAGATATTCATTCAATAAGCATTTATTAAGTTGTAGTGTACAGAGAGCAAGAAAGACTAGTTTCCAGTCCTGCCTCTGACATATATTCAGATAGCAAAACTCTTTGCAAGTCACTTAATTTCTTAGGGGTCCAGGTGACTCTCTAAGACTTTGAATTTCCGAGAAAGTGCCCAATTGTATTGGTAGAGAGAGTTTATTCATCTGGAAATTCAATGAAATCACAGGTTCTGTCCCCATTTCCAGTCTACTTCTTGCTAAATAACTGTTAGTCACTGGGGGATATACACAATTTAGGTAATTTATTGAAGAAGCAAAATCATCTATCTAATTTCTATCCTTTCAGAAGGAAAAACAATAGAGAATATGAGAGCTGGAAGGAATCTTAGTGGATGTTTTATCCACTCAGATGATTTTTAGATAGGTAGAAACTGAGGCACAAATTGGTTAAATGACTTGACTAAATGTACATAGTGAATTCCTAGAAGAGCTGAGACTAAAATGCAGGTCTTAGGACTTTCAGGCTATTGCCTTCAGGAAAACATACATATTACCTACATTTCCTTTAAACATTAGGTGTATATCTAATAGGCAATTGACTCCCTGAGCACCCAGAAAAGGTGCTATAAATATTGCCTGTGGCAAAGCAGGGAAAAACCAGAGGTAGTACCTGTGTGGGTGGGTGTTTCACCTCATTTCTATGTAGACTTTGAATTAAGCTGTATTTCCACCGAGCTCTTACTCCTAAAAGAAGCAATTGTAACTCTGATCCATTGCTTTCAGTCCATCTTAAGCTTTTGTTTTGAACATGACAGTAGTGTGTATTTTTTTTTTCCTTTTTGGAAAATATCTGCCCAATACTAAGTGTACAAAGTAATAAATCTCAAATCCCCAGAGCAACATTTTTCTGCCACCCCTTCCTTCAGACATAAAGAGATGTGGGATGCCTGCCAGGGAAATATAATAAGATGTAAGAACAGTTATAAATGAAATACAATCAGAAGCCTACAATCTGGCTCTATGCTGGCATGTTTTATTCCTTCCTCGAGAGCTCCACTCTGTTCTCTCCTTCCAATTATTGTATTCTGTTTCCCCTTTTCACAGTTGCTTTCTTTTGCTTCTATTTAGAATATTTGCCCTTTCCCTCTTCTTCCATTGACTTATTCCATTACCATTGTTCAGGGTTTCTTTGTTTTGCTTCTATTTAGAATATTTGCCTATTGAGAGAGAGAGAGAGAGAGAGAGAGAGAGAGAGAGAGAGAGAGAGAGAGAGAGAGAGAATTTTACAAATATTTAATTTTACCCTCTAAACAACCCTGAGAGATAAATGTTACTATTATCCCTTTTTTACAAATGAGGAAACTGAGGCAGAGAGAAGTTAAGCAACTTGTCTAAAGTGACTCAGCTAGTAAGTGTCTACAGGTGGATTTAAACTCATATCTTTCTGACTATAGGTTCAGCACGCTCCACTGCCATTGATCACATTTCTAAACTGAGGTGGTAGCTCTCATTAACAGGGTTGGACTCTCCTTAAAAGAGAGCAGTACTCCAAATTCCCTTCCACTCCCAGATTTGACATAGAGATTTTAATGTAGAAGATGTGCCTTTACATGCAGATACAAAGTAGAGTTGATGGTAAAACCAGAGAATAGTAAAAGCAAACTAGATTGGAAGCAGTGGGGGTGGACATAAGAGAAGACACTTAGAAGACTTCTGCTCTCTCCTTTGGCAGTTTAATTCACCTCGATTAATTTAATTAGATTTAGTACAATTTAACAAATAATCGAATAAGTGTCTGTTAAGTGTCAGACAGTGCTAGGTGTTGAGTATATGAAGATGAAAACCTGAAACAGTTCCAGCCCTCAAGATGCTTTCATTCTACCAGACATATCTCTTTGGGTAGGTAAAGTAGCAAACCAAAGCAGTGGTCTTCTGGTCTTTTTTGGAAGCTCTTCTAAAGGAAACTCTTCTGGGCCTTTTCTCTGCTGTCCCCATGAAAACTGAGATTTACCTCTGGTCGAGATCTCCCTTTCTCTCCCTTTGGGAGACTGGGTGAACTAATAGCTGTATCCCATTTCAGTCTAACATAGGAAACAATACATAATGCAAAATCCTATACTCTTTAAGGGACCATTGCTCAAACTATATTTTAGGACTTATTATTAAGTAACCTATACTCAATTTATAGAAGTAATTTTTAAAGGATTTCCATGTTTTTTTTTCTTGGCTTGGAATTTCCCTGAATATTTTGAGGTTAAGTAGGTCCTTCTTAAATCTCTCTCTAACCCTCTTCAAGGTAGCGAAGCTGACATTAGTCTTGAACCCCTTTCCTCCTCTTTCATTCTCTTCCAGACTACCTAGTTCCTTTATAGAGCTTCTCCCCAACTGTGGCTACTCTATGGACAAAGCCTCAGGCTTCATTTTCACTTTTTCCCCTTCCCACCTTTCCTACCTGTCTGTTAACACTTATCTGACCCATTCTTCCCTTGTGCTTGCATTCATCAGGGAACAGATAGTACTGATAATAACTCATCTTTATATAGGGCTGTGCTTTCAAATTCATAATCACATTGGAGTCTCACAATTCCCTACTGAGCTAAGTAGGAGTGTTAGTATTATCCCTGACTCACAAAGGAAAAGACTTAATGAGGTTAAGTATACAAGGGCACATAGCTAGTACGAGACAGAACCGAGATGTAAAACTAGGTCTTCTGAGTTCAAGTTCTGAGTGTTTTTCATAGAACACAGAATCTCTAAGTAAACTGTTAAATTAATATGTTGGTATGTTATTGGATTAATATGCCACTCTTCTCAGCCAAAATATTTTCATTTTAATATGAGCCTTCAGTGCTTCTGTACAAAGGAAATGATATTTTGAACACTATTGAAGGTTAGATAGTTGATGTCTATTAATTAACAAGGAATTATAAAAAGAGTTAGGATCTGGGTAATAATCCTGGATTTGCTACTAATGGGTTGTGATGATGAACTAATTTCATCACTGAACTGAAATCCACCTCTCCAAAGTTACCAATGATCCCTCATTTGCCTAATCAAATGGTCTTTTCTTAGTCCTTATACTGCTTGACCTTTTTAATGCATTTGACACTCCCTCCTCTTTAGGTTTTCATAACATTATTCTCTCCTGGTCACTCTCAGATCTACTTGATCATATTTCCTCACTCTTCACCCACACCAACTAACCATGGATTTCTACCAAGTTTTTGTCCTAGTCCTTCTTCCTTTTTCTCTCTATACTCTCTCACAAAGTGATCTCTTTAGCTCCCGTTTCTGGGTTAGCTGGTTATAACTTTTACGCAGATGATTCTCAGATCCACACATACATCCCCGATCTTTCCTTTGTTGTGCATTACCGACTGAATTTTGGACAACTCACACTATGTGTTGTACTTTGCTTGCCATTACACATGTCCTATAGGCATCTCAAACTGAACATGTCCAGATAAAATTCACTCTCTCTCTCTCTCAAACCCTTTAATCTTCTGATTTTCTTTTCTGAATTTCTATATTGCTGTTGAGGACTATACAAAAATTTCTGACATCTTAGTTTTGCACACCCCCACATGTTCCTAATATTGCCAAATCTCAGTTTCTACCTTCATAATATCTTGTATATTTTGTCTTCTGTCTGGTCACACAGCTACTACCTTGGTACAAGCTCTCACCACTTTCTTCCTGGACTACTGCAATAGCCTTTTAAGTGGTCTATCTGATGCTAGTCTCTCTCCACTCAGATCCCTCCTCCATTAAGTTGCCCTGGTGATTATGAAGTCAAACCCTGTTATCTTCCTGCTGAATGAGCACTACTGGATCCCTGTTACTCCTAGGATCAAATATAAACTCTGCTTAGTGCTTAAAAATCTTCATCCCATGGCCTTCTCCATTTTCACACATTTCTCCCCTCCATGCATGCCATGATAGAGCAAGACTGGCCTATTGCTATTGCTTGGAGAGGTTCCTACATCTACTATATCTGAATCTTTGGGCTGACTGAGCCCCATGCCTGGAATACTGCCTTAGTTTCTCTGGCTTCTTTCACTACTCAATTGAATTCCCACCTTCTCCAGGTGGTCTTTTCTGATTTCTCCAGGTGCTAATGATTTCTCCTTTCAGATTACTTCTCATCTACTTTGTATATGTTTTGTGTGTAACGTGGGTAGTTTTGTGTATGTATTTATTTCTTGAAGACAGGAACTGTATTTTGCCTTTCCTTGCATACCCATTAGGTAGCACAATATTTGACATTAGAAGCAGTTAATAAATGCTTGTTGACTAACTGATTATTTTGCCAAACATTCACTGTGGACAATTCCCAATTGACCATTTTCTTTAATTCTTGCTGTTTGTACAATGCTATGTAAGGTGCTGAAATTGGGGTGGGGGATAAAAGTAGCATCCTATAATAGGTTTGTAATCAGAGAACTTGAATCTCAGCTCAGATCCTTACTACTTGTATGACCTTTGGTGAAAAATTTAACATTTCTGAAGCTCAGTTTTCCTATCTACAAAATGACTAGATGCTTTCTAAGGTACCTTCCAGCCCTAAATCTGTGACTCTATGATTCTGTGCTAAAGAAGATCTCTTCA
The DNA here is from genome assembly GCA_028646595.1 of Phalanger gymnotis. Taxonomy (NCBI): domain Eukaryota; kingdom Metazoa; phylum Chordata; class Mammalia; order Diprotodontia; family Phalangeridae; genus Phalanger; species Phalanger gymnotis. The sequence goes on along the minus strand of CM053622.1, from coordinate 684,339,989 downwards.
CCAGTGAGTTCATAGTTTAGTGGGGGAATAAGGCATATGCACAAATAACTACAAAAATAAAACATGGTAAGTGAATAAGAGAGATTTTTAACTACCTCTTGTTGTTTTATTCCCAGTAGTTTTTTTCAAACTTTGTTCTCTATATGCAAGCCCTCTCACCTTTGCTACTAGCAGATGACTATACTTCATCTCCATATATGGGGCTCCCATATCCTTCTTCCAAGTCCTGGCTTCTTTCCCATACTCCATTTCCAGTTCTATCCTGGTAATCTCCACCTCCATGTCCCAGTGGCATCAGAAAACTTAAGAAATTAAAAAAAAATCTTACCTTTATTCACAAAATATGCTTCTTTTCCTAATTCCTAGATTTTCATATATGATACCACAACTTTTTCAGTAACCCATTCTTGTTTTGAAGGAAATAGTTTTGAATCTTATCTCTCCCTCACACTTTTCAACTTATTTTCCTCCCCAACAAAATACACAATCAATCACACACTAATACATTCTACTGATACAACATGATTCCTAACTTGCCGTTCCTTCTCCTTCCTACTTCTACCACACTAGTTCAGGCCCTGATCCACTCAAGCCTGTAGTGCTAAAGTAGCCTTTTCACTTATCTGCTTGGTTCCAAGATCTCCTTACTCCAATTCATCTTCCATACTGTTGACAGAATGACCTTTCCAATGCATGAAGATAACCCATTCATTGCTGTTGTTTAGTCCTTTTCAATCATGTTTGACATTTTGTGACCCCTTTTGGGGTTTTCTTGGCAAAGATACTAGAGTAGTTTGCCATTTTCTTCTCCAGCTAATTTTATAGATGAGGAAACTGAGACAAAAGATTAAGTGACTTGCAGAGTGTGTCATAAAGCTAGTAAGTGTCTGAGACTGGATTTGAACTGGAGAATTAAGACTGGAGTCTTACTGACTCCAGGCTCAGAGCTCCATCCACTGTACTACTCATCTGCCCAGGTGAGATAATTATTCATTCATTCATTATCTCAGCTAAAAAACTCTTAAATTGCCTACTGAATGAAATCTTTATTCCTCAGTCAAGAATTTAGCAACCCATATAGTCTGACTCTACCTTCTCTTTCTTTCTCACCTTATCTCACATGATGCTTCATTTCTACCTTTCGGTCAAATTACTCAAAATACTTTGAATAAATTTTGAACTTTCCAACCTCTATACCTTTACCCAGGTGGTTCTCTGACTCACCTGTTCATTTCTTCTTTTTGAAATCCTATTATCCTTCAAGACACATTCTCTCCTGTAAAGGTCAAATGCATTATGTTCCATGAAGTCTTCTCTGATCTCCCCAACCAGAAGAGATATCCTCTTTTCCCACGGCACTTAACTTATTCTTCCCTTATACCACTTACAATGTTCTACTTTTTATATTATTGTTTGCTCATGTATTTCCCCCATCTGGATTGAAAATTTGTTGATGATTGAGACTGTATACTTCATTTCTCCTATGGCAAACACCTAAACACTTCAAACCTTCTACATACTTACTTTATGTCAGGGATATGTAATTTCAGCAATGTCAATGCTCTTACTACCAATATAGGCAGTTTCTATGCATTTGTAAATATGTGGGGTAACATACAATCAAACAAAGAGCCAATCAGCTAAGTAATTTATTGGCAAGCCAGGTAATGATGACCCTAATGAAGCTCAACTATAGGTAAGATCATACTTTCTTTATTTGTGCTCAAACATTTCAATCTTGGTAGGGACATGGCAGTATTTTGTCCTGTTGGTATAGCTTTTTTATTAAACCAAAGACACTTTTACATCATTACTAGGTGTGAGATAAGGGACATCATAGAGGGCCTTGTACATTTGATATCCTTAATGTTTGCTGGATGAATGAGTGAAAGTCCACTAACATCACAAAAGTTAAAGGCCATGGAGGAACTACTGTTTGGAAATTACATCAGAGTTAAATTTTTCTTCCTAGCCCAATTCCCCCAACTCCATAAATAAATGTCAAGTGACCACCTCAACAGAAAAGCCAAGCAAAAATGTACTGTCCTGCTGCCCTGCTGTTCACTTGAGTTATGAGCCTAGGGAATAAAGTGCAAGGTCAGGAGGCTTTGGGAGGGAGTCACTTTCTTGAAGCAGTGTTCAGATTCTGTGCAAAAAGTAATCAGTGTTGTTGGAAAAAAGCAAGCTACCATATTGGACAATCGGAAGAAAATACGGCATTGAAAATTAGGCTTCTAGAAATAAATCATTTCTGAATGTACACCCATCTTCTTCTCAACATTGCAGGAATTAGTAAGTTGTTTATTGCTATGCAAAGGTCGGCATGTAATCAGAAGTCATATCTCCAATTATCCTAATATTCAGTGGATTATATCACACTCAAAGTTGGGTATTTGTTTTCTTAAATTTTAAAGCTTTCTGAAAATTAAGTAAACAATAGATAAAAACCTAAAAATGGAGGAACATATATCTAAGTATGACATGATAAGCCTGGTGTCCTAATTGGACTCTCTTTGGTATATTCCTTCTTTCCCAGTCATGCATGCATTGACCAGTATGAAGGTCAATAATCCTGACAAGTCCCAGAAGAGAATTTATCATAGTACTGCTCAACCAAGAGTGACCCAGTATCTGCCACAGGGTGCACTGCACATCTCCCTCCCTCATTTGTCTTACTCAAACTAACAGTTTGTTTTTAAATTTGCATGCAGTAAATCAGTGCAGATCCATTTACAGAAGCCCTGAACTTCAGAGTTGTACAGGAACCCCAGTGGTCACCTAGGCTGACTTTTGATTGATGTAAGATCCCATATACAACTTCTCCTCCAAGTTATAATTTGTCTTTTGCTCAAAGCTCTATAGTTATAAGAAGTCCATTGCCTCTCAATGGAGCTCATTCTACTATTTTTGGATAGTTCTAATATTTTGGAAGTTGGGTTTTTTTTCCCTTTGATAGCAAGCCAAAATCTACCTCTTTGTCACTGCCACCCATCAATTCTGCTTCTATCAGACAGCCCTTCTAATGCTTGAATCTCTTTTCAAGAATTCCCTTTTCAAAAGATCTACTTTCAAGACACTATAGCCAATTCCCTTAATCAAGCAACAAATCAATCAAACATGAAGCATGCATTAAGTACCTAATGTATATCAGGCCCTGGAGATACAAGGAGAATCCCTAATCACAAGAAGCATAAATACTAATGGAGAAGAAAAGGGCACATATAATTAAAAATAGAGCATATTTTTTGTTTGTATATACATACACATATACATATAAATAAATATATACACATGTACACACATATTTTATATATGCACATATGTATACATACACGATACACACATGCACATGCACGCACATATAGTATTCTAGGATTGAGTATCCTAGAATTCAGCAGTAGTATAATACTACTACTGAATGAAATCTATATTCCTCAGTACAATTCAGTATATTACTTATTATTGCTAGAGTTGTTTTAATTTGCATTTCTCTGATCAATAGTGATTTAAAGCTTTTTTATATGACTATAGATAGCATTGATTTTTTTTTGTCTGAAAACTGCCTGTTCATATCCTTTGACCACTTACCAGTTGAGGAAGGACTTGTATTCTTATAGTATATCTATACATACACATATTGTGTGTATGTGTACATATATGTGTGTATGTGTGTATATAACATACATAAGTGCAAACGTTAAATACAAGGTAGTTTGAAAGATAGAATAATAGCAGTTGAAGGGATCAGGAAAAGACCTCATGTAGAAGGTGATGTTTGATTTATTTCTTAAAGGAAGAGAGGGATTCTCTGAGGTACGAGTTGAAGAGGGAGTACATTTTAGACAACAGGTGGCAGCCAGTTCAAAGGTTTGGAGAAA
>CM053622.1:684283328-684335611 GCA_028646595.1 Phalanger gymnotis | reverse complement strand
AGACCATCCAGGCTGTCCTGGGGTGGGGCCCTGCTTCCCTCTGCCACTTTGTGGGTTCTGCAGCTCTAGAATTGGTTCACAGCCATTGTTTTATAGGTTTTTGGAGGAACTTGGTGGGGAGCTCACGCCAGTCACTGCTTCCTAGCCGCCATCTTCCAGGGATAAATTTTAATCACATTTGACAAATCCAGTGATGTATTCATGTTGTCAGAATTTATTATTGATTCATGAAGCAAGTGGTACTCTAATTTTTTTTCATTAATTTCAATCTCCTTATTTTGTGTTGTATGTCTTCGTTTTTGGTTTTAATGATTAAATGTTAAGTTTCTTATAGAATTTCCATGGGGGTGAGGAGTCCTGTGTCTCATTAATGCCATCTATGTTTTTGTCTGGAAATATTTGAGATCCACTGATGTTCATTTTACTATGCCAAAAACTTATGTTGAGACTGCTATTGTTTAGAAGTTAATTGCTCCAAATGTATTCTTCCCATTAAACTTTGACTTCACTATTCCTGTCAATCTCTTAAAATACAGTCTCGGATTCCTCCTTGACTTGAAAGCATTACTCAATTCTATTCAGGAGAAATGGTAATTTTAATGCAGAACCCTGAAAAACTTAAGATTTCCCTAAAAGATGATAGAGTGTATGACAATTGTTTTCACCATTTTTGTATTTGTGGTCTCTTTTAAATGGAGAATAGGCTTCATGTGGTTATCAAATGCTCTTGTATTATCACTATGCTTGAATGTCTTTTACATATTTGCAGAACATGTCTATACCATCAGTATAAGACTGAAAGGCTTTATGATAATCAATAAAAGCAATAGAAATGTTATGGTACCTCAAGCAATTTGTTCAGTAAATATCAAATTGATAATGAGTTGTGTCTTTTAGTCAATTCCTTTTTGTTATGCTATATATCTTCTTTGTATGTTTTTGAATTTTTACATACTGACTTTTCATATCTAGCCTAGGCTTGGAGTGCTATGGCCATGTATTTCCCTGACCCAAACTGCTGATTTTCATGGAATTGTTCTTTTTTGACTTGGGCCAGTTTACCCAACCTTAGGCATGCTGGTAGCCTCATTGCTTCCCGGTGCTGACCCCATATTGGTGTTAGACTTAGCGTAGACACTTAATCAGCTTTAGTGCTCCTGTAGCTCAGAATCCCTAAATTCAAGCACTTTACCAGCCTCAACCTCTAAAGGAAAAGGGATTACATGCATATTTCACTATTTGCAGCCAACACGTAATTTTGTTGTAACTGCTTATACATTTGTTTTGAATGATACTAGCTATGGATTTTTAGTACAGGGTAGATATACATGTAATTACTCTGTATTTATAGTAGCCACTAGAGTTCTTATATTTGGTTATCAAGACAGGTGATGCATTTTGTTGAGGAGATGGGATTAGGGTGGCATCAATGGAAGCTGGCAAAGTGCTTTGCTAATGATTTATGAAGCTCTCTGAATTGTTGGACCCAATAATACTGCATCCTCTCTGGTCCTGCCATTTTCTAGTTTTGCAGAGTTTCAATCACCTCCCTTGAGGTAGGCGTTCTGGGTGTGATTATGTTAATGGTATGCAAGGTTTTCATTTTATATTTATTCCAACTTGTCTTTTTGTTGTGTTGGACTTCCACAACCTCCTCTGGGGTTCTCTCAACCCTCCAATTTCTTTGCTTCTTAAGCATTAAATAGTATTATTCTTGATTTATGTTGCATTAAGTGTATCTTTTCAGAGTCTTCAGCTTACCTCTTCAAATTTAAAGAACTCTGTTTCTACTCTTATTCTCATCTGGGTAGCAGAATAGAGTTATTGCTCAGGATTGTCCTGAAATAATATACTGTGGTTTAACTTGGAACTGAGGATATTGATTACAAAAAAGCAGTATAAAATCCCTGCATTCAACTGGTCAAATTTATTTCTATTTGATATGATGTGATACTGGACATTTATATATTGAATTTATTTCGTGCATAATCACTTTTTGCCCCTTTTAGTGGTCAGCATCATCTACATGAAGAATTTTTGACAGGTAAGATTTGTTCTAATGTAACTGGCTTTCTTGAAGGAGCACTGCTACGTTCTACATTAAACTGTTTCTCGCAACGATTTCAAATAGGGCCAGTCGACAAATCTGTGCTAACCAATTAATGTCTTAAATTTGGAGTCATAAAGGCAGCTATATCACACTATCCAGGGAACGAGCTCAGCCTGTGGTATTGTCAGAGCCCACTTAGCTGACCTTACTGGGTTCTTGCTGAGCTTTCCCAATTATTGCAGAAATCTCAGGGCAAACACATTCCCTGTGATATATCACAGTGGGTAGCCTGCCCTCTCTTGCCATTGAGTCCCTCCCCTGGCCATTACATGGTTAGTTGGTTGGTTGGTTGTTCTCTTTCATTCTGAAAGAGGACCAAAATAGCATCACTATGTTAGTCAAATTACAGTGTGTCCAACACGGTAAAGGTTTAGAGTTTGAGGGAGTTGTTACTACCACCACCAATCACCACAATCAACCGCCACCACCACCACCATCACTACTACTACCATTGTTTTTATATTTATCTCCTAGAGCACTTGCTATTTTGAGGAAAAAGAAAAAAAATACTGCTAAGCCAGGAATTCTGCATTCTCATCATGGGATTGCTATGACTATGGAGTGTTAAGGAAGTTATATAACTTTTCTGTCTCAGGTCTTCAATCTCTTAAATAGGAACAATTCACCCAACCTTAGACATGTTGGTATCCTCATTGTTTCCCAGGGGCTCACTTGTATTACAGGGTTTTGTGAGGATAAAATGAGTTAAAGCATGAGAAAATAGTTTGAGGAGTGTAAAGAGCAACACATATTGGTCATTATTAAAACGGACAGGATCACCATAACGTACACATCAACTCTTTAATGGAGAACCATATAACAAAATGAGACAGAAAAAAGTGGAATAAAGTGAGTACACATATGAATAAAGAAAACAAATGCATAAGTAGCCCCTATATGACTTTTGCTATTTCTCGTTCTTTCCTCATGGTGAGTGACTGGGTCTGAAATACGATTCATTACCAAGTAACATCCACAGAAAGGATCCTTTCCCTCATTTCCTATGACCTTGCTTACATAGACTGGGAAGTAGCAATCAGGAAATGGTGTAGCTCCCTATAAACCAACTTTGAATTAACCACAACCCTCAGAGGCAGTGGATAAGGGAAATAAGACTCTGTGTGGGGCTGCAGAGAGAAGGCATACCTATAAAATGAACTATCCAGTATCATCCTAAGAATAAACTAGCCATCCCGTTTACACATATGTATATAAATTCTATTTTCTCCTTCTTGTGATACTTAAATTCTTGGACAGTATCCACTGGTCAAGGTTACTTGTTTCTGACTATTTGCTCAGATTGTTTCTTAAAGTCCAAGGCGTGGCTGTCTGTTTTAAAGAAATAGATTCGTAAGCAATATCCAGTTTCAGCATTACCAATAATATTGGTTGGGCATCTGTCTACCACAGGCTAGACCTTTCTCTCTGAAATGGAAGTAGTACAATTAGACCTAAGTGTTCCTGACCAGTACAGCTCCATACTACACCTTCGAACCACCTCAACTTTCACTGGGAAATCTAATTCAGAACACTAGTGAGAGCTGCATTACATACTGAAAAACGAACCTCATTAAGCCTGCAGTTTTCCTAAGGTATTCAAACCATTTGGAAATGTTTATACAGTCCGTTGTACTCATTATTTTTACAAGCTTCACTCCAGATGTGTAAACTTTGTTTACCGCTCGCAGCTATAAACTGGAGCCGACATGACAGTAGGTTCTCCCAAATAGTTCATATCCATATGGGCTCTCTTTTTCAAGTGAGGCTGCCAGGTTTTCTGCTGGAGGGAATATTAAGAGTGGTCAGTGCTTGTCTTGGCACCTGTGGTAGGGTAAACCATCCCACCTGAAGCCCAAGAGCGATGAGGTAGGATGAGGCTGCCAATTGGCAAAGTATCGCTCTAATGGGCTTTTACTGAATAACAGTTTTTCACTGAACTATGGAGGTACAGAGGAGGTGTCTACAAAACTGGCACATCTGGGGATTGTTAGCAAGAAACAGAGGGAGAAATTTTAAAAATCAAGGAGCAGGAAGCGCTGGGTGGGCTTTTTCTGGAAAAGCTACAGGTGGCAGCTGGTCAGAGGGAATATAGTTTATGCTATTGTAAGTGAACTGTTGTACCCTGGAGCAGGAGCAATCTAGCTTCGGGCCCCACAATGGCAATTTTCAAAAGGCTTTTAATGATGCAACTTCAAGTATGTTCCCCTACTTCTTAATGACTTTTGGATTTAGAATAACACCCAGGTAAGGGCAGTGCTTTTTATTGGGAAAATGAGTATGAGTTATTAAAATGAGGTCTTATAATGTTTTGGGGGGAAAATGCATCTTAAGATGAAGCAAGAAGAGAATGTAGGCCATGGAGAGAATTTCAAGGTTGTACAATCCCAGAGCATAGGGAAAAGAAATTTTTAATATCATCTCTCTTGAAATTACTTGATGTATATTTAATATTTACTTATTGGTGTATATGGTGTATCCCCCAGAGAAATGTAAGCTCCTTGAGGTCAGGGTACATTCATTTTTTGTCTTTGTTTCTCAACCTAAAATAGTAACCTGGCATAGTAGGTTCTTAATAAATATTTGTTAATTTGAATGAAGAGCATTATAAAGGACTCCAAGTTCTTTCCATCCAATGGCTTGAAGGGTAGGAAGATTGGCTATTGGCAAATGAAGGATAAATGAAAGAGCAAAGGCAGCTAGGAACTGGGATAGAAAGAACCTTGTTAGGCATGGCAAAAGAATGGTACGAGAATGCTCAGGAGTTGCAGAAGAGGACCATTTAGGAGAAACCAAGGCTGTCCTGTTGGTTACATTTTTATCTAAGCAAAATAGTTATTTTCATTGACTTCTTCAATTATGTTACTACCTTGTGCAAAACACTGAACAGATGGCATTTTTTTTGAAAGATGGGCTAGAAGAAAGGAAGGAAGAAACAAGCATTTATTAAGTACCTATTATATGCCAGGCATGGTGTTGAACACTTTGCAAAGTATCTCATTTAATCCTCACAATAGTTCTGGGAGGTAGATGCTCTTATTATTCCCATTTAAAGGTTGAAAGAACTGAAGCAGACAGAGGTTAAGTGATTTGTCTAGAATTAGAGCTAGAAAGGATCTCAGGTCATATTTGAACCCAGATCTTCCTGATTCCAGGCCCAGCTCCCTATCCACTATGCCACAAACTGCTGAAGGGAAGGAAGGAAGGAAGAAAGAAAGAAAGAAAGAGGAAGGAAGGAAGAGAAAGAAAAAGAGAAAGAAAGAAACATTTACTTTCTATCATGGAGATCTCTTGAGCAGTGCTATAGTAGGCAGTTTATTTTTTGGAGGGGGAGCAGATTTAAGGCTAAGCATATACATAATTGTGAAATGGGCAGAATTTACCTTCATTGCCTCATCAATGTCCCTTTTTCACTCTTTCCCACCCCTTTGGAAACCCTCTCTTCCCTCTTTTGCTACTTTCCTTCTACTCTCATAGGGCCATAGATTTAGAGATAAAACAAACCTTAGGGGCAGTTAGGTGTTGCAGTGAGTAGCGTACTGGCCTTGGAGTCAGGAGGAACTGAGCTCAAATTCAGCCTCAGACACTAGACACACATACTAGCTGTATGACCTTGGGCAAGTCACTTAACCCCAATTGCCCTGCCTTCCTATCTCCAAAAAAACAAGCCTTAGAGAAGATCTAGCATAATCACCTCATTTTACAGATCAGGAGACTTATAAAATTCAAGTGGCTTGTTCAAGGTTACACCATACTAAATAGTACAGCTGGTGTTTCAACCCTGTTCCTCAGACTTCAAATCCATCATTTTTTTCACTATACCACCATGCCCTGTGTCCATCTAGTCCTCACCACCCTTCCCCCACCTCCATAAAATCCCTCACCACTTGATCCTCTAATGTCTCTTTCCTTCCTCCTTAGACTAATACAATCACTTAATACAGCCTTGAGGAAATGGGACATATGGGATTGGTAAACTTGTTAAGTTAAGTGGTAAACTAATTCAAATGACTCCCTTAACCTATCAGAGAGTATCAGTTTTCTTATTGGTAAAATGGGAGTGATATTACTTATACTACCTATTTCTAAGGATGATTGTTAGGAAATCACTTTTAAACCTTAAAGAAGATACAATACATCATATATCTGTATCATATATATAATCTTTCTATCTATCTTTCTATGTATCTATAGTTTTTCTGCTTCTGTCTCTTAGCTTCCTTGTCCCCTCCTTCATGCTCCAGCTAATATCCTAATATCCTGGCTTCCATAAGGAGCCTTTCTCTACCCCAACCTTAATACTAATGCCTTACCGCTATAATTATCTCTAATCTATCCTGCACACAGAGACACACATACACACATATTTTTATTTGTTCGTACAAAGTTGTTTGCATGTGGTCTCCTCTATTAGAATCTGAGCACCCTGAGAAAAGGGACTGCTTTTTCTCTTTCTATCTCTGGTCCTTATCACCATGCTTGGCATAAAGTAGGTGTTTAATAAATGCCAGTGACTTGACTTAACTTGAGGTAGTATTTGCAATTCAGCATGCATTTCTTCAATAAACATTTATAAAGCACATATTATGGATAAAGCTCTGAGCTGGACTCTGAGGTAAATGAGATACAGCCTCTTCCTTCAAGGAGATTATAGTATAGTCGAGACAGTGAAACTAGTAAATAAGATCTTGATGCCAAGTTCGGTAACAATGGCTCCTTTGGTGTGGACAGGGATGAGGAGAAAGTAGGTGGGGACAATGAAACATGGAAAATATAGCACCTTCCTTTCCTTTTTTGTTGTCATTTTTTTTCCTCATTGAAGAAACATTTATTTAGCATCTACTATGTGCCAGGAATCATGGTAGGTGCTAAAGTTACAAACACAAAATTGCCCAGTTCTCAGAGGAATCTTACATTTTACATTCCCCCATTCACCCAACTAGCACCTCTGGGGTGAGGACCTATTGAGTCATTTTCAGGGCCACTCATCCACCTTTGCTGTTCATCTGTCACCCAACCCTCACTTGTGGCTCCAAGAAGCTGTAGCATATGAAGCAGCCACATTCTGGAAAAATCCACATTGAAAGGCCTCAAACCCATCAGTGAGCTAGGGGGATGTCTATTCCAAGCATGTGTCTCCCCCCGCCCCCATTTGCCCCCGGCCCACCACGAATGGGTAGATGAGAAAAAATTGTTCCAATGACCATGAAGACTGCTGAGGCAGGCCCTGTGGAATGCTTAGAACTTGGTCTGATGTTCGAGATGCCGAAGTTATTCACTGCATTCTGGGCCATCATCAGTCATCTTGGCTTTTTTCTTGCCACTGGACTTGAATGATTCTGGAAGAGAAAGTAATTCTGACAACTTTGTGCAACTTTGCCTTATTTAAATTCAATTCATGTGCAAGTCAACACTTATTATCTACTATGTTACCCCAACATTGTGATGTCATTGGTCGTCTTTGAAAACCACTGGGGAGTAACAGCATGTACACAGAAATATAAGTGTCAAGTGATTTGAGGGGATAAGAATGATGCTCCAGGGGCAGCTAGGTGGCACAATGAATAGAGCACAGGCCCTGGAGTCAGGAGGACCTGAGTTCAAATCCAGCCTCAGACACTTGACACACTTACTAGCTGTGTGATCTTGGGCAAGTCACTTAACCCCAATTGCCCTGCCTTCCCCCCTCCAAAAAAAAAAGAATGATGCTCCAGCACCTGTTGAAGACAATCAAGAAGCAGATAAATTCTATGACTATTTGGGAAGATCTTCCAAATTAATACTTAATAGATTTGCAAAGCACATTCCTCATGTTAATTTACTTGATCCTTACCACAACCCTGTAAAGGTAGTGTCATTTTTATCCCCATCTTATAGATAAGGAAATTGAGGCTTAGTGAGGCTAAGCCTTTTATTCAGGGAAACGGAGCTATGAGTCTGAGGCAGGATTGGACCTCAAGTGTTTCTGACTCTAAGTTCATCCCTCTATCCAATATGCTACCTAATTTTGTGATGGAGCAAAGCTTTTGTTTTGCAACTATTTTTTGTTTTAATTCTCATTTCTCTAATCAATAGATATTACTATGTACCTATCAGATTCACTAAAATTATTGAAGAGGAAAGCAAGAAATAGTGGAGGGGATGTATAAAAAATTGGACACTAATTCGAACTCATTCAACTGTTCTGGAGAGCAATCTGGAATTATGCCCAAAGAGTTATTAAACTACCTTTATCCTTTGACCCAGCAATGCCACTACTAGGTCTGTTTCCCAAGATGATTAGGAAAAAAGGAACAGAACCTATACATTCTAGAATATTTATAGTGATTCTCTATGTGGTGGCAAAGAGCTGGAAATTTCAGGAATGCCCACTAAATAGGGAATGGCTGAACAAGTTGTGGCATATGATTATGATGGAATACTACTGTGCTATAAGAAATGATGAGCTGGATGACTTAGAAAAACTGTATAGACTTGTACAAAATAATGAAGAGTGAAATGAGCAGAACCAAGACAACATTGTATACATGATAGCAACACTGTTTTAAGAACAATTTTGAGTGACTCAGTCATTTTGACCATTATACTCAAACGAACTACAAAAGTTCGTATGAAGGAAGACACTATCTGTATCCAGAGAAAGAACTAATAAATAGAACTATATATAATGATTTCACACACACACACACACACACACACACACACACACACACACACAGACACAGACACAGACACACACACCCCTTTTTGTCTAATGGTAGCCATCTCTATAGTGGGGAAAGGAAGGAAGAAAAAAAGAAAAGAAAGTTACATGATAACTTTATTATATATTTAAAAGGAATGACAAGTTGTACATTATAGATTTACAGCTTCATGTACAATCATCTTTTTTTCCTATTCTACCATGTTACAGAAATGCTTGTTTTATTTCTTAAGTTCAGAATTTTTTTTTAAAAGAAGCTCTTATTGTTGACACAAACTGGATGGAATAGAACTATGATGTAACCTAGAAAGAAATTGTGTAAGAAACTGGTCCTGACACAGACATACCACAAGCTCATCATTTCATATAGCCCAGTAGTATTCCATCATAATCATATACCAGAACTTGTTCAGCCATTCCCAAATTGATGGGCGTCCCTGCAATTTCCAGCTCTTTGCCAGCACAAAGAGACCACTATAAATATTCTAGAATGTATAGATTCTTTTCATTTTTTCCCAATGATACTTCTTTGCCTGGTGGCATAACATTTTTCTTATCTGGGCTGAGAACCAAAGTCTAGATAAGAATGTTCAGTTCCTACTTTGACTGCTACCACTGAAGACCATCCTCCTGTGAATCCCAGACTGAGATCAGTACTGACCCCTCCCATTTGCTAGGTTCATATTGTATACTTGAATAAAAAAGGTTTGTTTGAACCTGTAATAGTAATTAAGGTGGCACTCTTTGCTGTTGACTTTATTGATTCTGGCTTTTGTTTGAATGGGGCAGATAAAGTGGGATGTTTTTGTATTTCTCAGAGCTGAGACAATTGGGAGCCATTGATTTGTATCTGATGTGATATTGGGGGTGGGGAACTTCTCCACACCCAGCCTGGGTGAAGTCGAGGCCCTGAACATGATATATAAGCGCAGAGGTTAGCGTTCTCTCTCAGAGCTCTGAGCCACAGCAGGAGTGGTGCGTGACTCTGGGCCAGCCATTATAAGAAGCTCCCAGGCTGAACACCCAGATGTTGATAGCACTATGAATTGTATTTGGTCTGTAATTCAGGGTGCTGGTTTTTACCCCTGAACTAAGTAAATGATATTTGCATGCTGGATTAAAGTAAGGTTGTTAACCCCTTAATGTTGCTTTTCTTAGTAAAGCAGATCGAAAAGACGTGGGCTTGCAGCATTCTGTGAGCTGGTTGTTGTTGGTTTACACCCCAACAGTAGCTACTAGCCGGATTGTTGAAACAGAACCTTAACCACCTCTTTCTTGGTTTGTGTTTAAGATAAAAATCCAATAAATATAAACTTAGAACTGTGAGGGATCACTTCTTTTAAGTGATAATACAATTATGTAAAGGGGTAGTTACGTTAAATACTGATACTTTGGATTAAGAAATGATGAGAATTACTCTTCAAGATAGTCTTTTCCATACACTAATAGGTGAAGGATTGATAGGCATTGAGTTCAAAAGTATGTTCTAGGAGAAGGCTTATAAAGTCAGAAGATGTAAGATGCTAGGAAGGTTAAAACAATGTAATCCATTGTGGGACTGAACAAAGGAATGAAATAAAAACATCACTGTGTCAAAAAATCACTTATGGACTGAAAAGATAGTCTAGATGATGGATCAAGAAGAAACAATGCAATTATGTGCTTTCTGGAACTCGTAGACAAATTACATGAGAGAACAACTCCTATGACAAAGAACTGTCTAATCTTCTAAGGCTTCCATGGAAGGAACATTGTGAAAATTTGATAACATAATGGCCCTCTTCATCAGGACTGGTGGCTTTCATAATTCCCTTGATTCATTAAAGCAGAGGAAAAGACTTACAGGCAGCTTCAATAAAATGAAAACTCTCAGCAACTTATTGGAGAGGAGAAATAGTCTTAAGGTTTTTTTTAGGGAATAGATGCATGCTTGTGTGCCCTTGCGTATAACAACAATATAATATATTTGGTCATGTGTATGACAAGGCTGAACATTTAATATGCTATGCATTGAGCATGGTAGATTCTTAAAATCCCTCTTGATTAATGTATTGATTCATTGATAATGTTATAGCTTATCCTATCAAGGATAATCATTTGTTTTAAGAAAGATATTGACTTTACTAAAATCATTAATGCTGAAAAGTAAATGAAAATAAGTTTAATTTCCCTTGATATGCTTTTAGATTCACAACAGAGACATAGGATCAGTTTATATTTCATGGGTCTTGAAATTCACAGCATGAACAGAGGTCTAGGCAAGTAGTCTCGCGGTCTCACAGTTGTAATCACAGTACAGAGTCTCCCTTAAACAGTTAGCCTCCAAAACAGAACCATTAATAAAACCTGGATTAATGAAGTTGCTGATTTTGACCTTAATATCAATAACATGAGGCTGAAAATCTTTCAGCTTGGACTTGAGAGATAGGCTAATATAGGTCACCACCCACTTATAAAGAAATAGCCAACACCTATGAGGACAACATGTGAAATAACTGGTGCTCCAGACATTTACCTACTTCTCCTAACGAGGAATCTATGGGGTTTGAAACTAAAATATCTCTATAAAGACTATGAGTTTGAAAAGACTTCTCTACCATGTCTTAGATCTCCATGGATACAGACTACATACCTGAACTGCAGGAAATCAAGACTGTACCAGAAGGGACAGTGACTTCATTTCTCACAATGTAGTCTTGGAATGTGTTAATTAGTAGATGTTAAATGTTTTGCAATAAATTATTTCTAATCACAAACACACACACACACACACATGCACATGCGCGCGCACACACACACACACACACACACACACACACACACACACACATGTCCACACAAGTACCGACATTGATACACTATACTATTCTAAGAGATCATTAAATTCAAACCTTGTTCACTGAAGGTTTTCTGTTTCTCCTATAATGATTGAAAGTGACATCAAGGTTTGTTGAATCAGAGAGCCCTTGATTTCTTGATTTCTTGAAAATCCTTGACACAATTTTGTAAAAAAGCTGCTTTATAGTTCTTTGCTTTGTTCAGTATGGATCTTGAGAAGCACTGCTCAGAATTTTATATGGTGATGCATCAGGGCAGTTGCTAGTACTAAGTATATCTGTTAGAAGAACTAAATGTTAGCTTTTCCATTTTTTTTTCTCAGAAGAAATCTGAAAATAATGGGAACACTAGAAGGAGAGGTGCAAGCATAGATACCCAGTTAAATAGCAAGTACCTTCCCTGTAGGAGATCAGAATCTATTCTATAGGAAATCATATTGCCAAAGACCAACCAGTAGAAAGTCATTGAAAACAAAGATCTTTGATAATTGTATAGTTGTATTTAATTCCAGCAATGAGTCAAGTGAATATTGCATTGTGACAAATCAAAGGCAAACTGGGAGATTTCTGATCATAAGCTGTGAGCATTTGGGCCGAATGGGGTACAAAAGGAACAAATGTTTTAATTAATTAGCATTTGTATTTTAGGAAGGATCTTATGAAGGAATTGGTTTTTTCCAGTAGAAGTTATTTTATTGAGAGGATTGAGGTAAGATTCCAGAAATTCAATGATCTGGGAATCTACATTTCCTCAACTTCTACTTACCCCCTGTAGGTACCTGAGGTGAAGTACCCTGAGTATCCTTGTGGAAAGTCTTGAGACAAAGACATTAAGACTAACAAACCACATTCTCGGTCTCAATTTATAGCAGCAGTGATCAAAATGTAAAATTTCCAGAAATTCTCAAAGTATGAGAAAAAGAAATAGTTTACTCTGTTCAAAAGAACTAGAAATAGTATGGAATAGTTAAATATATGGACTAGAGATAGAATAGATATGTAGTAGATGTGTGTGTATATATATATATCCATCTGTATATGTATGTATACGTGTATATATGTGGTATGTATGGATGTGTATATAGGTATATGTGTATATATATATATGTATATCTGTATATATAGTGTGTATGTGTATATATACATATACATATAGCTATCTGCATATTGGGTATCCTTTACTAATCTAAAATTATTTTATTACTTTAGAAGCACAAAAATATACATATATTTATGTACATATGTGCTTTATTACTTCATTGACTCATAAAATTGTCATATTTGGTATGTTAAAATTAATAGTGAACTTTATCTTTTTGAAAATGGTCTCTTTACAGATTGAAGACTTTTTTAATGAAAACATAAAACAGGCCGGATTTCACATTTGATTCTTTATATCATCACATCTTCATAGTCACACTGTTGATGGAGAGGTACACAGAATATAAAATGGTACCGTGTAAATTATTTTTTCTAACAAAAAAAGTAGAAAATTCACACTTACAAAAAGGTGTCCCCCAACAAGATTTCTTCTGTTTGCCTAGAAGAAGGATAAGAACTAGATATGTGATTCATTGATACAGGAATGTCTTGGATGAGAATGTACCCATTATCAATTCAGGTTGGCAACTTCTTTGATACGTATGATCTTAGAGAGTTTTCCTGAAGTTAAATGAAAGTAATACAAAATTATTTGAGCAACACAGGCACTGAAATAAATTTGTCCAATGATCTTCTAGTCTTCAAAATCAAGAAAAATGTCACAGGGAGAGATGTTTGTCGAAGATGTTTGCTACACTATTTTATTGGCTCACCTCTTTTGAGCCATGGCCTTTTATGTCACTTTTTGAATGCAAGGTCAGAATTTGTAACTTGTCATGACCTACTTAAAACCATTGTCTTTCCATTGCCATTTGGGTCATCTACAGTATTGACTTTTCTGAGCTTCTGATATTCTTTCATTCATGATCATAACATCACTGGGAGAATATAGGTAAAGAAAAGATTGGCTTATAAATAAAGATTGGCTTTTGTGACAATGGACAGATTTGGGTCACTGATACCATGCCATTATTTCTGAATGAATTTCAGTTTGTTCATTTCCTCTTTATCAAGTCTGGCCCCAGTGCTTTATCCAAATGTACCACATCTTCATGATGTTGAAAATGAACTAAATTAAAAAGGTTTTTTGTTCTGTTTGTGTCTGAGCACAGTCTGAACAAAAGCCTCCTTTGTTTTTTTTTCTCAATGTGTGTAGCTGGGCTAATATCTTTTCAGCAGGTTGTAGTTTGTCTTTTGTTCTAGAAGAGGACCATGACACTAGGGATATGATGACATGACTTGTAACTGACTTTGATTTGAGTGAGGGAGGGCTGTGCAAAGTCACAGAGCCATCTGAGTCCAGTGGACATATATTGATCAGGATGAATGGAGATGACCCAGGATTCAGAGAGAGACCTTGGCCCTTTTAAGCTAAGGTCTTTTCAGGTTCTCACTTTGAGTGAGGCAATGCTCATTCAGTGAATAGGCCTCTTTAAGAAGTGAGTCAAGGGATG
This sequence comes from Phalanger gymnotis, assembly GCA_028646595.1. Taxonomy (NCBI): domain Eukaryota; kingdom Metazoa; phylum Chordata; class Mammalia; order Diprotodontia; family Phalangeridae; genus Phalanger; species Phalanger gymnotis. The sequence goes on along the minus strand of CM053622.1, from coordinate 684,321,409 downwards.
GCCCCTTGAATCAAAGGGAAAAAAATCCAACTTGGAGGGGAAAATCTTCAGGGTTTCTGGCCAAAAGAGGAAGTTACTATTTACATTCACTCTGAGCCAGGGAGGCCCAAAAAATAACCATTAAGTGGTGCTTAGGAAGGAACCTATTACTGTCCAATCCATGAGATCCAGAATGAATTTGGTTTAAGGCTTAAGAAATCAAGCCAGTAAGTCCCAAGTTAACTAGGTAAATTTTGGCCATCAAAACTGACCTTCCCTTGGGCAGAACAGGAGAAGAGGAGAGGAAAGGACAGGAAAGGAGAGGAGAGGAGAGGAGAGGAGAGGAGAGGAGAAGAGAGCAGAGGAGAGAAGACCTTTTCAGCAACCATGGATCTCAAAGATGAGATCCTCAAAATATTCTGGGGCTGAATGCAATTAGAGCAATGTTATCTGTGAAGACAAGAACCTAAAATATTTTAAATTAGTAAGAGATCTCCCTTTTGAATGGGCTTTATGCAGGACTTCACCCACAGTGGTGACAAAGACTTCGGGCAAGCATATGTCACTCTCTTTTATGTCTTAATTAAAATTACCATTCAGTAGATCTTTGAAAATTTATTTTCATGATTGATGCTTGAATTTTGTTACGTAAGATTTTTAATATATACATGGGTGGCCACCTGCTTGAGGAGAACTTTTAAGGCTACATTTTATTTTTCCACGTCAAATACTTTTTTTGAAATCATCAAGTTTCTTACCTCTCTCTACATGTCATTCAATTGAGCGTTCTTCCTCCTTTCCCTCTTATGTTTTCATCCAGGACACTCTTGATGCCTACATAGACCATATATCCAGACTATAAAAATCTTTGGGCGGTATTAAAATATGAGAAATAAGATGTTGATATCTTCTTGTTTGCAACTTTTACTTGATTGCAACTTTACAACGTTACAAAATCTTTTGGAACTTTTTTGACTTTGCAATATCTCAGAAATACATCTGTGTTGTTTCAAAAGTCATTTCCATACTACAAAGAGGTATCAAAGTCATATGCCTCTGGTGAAGGGCAGAAGAGTTTCTTTTTTTCCTTCTTGCAGAATCCCAGACTGCATTCCCAGACTAGATTCCTCATGATGTTCTCTGCTTTAAAACTTTTAGAACAATAAAATCAAAGAACCACATAATTGGAAAGAATCTCAGAATCAGTACAATCCAATGTTTATTTTATGTAAGGATCTTCTACAATATGCACCCCTGCATGGTTCCTTGTCTTGTGATTCTGTCAAATGTAAATACAATTAAACGACCAATTTAAAGCTCTTACTATGTATAAGGCACATAGCCAGTGTAGTGCAGCAGATAGAGAGTTGACTTCAGAAGCTAGAAAAATCTGAGTTCAGTTTCGGCTTTTGACGCTTACTGGCTGTTACCCTGGGCAAGTGACTTAAGCTCTCAGTTCTCTAGACAACTTCTTAAGGCAATAGGTTACAGAGAAAGTGTCTACATGAATTGATAAAGGGACTTTCTTGATCCCTATAGGAACAAAATCACAGGTCCAGTTCCTATGTGCTCCCTTTCCCTTGTGTTCTAGGCCCTGGAGATTTAAACAAAACAAACAAAAAAAAAGCAAAACCAAAACCGTCTCCAACCTGACATTCTATGGGGGAGGGAAGGAGAGATATGATAAATTCTATGATAATTAAATACAAAGTATATAATAATAGTAACATTGCTATGACAACTTAGATTTCTTCCAGAGAATCTGAGTCTTAAGAGACCTGCCACAGAATATTTTTCCCTCTGATAAGATTTTTATTGTTTTATTTAAATCTTTTACTTTATTTGGTATTCTTAAGCATACAGCATAGTATAATGAAAGCTGTCTGGACTTGCTGTGAGTGGATTTAAAATCAGGCACTGACACTATATTATGACCTTGGGCAAGTTGCTTCAGAGCCTCAGTTTCCTTATCTGTAAAATGAGGATAATGATACCTATGCTTCTTGCTTCTTGGGATTGTTTTGAGGGAAAAAAAAGAAGAAAACAAGCATTTATTATGTGCCTAATGTACCAGGCACTATGCTAAGGACTTTATAAATATTTCATTGGATCCTCACAACCACCGTGGTTGGTAGGTGCTATTATTGTCCCCGTTTTACCACTGGGGAAACAGACAGACAGAGGAGTTAAGTGAGTTATCCTGGGTCGCACAGCTAGTCAGTGTCTGAGCCCAGATTTCCACTCAGGGTTTCCTGAATCCAGGCCCAGTGCTCTGTTCATTGCACCACCAAGCTGAGGAAAAATACTGTAAATCTTGAAGTGGCATAGAAATGTGAGTCATATTGTCAAAAGAAGATATGACCAATGGCCTCACAATAATTGATTTTCTCCAAGCTGTTTGGTAAACAACATCTGACCAAATTGAACCGCTGAATACAGATACAATAATTACTGTAGACTTTGCTTCAGGTCATCTAGGAGTTGTGAAGTTCAGTCCAGAGGCCAGCACTTTCTTTATATTTGAGAATACTTTGAGATTACTGATTACTGTTGGTTTTTGGATATTGCCTTTATTCCTCAGCAAATTCTCAAAGGACACTAATTCTTTATTGATTGATTTGTTGTAGTCTTGGTCCCCCTATTTGAATCTTTGCATCATTTTCTTATCTATGGCAGCATCTACCAGCTTAGGAGTTTGTGCTTGCTTTAGTGTTTCATTTGTTCTTCAGAAGACCTTTTGGAGTGTTCAATTTCATGCTGTTAATTATTAGCATATTTAGGATTTGGTGTAAACAGGCTATTGTAATAGATTGGGATTTATCCATTGCCCCCAGTCCACTGTGATAGTTTGGGAATTATAGACTTTCATAAATGATTCACACAAGTAAATGAATGGTAGAAACAGTAATCCTTTATTACAGGTACACTTTAATCAACTCGGGGAATGCATAAAGGATAACTTAAGACATCTAGAACCTAGGAAAAGAGTGAACATACAAAAGACAGAAGGATTTAGGGAAAAAAAGAACATAGCCGGGTTTTAGTTGCTGCAAGGGGAAAAACTAAAATAAAACTTCAGTTGTTTGAGTGGGGGAGATGCAAGAACCTTGATGTGTGTTCTTGTAAGCCACAGCAGGAAGAGAATAGAGGCTAGGTAAATGTTGTCCCTTTTGAAAGACTGCCTCCTGTTTGTTACACCCAGGGTATACAAAGTTCTCATTATTTCTAAAACTATGTTGAATTGTTGGAGACTTCATCCTTTTTCACAACACAATTCAAGGACCCTCCACTGGAATTTAGCACATGTAACCTAGAGAAATGGATTAACACCAGAAAAACTCCTTACGATGGAGTAGCCAGCCTATCAGGCAACACCAAGGCAGGAAAGAGGCCTGCATTTTATAGGGGAAAGGTAGGGCTTTCCTCTATATACCCAATTTAGTTTCCAGATCCAATTTTCCCACAGTCAGGGAGTCGCTGGAGACTGAGACACAAGGAACAGAGATTCCCACTATCCTCAGTCCTGCACAGGACCATAGCAAAAGGAGGTTTCTAGCATTTATAAATTCTGGGAATGGAAGATTCCCTGCCCCCCCCCCAAAAGGCCGTACTAAGCAAGAGGAAGAGTATATGTTTAGAGAAGTAATTGGTCACTAAAAAGGCTAGGTTCTAAAGAATAGTTTTGTGGACCTTACCCTTCTGGCAAGGCTGCTTTCCTATTGCTTGTATTGGCAGTCAGAGAAAAAAATCCCTTACTGCTCACTCTCTGTTGTAGGATTTCACATATTTTATAACTCTGGTGTTCCTATTTTCTCCCTTTCTATCTATAAAAAAACAAACTAAAGTCCCCAAAACTAACTAGGGTCAACCATAATCACTTATTAAAAATGTCTCAAATATCCATGTACCTTTATATTGTTGGGAAAGATGTGGTGCTACACTGTTCCTTCATTACATGGATTCCATTGTCCATTCTAATTCTCATTCTGAGGAGCTTCCTTCAAGAAAATCCACTGGGTATATAGTATATATTGGCCTTAGCTCCTGACAATAGATATTTTAAATCATTGACAATAGTGTTCCAGAAGAACATATCACAATTTCAAGACCTTGGTTCAGTTTTCTTTTTTTTTCTTCAGCTATCAGCCTTGTCACAAATTAAGGCATTGAGGGACTTTTGTTTGCTTTTGTTTTTGTTATTTTGTTTGTTTGTTTTTATTTTGTGTATGCAGATGCTTACAATATTCGGTTACTTGATTATGGATTAGGCAATAGTTTTTGATGGTAGTGACTTTCCCCAAGCAGCAAAAGAACAGGAGAGTGAGTCAAGAAATTCTAGAAAGAGCTCTTTGTACTTTTTTCAGCATTGCACTACTTGCTCCCACCCATGAGGGAATTTTTAATGTTGGCAAGATACTCCTCATATAGAAATGCATTTGGTCATTGTAAGAACATCTGAAAATGCATATTTCATTTGCCAGTATTTTCAAATCACAGGCCTTTTTTATTTTAAGATTTTTTTCTCTTCTGAATAACTTACAATGTGGAAATGCTTCCATATGTTACAGTTGTTCTTGCCATATTCCTGAGAGAAGTGAGAGCGTAACCTTGGGAAACAGAATCATAATGCATGATTTCTGCTGGGAGGGAATGATTTTATCATTCAGCAATGAACCATAGGAGGTCAAAAGAAGGAGGTGATGATTAAGAATCCATGCTTTTCTCCACTTGAACACCATCCATTCTTTTTAGTTTGGGACCTCAGCATCACTCTCTTGAGCCTTACCAGCAATTATTTGCTCTCTCCTTTAGCCCTTTACAGTACTAATCTTCTGGATTAACAGGAAATGAGAGATGATAAAAAGATTTGGATCCTACACTCAACCCAATGTCATCTAGGCATAGTAGGTCACATGTATTGTTTCTAGGGGAGTAGAGTGTTCCTTTATAGGTTAAAAGATATGAATCCAACCTTGATCTATGCATACTGTATCTTGAATATTATATCATTTAAAAATTACAAATCAACATCTTGAGAACTTTTTGATTAAATAAGTAGAGTAAAATATTCCTCCCTAATAAATTTTACTCTCTTCTTTTTCACCCAGCATGAAGAGAAGAGAAAGTCAGCATGTACTCTTAGTATTTTTTACATACCTGAAGGGATATAGTAAATCAAACTTTGGCTTTCCCCCTTCCTTCTCTTGGCTAATTCATTCGTCTTTAAGCTTTAAGAATTATTTTCTATTTTTCTGCTCAATCGTATTCAGTACACACTTCTTACTTTCTGAATCACGTTTTTCTAGAGTTCCTGGAGCCAAGATCATGGCCTGAGAGCTGGAAGGCATTTGGTCATTCAGTCCGACTCTCCTGTTCTGTAAATAAGGAAGCTGTGACTCAAGGAAGTTAAATGACTTGTCTAAGGTAACACAGGCAGTATCAGAAGAGCAAGATCTGAACTGATTTCTAATCTGACATTCTTTCTACTGTACCAAATCACTTTTCACATTTTCCCTGAAATAATTCTGTGAGTACATCTTTGTATCACATCAATCATTTCCCTTTCCTTTTTAACAACACCTTTATATTGTTGATTTTTCTCTGCGATTAAACAATTTCCTCCTCTTTTTTTTCATATTTGTCCTAGTAGGCTTGCAGCATCTCATCAGTCATAGTGCTTTATGTACATTTTGTCACAAACCTTTTGGATCACCATAAGTGATCCTGGGATATGTTTTCCGTGTGTTATTGCCCACATTATATTCATGAGGAAACTGAGACTTGATCAATTCATAAGTATTTATTAACCACATACTATGTATTAGGCACTGTGATAGACAGATGCTGGGGATATAAAAACAAGCAAAAAAGATAAAACTGACTCTTCCCTGAAGAAGTTTATATTCTATTGAGAAATAATAGCACATACACAGAAAAGCAAGTACAAAAAAATACAAAGTAATTTCTGGGAGGGAGGGCATTCAAAACTGAGGGCACCATGTTAGGCTTCCTATCGAAGATGACATTGAGTTGAGCTTTGAAATCAGCTAGGAATTCTGAGGGGAGTAGTAGAGAGTAAATGATTGCATGCATGAGGACAATTTTTGCAAAGACTCAGAGATGTTAATGAAGAAAAGCAAGTTTACCAATTTGTATGGACTTAAAGTTCATGAAAGGAAATCATATATGCTAAGCCTGGAAAGTTAGCTGGACTCAGATTGTGAAAGGCTTGTGTTTTATCCTAGACCCAACAGGGAGCCACTAGAGCTTCTTGGACTGAAGGGGTTATGTGACCAGACCTGTCCTTTAGGAAAAGTTTTTGGAAGTTGTGTGGTGGATGGACCAGAGAAGGCTGAGCTTCCACCTAATCAAGATAGCCTGAATCAAAGTGGTGATCATGTGTGGTAAGAAGGGGATAGATGCAAGAGATGGGGAGATAGAGTTGACAACCCTTGGCATTTGTTTGGTGAGAGAAAGTCAATAGATTAAGATGACTATGAGGCCTCAAACCTGGTGGGCTTGGTAAATTTCCATTGGTGGCTTGCCAAAGTCAACACAATTCGTAAGCCCAAGAATTGAGACTCAAACTTAGGGCTTCTTACACAAGACCCAAAGGTGCTCTCCATTTCATCATATGTCTTCTTGGCCTCCTGTTGCTAGAGAGAGTACATTTGTCCTGTTTTTGTAAGGCCTACTCAGCACACTTTAGCTGTTAGAGTACAGGAATAGTGTATGGCCTTCGGTTATGTCTTGAATACGGAATCATAGAAGTTTCAAATTGAAGGGGCTTTAATCATAATATAATTGAATGTCCTCCTTCTACAAACAAGGAAAGTAAGCTCTAGGCAAAATGATTTGCTCGAGATCATGAAGTTTGCTAGAAGCTTGAGAATATCATAGATCAAGAGCTAGAAGAAACCTTTAAAGGTCAAATAAAACCTCTCATTTTATGGATGAGGAAACTTTGGTCCAATGAGATAAAGTCACTTGCCCAAGATCACGCCAATAACAAAGGACAGAATCAATGTGATTTGAATCTAGGTCCTCTCAATAAATATTCATTGATAGTAAAGAATTTAGTGGAATTAGAGCCCTAATCATATGTTATGTGTGGGTGTGAGTTGTGTTGTGTTTGTGTGTGTGTGTGTTTGTGTGTGTGTTTACACCTGTGGCAACAATAGTTGAGGTATAGGAGGAGGTTGGTGGGGGCATAGTAAGTAGAAGAAGGGATGATGTAGCCCTCAACTTCTTGGAGTTTGGGGGGATTAAGGCCTGGAGAGAAGACTGCTACAGTGATGTAACCCTGGTGTTGGTGCCTGGGCATAGTGTGGGTCAACAGAGCAATAAGAGGTAGGGTTAAATGGCTGTCGTTGCCTCAGGGAGGAAGTATCACCCTCCCCAGATGTTAGATTCCTGGGCCAAAGCCCTATTCACTCTGTACTATATATGGTTCTGATTAAATCAGGTTTCCCCCAGTCCTTACATATGGTACTCCTTTGAAGCTGATTGAACATTATTTGAAATTCATTTAACTATTTCATGTTAACTAGAGTGCAGCATATCAAAATATAGCTTCAATCCAAGGAATGTGCCTCAACTATTAAATTTGATTTGTTTCCATCCTTTCATTGAAGCACAGAGCTGTAAGAAAACTTAGAGGTTATCTAGTCCCATGGATATTTGAAATGTAATCAGCTCTATGGAATTAACAACAACAACAGCTAGCATTCATGTAGTGCCTGCTATATGTCATTGGCACTGTGTTGAGCGCTTTACAAATATTCTCTCATCTGACCCTCACAACAACCATGGTAGGTAGGTGCTGTTTTCACCCCCATTTTGTAGTTTAGACAATTGAAGAAGAGGTAAAGTGGTAAAGTGACTTAACCAGGGTCACATAGCTAGTGATGTGTCTGAGGCTGCATTTGAATTCAGGTCTTCCTGATTGCAAGACCAGGGCTCAACTGACCTAGCTACTGCTACTTCCCAGACAGCTTCCATATTGACACTCCCTTCTCCTGTCTGACTTTCAGCCTTCTGTGGGAATGGGAAGAGGAAAGGTAGGAACCTTACCACAGTATTTTGCACATCTCCTACCAAATATACATATTCTTGTGGGAAGAGGAAAAGTACCGTTCCATCATATCATCCTCACACTGTGGGAAAAGGGCACCATTCCTTCAGGTTTCCATCCTGGTCTCCTGCCTTGGGGAAGGAGAGTTTCACCACTCCTTCTGCTCTAGGTACTTGTCCCTCACCCAAACTGCCCAAGTTTCAATCCTTAGGTCATAATATTATTACTTGAAAAATCTTTCTGAATATCTGGTCATACCTTTCACATTTCAGTGATTCTGAATACCTATATGTTACCCTCCAAACCCCATGCCCCATCTCCCACTACCTTATTCTTTCCCATGCCCCTTTCAAGCCATCACCCCATACATTAACAATACTCACCTGCTTTCTCTTCTTGACCTCCTGGTTAACCTATTCAACTCTACACTGTTATCTTCTCTAGAATTACTCAGCTCTTTGTAATATTGCCAATTGTGCCCTGCCTGCCAGCCCTCTGTCTTAGAGCACTCTCACATTCCTTGCTCTTACTTCCACTCACGTGTAGCTAAATAAAAGTGGAGAAAATTATGCAACTATTCTGGCTGGATCTACTACAAATGTATGTTACATAACTTCAACCATACCCTCATTACTTCTAAGCAATACTTCTAACATTCCCTAATTAACTCACCATCCCACTCATCAAGGTGGTTCTTCCCAATGTTTTCATCCCTCCTCAAATCTCTTGTGACTCCTATTCCCACCCTCCCAGCTGAGATTCTTGTTTCATATTTTATTGAAAAACTTCAGTACATTTGCAGTGAGCTCCCTCTTCTCCCTACCTTCTTATCTCATGTAACTCAGGTGCCTTCTGCACTGTTTTGTCCTTTATTCCTGTCTCAAATGAAGAAGTAGCCCATCTCCTTGCTTAGGCAAACTACTCTGCCTGCACAAGTCATACCATTCCATTTTGTCTCCTTCAACAGATTACTGTTTTTGTCTTCCATATTTTTCACTAATCTTTATTTTTTACCTCTTTTTCGGATTATTCCTCACTATCTACAAACATGCCCATGCCTCAACCATTCTCGAAAAACTCTCACTTAGTACCTTCATCTCTGCTAACTATCATCCCATAGCTCATCTACCTTTCATAGCTAAACTCTTTGTGGAGACAACCTACAATAGGTACTTCCAGTTCTTATATTCTTGCTTTCTTACTTCTACAATGTGGCTTCTAACCTCACCATTCAACCAAAACTTCTCTCTCCCAAGTTGCCAGTTACTTCTTCATTGCCAAATCCAATGACTTTTTCTCAATACTCTCTCTTCTTGACCTCTCCTCAGCTTTTGCAATTGTTAATTGTGCTTTCCTCTTTGGTACTCTTCTTTCTAGGTTTTTCAGGCACTACTTTCTTCTGGTTCTCCTCTTATCTGAGCTTTCTTGGTCTCCTTTGCTCAACATTTCATTAAGGTCATGCTGACTAATATTGGAGATTCTACAAGGCTTTGTCCTGGGCTCTCTTCTCCCTCTATAAAATTTCACTAGTGATGTTCAATTATGCTTATAATTTCAAATCAATGTTTTTTTTTCAGCTGAACCTCTCTGCTGACTTAAGTCTCATGTATCCAATGGCTTATTAGACATCTTGAACTGGAAGTCCTGTGGGTATCTTAAACTCAACATTTCCTAAATTGAATTCATTATCTTTTCTTCTAAATCCTACTCCTTTCTAAACTTTCCTATTATTCTTGAGGACAGCACCATCTTTCTAGTCTCACAGGCTTGAAATCTAGTTGTCATTCTCTACTCAGTACTATCTCATTCTTCCCATATCCCATCTATTGCCAAAATCTATCAATTTCATTTTTGCACCATCTCTGGAATATTTTCTGTTCTTTATTACCAGTCCCCCCCCCCCCCCACACACACACCTACCATAATCTTCAGTCCAGTGACACTGGCCTCCTTGTTTTTCTTCAAATAAGATATTTTCCCCTCAGGCTCTGGTCATTTTCTGAACTGTCCTTCAAGCCTAGAACACTCTCACTCCTCCTATCTGCCTCCTTTTTTCTCTGTGTTTCTTCAAGTCCCTACTAAATTGTTACCTTCTACAGGAAGAGTTTCTTAATTTTTCTCCATTCTAGTTGTTTATCTCCTCTGTAGCATATGCAGCAACCACATCCCAGGAAAATCATCTCCTGACACAGGCTAAACCAAGTTGAGGGTAACTGACAAGTCTCAAACCTATTGGTGCATTAAGAGGATGTCTATGCCAAACATGTAGAAACTTCTCTCAGCAGAATGGAGGCCATTGTTTCAATGGCCATTAAGACAGCTGAATCAGACACTATGGAATACTTAGAGTTTGGTCAGACATCAAGGACGCTGAGGTCATCCACAGCACCCTGGACCATCACCAGTCCTCCTGACTTTTGTCTTGTCCCCAGAATTCAATGACTGGAAGAGAGAGTGAGGCTGACCACTTTGCACAACTCTGCCTCACCTAAAGCCAATTCATACATGAGTCAAGACGTCACTCTGTGATGTCACTAGTTCTCTTCAAAAACAAGGGATAAACAACAATAATTATCTCATCTGTTAATTATCTCTCATTTACCCTATATATAGTGTGTTTATATACAGTTTTCATGATGTCCCCCTATCAGATTATGAGTTTCTAGAGGGCAAGGAATTTACCTTCTTTTTTGTCCCTAGAACTTAGCTCAATATCTGACGCATAGTAGGCACTTAACAAGTGTGTATTGAATGAATGGAGGCTCCAGGGTTTGGCAGTTAATCACACATCATCTTGTGATATAATTTCAAGTATGGTCATATATGGTAATTTGTTTATTTAATTGCCAGAATCTGATCAAGTCCTACCTCTTTGATTATTAACTCTACATGGTGCTTTTAAAATCTATATTCTAAAATTTCAAATCTTCTCTGAATTTCAGTCCCATATTTCTAACTCTGCTAATTATCTTCTCCTGGAATGTCTTACCGGTACTTCAGATCAGATTTCTAAAACTGAAATCACTACTCCCTTCCCCCACCCCCACCCCAACAAATTCTCCTCTTATTTTCCCCATTTCTATTCTTTCCACCATTCCACTTGTCATCCCAACTCAAAACCTTACAATTATCTTTTAATTTGCTATCAGTGTTAACCTTCACAAGTAGTCATTTTCCAAGTTTAGTGGATTTAAGTGCTCTAACAAAGTTCTCATCTCTACCTCCCTTGCCATTCTTATTGTCGCAACCATATTTATTTAACTCTTGTTCTGTAAATATTATTATTTTATTAGCATATTACTAGCTAGAGATTTTTAAAACAACAATATGATAAAGAGAAAAACATCATCATCATCATTATCATCATCACCATCACCATCAACAACAACATCTCTACCTTACAGAATAATGGGAAGATACGTGTCCATAAATAAATAGTATTCGAAGTTGAATAGGATAAGGAGTGATCAAATAAGGTTTAATTTAAAGTCCTTGGAAATCCTTGAAGAATGAAAAACCTCATCTAATCTAATCTTGTTATGATGGTTGTTTTTGTTAGGATAGAGACATAATCCAGAGAAAGGTCTGAAGCACAATTTGAGGAAGAGGCTGACTTTTAGTGGGAAGAATTTTTCCTATGTTCTCATTATATGTCTTATTAGGAATTTTTTAATCTTATCCTCATCTCCTCTATAAGTTTTATGGTTCTTGAGAGAAATTTCTATCTCTTGTCCTATCTTTGTACCTATGAGGCTTAAAAACTATTATGTACATAATAAATGTTTGTTGTATTTGGTTTGTTGTTTTTTTTCTTGCATAAAGTGGGCACTTAATAAATGATTATTGAATGAATGATAAATGAATGAATAAATGTGTATGCTTTGTCTAATTGAGAGTCAAGACCTTGTTTGACTCCTTTGTGTATACATCATATTGTTTAGCACAATGCTGAGAGAGCCAGATTATTCAAGAAATGGAGGCCATCTCCACTTGTCCTGGCTCTGGAGGAGAAATTGAGGCTGGTGACTTGAACAGCAGTCCCTCAATTAAATACAATTGACTTGCAAGTCATGGCATCACCTTCTTGATGCCGTTGTCCTCTTCAAGAACAAAGGACATAATAACAACAACAACTTCATAGACCTAACTCATGATCATCCTTTTCCTTGTTTCATTGAAGAGAAGATTCTTCTATGTCAAAATGATCTAGCCTGGTTCCATAGGACCTTCCTGCTTTCTAAGACATAAGACTGAGAGTCATTAGGTTTGTCCTTTGGGTGTAGTTCAGGGCATTGTCTAAGAATTCTTCTCTTTCATTCATTTCAATGCAGCTAACCCAAAGTTTCAGACTCCAGAGAGGTGGAAACAGAGTTGTTTATACAAGTTTTTGCTTGTGAGACAGATGACTATGGATACTTCTTTTTCCTTTTAAAAGGGCTGAGCTGGTAGGAACAATGCCATTATTGTTAACATTTTTACGTAGGTTGTTATTCCTTTGGTTATCTGGGAAGTTTATAGTTTCTGCCAGACATAGAATTTCACACATATTCAAGTGAGTCAGTAAAGAAGTATTAAAATTATTTAGTACATTAGCATATAGTGACACCCCCCAGAGGCAGAATTTGGACACAATTCTATTGATTTCTTTTCTAATCTATCCCAAATTGCCATCACTCATTTCTCACACATGTTTCTTCATGTGTCTTGTTCATATTTTGAGTTCCAGTTTGAAAGAAACTCTGCCTAAATCCAAGACTGTGCTTAATGAATTTTACGCAAGACAAGTGTATTTTGCTTCAGGGATAAATTTAGTAGCTTCCCACTAGATTCCCATCAATCCTATCATGCTTTAGATAGATAACTTTGAGTGATAGACTGAGAAACTGCCTTTTTGCTGGCAGAAGGAGCTGGAGAACTTGGTATCTTCTTGTACTAACAACTCCATATTGCCTGACTCACAGATTATCAATAATAATGACATTTGCATAGTAGTTTCCTCACAACATTCTATGAAATAGGCAATATGAATGTTATTATTTCCACTTTGTAGTTGAAGCTTAAAGGTGCAATGAGTTATGCATGCTCCTTTAGAAAAAGTGGGAAGTGTGATTGCAATCAAACTCTTCTGCATCATGACCAGCATTTCATTCTTGCCTCATTACCTCTCTTAAATTAAATGCAGAAAAGGTATTTTTTAGTATTAACTTTACCAAGGAGATACAGCATATCAGAAGAGATAGAGGGCTGACTTTGGAGTCAGGAAGACCTAGGTTCAAGTCCTATTGTTAACATATCACCTTGGGCAAGTCACTTGATTTCCTTGGGATTCAAATTCTTCATCTTTAAAATCAAGGGGTTTGATTAGATAACCCCCATCTTCCTTCCAGATCTTTATCTCTTTTCCTGCAACCCTATAAATTACAGGTAAAATGGTGGTATGTAATGGTGGAATTTTTTTTAATACTTGGTCACTACCTTCCCTCTCTACCTCCTGACCCCTTCACACCAGAAACAAAATATTTGTGACATTGTGCTTTGTTTGGTTTTCATTATCCATTTTCAAATTCAGAAAATCACCCAAATGATCATCATTTAGTTGAACTGGATTTGTTGCATTGGCCCAACTTTTTTAATGGCATAATAAGAAATATAAAACATTTTCTACTTGTTTCACCCGTAAGATAATACAGATAGGAAATACAATATATTTTCTGCAATTTGGACTGTATGAGTGATCAGTTGGCCTTTAAATCCTCTGAGACAACTTGGATTTCCAGTTTGTAACATATGTCATTGAAAAAGTAATTTACCCTAGCTTTGCAATAATCTTTGGGATTTGAACTCTGACCTTAATGTCACAAGATATTAATGATCTCTGGCCTGGCAATATTAAAGATTATTTTAGCATTGCAAGAATTTTGTTTGCCAGGATAGAACATCCACAGGCCTCATTAAACTTGCAAATGGAATTTATTTATTCTAAGTCTACTCATGCCTTAAATGAGTAGCTTTATAGGTATTGACTACAACTTATTCTCCCCGACATGTGAGGATGTGACTGCATAATTCCCAATACCTTACCAAGTGATATATATTCACCATGTGAAGATGCAGTGATAAAGGAAAAAAAAAGCATTTTGTCTGCAATAAAGATTGGAGTAATTCCTTTTTGAGAATCACCTTATAATGATATTCTGAAAACAGTCTACCAAAGGAAGATACTTTTAAATGAACCATTTCCTAGAAAGATGAGACAAAGAACACCAATGCCAGTGGGGTTTCTTAGTTTCAGTGATACTTTCTCTAAATTGCGAGCTTTCTGGGTTTGGGGGAGTGGCAAAATGAGAACACAGGATGGAAGAAAGACTAGCCTATAGCATTCATGTGGGAATTTTTTAGTTGAAAGGGACTTTAGAGAGTTCAAATAAAATAATCTGATTTCTACTTTGTAGCCTGAAAAAAATCCATATACGAAAACTCCCCCTAAAATCTTAATGCACAAAATCGCTGTTAATTTATTCCATTAGGATTAAAAACATACGGTCTGAATATATGCCCGAACACCAAGCATTCCTTAAAGTTATTCATTCAAAAATGGTAGAGAAAAGGCATTTGTATGCAAAACCAAATAGCTCCAAAAGCAATGGTCATAGGGAGTGTATACTCTAAAGGTCACTGCTTGAAAAAGTATAAATGTTTTATCCCAAGGCATGCCTTCTTTTGTATTTCCTGAAAAGTGTTCAAATGTAATATCTCTCAAGGATTGATAATACATCGAATATCATCTTTTGCTGGGCAAAGTTCATTCTATTGAGGAATTCAGTGTTTAATGATTTTCCTTTGGAAATTTATTTTGCAATGGGAAAAAACCAAAACTGTGATTTGACACATGATCTTGTGGTGATTTAAACTCCCTTTGATCCTCCCCCATCACACATAATATATACACACACATACACACACATACATACATACACACCTTTTGGTCATTCTATAAAACACAAAATACTTTACATAGAAATAAATTAATTTAGTCCACCTAATTAGGTATTCTATATTGAAGCTATGCATCAGTGATTGGAGCTATATCAATGGACCATTACATTTATTGAGGCTGACAGTCCAAGTTCTTAACTACAATGATAAATGACTTCCCTTCAGCTGAATGATATTTCACCTTGGCAATTCTCTTTTCTCATAAATGCTACACCAAACTCTAATGAGTAGGCTTTTTTTTTGTTTGTTACACATCAACACTTTGAACCAGTACTACTATTAGTATTTATCACTGACCTTTGAGTGAAAAGATCTGAGTTTGAAACCTACTTCTGTCACTGACTAATTGTAAGACTTTGAATGAATCACTTGAAACAGTGGAAGCTAGGGGCAGTTAGGTTGCTAAGTGGATAGAGAGATGGTCCCGGAGTCAGGAAGACCTGAGTTCAAACCCAGCCTTAGATACTAGCTGTGTGATCCTGGAAAAGTCACTTAACCCTATTTCACTCAATTTCTTCATCTGTAAGATGAGCTTGAAAAGGAAATGGCAAACCACTCCAGCACCTTTGCCAAGAAAACACTAAATGGGGTCACAAGGAGTCAGACACAACTGAAATGAGTGAATAACAACAAAGGACAAGTCACTTGAAACGCCCTAAGCATATTTCCTTGTCTAGAAAATGAGTGGTTTAGACTTAGTCCTTTGTTAGCTTTACTACTCTGTGATTTGACATTTTATGCAACAAAACAATTATTTTTAAGCTGTTATTACTTGGGATGATTTAATCTTTTAAAAGTACAACTTTGAGGATCATTTGCTAGAATAATATGGTTACTTCTTCAGCTGAGCGTATCCTTTGGTATATATCCTACACAATGGAAAAAGACCTTCCTGGCAGACTCTGTAGAGCTGAATTGGGCAAAGCTTTGCTATTCTTTTGGTTCTGGAGTTTGAGTTAAAAATATCAGAGAGGGATTTCTGGTAGATCTGAAGGAAATAAAGACTGACCTGTCTTCCAGTCCAAAGCTAATTCAGATTGCTTTTGAAAGAAGAAGAGAAACATTCTGTCCCAGAGACAGTTCTGGATTTTTTATTTATTTATAAAGTACTTTGCTGCCAGAGCACTTGGGGGCACAGTATATAATCAATAAAGCATTATTAATAAATGGTGTGGTTTTGGAAAATAGCTTTGTTGCAGTTTAAGCTAAATAGTGACATATTGTGATCAGGTTGTTGAGGGTGAAGAGCATGAGGAAAATGCAAAATTATTAATAATATTGTTGAAATGGCATTGGAAGTGGGTTACTCAGTGAAGTGATTCTACATTTGTGAGCCTGCTATGCTTTTCCTTGATAATTCACTGGGCTGGAACAATAGGACAAGGCATGTTCATTATTAGGGATGCCTTGGTAAGCTATAAGAAATCTCTGTGGGGGCCAGTTTGGGGGAACAGAGAGAGGAAAAGGGAAAAGGAAACGGTCTAAATCTTGACTATTTTAGGTCTAAAGGAGCTGAGATTTCATCTATTCACTAAGGTGTGAACAATTGAAATGACTGGTAGTATGTAACCAAACTGAGGATAAGGATTGCATCATGTCTAAACTTATATGTTCTCCAGCATCCAGGAGAGTGATTTGTACACAATAGGCACTTGATAAATGCGTTGTTGCATTGAATAATATGCTCTAGATCACCCAGCTAATTAGTGACATGACTGGGACTTGAAGCCAAGGCTTTGACTCTCCACCTGGGAAGAAAAGGAAAGAAAACCAAAAAAGAGTGTAGAGGATGTTTTTGCCCCCTCCCCAAAATTGCTCAAAATTTCAGGCATGCAGTTCTCTCTGAGTAGAATGAAAATGAGTAGAAGTCAAAGAATACTGTTCCAAAATGGGTAAACTGATACGAATTTTAAGCTGAATGTTTTTCAGATATTCAAAGATTCATTAGCATAATCATAATCATTTTAATCTTCTTCTGGCAGAAATTGTTTCTTTTTTTGTCTTTGTACCTGTAGTGGCTTGAACATAGTAGGTACTTAATGAATATTGTATGATTGATTGATAACTGCACTCATAATCATAATGATTGTGCCAATCACTTTTTTGTAAGTGGTAAAATTCCTTCTTAGACAAGTCTAATTGACTGTCAGATGATAGCATAACAATGCAATAGATGAGTACCTACTATCTGCAGTATGCTGTACTAGATACTGGAGTAGATTTTTTAAAAAAGAGAGTTTAAATAATACTTACTCCCTGGGCTCAAAAGCATTACAGTATATGTGAAGGTTGTAACAGCCACCCACAATTATAATTCATAATGCTATATTATATATGCGTTAAACAGAAAGACCAAACTTACAAAAGCCAAAACCATATTAAAGTGCAATTGGGAAATGTTTGACAAAATAAATTAAAAATATAACATAGATAATGTTAATTTATGGTTTTCTAAGTCAATATGCAGTCCACAGGGATTCCTTTCTATTTCAGTTTCATATCACTGAATCAAAGAATTAAGAAAACACAATAGCCACTTTTCCTCCCTTCCCCCTTCTCAACCCCCCAAAAGAGACACTGTTTTGATGGACTTGGAAATGAAGTTATATAACTTCTGGACACTTAATTTAGCTGCCTTTTAATAAAGTAAGAGATCTCTGCCACTCTTCGGACTTCGAAGAGAATATAAGTAGATACATAGTGGAAAAAATGGTTAACTATTGTAGGAAACACACTTTTGTTTAAGAGATAGGGATTTTCTGATAAATCCCTGTTTGCTAAAGCAATATCTGAATACTGTCTCATTGGTTTCATTCAATATTTTCTGAATTGACTGGGCCTGTGGACATAAACATAAACATGGCAAACTTCTTCCATATACTTAGAGGGAGGGAAACATCTTAAGGAAGGCTACATCATTCTTCTAACCATCTGTTCAAGTTCTAAAGAATTGTATGTCGATGGCATTTGAGAAATTAGGCTACTTTGAAGTAATTTATGACTGGTGACACAGACTAAACGTTGCAGGAAAGAAAATAGAATTATATATGAAAGACATTGAGATAATTCCTAAACATATGCATTTTTCTGGAACCTGGGCCCATGTTTAGCCACCGTGCAATGTTAAAATTACATTCAACCTCAAAGACAGAAAAATACTTTAAAATGATTCCTATCATTTGCCTTGGTGACAAAAGAGAGCAACAGGAGACTGATTATATGTAGGCTTCACACTACTGATTTATTATAATTTGGGTGTCCTTCAGCACATGAATTTATTTAAACTAAAAATATAGTGTCATTATAAGTGAGATGGTAATCTCCAGCAGGTAAGGTTCATTGTCCTTGACCCTGTATTGTGAGAATGCAAGCACTAGAGTCCTTCATAACATATTTATATTAAAAGGACCTAAACAGATAGTTATATAGAGGGCTCACATAAGTCCAGACTCCTCAGAGTTTAGGAAAAAATAATGTATCATTGTCAAATTGTTAAGATTGTTAATTATTAATATCATAATACACAATTCAATACCTGAAACACCTGATACCAGCTCCTGTAATTGTTCTTATGGTAACAAGAGATTGGGGAAAACCAGATTGTGGTTATTTTGTGGTTACCTAAAATACATCTCTTTGTGCTCATCCAGTATTACATCTTAGTCTTGTTGAATATCAGATTAGTCATATATATATACATATATACATATGCATGTACATATATGCATATCCATACATAATTATGCACATATATGTATGCCTATATGTATATATGCATGTGTGTATACACATTTTAAGAGAGAGGGAGAGAGAGAGAGAGAGAGAGAGAGAGAGAGAGAGAGAGAGAGAGAGAGAAAGTAAAATAGCATTTACTTAGAGTAAGGAGCCTTAGAGGCCATCTAGTGTCATGTTTTATTTGTTTCAACATCACTGACAGCAAGTGATTTGTTCTTCACCAAAACACTTCCAGTCACAGGGATATTATTTCTTAAGGTGGTGTATTTCATTTTTGGGAAGCTCTAATTATCAGAAAGTTCTTCCTAACACAAAATAAAAAATAATTTCCCTGTCTATTCCTCATCAGCAAAAATGAGAGGGTTGCTCCTAATGACCTCTCAGGTTCCTGGGAACTCTAGATGTTGAAAGGCCATATATGATATACCCAGTGGTCCAGACTTTGCCTTTTAGAGTTACACAGAATAAATTGAATTGCTAATATGGTCTAATCCCTCTATCTTCAAATATCTTAAAAGAACTAATAAATCCTAAATAAATAAAGAGATCAATAGATAAAAAACTAACACGTTTCTTTTGTGCAGGGAAAATATATGTATTTCCTCAATAGTTCCTCAAATGACAGAGTATTGAGCTCCCTCACTTCCCTGTTTGAGCTTCTCTGGACATGGCCAAGTGTGTTAAATTTCTTTTAAAAGAATGGAATGGAATCATTCAATCATTTTACCGGAATGGAATCTCAAATTTCAGGGTTGGTAAGGAAGGAAAGATGAAAAGGAGGTAGGAAGGCAAGGAAGGAAGAGGAGTAAGGGAGAGAGTGAGGGAGGGAGAGAGATAAGGGAAGAAGAAAAGGAAGGGAGAGAGAAAGCAAGGAAAAGATAAAAGAAGAAAAAAAGCATTTATTGCATATCTCCTATGTGTCAGGAACTGTGCTAAACCATTTACAAATATTTCATATGAGTACAGAGGGACTATCAGCAACCTTGTTCCAGCTTCCTTCAAATCTCAAATAAAATCTCACCTTTTGGAAGAAGCTTTTATCAGTCCTCCTTAATCTGAGCGCCATCACTCTAAGATCAGCCCCAATTTGTTGTTTGTGTTGTTGTTGTTCTTCTCTCTCTGTCTCTCCTTCTGTCTCTCTTTCTCTGTCTCTGTGTCTGTCTCTCTCACTCTCTCTCTCTATATATACATATATATATATGCATATATATATATATATATATATAATCACACACACAAAGACATACCTTATTTGTCCATAGTTTCCATGTTGACTATCTCATCAAACCGTAAGCTCTTTAAGAGCTGGGACTGGATTTTTTTGTCTTTCTTTTCATCTACAGTGCTTAGCACAATGCCTGGCACATAGTAGGTGCTTATTAAATGCTAGGTCACTGATGGAATGCTCAGGGAATCCAATTTCTTCTAGTGCAACTTAAAATTGAATTAATGTTGTTTCAGGCTGCTCTGTCACAATGTAAAATCTTATTGAGCATCTAGTGCAATGCAATACCTTGCCTTTTTTCATATGAATACTGGTGACATCTACCTCTATCAGCTTCTACTTGGGTGCAGTTGATTTTTATAGAGCCTAAATATGTAACTTTACATTTATAGTTTTGAAATTTTTATCTGCTTTATCTTGCCTATTGTTTCAACCTGTCAAGATCTTAATTTTCTCATTCCATGTATTAGTTCTCCCTCCTAGCTTTGTGTCAGCCACAAATTTGATAAGCTGGCCATCTGTATCTTTATCCAAGAAATGTATTGTTTTGATAGAGAATGTTGTCAAAACACAAGGTTTAATTAATAAAAAAAACCACACTAGTTAATGCTCTGAATGAGATTATTTTTCAATCAGCCTTTCTTTGGAGGTGGAGGTTGGGGGATAGGTAAAGGCAAAGAGACAACAATGATTGTCTAGTCCTGTAATTTTCCTAGCAGTTTCATGAATCTCTTCTAATCTTACATCAGACAAGACCCTCCTTACTTTCATTACTCAGTAGCATCCTGCCAAGCAAAAGAAGTATTTTTCAAAGTCCTATTGATTAAAAATGAAGGATTTAATCTAAAAAGACCATGTAATATTGGATAAAGTAATCACACTGTCCCTTTCTCCCCTGGATAATTATATAACAGTCTGGGAAAACTTGAGTGCTAAACATGGTTACTAGATAATGTTCTTAGCTTGAAGAATGGAAGGCATATGCTTCTATTGTGAATAGGGAAACCGTAACCCAGTAAACTCAAAGAGAGGTAAACTTTTCCATGTTACTTCTGTTGTGTAGCACCATCATGTTCACACATCTATATGTGAGTCCTTCAAAATAGATGAAGTGATTTAATAGTATAAGTTACTATAATCATAGGCAACCCTGAGATCTTGTTGTTCATCGCATCTCATTGGATCTAGGTGTATAGACAGCTTTTCAGAATTTATTGTGCATTAAATATTCTACTTTATGTCTCTATTCGTCATTGCCATTACAGCCCACACACTCTATAATAATAATAGCTAACATTTACAGAGTGCTTTACACACATGATCTCATTTGATCCTTACAGCTCTGCTGTGAGATAGTTACTATTGTTATCCCTATTTTGTGTATATGAAAACAGCCTGCGAGGTTGTTAAGTGACTTGTTCAGAGTCACACATTT
Source organism: Phalanger gymnotis (assembly GCA_028646595.1). NCBI lineage: Eukaryota > Metazoa > Chordata > Mammalia > Diprotodontia > Phalangeridae > Phalanger > Phalanger gymnotis. The sequence continues at coordinate 684,299,965 of CM053622.1, read as the reverse complement.
AGTATCTATCTAAGGTGGAATTCTGAATTCACGCCTTTTTGTCACCAAATCTAACATGCTATCCACTATACCAAGCTGCCTCTACTACTTCAAGCTGTCCTTAAGGTAGGAGCTCCAGACACTCCCAGAATTTGGGGCTTAACAAACTGCTGCTTCAACAGATTTCAGTATGACCCCTTTCTCTCAAGGATGTGTATCTGCTCTCAGGTTTCTTATCTATGTTTAATTCTCTCTGGATCTGCTCTTAGAACTCAGGACAACTCCCTTTTGTAGAACCATTTCAAGAGTACATCATAGATTGATAACTGACCAAAGCAAATTATTCCAGATGTTAAAACTTAATCACTCCTTGGTGACATTAGTATTTATTCAGGAGGCATCTAGAGACCTTTACATGTATCAAGTCATAATCAATGATCTCATCTCCACAATGTCATGTAGTCGACCAGAATCTCCTCTTAAAGAAGCAATTTTAATTTTCTGGTAAATTGAAGGTTCATTTGTAATTCAGTAGAAATGATATTAGATTAAAAATTGGAAAATTTAGGATCTGGACCTGTATTTTGCTACTTAACTGGCCATATGTCCCTTGGGTAAATCACTTTACACCCCTGGGTTTCAGCTTGCCTCATCTATGAAATGCAAGGAATAATAGCCACCTTTATTTTTTCAAAATAAGGCTGCTGAGAGGACCATAGGAGACGTGTAAATGTGGGTGTGAAAGGGCTTTGGAAGCCTTAAAACAAGATACAAAAATAAGAAATTGTGCAAGGCTGAACAGAAATTTTTTAACTCAAATTGTGGAATGAAATTCATTCAAAAGTTTCTTACTCTAGATTCCATGTGTGGAATTTTGAAGGCAGTCCAGAGTGCTGTGGAAATAGACTTGGCTTTTGGGTCAGAAGATGGATTTGAATCCTGCTTCTGGTTTTAATTACCTGTATGAGCAAGTTGCAAACTCTCTGTACCTCGGTTTTTTCATCTGCAAAATGAAGAAGCCAGATTATAGTTTTTGAGTTCACTTCCAGAATTTATTAGGATCTATAATCATAAAAAAGACTGGATTTTAGTATGTCTCCCAGTCATCATTTTTAAATTGGTTCTCGTTACATAGTGATTTAGAAGTATGTAGAAAGTACATACGAATTGCCCAAATTTATAGAGAATGCATGGTGTACTAGAGGAATATACACACCACAATACACATACATGCACACATATGCGTATATCTATATACACACACATATATATATATAGATACATATTTAAAACAAATCCCTAATTTTAGCTTTTTTACTCTAATTTACTCCCTTTCTCAAAAAATGGAGGTAGAGAAGTTAATTGAGGTTTCACTGTGTTGTGCTGTGATATGCTGTGTTATATATATGTGTGTGTGTGTGTGTGTGTGTGTGTGTGTGTGTGTGTGAGAGAGAGAGAGAGAGAGAGAGAGAGAGAGAGAGAGAGAGAGAGAGAGAGAGAGAGATGTTTCTGATCTTGCTAAAGCATTGTCACATTTTGCTTACAAAAAATTCCTCTGAAATAGGCCAGGCATGTCCTGTTATCTTTATTTTGCAGATGAGTAAACTGGGGCTAGTAAGTTTAAGTAGCAATATTGCCTTTTCCACAACACCAAGATGCCTCTGAAATATAAGCAGAGCATGTCTTCAAAGTCTTTCCGAATGCACCCAGGAAAAGGCTGTCTTCTTTTTTTTTTTTATATGTAGTTGTGACTTGCAAGATCTTATGCAGATTTCCTCCCTGTCCAGGACAAAAATAATCTCAGGGCCTTTCCTCAAAAGGGCCTGTTGTGTTTCTGATTCATACCTGTGTTTGTATGTTCCTCCAGTCATAAGTGCAAGATGTGACACATAGTAGGCAGTTAATAAGGATTTTTAAATTGGTCTTAAATTATTTGGATCTTGAACACCCAGGTCCCTGGTATCTGGATGTTTTTTTCACATTTTAACTACAATAAGTCAACTAATTTAAAATTGTATTTTCAACATCTTTAAAATGCTTCTTCTGTTCACTCAATGTTGAATCCCTACCCTTCCTCCCTTATTCATCATTGTTCTGTAGCAACTGCTTGGATATCCTGTGGTCCTGTACACATCTGCCTCACATGGATTAATTGAGATCAGCATCACTTCAATGCACCTGGTGTGCAGAGTAGTTTGAAAGCAGTTGGTGATCTGGTGTATGTCTCTGAAACTTGGAGTTAGTGCCACTGTCACACCTGGCTCCTTGAACATTTCCATCAGTGTCACCTGCAGAATAATAAGTGGTAAAACCAGATTACCATTAACAAGTTTCTGGGACCCAGTGCAACAGTCTAAGCTAAAGGTTCAGCTCACACAGAAAAAAAATGCAGATAAGATCACTTTCAAGTATCTATTACAGCATTATGGAACTATGGTTATTCATCAATCATCCTGGCTCACTGTATGGATAATTTAAATTGACCAGGTCTCTCCTTTCCCTACCCCCTAACCCCATCACATTCTCATATTTTGAGGCAATAGATTACTTTGGTTCTTCTCTAGTTTTGCCTAGATTTTTTCCAAATCGACTCTTTCTATTGATTCAATTATCAAGGTAATTGCTTAGCTCTCTGCTTCCCTCCAACTGGATAAACACAACTACTGAGCTGTGAGTATACATCTGATGAAAGGATTGGAAGACAGATTTAAGACTTTCCAAGATATGGAGGTCCATATTCAACATAGCCCCAAGTCAGTATCTTCTAACTTGGAGTTTCTCACACTAGTATTCCCAGGGGAACTCAATTTATTAAAGAGTATCTGATCTTAATGACCACAGGCTTCATATTGTAAGAGGTAAATAGTACCCATAATGGAAATGACAAATGCATTCATGTCTTTCCCTGAGGTGAGCAGATTTGAAGCAGAATTGGCAGGGCCCTTTATTCATTCCCCTGACTTCCTTGGCTGAATTTCTGGAGACTTCATCAACATTCTGCAGCCCATGTAGCTCCTTTCTATCCTTTATTAGAAAGACTTGCTCCATGTGGAGAGAGAGCAGTGTGGGTTGAGTGGTACATAGAAAAAGTCTGGGAATTACAAGACCTGAACTCAATTGTTCTCCTCTGTTTCATAGTAGCAGTGTCACTTCTGTGAAGAAAATAATTCTTCCCTGTACAAAAGAACCTGACATGATACTTCATTATGATAAGAGTGGGGCATAACTTTGGGTTTTCAAAGGCTACTCTCTTGGACTATACACTGTCAGTAGAGTATAAGTTTCTCGAAGGCAGGCCTTGTCATACTTTTGGAATTGCATGCCATTTAAGACAAAGAACAGAGTTAGGGGTTGTGAGTCAAAGGGAGAGATGAATGCCAACTGATAAGTGAATTTCATACTCAATGAACATGAAAGTAGATTATTTGTAGATGATAGCAATATGAAGCATATGATCATTTTATGTGAAGCTGAGGGGTACTGGGAGGAATAGTTCATGGAGAATAAATAAATTAAGCACCTGGATGGTTAGGGATTTGAGGGAATATTAATAAATCATTTATTAGTATTTAAAGGAAAAGTTGATATGCTTTAGCAATGTGAGCTATCATCATCTATACATGAATTGAGGGCCTTCTTGATGAGGGTTTTAACAGGAAATGAGAAGACTTTCACAAGCAAAATTAAATAGTGTATCAAACCTTAATTATTTCACAACTGACTGAATGATTAAGAAAACATGATTCCATTGTACCTGTTTAATCCCTGTTAAAAACAGCAACAACAACAACATTGAATTCTGTAGAATAAAATATTACTTTACATGGTCTTTTTATATCTAAGTGTCTCCAATTCATCCATCAAAATAATTCAAGAGTCTTTTTAAGATAATACCTTTAGAAAATCACCTTATTTAATGACTCTTTGATCATAAACACCAGACAAGACATAAAACAGGAAGTTGTGTACTTGCTAAAATCACTATTTGACCTCCACATGGTCCTATTTGTTGATGACATTATTCTGATTACATCAGGTCCTAGAAGAATTCAGAACCTTCTGAGAGAAATCAGTAATCACTCTCAGAAATTGGGCTTGCTATTCACGTAGAAAAGAATAAATGAGTGAAGAATGTTTATTGCTTAGGTTTCAAAATGCATTTGAGCAAACTATGTAGAGCTATCCATCAGTATGGTAAGCGTAACTGGAAAAGACAGTACAAACAAATAGCCTGGTGAGCAATAAAATTGAACAGGATAAAAAGAATGGCCTTCTAGGAATCACAAAGTCTCTTTTTATTAAAGAGGTCCTTTTCCCCACAAACCATTTTAATCATCATTCAACTAATGCTGATATGACAGTGAGACATTGAACTCATTTGTCACTAAAGAATTAAAAATTAGTATTACAGAGACAATCATGTTGAATGGCACTGTGGTTGTGAGCAAGTAGTATCACAGGGCCAAGGAGGAAATATGAATAGGAACAGGAATCCAAGATCTATCACCAAGGAATTTTATGATGAAAAGTTGGAGTACTCATGTGGCAGCAAGAGATGACAGGTGGAATCTAGAGCACTCCCCTTGAACCATCTCATCGGAACAAAGTACTTCAGCATTTTATCTGGAATCCTATGCTCAACTTGTGGGGAGGGGAATTATCATAGGATACGAGTAACACAGAATGGTCAGATATGGGCGAGATGCCAACTGCATCAATAGAGAAAATGTATGAAATCACAGATTCACATGAATCTTTGAGTAAGTAATTTCAAAATACTGTTGGCTTCATAATAATGTTATATTCCCTACTACTATTTTCCCCTGAGGGTAAATGAAAGTTTTTATTGAAATACAAATATGTTATGAAGAAGTGATGAAAGCTCAGATCTTTCTGTGTAGGAAGGAGAATGCAAGTTCCATGAAGGCAGGGACTATATTATTTTCTTTTCTGAACTTGTTAATATTTTTCTTAATTCTTCTTAGAGAATTTTTAAGGCTTCATTTGTATTCCTTTATGCACTTACTACTGAAATTTGCATTCTATTTTCATGTTTAGCACACTAACAGGCAATAGGATCTCTTTTATATTCATTTATTTATTTTTAACACATCATTTTTAAAATTCAGTTTTAAATTATCTCCCTTACTTTACCACCCCTTGAGAAGGCAAGAAATATATATTAATTTTGTATGTGAAATCATGAAAAACATGTTTCCTTATTTGTCATTTTGCAAAAAAAAAAAATAAGAAAAAAATGAAGAAAGAGAAAAAAATATTTTTCAAGCTACTTTCAGATTCCATCAGTTCCTTCTCTGGAAGTGGATAGCATTTTTCATTATAAATCATTAAAATTTTTCTTGAGTCATTTTTTGTCAGAATAGCTAAGTCATTACCAGTTGATCATCATTCAATATTGCTAAATTATGTACAATGTTCTAGTTCTGTTAACTTCACTTTACATGATCTCATGTAACTCTTCCCAGGTCTTTTCTGAAATCATTCTGCTCATCATTTATTATACCACAATACTATCCTCTTCCATCATAATCCCATACCACAACTTGTTTATCCTTTTCACAATTGATGAGTGTCATCTCAATTTCCAAATCTTTGGCACTACAAAAAGAGCTGTTATAAAAATTTTTGTACATATAGGTCTTTTTCTTTTTAATTTTATCTCCCTGGGATACGAACAGTAGTAAGGGTATTGCTGGGTCAAAGTGTATGTACAGTTTTATAGTCCTTTGACTATAGATTCAAATTGCTTTCCAGAATGGTTGGCTTAGTTCACAACTCCACCAATGGTGAATTAGTGTCCCAATTTTTCCACATCCCCTCCAATATTTGTCATTTTCCTTTTCTGTCACATTAGACAATTTGTTAAGTGGTACTTTAGAGATGTTTTAATTAGCATTGCTCTGGTCAATAGTAATTTAAAGCATTTTTTCATATAACTATTGATAGCTTTGAAACATTTTTTTTTCTGAAAACTTCCTATTTATATCATTTGATCATTTTCAATATGGGAATGATTCACATGCTTATTTTTTTTTGAAATGAGGAATCTCTCAGAGAAGCTTTATTTAATTTTTGCATCAATATTCCTTCAGAGATTTTATCTATTGTTTTTTCTCTGTATTTACTCTTCCTGGTTTAGGCATCAAAACTACATTTGTGTCATAAAAGGAATTTGGCAGGACTCCTCCTTTGTCCATTTTTTCAAATAGCTTACATAGTATTGGAATTAATTGTTCTTTATACGCTTGGTACAATTTACTTGTGAATCCATTTAGTCCTTGCGATTTTTTCTTAGGGAGCTCATTTATAGCTACTTTGAATTCTTTTTCTAAGATAGGGTTATTGAAGTATTCTATTTCTTCTCTATTAATCTGGGCAATTTATATTTTTGTAAATATTTATCTAATTAATTTAATTTGTGGGATTTATAGGCATATAATTGGGCAAAATATCTCCTAGGGATTGTTTTAATTTCATCTTCATTCGTGGTGCATTCAACCTTTTTATTTTGATACTGCTAATTTAGTTTTCTTCTTTTTTGGTTAAATTAACCAATGGTTTATTTATTTATATTTCCTGAAACTGATTTCTAGTTTTATTTGTCAGTTCAATTTTTTAACTTTCTAGTATTTTTAATATCTCCTTTGATTTTTCAAAATTTCCAATTTGGTGTGTTATTAGGGATTTTTAATTTGATTTTTTTCTAGTATTTTAGTTGCATGTCTAATTCTTTGATTTTTCTCTTTATTTTATTGATACAAGCATTTAGATATATTATTTTCCCCTAAATACCATTTTAGTTGCATCCTCTATATTTTGGGATGTTATTTCAATGTTGTCATTCTCTTTAATGAAATTACTGTTTTTATGATTTGTTTATGATAATTGTTTTATGATTTGTTCTTTGACTCACTCTTTTGAGTTAGATATTCGGTTTTCAATTAATTTTTAATATATATTTCCATGGCCCTTTATTGAATAATTTTTATGGTCTCAAAAGTATACATTTAATATTTCTGCTTTTCTGCATTTATTTGTGAGATTTTTGTGCCTTGATACAAGGTTAGCTTTTGTGAGGGTGTCATGTACAGCTGAAAAAAAGGTATATGCCTTTCTATTTTCATTCATTTTTCTCCAGAGGTCTGTCATATCTACTTTTTCAAAAATTCTATTCATCACCTTAACTTCTTTCTTGTTGATTTTTTAAAAAATTATCTAGTCTCAAGAGGGGAAAGTTAAGTTCCCCCACAAGTATAATTTTGCTGTCAATTTCCTCCTGTAACTTTTAACTTTTCCTTTAAGAATTTGGATTCCGTGCCATTTGGTGCATATGTGTTTGGTAGTGATATTACTTCATTGTCTATTTTGCCTTTTAGCAAAATGTGGTATCTCTGCTTATCTCATTTTATTAGGTCTATTTTTGCTTTATTTTAAAACATAATTGCTACTTCTGCCTTATTTTTACCTCAGCTGAAGCATTATTGATTCTGCTTTAGCCATTTATTTTTAAATATTGGGTGTCTCTGTTTCAAGTGGTTTCTTGTAAATAATATATTGTTAGATTCTGGTTTCTAATCCATTCTGTTATCTCCTTCCATTTTATGGTGAGTTCATACTATTCATATTCACAGTTATAATTATCAGCTGTATATTGCCTTCCATCCTGTTTTTCCTTGTTTATCCTCTCTCTCATTTACTCAGTCCCTCCTCAGAAGTCTGTTTTGATTCTGAATGCTGCCTCTATTAATTTACTCTCTTCTGTAAGCCCCGCCCCACCTTTCTTATCTGTTCTCCCTCCTACGTAGTTGTTGGGTAAGATAGATTTCTATACCCAACTAGATCTGTACTTTGTTATTCATTCACTCTTAATTTTCAAAGAGAAACAATGACATCACAGGTTATGTCTAGTTGCCTGTGGATTGTATTTAAGTGAGTTAGAGTTGAGCAAAATCGTCAGCCTCACTTTCTCTTCCTGATTCATCAAAGTCCAGTGGCAAGACAGAAGTCAAAATGACTGGCAAAGGTCCAGGATGCAGGGGGTGACCTTGGCATCTTCAATTCCTGACCAAGCTCTAAGAGCTCCAGAGCTCCTCCTGCTACAGCCACCTTCATGACTGTTGGAACAAATTGTTCTCATCTGCCCATTCCACCTGGAAAGTCTTGCTTGGAGTAGATTTTCCTTTAACTTATTGATAGGTTTTAATCCTGTTGGTTACCTTCAACCTAGTTAGCCTGATCTGCTGAGGTGGTTTGCTAGAATGTGGCCACTATGTATACTACATCTTCTGGGAGCCACAGATGAGAATTGAGGGACAGGTAGATACTGAAGGTGAGTGAATAGCACAGAATACTCTTTGGCAAGCCCTCACACCAGAAGAGCTAGTCTTCTGTGAACAATTCATTTTTGAACCAATTCCAGAAAGGGAGGTTCAAATATTGCCTGCCCACCCCTGCAATTACCCTCTCCATTGCAAAAAGCTCTTCCTTACACACCTCTTTTATATGAGAAAATTTTCCCCATGCTACTTCTCTCTTCCTTCTCTCAATGTATCCCTTTTTCTCGACCTCTTCTTTTTTGGATATCAGATATCATTCAAATATAACTGATTCATACTCATGCCATCTGTCTACATAGATTCTGTCTAACTTCCCTAATAATGATAAAGTCCTTAGTTATATGTATCATTTTCTCATATAGTTATATAAACAGTTTGACTTTATTGAGTCCCTTATTGTTATTCTTTCATGTTTACTTTTTTATGCTTCTCTTGAGTCTTGTGCTTGAATGTCAAATTTCCTATTCAGCTCTGATCTTTTCATCAGGACTGCTTCAAAGTGTTGTATTGAATTAATATCCATTTTTCCCCTTAAGGATTATACTCAATTTTGCTTGCTAGGTTATTATTGATTGTAAGCCTAGCTCATTTGCTTTATGGAATTTCATATTCCAAGCTTTTCACTTTCATAAGGTAGAAATTGCTATTACTTGTGTGAGCCTGACTGTGACTCCATGATATTTGAATTGCTTCTCTCTGGCTACTTGAAATATTTTCTCTTTGACCTGGGAGCTCAGGAATTTAGCTATGATATTCCTGGGAGTTTTCATTTTGGGATCTATTTCAGAAAGTGGTAGATGGGTTCTTTCAATTTCTATTTTATCCACTGAATCTAAGATATCAGAGCAGTTTTCCTTTACATTTCTTAAAGTATGATATCTAGGCCTTTTTTTTTAAATCATGGCTTTCAGGTAGTCCAATAATTTTAAATTATCTCCCCTCATATTGTGCAATTCAGTTGTTTTTCTGATTAGATAGTTCACATTGTCTTTTATTAGTTAATTCTTCTGCTTTAAAAAAAATGTTTCTTGATGTCTCATGGAGTCATTGAGGGAAATGAATAATTTGGACCTGTATTTTCTTCCAAACTTGTCACCAATCAGTATTATTCAGCTTTGTGTGATTCCACAGAAGTAGTAATTATTAGCAATTATTAATATTATACTTATTTACTAATATACATTGTCAGTCTTGTCAACTAACAGGAGTATGGGAATTACATATATTAATACAATACATTTTAGATATAGGAATATTTAGGTAAGGTTAGATAGATTCTTTCTTATATCAGATCCCAAACTTTAAACTACAAGCTACAAGTTCACTGTTCACTCATCTGTCATAAAACTTACTGGCTTTTATAAAAAGTTCACTTGCCTTACCACAAGAATGCTGACTAGAGGACCTCCACCTTTTTTGTGTAATGAGTGTGTGACCATGCCCAAGATGGCTGTTTTGATGTGATATGTAAAGTCCCCCCACTTATTTTTGTATCTCTGGACCACTTTCTTTTGGCCAACATAAGGAGGGTCCCATCTTATAACTACTTAGTCAGTAAAGATGGCCCTTACCTTGCTCATCCTGTGACCATCCATGATGGTGCATCATTTCTACCCCTCCTAGAGAGTCAAAATCATAATCGATTAACCAATAAGACTCAGTAGTTTACTTTTCCTCTTCTATGTGTCTAAGTGGCAAGTACTATAACAATAAAGCCTTAGGGAAAGGGGTGATCTCAGGTCATGAGGAAGATCTGAGGTCCACTTCATTAGAGGGGGACATGGACCATTTAATAAAGTGTTATTAGCTTGGAGCTTTACCTCAGTCATTTTTCTTGAAGATTGGACAATTTGAGACTTCACATTGTTAGCTTCCACTTGCCTTATTCTAAGTTTTAAGAACTATTTTATTCAGTGAGTTTCTGCACCTATTTTTCCTTTTGACCAATTTTGCTTTTTGAGGAGATTTCTCTTCAATGAGTATTTGTCACTGTGGCCAATTCTGTTCTTTGGGGTGTTATTTTCTTCAGTATATTTTGTGCCTCTTTTACCAAGCTGTTGCCTTTCTTTTCACAATTTCCCTGATTCACTCTCATTTCCTTCCCATTTTTTTCCCTCCACTTCTCTTTGAATTTTAATTTTTTTTGAGGCCCTTCCTAGAATTCTTGTTAGGTTTATGGTTACTTCTCAGTTTTCTTTGAGACTTTGCTTATAGCTGTTTTGACATCTTTGCCTTCTTCTGAGTTTTGGTCTTGATCTGTCCTGTCAGCATAGTAGCTTTTTTTTTATGACAAGGTTCTTTTATTTGTTGTTGTTTGCTCAGTTTTTTTCTAGCTTCTTTCTTGACTATTTAAAGCTGGGCTCTTCTCCTGGGGCAGAGATGACACTGACCTAATCTTTTGGTTTATCAGGCTGCTATTTTCAAAAGTAGTTCTGGGGGTCTGCCAGTTTTCTGTGTTTCCAAGGTAATATGATTCAAAGAAAGGTGTGGTTACTGCTCTCCTAGTTTGTGCTGAGGCCTTTACCAAGGAAATAGCTTTACTCCCTAAGCCAAAAGTACCAGTGCTCCCCTTGGTCCTGGAACTGGGACCCAATCCCATGTTCTCCTGCAGCTGTAAGTAGTGGTGCTCCTTTCTGGTTTGGATTTGAGACCTTGTGAGTGACTAAAAAACTCTTCTCTACCATGGAACTGTGACTAAGCCTAGGTCCCCTGAGACCATAAGCTCTATTGCTCCATTTCACCTTGGACCTAGGATCCAGAACTGTGTATGGGTACTGTAACAGGCAGCTGCATCCTGTACCAGGAAAGCGTCCTTTGTAATTGCTTTCTAACCAGTTGTCCAACCACTTCACAGTCTATGGGATGAGAGCTCCCGAAAACGCTGCTGCACTGTTGCAGGTGCCTTAGCATCTGTGCTGATCCCCTATCCTGGCATCATAGACCTCTCACGCTGACCTCTTAAGTTTTCTTGGGCTAGAAAAAAATGTCTTATTTCAACCTTTTCTTGGTTCTACTACTCCAGAATTTGATTCGAGGTGTTAAAGTTTTTTGGAGGAGAATGTTGGATCAGTTTCAACCAAGTTGTGGCCTTTACCATGCCATTTTGGCCTGCCCCCCTTCCCCCCAGCAACAGGATTTTAATAAATGCTGGGTAAATTGAGTTCATAGGTCTTTTGATCTTGTTTAATACTTCTTTAATTGATTATGTGACTATATAAAGATTATAGTCAGTCAGTCAGTTAATAATAATTTATGATGCACTTACCAAGTGCCAAACGTTATACTATGTGCCCAAGATTAACAAATAAAAGAGGCAAAACCACCATGTCTGCCCCCATACAGCTCACATTTTCTTGGAGGAGGGCAAGTATAGTGTTTATGTTAATTACTTCTTCATATGTTTATGGTCTGTCTCCTCACGTAAACTAAGCTGGAAGGCAGATATTGTGTAGTAGTTATCTTATATTTCAAAATGTTTCATATATATTGAGTGCTTAATGAATAACCATTGATTAATAATGCTTTAAACCATTCGGTTTCACATTAGCAGAGATTAATTGTAGTGTAGTGTGTTGTACATGATAGATATCTAAAAATATTTGTCGAAGGTGTTTCAATTTACCATCATCCTGAAGTCACAAAAGGTGTACAGAGCAGGGGCAGATATTATCATTGTGAGACCTGGATTCAAAGCTTGGCTCCTATGTACACTATCTTTGTTACCACAAATCATTCACTTTACATACTTGGCCCTCTTCTTCCTCATTTGTAAATTGGTGAAAATATTACTTACATTGTCTTCCTTACAGGTATTTATTGGTATTTGCACCCCCAGCACCTGGGATAGTGACTGGCACATTAAATGATTGGATGGTGGCAAAGGGGGAATATATGGAATATAGAATAATTTCTGGAAAGAATGGACCTAGGGGAGGCATCACATTGGTTCTTCTGTGTAAGCAACAAAAGGGAAATGCTACCCTGTGGAGGGACATAGCAGGATACAGCAAGAAGAAAGCTTGAAGTGAACATGAAAGAAACCAAAATCAAATCTCAAAATCATAGATTTAGAGGTGAAAGAGACCTGAGAGGCCATTTAGTTGAACCCCCTCTTTTTTCAGATGAGGGTGCTAGGGCCCAGAGAGGTTAAAATCCTTGTCCAGGATCACACACAAGCAGTGTGATATAGTAAGATAGTGAATGGCATAGTTGGAATGCAAACTCCAGTCATTTGCATCCAAAACCAGCATGATTTCTGCTGCTCCACACTACTCTTCATTCTACTTTAAAACTAGGTGGAGTCTGTCCTAGTTTTAAGACTGAGCAGCTTTGCTTTCTCTCATTATTTTTGTTGACATTTCTGTAATGATCACTTTAACTTTTAGTTTTAATTGTTCCCAGAGTCAGTTTTAAGTCAAAATGCAGTTTTGATCCATCATTATGAAATATATTTTGTGCGTAATCTTACTTCTCTAGGACCCAATTGGCTCCATCGCCTCAAGGTTGAGCTGAGGATTCCTATGTGTCATTCTAAAGGGCTGTCTCCTTATCGAGAGAGTACAACATCCTGTTTCTCCTGCATTTATGTATAGCTCAGTAATGACCAAAATGCAGCCCCCTTCACTCTGGCCAACCCTAGGAACCTGAGAGTCCAAAAGGACTGATCAAATTCTTGTTTTGCACAATTGTGCTATTAATAAATGAAGCCTTGTCAGCAGAAAGACCTAGAGAAAGTCTGTTTGGAGATAAGCTTTAACAAAGCTACTAAAAGAGCATCATAAATTCTAACCCTTAAGCAGTCATTTCTTAGTCACAGCAGATCAGAAGGCCCAGTTCCTTAATGGTTTATGATAAATCTTCATTTTTTTGCTGGTTTGTAACTCAGTGGGTTGTTATGTCTTCATGTACCAACACATTTTCCAAAATTTCTTCATCAAAAATGTATTACATTTTCCACAGACCCTTCACAGTTTAATCCTAATTCTATATTTTTAATGGCAAATAAATGCAGTTTTTTTTAAAGGGGACAGATGAGAATCAGCAATCCATTAATATATGCATTGAACACTTAAAATTCTGGGGGGACTTTTTGCACCATATACATCATTTGGTATCATTCTGTAAGAAATCTCAGAGATGAAATCTGTCCAAAGGAGCCAACTAAAATATAATTTCTGGAGAAGTAGTAAACAATGAAACCTATGCAATGAAGCCAAAAATAAACTCATTCATTAAACATAGTATTGCACAAAAGTGTTATATTCTTTCTCTAATTAAATAAGCAGTGTCCCTGTTTATGGTCTTTTAGGGTAGATAAGACTTTAAATAAAATTTAAAAAAAAGTCATGATAAGTTCTTTTTTTTTTTTTTTGCGGTGTTAGGTACAGGCCACAAGTAACTGCAGTTTCCTTGGACCAAAATGCATCATCAAAGTCTTATGAATATTTTGAGTACCAGGTTGTGTTTGTCCTTCACTTTCAAAGAGAAACATGGCATCAGGGAAATGATGACATGATTTGCAGTTGACTTTGATTTGAGTGAGAGAGGGCTGTGCAAGGTCACTTGCAAGTCATGTCATCATTTCCCTGATGCCATGGTCCTATTCAAAAAAGGACAACCACAACCCGTGAGTAGACTGAGCTGCCTGAATGGGGACCCAGCTAGCTGGGTAACTCAGCTCATCCTCTCCATCTCCATTTCCCTCTCCTTCTCCTCTCTAAAGGAAAGTAAATTTTGATGGCCAGAAGCTGCCTATTTAACTTAGGGTTTACTGGCTAGATTCCTTCCTTCCTTCCTTCCTTCCTTCCTTCCTTCCTTCCTTCCTTCCTTCCTTCCTTCCTTCCTTCCTTCCTTCCTTCCTTCCTTCCTTCCTCCCTCCTTTTTGCCTCCCTCCATTCCTCCCTTTCTCCCTCTCTCTAAACCTTACATCCAGTTCACTCTGAAGTTCATCTGTTCATCTATTGGACCACAATAGGTCCCTGACCAAGCTCCATTTAATGTGTTTTGGGCCCTCCTAGCTTACAGTGAAAGTCAATGGCAACTGTTTCTCTTTGGAACAGCAACCCTGAGGGTCTTCCCCTCCCAGTTTGACTTTTTTTTCTTTTTTTCTAATTAAAGGGGCCATCCCTTGTCTCACGTCTTAAAGAGGCCTATTCATTGAATAGGCATTACCTTGCTCTAAGTGAGTACATGAAAAGGCCTTAGCCTAAAAGGGCCAGAGTTTCCCATTGAATCCCAAGTTATAACCAGTCATCACAATGATTTTGGGTACCTGACTTCTGGTAAATATCCAAGATAGTGTTTGGACAAAGATGATCCTGAGCTAAATTCCCTGTGTGTTTTGCTTACAGACTCTCAGACACTAAACCAAATAGAGCACTATGATTCCGGAGCCGTTCCCTGACATATCAAGAATACTCCTGAATCTAGTCCTCGTATCTTTGAGTTTAGAGATTGACTGGAGTAAGGAGACTAGTCAAGGGAAGGTATAACTACTGTCTAGATTGTTAACTTCTATTTCCAGGTATCAAATCCTTCTTGCAGTTACTTCAATTGTAAGCATTTGACCCAGGGCAAATCATTTAACTAACCTCAGTCAGCCTCAGTTCCCTGTAAAGTTCATCTGTAAAATGAAGATATTCACAGCATTTACCTCCAAGCATTGCTGTGAGGATCAAATAAACTTTCTTTTTCTCTTTCTTCCTTCCTTCCTTTCTTTCTTTCTTTCTTTCTTTCTTTCTTTCTTTCTTTCTTTCTTTCTTTCTTTCTTTCTTTCTTTCTCTTTCTTCTTCTTCTTCTTTCGTCTTCTTCTTCTTCTTCGTCTTCTTCTTCGTCTTCTTCTTCTTCTTCGTCTTCTTCTTCTTCTTCTTCTTCGTCTTCTTCTTCTTCCTCTCCTCCACCTTCTCTTTAAAGTGAAGTTTCTCCAAGGAGAAAACTCCTCCTTCTTTTCCTTCTCCTCATCCTCCTTGTCCTTCTCCTCCTTCCCCTCCACCTTATTCTCCTTTTCCTCCTCTTTCTTCTCCTCATTCTTTTCTTCTTCCTCTTCCTCTTTTATAAGTCCTATGTCACTACACTCCATTGTGTCAGATCATTAAGATCCTTTGAATCCATTGCCAAAATCCATGTGTATGAATAGAAGGAATTATTGTGTTTGTTCTTTCCTAATGATGTCTTGTTAGTTATTCAAATGGTGGGAAAAAGTAATCTCAGGCCAATGGATGACAAAAATCAGGAAAATGTTGAGGTCCTTGCAGAATCAAGATAAAAGCAAAGATGACTGAGTGGTGATATTATGAAAAAAGCTAATACTGTCTTTGACTATATCAATTCAAGAGTCATGTCCAAATTATCTCATACTGGTCAGACTGAATTGGTAGCACAGTGTGTGTTTGATTGTGAATGCTGAATGCATTGAATGTACTGCAATTTATATCATCAGAGATAAGACTAACACCCACTATGAAGATATTATAGATCCATTTGACTATTTCTGCATTGATATCCTTGAATGCATCTAGGACAGAGTAAGCAGGAATATGAAGGTTGTGGAAATCATTATATGTAAGATGGAAGGAATTAAAGAAATTTAACTTAGAGATGACTATGAGAAGGCATGTCTTGGAATGATGAAGACTATGTAGTGATGAATATTTTCTAGCTATTGAATATTTCAAGGCATGTACTATAGCAGAAAGAGAGTCTATTTGTTTTGAGTTGATTGAGAAAGGAAAACTCAAAGTAATGGATTAGAACAAATTTTGATT
Source organism: Phalanger gymnotis (assembly GCA_028646595.1). Lineage (NCBI taxonomy): Eukaryota > Metazoa > Chordata > Mammalia > Diprotodontia > Phalangeridae > Phalanger > Phalanger gymnotis. The sequence goes on along the minus strand of CM053622.1, from coordinate 684,283,866 downwards.
ATCTAACAATTAGACTTGTTCAAAAAAGGAATCCACTGCTTCATTTGATAGTAAGTTCTCCATTAAGGGAGGCATTTGAGCAAAAGATGCATGGCCAGCAATCAGGGAAGGTTTATAGTTTAGGGTAGATGACTTTTAAGGCCTGTTACAAATCTAACATTCTGTGATATGTATTTGAAATAGGAAAAAAAAGAATTAAATGAAAGAAATTACAATAGGAAAATCTGCAATGCTAAGAATAAGACTCTGTATACAATCAGTGCTCTGTGAAACTGAATGAGAAATTAGATGGAGAGATGAGTGACAAGGTAGACCTAGGATTAAAAAAATGATCTTGTTTTTCTACATAGCTTAGTCAATGTCAGGTAGTGCCTAGATAGATACCAAAAAGGTGCCTTTTAGATTGTGTAAACAAAATCAGCTCAGTCAATCAAGTACCAAAATGAAAAATCAATTCTTGGCTTACATTGCAAGTTGGCAGGGTTTTTTTTAAGTAAAAGTAGTGTCAAACAACGAAACTCAAAGCTGTTGAAGAGAA
>CM053622.1:684232667-684275418 GCA_028646595.1 Phalanger gymnotis | reverse complement strand
TTCCATTTGGCTAATATTCTGCCTTTTAAGGTATTCTTCTCCTCATTGGCTTTTTGGAGCTCTTTTGCCATTTGGGTTAGTCTGTTTTTAAGGTGTTATTGTATTCAGTATTTTTTTTGGGTCTCCTTTAGCAAGTCCTGTAGCAAGTTATTTTGTATGATTTTCTTGCATCACTCTCATTTTTCTTCCCAGTTTTTCCTCTTCTTCTCTTACTTACTTTTCCAAATCCTTTTTGAGCTCTTCCATGGCCTGAGACCAATTCATATTTTTCTTTGAGGCTTTTGGTGTAGGCTCTTTGATTTTGTTGACTTCTTCTGGCTGCATGTTTTGATATTCTTTGTCACCAAAAAAGATTCTATAGTCTGAGTCTGAGTCCCTTTACCTTACTTGCTCATGTTCCTAACCAATTACTTGACCTTTGTGCTTTTTGTTCAGGGTACGACTGCTTTCAAAGTGGAAAGTGCTTTGTTCCAATCTTCAGGGGCCTTGCACTGCTCTTTTCAGAGCTACTTCTATTCTGAGGTGGTATAATACTTCTTTCCTGGCCTGTGCTCTGGTCTGTGAGTGCAAGCATTCCTTTCTGCTGCATAGCTACCAGCAGGAGTCTCTCTCCACAGTCACTGCAAGTTCTGCCATGCCAGTGCTCCTCCTCCCCCAAGAACCACCAACCAGGACTGTGCCCCAGATCCAAAGCAGGGCAAAGAAAAAGAACCCTCCCTCTGTGCCAGCAAAGCACTCCCTGCATTCCCCCTCTGATCTGCTTCTTGATTCTTCCCACTGTGTAGTCCAGAGACCATGGAAGCAGATGATGCTGGAGCTCAGGAAGCAGCCACCAGAGTTTCCTGCTGGTGCTTCTGTGCCACCTCCACCACCCCTGGAGCTGGAGCCAGACCATGTACTTCTCTCACCAAAATCCAACAGTTTTCCCACTGCTCTGCTCCTTGGTTTTTGGTGTTTGTGGGTTGATAAGTCTGGTAACTGCAACAGCTCTGTGATTCATGGCCCTGAGGCCTATTCCACCCAATCTCCTGTATGTCTGGTCTGTCCTGGCATGGCCCGTGCTGGGCTGCCCTTGTCTCCCAGTGAGTGTGACAGACCCTTCCCAGCGACCATCCAAGCCATCCTAGGCTGAAGACCTACTTACCTCTGTTTATTTTGTAGGTTCTGTAGCTCTAGAATTTGTTCAGAGCAATTTTTACAAGTGTTTGGAGGGATCTGGGGAGAGCTTAAGCAAGTTCCTGTTTTCCAGCCACCATCTTGGCTCTGCCCCACCCCATTTGATTTTTAAAGTATTTTCATAGTTCTTCTATGAATTCTTTTTGAGCAGGTAACCATTTGATGTTACTTTTTGGCATGTAGGAGTGTTATTGCTTCATTATTTTCCTCTGAAGATGAACCTCAGTCTTCTCTATTCCCATAGTAACTCTCTGTGGTTGGATTCTTTCTCCTTTTCCTGTGAATTTTTTTGTAATAACTTAATTTTTTTATAATTACGCATAGTCCTGGGACATGGGGGGTTGTGCTTCTGGCCTCACAGCTGCTTATGGAGCTCTTGGCTTACAGACAGTGGGAGTACCAAGTGGCTGATCTGTGTCACAGTCCTGCATGATGGTCCTGGGGTGAGGAGGGGCACTGGCATGGTGCGGCTGGTGGCAGCTGTGGAGAGAAAACCTTCCTCACAGTTCCATGGCAGAAAAAAATGTGCTTGTGGTTGCTAATGGACCAGAGTGCAGGCCAGGAGAAGAGAAAACACCTCTCTTTTGATCATATCACTTTGGAGAAACTGAGAATTTACAGGTACCTAGAGATATTGCTGAAAACAGCTGCACAAAACCCCTGAAAACTGCAAGAGAACACCTTCCACTTAACAAAGAGCTCAAAAGTAAAATAAGCAGATGGGGAAATGAGCAAACGGAGAGAAAAGAATAAGACTATAGAAGGTTAGTTTCTTAGTGAAAAGGTACCCTCCCTCTGATGAAGAAGATCAAGACATGCAGTCAGAGGAAGACAACAAGTTCAAGACTCATACATCCGAAGCCTTTAAGAAAAATGTGAAATGGTCTCAGGCCATGGAAGAGCTCAAAAAGGATTTGGAAAAGCAAGTAAGAGAAGTGGGAGGAAAACTGGGAAGAAAAATGAGAGTGATGCAAGAAAATCATGAAAATGATGAAGAAAATAACATTTTAAAAAAAAATAGGATAACTCAAATGGCAAAAGAGGTCCAAAAAGCCAAAGAGAAGAATGCCTTAAAAGCAGAATTGGCCAAATGGAAAAGGAGCTCCAAAACGTACTGTTGAAAATAATTCCTTAAAAATTAAAATGGAGCAAATGGAAGCTAATGACTATATGAGAAATCAAGAAATTATAAAACACAACTAAAAATGAAAAAAAATATAGAAGACAATGTGGAATACCTCATTGGAAAAACAACTGACCTGGAGAACAGATCCAGGAGAAATAACTTAAAAATTATTTGACTACCTGAAAACCATGATCAAAAAAAAAGAGCCTAGACATCTTTTTTCAAGAAATTATCAAGGAAACTGCCCTGAAATTCTAGAACCAGAGGGTAAAATAGATATGGAAAGAATCCGCTGATCACCTCCTGAAAGAGATCCCAAAGGGATAACTCCTAGGAATATTATAACCAAATTTCAGAATTCCCAGGTTGAGGAGAAAATATTACAAGCAGCCAGAAAGAATCAGTTCAAGTATTGTGGTAACAAACAGGATAACACAAGATCTAGCAGCTTCTATGAAAGGGATCTAATGGCTTGGAATATGATATTCCAGAGATCAAAGGAGATAAGATTAAAACCAAGAATCACCTACCCACAAAAACTGAGTGTAATACTTCAGGGGAAAAATGGAATTTAAATGAAATAGAGGATTTCCAAGCATTCTTGTTGAAAAGACCAGAACTCAATAGAAAATTTTACTTTCAAATACATTTAAGAGAAACTTGAAAAGGTAAACAGAAAAGAGAATCCATAATGGACTTATTAAAGTTGAAATATTTACATTCAAGCATGGAAAGATGACATTTGTAACTCAAGAGACCTTTGTCAGTATTAGGGTAGTTAGAGGGAATATACATATGTACACACACACATGTATATGTGTGTGTGTATGCATGTATGGTATATATTTGTGTGTGTCTGTATGTATATATGCATATATGTGTGTACATATGTATGTGTGTGTATATGTGTGTGTGTGTGCCTGTGCGTGTGCATATATGTAGACAGAGGGCACAGGGAGAGCTGAATATGAAGGGATGATACCCTAAAAATAAAATTAAGTGTTGAGGGGAATGTACTGGGAGAAAGAGAAGAGGAAAGGTAGTATGTAGAAAATCATCTCACATAAAACAGACAAGGAAAAGATTTTACAATGGAGGGGAAGAGCAGGGAGGTGAGAGGGAATAAGTGAGGCTTATTCTCATCAGATTTGGCTCAAGGAGGCAATAACACACACTCAATTGGATGTGGAAATCTATCTTACTCTACAGGAAAGCAGTCAGGAAGGGGGTAAGAGAGGGGAGGTAATAGAAGAGATGGAAGATTGGGGGAAGGGGCAATCAGAAGCAAACGCTTTTGTGGACGGACAGGTCAAAGGAGAGAATAGAATAAATGGAGGGCATGACAGGATAGAGGATAATATAGTTAGTCTTTCACAACATGACTGTTATGAAAGTGTTTTGCATGACTACATTTCACAACCTTGTTTCCACAATCTGGCTAGCAGTTTCTGTGGGGGTGCAAGATCCACCCACAGCCAGTACCCAGAAAGCTGCCAGCACAAAACACAGGTTCTTTTGATCTGCCTTGATAAGGAAAGCAAGGTTAAGGGGTTGGCAAGCTTACTTTAATTCAGCATACAAATATCATTCACTTAGTTCAGGGGAAAAAGCCAGCACCCTGAACTTTAGAGCAAATTACAAACAAATTACAAACATCAACAGACAGACCCAATACAGATTCATAGTTACCAACATCTAGGTTCAGCCAGGGAGCTCAGAACAAGGGCTGGCCCAGAGTCACGCACGCACGCCACCACTGCTGCGGCAAAGAACTCCCAGGAAGAAGAGGCCAACCCCTGGCTTTTATATCTTTGTCACACGTGCGACTCACCCACATAACCTAAAATCATAACAAAGAGGTGGACTTAAACCCAGGTAGTCTAAGAGCCTCTGCTGTCCCAGACATGTAAACTAGGCCCTCCCTGGAGTTAGCCCCACCTTGGGCCCCACCTTAGTTCCCAATCCACACCCACATAGGTTTTACACCTAATAGGAGTTTAGGCCTGGGGCTTAGCACTTAGTAAGACTCAATCAAAAACACTGAATTACTCAGCAAAAACAAAAGCCAAACTCTTCAAGGGCACTTGTTGAACTAAGTGCTAAGGAGCCCATTTTGCTTGCCAACACAAACCCATATTGAATTGCTTGCTTTGTCAATGAGGGTGGGTGGGGAGGGAGGAAAGGACAGAATGTAGAACTCAAGGCTTTAAAACTGAATGTTGAAAATTGCTTTTCAACTGCGAAATAAGATATACAGGTAATGAGGTATAGAAATCTATCTTGCCCTACAGGAAAATAGAAGGGAAGGGGATGAGAAAAGGGGGTGAGGTAATAGAAGGGAGGACAGACTGGAGGAAGGGGTAATCAAAATGCACACTGTCCTGGGATGGGGGGAGGGGAGAGATGGGTAGAAAATTTGGAATTCAGAATCTTGAGTAAGTAAATGTTGAAAACTGAAAATAAATAAATTTATATTAAAAAGTGTTAAACAAAAATAGAGCAGAATTGGATAAATGGAAAAAGATGTGCAAAAATTCACATGAAGAAAAAAAAACTCCTTAAAAAATTAAAATTAGCCAAATGGAAAAGGAAGAGCAAAAGATCATTGGGGAAGCAGGGGTTGAGAGTATGGGTCCCTCCTTTAGTCCTAGGCTAGATTAGGAAAGCATAAGAATACAAATCCCAGAGCCTAATAGCATATAAGAGAAGTCAATGGGGGAAACCAGTGTGTGTATCCTAAAAACATATGAGACATACTGTTGCTGAAGTCTTCATTCCACTCCATCATCTTATACAAGCCTTCCGAAAGATATTTCAGATTAGGAGGTGGCTAGAGGATAAGAAGGCTGCCAACTCACAAGTGAATTATTTTCTACTTAAATTCAAATTCACTGTGTTCTTGTTGAGAATGTTTCATAGAATAATGGATCTAGAAAGAACTTCAGCAATCTCTTGATTTTTAGCCACTTCATTTAATAATTGAAGGAACAAAAGACCTCTAAGTGGTTCCAAAGCATTTAATATGTCTTAGAAATCTGGAAGGATAGGACCAAGCTTCTGATTGATGAACATTCATCAAAATTTTTCCAACCTAGACCCACCACACTATTTCTTCCTGGGCATTCTTATATCATATTCTTACAATTCAACATCCACCTTCAACTTGCTACTCCAACTACACCTTAAGGCAATGGGCTTTTAATTGGTGTCTGTTGTTTAAAACTATCTTGACTCAGACTCATATTTTGATCATTGGGCTATCTTCATCATTCATTCACCTGAACTCTGGCTTCTACTTCAAACTGCCCCCACTCCCCCGTCTTCTAATAGGTGAATATTTACTGCAGCAAACTTGACTCAAACCTACAACTCTGCTAATCCTAAGACATCTTCAATTTTCATGTCATGTCACCATATTTACCTCTATTCATCCTGCTCCCATCCTTGCTCTGGGAACAGTAACTAAATCAATGCTACTATATCTGAAACAACATTTCATTCAATTGTCTTACAACTACGTTCATCATCCCTGTGACTTCCTGTTACAAAACCTGCCTCCCTCATGTCTTCCACACTGTATTGTAAGCTCTTTTGGTGAAAGGACTGTCTTTTAAAAAAAAAATTAATATTTACTATGTTGCCTAGCACATATTGAGTATCTAGTAAATGTTTATTTAATTCATTTATCATCCGTATTTCATAATTTTTCTCCACACACCCATCTCTTATACTTACAAAACCCACAAAATACTCACATTTAAAATCTGGAAGTATTCCGAAAATAAACTGTGAATTTACAATCAATGCAAAAGTTTAGGGATACAAAGATTTTTGTTTAAATCTTTCAAACTCAACCCTAGTTGTTCAACCTCTGGTATAAGCAATGGAAAGATGTGGGAGAACTAACATTTCCTTAGGCAAATTACTACCCTTCTGACACTAGAGAATGATCTTGTTGCCTTGTTATGGAAAATCCACAGGTCAGGTTCATCACTGATTGTTTTTATAACTGGCATTCAAAATATACTGTCTAAAAAGGACATTGGTATAGTACCTAGATTTTTCTTTTCATTTTCCTTGGGACATTTTTTTCAAAGATGAAATAGTGAGATGACTTTAAAAGGAATATTTGCTTTATATTTGAATTCTGAGATATGGGTTGCCAATCTACCAGTCTTTTTGTTTGTTTTTTGTGTTGAGTTTAAGATTTCCATGGAAAATAAGAGAAGTGGAAACAGTAGCCTTTCTCTTATGCCACATTTTTTTTATCCCTGTGCAAGTGCAATCAACCTAAAAGAGGCACCAACTGGACTAGGGTTAAGAAGATGTTAAAGGAAAAATTGTTTTCCATTTAATGCATTGGAGTCGGAATGGAAGAATTTTTCCTCTTATATTTATCAAATTATGCTGAGCATCTTAATTTCTACAATGTACTAATTAAATTTAAAATTTAAGTGAATGCAGTCCTTAGAGCCAGCTGAATTGATTTCTAATGAAAGGATTCCTGATCTGCATCAGCATGCGTGATCAGTGTTGCAGCTCTAATAGTTGATTGCCATACATATATTTATTAGCTCTTCTTCCCTTCTCCTGTCAAATAAAAGAAGTAAACACGCATATAGGCTGATGGAAGAAGAGTGAAAATTTCATGTTACACAAAATTATTACTAGAGACATTAAAAACATTTTCACTGAGTGTCCCCCATTTTTTAAAATAGCATTTTATTTTTTTCCCCTTACATGTCAAGAAAATTTTTAACATTCATTTTTTACAGGATTTTGAGTTCCAAATTTTTCTTCCTGCCTCCCCTTCTCTCTTCTGAAAAGGGTAGGCAGTTTGATATAGTTTGTATCCCTAGCACTTAGCATAAAGTCTGTGAAAGAGTAAGTGTTTAATAAATTCTTGTTGTCTGACTGACGTATTTAAGATAATTTGGGATAACTTGGTATATTGGTATGCTTTTGGGTATATTTTTTTTAAAAAAGCAACAATGCGGGATCCCTGTATTGACAATAAATTAGATACAAGGGCTGAAGAGTTGAAGATCATACCTAGTTTTCCAGCATCAGGAACTGGGGAGATGGTGTTGCTTCTGTAGTAGCAAGGAATGTAGGAGAGGAGGGAGGATGTAGGGGAAAAATATTGAGTTCATTTCTGGATATGTTGAGTTTATGTCTACTGGACATCCAATTCAAGATGTCTGAAATGCAATTGGAGATGCCAATTTGGACATAGCAGAGACAGAGGTTAGAGTATGACAAGGAGATTTGAGAATCATCATCATACAGATGGTCACAAAACCAATAAGAACTTGTTATATCACTAAGTGAAATAATATACAGAGAGAAGAGAAGAGAGCCCAGGAGATAACCCTGAGGCCCATCCATGGGTAGAGGGTGTGATTTGGATGAGGACGAAGCAAAGAGGACTGAGAAGGAGCTGCCAGATAGAAAAGGGGAAAAAAAACAGAGAGAGTGGGTTATAAAAAAACCTAAAGAGAATATTAAGGAGATTGACAGGGTCAAAGGCTTTTAGAAAGGTCAAAGAGAATTATTGTTGAGAAAAGACCATTGGATTTAGGAATTAAGACACTACTGGAAACTTCAGAGAGAACAGTTTTGGTGGAACAAGCTGCATTGTAAGGGCTTAAAAAGAAAGTGAGAGGAGAAAAAGTGGAGGTATCCATTGTGGATGGTCTTTTCATAGACTTTTGTCATAAGGGACTGAAGAGATATAGGATGATAGCAGGTATGGAAGGATCAAATGAGGGAATTTTTGAAGATTGGAAAATATGGACACATTTGTAGGCAGTCAGGCAGCAGCCAGTTAACAGGGAGAGATTGAAAATAAGTTATTGAATGGGGATAGGATAGGAGACAATCTGTTAGAGAAAGCATTATATAAGTTTTCTTTATCAGGTAGACAGGTTAGCTTTCATAAGGAGTAATTCCACCTCATTTATTAAAGGATTAAATTAGCTAACCTCTAAGCTCACTTCCAGCTCTAAATCTATTATTATATGATATTTACTGTTTAGGAGTATTAGAAGACTGGAATGTTATTATAAATGAGTATTGTGACATGGTAGCAAAGCAACAACAAAACTAAGGCAATTAATAGGTGTCATATCACCCCTAATGATAGTAAAACTAATCAAACTATGTGTTTAAGGTTCCAATCTAGAAAACAGGACCATAGGATTTAGAATTACAAGAAACTTTAAAAATGGTGTAATGTAATAACCTCACTTTACAAGAGAGGAAATTGGGTAAAGGAGGATAAGTAACTTCCCAACTCAGGGTATTATATTCAGTTTTGGCCAGCATATTTTTGTGAATGACATTGATCAACTGTACTGAATGTAAGAACAATGAATAAGATGGTGAAAGAAATGGAAGCCATGACTTACTAAGACTAATCAAAAGAATTAGGAATGCTTAATCTGGAAAAGTAAAGGCTTTGGGAAAAGGATATGAAACCTTTCTTCTATTATTAAAAAGTCTGCTATGGGAAAAAAAAAGAGTTTAGAGTGTATTTGATTCCAAAAAGCAAAGCCAGGATCAATTGCTAAAAACTGTAGAGACAGAATAGACTTCCCAGTTTAGAAGTCATAGAATACTTTATAATTATAAAATCATAGAGTTGGATGGGAATCCAGGGCTGCGTGAACTAAAAAGTACCTAAATACCAATCCCTTCTACAACATTCCTCTAGGCCATGATTCAAGGTCTCAATGATGAGAAATGTACTTCCTTCTAAGGAAGTCAATTTTACTTTGTTAGGAATTGTTAGGAATTTTGCTAGTTTGTTTCCTTACACTGGGCTGAAATAATTTCATCAGCTTCTCTTGTTAGTGTGCTCATTACTTGAATTTTTACTCCATAAGCCTCAGAAGAGCAAATGTGATCTCTCTTCTGCTAGATAGATAGCCATTCAAATATTTGAAGGCAAATATTATGTTTGTAAATAAAGTTGGAGAATTTAGGAAACTGAAAAACGTGTGGAAGAGCCACTGTAGAGAGTGAGAGGAAAGGGACTAGACTGAGAGTAGGAAACCCTGCAGCCTTAAGGCCACGTGGGGCCAATCTGTCATCAGAGTTGGACTATGTCTCTCTTTGAAGTGGAATTCGTGAATAGTTGCACAGCTTAACAGTATTTTTACTTCTGTTTGCTTAACAGCCCATCATGTCAAAGAAAACCAAAAGAATGCATGCATGCAGAAAACCCATTTTTTTTAATGAGGATTGGGAATTGCAATATTATCTTTTTATCTGCTAAGGATTAGATGACTTGCTTGCTTTATGATACTGCAATATCAACATTAAAGAAATTCAATGCTCATCAGCATTATAACACTCATAAGAACCGTACCTATTTTAAATTAGAGGGAGAGGCGTGAAACTTAACAGAACAGCTTCATGCAATACTTCAAAAGGAAAATATATATTATTCAATCACTTTGAATGAATCAAATGATACTACTGACTCAGCACAGGTTTTATACTTCATTCAGGACACAACAGAAGATTTTCTTTGCTACAAAGAGTTACTCACTTTGGGCACACTTGTGAACAGAACATGGTGAGTAGATATCTTCCAACAACTTTCAAGATAAATGTCATGAAGTTGGACTGAAGTTGGCAAATTTAGTGAGTGTATGCACAGATGGTGCACCTTCCATGACAGGAAAACATGAAGGATTTATTACACAGATAAAAAAAAAGTATTAACAGATCCAGATGCTCTCATTTCTTTTCATTGTATTTTGTATCAACAAAATCTCCATGCTAAAGTTACTATGTTAAGTGCCACTTTGCAACAAGTCACAAGTATTGTTAACTATATTCATGCAAATGCAGCACAGAATCATCAGTTTTGTAACAGGCTTAAGTTGAACGATGAGCTATTCAGTGTGGATTTGCCATATCCTTCTAAAATGTGTTGGCAATCTCAGTGAAAGGTGTTAACCAAACTTTTATCTCTCTAAGAACAGATAGTTAAATTTTATGAAGAACACAATCAGCAACATGAATTTTTGAAAGATTTCTACAGGAAAGATGCATTTCCTTGTGATATCATATCAAATCAAAAAGACTTGAATATTTCTTTGCAAAGGTAAAGCTAAGTCTATATATGATATTTGGCAAAAAAAAAAATCTGAGCATTTTGAAAAAAAAGCTATCTTGTTTTAAAATGCTTCTTCAAAAGAAAATTTCAGATGAACATTTCCCCATTTAGCAAAGATCATTGATGATCAGAATGATATATCCAAATCATTTGAAGAATATGCAGCTGTTATAGACCTATTGATTGGAAAATGCAAGGAAAGATTCACTGACTTTCAGAATCATGACATCATACTCAAAATAGCATTTCGGCCTCACCTAGCTGATATCATCAAGGCACCTAAGGAACTGCAGATAGAATTGATTAAGCTCCCAGTGGATGATATTTTAAAGTCATTGTTTGATGCCACGAAAGATCCAACTGAAATATGGAAAAATGCAGTAGAATACTCATGAGCTCAGCAAGATGCCTGAAAAATGTTTTGTTACTTTTCAACCACTTATTGCTTTGAATCTACATTGTCCTCCTAACCCAAATCAAGATATCTTTAAGGTCACAAATCTATCCATTGAAACTGTGGACCTCCATGCTGCAACCAAATATTCGAATGCTTTCCAACAAAAAGCAGACATAACGAAGTCATTAAAAGGTTAGTTAACTTCAAAATTAACAAATAGTTTTCATTTTTGAATTTATTAAGTACATAGTAGTTAGATTTACACAAAATAATGTTCATGTTTAAGTATATCTAATTGAAGTTTTTTGAATGCAGCCTTATTTGATTTTAAGTAATATTAATGTGGCCTTCCAACATGAAAGGGTTTCCCACCTTTGGACCAGATCTATGATTTCCTTAATATAGAGAATTCTCAGATCAGGAAACTCCCTTTATCGATTCACGGCGGCACCTTCTTCGTTAACTAGATGCTTAGAATATTAAGAAGTTTTGTGATTTGCCTGGCATCTCACAGCTAACATGGATTAGATATAAGCCAAAGTTTTTTGGCTTAGAGGTAAGCTTTATATCCTCTATACCATAAACGTCTCTTCTATTGAAAAAGTATGGAACGATTGCTGCAGTTGCAGGTATACCTGAAAACATTGGCTTGTGATCAGTTTCCCTTGCTATTTTGCACATGTACCATGAATCCCTTTGGTTTGAGGCCTTATTTGTTATATTCAGATTTGTTGACATTTTCCTGACCTATTGTACTTTTGTTCTATACCTGGCATCTATAAGCATTTGATGGGGGATAATCTGTTCTCTTTAAAGCCTTATATCACAGAAAGGAATAGGTCATGGCAAAGAAATGTCAATAGCCTCTGGATGTGCTCCTTTTTCTGCTTGAAATATCTTTGAAATACAGGGAAAGTACGTAAGGAAGTTTCTAGACATGTCTTTCTCCTTCCACTCCTGTCCTAGGCCAAAGGGAAAAGGACTTGGGATTGTTGCAACTCCTTATTCAATACATTGATCAATGTTTTTATGTTTTTTTTAAAAGATTATTTTATTTATTTTTTAGTGTCCAACATTCATTTCCACAACATTTTGAGTAACAAGTTTTCTCCCCATCTCTCCCCTCCCCCCACCCCAAGATGGCATGTATTCTCATTGTCCCTTTCCTCAGGCTGCCTTCCCTTCTCTCACCCATCTTCCCCATCCCTTTTCCCCTTACTTTCTTCTAAGGCAATATAGATTTCTATAGCCCATTGCCTGTATATCTTATTTCCCAGTTGCATGTAAAAGCAGTTTTTTAACATTTGTTTTCAGAACTTTGAGTTCCAAATTCTCTCCCTTCTTCCCTCTCCACACACCCTCCTTGAGAAGGCAAGCAATTCAATATAGGTTATACATCTATCTTATGCAAAACCCTTCCATAATAGTCATGTTATGAAAGACGAACTATATTTCCCTCCTGTTTTATGTTTTTGGTTTGAAGAAGCCACTTCATTGACCTGTGTGCTTAAATTCAAGAAAAATTGGGGAAAAAAAAGCTAGAAAAGTTCAGGATATGAGGAAACAGGATAGCTCACAAAAAAGGAGAGAAAAAAGGAAATGAAAGCTAATACAAACCTGTCAGGCTAGCTTTATGTTCTCTTATTGCAAAATGATAGGCCTGGTAGTTTGAAAATGAAGAAAAAATGCCACTATCTTGATTTTAGAGAGTTACTGGATTTTGTACTCAGTGAAACATTCATTAATAACTTTGGGAAACCCACACTGGACAAATCAACTACTTATTGAAAGTGAATCAATTACAGTATTCAAAGGTGGAACAATATCATTTGATTGTGGCAATCCCTAGGATGAATTCCTGAACTATAGTTAACATTTTTATTTTTTATAACCGGGAGATTGGAAAAGAAACTATGTTTACTAAAGTGATAGATTGTACCAAATTTGGAATGAATAAAAAAAATAAAGGGGGATTTTCAAGTCAAAATTGTTCATCAAAGCTATACTGAGACAGAACATCAAACTACATAGACTTAAATTAGGCAGCAGATGACTATGTGCTCTCCTCACCCTAACCTCTCATGCTTCAAAAGACCTAATGAACTCTGAGTTTAGTTCTTTTTTAGATTTAACAGTGGCAGAGTGGGTCAAATGGGATGAAGTTTCCAAGTTTCAAGGTTTAATTTTTATGTGAACTATTTAACTTAGTTGTATTCAGCAGCTGGGACAGCTAGGCAGCCCAGTGGATTGAGTGGCTGGTCAGAGGTCAGGAAGATTCATCTTGAATTCAAATCTAGCCCCAGATATGTCTTAGCTACATGACTGGAGTCAATTCACCCTATCTACCTCAGTTTCCTTATCTATAAAATGAGTTGGAGAAGGAAATGGCAAACCACTCCCCAAACCACTTTCTTTGTCAAGAAAACCCCAAATAGGGTCACAAAGATTCAGACACAACTGAAATGACTGAACAACAACAACATATCCTGCAGCTATGGAATGCCATTCTTGCACCTGGCAGCCATATTGCAGATGTACCTTTGGTACAGTTAAATTGGCTTTTTCATTCTTCCTCACACATGGCATCCTATTTTCCATCTCTATGTTTTTGCACAGTCTATGCCTCTGTCTCTGTGGTCTTCTCATCCTGAGAGATGTCTCTGCTCCCTTTGCTCTTATACTCCAATTCATGAGTACCTCCTCAGAACCTCCATTTGCATAAGTGCCCAATAAAGCCACACCTATTCTGCCTTCCTCTCTTGGGTCTGCTAATTGTCCAGATTTTTCTCCCATTCCTCAGAAGCTTTTTCACTCTCCTCCCTTGCTCTTCTCATCCTGGAATACCCCTCTACCTCTCTGACCCCCTCCTCCAACTGTTAAGTTCTTCATTGGAGTCAGTCAGCCATGCCCATGTCTTCAATCTTCACCCAGTTTCTTTCCTCTCATCATATTACTTTTCTATTCTCTTTTATGTGTTTTTCCCCCTGTTAGAATGTAATCTCTTTAAAGATAAGGATCATTTTTCTTTTCTGCTTGTGTTTGTATTCTCTGACCTTAATTACAGTTGCTTGGTACATAATAAGTGGTTAATAAATGCTTTCTCTATTCCCCCATGCCTATAGTTTACTCCCTACTTAACTCAACTATTATATTTTCTAATGCCTGCAGAACTGAGTTCAAAATCCACTCCATGAGATCTTTCGTTCCCCTTGTCAAAGCTGCTACCATTTACCCTCCCAAATAAACTTGAATTTATTTTGCCTGGCTTTTTGGTACATATTTGTAGATGTTCTCTCCCCTGACAGAATGTAAGCCCATTGATATCAGGGACTATCTATTTCTTCTTTGTATTCTGGCTACCTAGGCAAGCATCTGGTATTTAGTAGGTGTTTAATGAATGCCTTCCGAATGATTAATAAAGACGTAAGTGCTATTAAAGAAAAAAAAATCTGTTTGGAAGTTCAACACTAATCCATCTACCCTACTGGACAAAATAAAGCAAAACAACATAAACCAAAACTATTTCTTGTGCTTATGTGACCGACTACTAATGTTGGTTGGATCAATACTAGTATCTTCACATATGAAGGACAGTAGAAATTCAAAGCACTTATCTTACTAAATTGCTCTGAGGATCAAATGAAAGGATTTTTTTTTTGCAAACTTTAACGTGACATATAAATGTGAACTCTAACATTAGCTCAGATTTGTATAACACCTATATATGCAGGGAACTTTACAAATATTACATTTGATCTTCATAAAAATCCTGGGAGGTAGGTGTTATTATTATACCTATTTTACAGATGATGAAACTGAGGCAAACAGAGGTTAAATGACCTACCCTAGGTCACACATATAAAAGTCTAAGGTCAATTTGGAATTCTAGTCTTCTTGACTCTGGACTGGTGCTCAAGCCAGGTACCACTGAGCTGCTCTATTATATAAAAGCCATTACTTGAAAATAAACCTAATAATGGTAAGGGAAAGGGAGTATGAGAGGGGGAGGATTAGGAAAGCAGTCTGTGTAAAGAAAACAATTGTCTGGTCTTCATAGCCCTGGTCAGCTTTTTTTTTAAATAAATACTATGCTGAGATTTATGGATGTCAGAACAAGCAAAGCTTATAAAAATAGCAATGAAATTTCTAAATTTCTAAAACAAGACCCACAAAAAACCAAAGCAATTAGGATTATATTTACTAAAAGGAAAAATCTGAGGGTTTGCGAAATATTATATTTTAAGGATATAATGGGAGGTCACATACTCTACAGTCTGTCTTGAGCACAGGACAAAGAGGCAAGGGGGCTGAAACATAGAGAAAGAGAAGTTACGGAAAATAGAATATGAATTAATAGAATCCCTTTTCCTAAATTTCCTATCAGTCTTGGACTAGCTAGATAATTAAAAGAGAAAATGCATACCTTCACTCCCATCCCTGACCCTCAAAATATTATATTGGGCATATACCATTTCAAATTCAAAAACAAAAAAAAAAAACTGGAGCCTCACTGACATGGTCCTTGATCAATCCATCGATCAGCAGACTTATGTATTAAGTGGCTGCTATGTATCAGACATTGTACTAAGCTCTTTAAAAAATATTATATCATTTTATTTTCACAAGGAAACTGGATGGTGGGTACTGTTATCCTATTTTATGGTTGATGAAACAGAGGTGAACAGAGGCTAAATGACTTGCTTGGGGTCATACAGCTAGGAAGTAGTAAGACCTGAGTTCAAATCTGGCCTTAGATACTTTCTAGCTGTGTGACCTTAAGCAAGTCACTTAATCTCTGTTTGCCTCAGTTTCCTCATCTGTAAACTGGGCTTAATAATATCACCTACCTCCCAGGATTATTGTTTAGATCAAATGATCTGAACACAGATCATTTGGCACAAATGAACTGGCACAAAGCAAGTACTATATAAATGTTAACAATTACTAAATATCTGAGGCTGCATTTTCAGGTCTCCTTAACTCAAGATTTGGTTCTCTATCCACTGTACACATAGATTTCCCTATGTAAGAATGACAACACTAGGTATAACTCCATACGTAAGCTTCCCAGTTCTCGCTTGTTTGCTTGTGATTGAATTTTCCAACCTTATTCTTTTCTTGCTTATGAATTTGCCTTTGGAATTGATTCTTTCTGGCTGAAAAAAATATTGAAACTTGGAGGACCAAAAGTTGAGCCTGGTAACCTGACTATCCTCTTTGTTTCCCTGAACTCATTCTTTTTTTTTTTCCGCTTTCAGTCTTCCCTCTAGATCTTTATCTCTCTTTCCAGTGCTAGACTAATAACCTGTCTACAATTCTGTTTCTTCCAGCTGTTATAACTTTTTGGGAGCAGTGTAATATCTTTATTCCTTTAATTAAGTGAGATTTACTGCTGTTATCTGTCAATCAGATCAATCAAGTAGGTATTCACTGGGAGTCTAAGGCCCTATATTCCTGGCTTGTTTTTTTTTTTTTTTCATTTTCTTCTTACCTTTGCTTTGATTCACAGAGTGTCTGAAATCTCCAGTTCTTTTTACCACTCACAAATCCCCACCCATGGCTCACATTGTACTATGGGTTAATTGACCAAGATATCCATTGCTATACAAGGGTTGACAGGCCATTTTAATGTTGGGGTAAGCCTATACTCGAAATGTTAAGATCATGAAGTCACAGGGCTTCAGAGATCATTTTGTCTAACCATCTCATTGTAGAGATGTAAACAAAAACCAGACCCAAGGAAGTTAAGTAACTTACCCAAGGTTTTAAGTACTAAAGCTGGGATTTCAATCTAGCTCCTCTAGCTACAAAAGCAGAACTTTTATCATTGTACCACTATCAATGGATCATTAATGAGATAGAAGACTGGCCATGGTGGTGTATCAGTAAGACAAGATTCACAATATATTGCATAATGTAAGAGACAGTCCATATAGAAGGCAGAAGTAAAACATTTATTCAGACACCAGAGGATCAATTCCTCAAACCAATAACCCCAATTTGACATAGCAGCTACTGTATCCCCAAACTAATAAGTCTACTTCATTATAATTGCAAGGAAACTAAAACACAGTATCACAGCAGGGAGCCAAGCCATCCTGTGACATTCCCCTCTGATGGGGCCTTCTTGTAAATACTCACTCACAAATCCTAGCTGTCTGCTTGTCTATATCCTTTCCTCCCACATTTCTGAGATATGGCAGTCCTCTGGACTCTCTCCTTGCATTTTTCTCTCTGAGCTTAATGGCTACCCTCAGGAGATATATATATATATATATACACACATACATACATACATACATACATACATATATATATGTATACCCACACATATATATATATATACACACATACATACATATATATTTATGTTTACACATACATATGTATGTATATATATATATATCCCTTTGGGGGATGCAAGGGCTTCATGCCTAATTAGCAAAAGGGTGTGAGCCTGGGGCTTCCTACCTTGTTAGTAAAAGGGTGTGGGGCTTTTACAAACAAGCCTCCCCTAATCTAGTTTCCCTTAACTAGCTCCACCTGAGACCTATTAAGAGGATTAATAGGTGGAGTAGATCTTTAAACACATTAACACCACAGGTGGTGGTGTTGGAAAACAGTCAGTATGGAGAGGTGGCAACAGCACTGAGTTTGGAGCCAAATGTGTTCTCAGATTTCAGTCTCAGATATTTTATCTTGGTCACTCCTCCTTCACCTTGGGAAAGCTTAGAATTCCTTATATATCAAATGAAGAGATGAGATTAGATATACCATAGGGTCTTTTCCATTTCTAGAGTCCTGGGTAAGATGTTCCCCAAAGATTCCCTGAAGGATTATTGTGAGGAAATCATTCAATACAGAGGAATCATTAAATGGTAATCAAAGCATTTTTTGAGTTTTAAAATGTGTGTGTAGGAAGTAAAGGATGCAGAGACAGACAATAAAATGAATATTTTTGAATATTTAAATCATGTTGACTCATGGAAAAAGAGAATTTGTTTCAAATTGTGTGACTTCAAGCCACATGAACAAATAGCATGGAAATATACTGATTGGAAGTGCTCATTACCCAATGAAATGGTCCTTTCCAAGGAGTCATAATCCCAATGTCACACCCAGTGAAGCAGCGAAGGTGAAGAATTGTTCTTTGCATGTTTTTATCCAATAACACGTACTGGATACAGGGGTCTGTATCAAGTCTCACTGTGTATTGGTGGTTTGGAATTTCTGTCAAACAGAGTTCAGTTGAGCAGAGGTGGCTTCAGGGGCACATAGTTCCTTGCAGTACTTAATTGTGCTCCAGGCTCATTTAGGAAGTATCAGAACATACTCTCCAGAGTCATGGCAGTTGAAAACAGACTTCCTTTGATTGTGTTCAGAGTGATTGAGCTGTAGAGAACAAGTACTACAAAAAGGAAAAGAGAGAACAACAGCTCAAATCAGAATCAGTTTGGCACATGAGGCAATATTCGATGCTGTTGCTTGGCTTAGTAAATAAGATGGTACACTTGGAATTAGGAGTTCATGAAATCAAATCCTACTTTCTGATATACTATAAGTATGGCTGTGAATGTCTCTGAATCCCTTTAAGCCTTAATTTTCTCATCTTTAAAATGGAAGTTTAATAATATGTTTATTGGTTATGGCGATGACGATGATAATAATATACAGGCTTATTGAGGCTCAAATTGAATAATATGTGAAAAGTTCTTTGCAATCTTTAAAGTCATAATTGTTTTGATTGAGAGGGTTGTATATGGGGGTAGGATAAGAGAAGCAAGGCTGTCTAGGAGAGACAGTGTGAGGTAATATGTTAAAGCTTGGATGGAGCCCTGTGTCAGGAGTGGAGAAGCAATGTGTGTGTGTGTGTGTGTGTGTGTGTGTGTGTTTGCGCGTGTGTGCACGTGCTGGGGTTTGTGGCGATTCAGTGAATGAGTATATACGCAAAAAGGAATAGATTGTGGTATGGATACTTTCACCATGACTCTCCCCATATCTAGGACATTTATGACAGAATCTGGTCAGATATTGTAGCTTAATAGCAGGTTTCTGAGATGCATATGTTATGCTACTATCCAATTAAGGGCACTATTATCCTTCTAGTCACCCAGGCTCACAATCTCACTATCTTTTCTTAACTTCTCATTTTCACTCAATGCAATCTTGTCATTTCTACCTTCTCAATATCATATACATATGCATATACATACACATACATGTATACATGTATATGTATTCATTTATATGTACATATATATACATGCATACACACATATAAACAAAAACACACATACACACACATATCCCCTTCTTTCTACTCATAGAGACACATCCTTAGTTAAAGCCCTCATTAAATCTCCTCTGGATAATTTTTGCAATGTACAATTATTATAAGGCTTCTAATTGGCTCCCCTGCCTCAAGTCTTTCTCTACTACAATTTCTACTTTGGTGCTAAAATGATTTTCTTAAAGCATGATCCTAAAATCTGACCATATTACATGCATTTCCTGAAGTACAAAACATAAAATAGTCTCACAGAGCAGAATAGTTTCCTAGGGGCAGCCAGGTGGCAAGGTGGATAGAGCACTGGTCTTGATATCAGGAAGACTCACAGGTTCTCCTGAGTTCACATGTGGCCTTAGACACTTACTAGGTGTGTGTCCCTAGGCAAGTCACTTAACCCTGTTTTCCTCAGTTTTTTCATCTGCAAAATGAGCTTAAAAAAGGAAATGGCAAACCATTCCAGCATCTTTGCCAAGAAAATCCCAAATGGGGTCACAGAGAGTTGGACCTGACTGAACAACAAAACAAAATAATCTCTTTGATATTTGATGCCCTTTGTGATATGGACTTTTCTACCTTTCCAGTTTTCCTGTACTTTATTCCTCCTACTCTCCAATTACATTGACCACTGACCTTCTTGCTGTTCCTCTAATATAACACTCCATCTCATATTTCCTCAGTCCTTTTTGACTTGCTGCTCCCCGTGTTCAGTGTGCTTTCTCTCAACTTCAACTATATAATTTTCTGATTTTGTTTAAGACTCCCTAAATTCTACCTTGTGTAGAGATTTTTGATCTTACTTTTCCTCCTCCCAACTCATAATTACCTTCCACTGACTTTGTATGTATTTTGAATGTTTTTGCTTTGTCTAATATGTCTGATGATGGCAATACCTGCTTTTTTGGATTCACTTGATTTATAGTATATATTTTTTTCTATCTCTTCGGTTTTTCGTGTATATCATTTTGTTTTAATTTGTTTATTGTAAATTATAGATTGCAGGATTTTGTTTTAGTAGTCAACCTATTACTCTTTTTGTTTCATTTTATTGTATTATTTAATCCATTCACATTTAAAATCATAAGAGTTAGGTTTATGTTTTCATTAATCTATCTCTAAAGTTTTTTTGAAGTTATATTTCTTTTTTGCCTCTTTTGCTGTAAACATGATATTATTTTCCTTCAGTTACTTTAATCTTTTTGTAAGGTGGCCCTGATTCTACTGGCTTTCTTCCCTTTCCCTAATCCATTCTTCTTATTTGTTTCTCCTTTACTTTTAGGGTATTGTTTCGTAGTTCTTCTGCTTTTATCTCCTTATATATTTCTTCTCCCCCGGTTTTTTCACTCTTAAGTAGATTCCCCCTTAGAAAAATCTCATTCATTAGTTTTTTTTTTAATTTTAATTTCATTTGTACACCCCTTTCCAAAAATGATTCTTTAAGTTTCTTCATTATACATCTTCTCTTTCTGTTTATTCTAGACAGTCATTCTCCAAATTATCACCCCTATAATCATCTGATCTCACTCTTTTCTCTGCATTTTTTCATACCATCAAAGCTTTCAGGGAATCTATTCCAGGTTATGTCCTCTAGGTGCTTTCTCACACTTCTCTTTAGGGCTTACCCACACATTTCCCCTTCGCACTGTTTTCCACAGTCTGAATAATGCATATTATTGCTGGTTTCAGAGAGGACTTTACTCCATGGTAGGAGACCTCTCTCTGATCTATACTCTTACTTGTTCACCATTTACATTGGCCTGTGAACGTCTATCCTGTGTTCATAATCTTCCACTTCTATGGTTCTTAGTTGCCCCCAGGCAAATGTGTGGTTAGTCCCCAGGGGTCACAAAAATGTGTAGTCTTCCACATTGCTCAGATGACTTGGAAACTACACTATGTATATTTTCTATGTATGTTGTGGTTTGTATGTGTTCTCTGCCATTAGCATGGGAACTCTTTGATGGGAGGAATGATGTTTTTGCCTTTCTTCGTATCCCCAGAGCTTAGCAATAGTTCTTGTCATGTAGTAAGCCCTTAAGACATACTTGTTGATTGATTGACTCACCTGACATAGGTTGTGGATTAAGATTAGGGAATTAAAGGTCAATCACACCTAGAGTAATGGCCATTCGTGATTGCAGCATGATGATGAAGAAGTTCTAATACTTTCAGCCATACTCCTGCTGTGAGGGAGAGGAGGAGCAAGAGTGAACTAGGGCAAGAGAATATTATTATCAAC
This sequence comes from Phalanger gymnotis, assembly GCA_028646595.1. Taxonomy (NCBI): domain Eukaryota; kingdom Metazoa; phylum Chordata; class Mammalia; order Diprotodontia; family Phalangeridae; genus Phalanger; species Phalanger gymnotis. The sequence goes on along the minus strand of CM053622.1, from coordinate 684,254,065 downwards.
TGTCTCTGCAGCTCAGAGAATCTTTCAATGTGTTTATGAAAAATTAAGATCAATTGAGAGAATGCAGGTTTCCATTAGTTTGAGGTACTCATCAGCCAAGTGAAGCTACTTATGAAGAAAGCTTATTACTTTCAGGAAAAGAATGGGGACCAGTACAAGACCAAAGTTAAGGTCAGATAATCTCAATTAAATTCACTTAAATGACCTACTTAGGATTCAATACCTAAATCCTAGGAAGGGGTTGTGTGATAGACTTTGGAATCAAACTCTAAAGTGTTGGGGCTTCTTACAGTAGTCATGGTAGTTCCCCACATGTCCCACGTTCTAATTCTAGATCTGATTGAGTCCTACAATCTCAATCTTCTCCATACACTATTATAAGCTTCCTCATTCTGACTTTCCCATATACCCTCACTCCTTCTACTCACTTGGGCTATAAATAATGATGGGACTAATAGAATGAATTAATGGTGAGTGTTTTAAGTCATCTTGTTCTGCCTCTGACTCTTTTTTGAATTAACAAATCAGTATGTAAACCTCAGGGATATTAGATGACACCATCCTATCTGCAAAATGGAATGAAAAATACTTGTTCTCATAAGAATATTGACCACATGAGATAAGGTACATTAAGTGGCTTATAAAAAGGAAAACAATGGTAGTAGTGATAACAGTAATAATCATATATCTATCTAAACTTTAGAGCTTTAGGATTTACAAAACATTTTGTAAATATCTCATTTAATCCTCACAGCAATCCTGGGAGGTGGGTGCTATTATATTTCCATTTTACAGATGAGGAGATTGAGGTTAAATGATTTCCCCAGAGTCAAACAGTTAATAAGTGTCTGAGGTAAGATTTGAACACAAGTCTTTCTGACCAGGAGGATCTGGATTCAAGTCTAATCTCTATTATAGCTGTGAGGCCATGGCAAAATCACTTAACTCGAGTTGCTTTAAGGAAATGCTAAGACCAAGTCTCATACAAGTTGTAAAACTTCATGGATGAAGAGTTTTTCAACAATAATTTACCCAAATTAATGAAATCATGTCTGGAGAAAAAAATATGATTCTCTAGATAACCATAGTTCTATACCGGTTCCAGCAAAGAGACAGAGACCAAACAAACAAGCAGCCAGCGAAGCCATTAAAATCCTATGATCAAATATTTTTCCATGTTCAGATTCATTATCTATTAGGTTAGAAGAGTCTAGAATAGGGACAAGTTTCAAGGAATAATAGCAATAATAAATCATGTTTACATGGTACTTCATTTGCAACAACCCTATGAGACATGTAATTCAAGAAATATTACCCCCATTTTACAGATAAGGAAACTGAGATTAGGAGAGGTTTAAATTTTTCCATTCTTACTCAAACTATGTCAGACCCCAGAACTCAAACCCATGGGTATAATATAGTAGATTTTTCACTGCAACATGGAACACATCCACCTGTTGCTTTCAGACTTTTTTTTGGCTACAGGTTAAATCTTAAACAGGAGAAAATGATAATAGTTAACTTCTCTCAAAAGAAATCAATAAACAGTACATAAGTCACCCTTCACATAGCTCAGTCTCAGTTCTCAACATCTTTCCAGATTTTTTTTCAGTTTTCCTAATTACTACCCCGGCTCCCCAATTAGTTCCTTTCCATATCACATTATCCTGCAGATTGTCATTCTACTGCTTCCTTCGGCTTTGTGTACTGAAGCATCCTGTGAAGGGGTGGGGAGGGGGAAAGTGACTTTCTCCATCCATTTCCCCAAATTTTGGTGTCAAATTAGCAATGTGCTTTGAACTTTTACAATGCCATGCTCATAATAATAGCACTTTATTTGTGTAAAAGGGCTTTTTAATTTGCTTCCTCCCCTTTTATTTAGGGTGTCAATAGATCAAAAAGCATGTGATTTCTAAATCTGAATATGAATTCATCTAAAAAATGTTCTCCTTTCTTTGCCCTTCACTGCACCATTCTCCCTCATAAATAATAACCATCTAATCAGGATATAGCTGCTTCTATTCAGAAGGAGAGGCTCTCAAATGTCTTCACTTAGGGTCCATTAGCATAAACTTATAAAAATAAATGTATCTTTATGGTCAAAGACTTTCTCTTCCTCTCCACTCTGTGTTGGTAATCAGAATTAGGACCAGAAACTGTGAGAGTTGGAAGCTGCCTTCAAAATTAATTAGTTCAACCCAAGACTGTACTGGTAAATATTTAACAACCAGCTCTCTGAAAATATTTAATTAAAAAGTTTAATTGGCATTGTTACATTTTTTATCACTTCCTTAAGCCTGGACATCTAATAAAACAATAAATTAAGCCATGATTTATAGCTTTTGCTGATTTCCAAAGTTTAAGTACACTGAAAATTTTACAATTGGCTCTCTTAAGCTGGTTAGAGCTCTATCTAGTGCAATGTTGATCAAATCCTATCTTTTTACTGAGAAAAGTGAGGTTCAGAAAGGCTCTGCTGCTAATCCAAGGTCATAGAGGTCACTGGTAGCAAATCTAGGAAAGACCCCAACTCATTTTTCAGATTGCTTATCCATTGCTCTTCCTACTATGTACCATACTATCTCCTTTCTAGTGAAATTTCTCTCATGATGAGTGTAGGCAAGGTCAGCGTTGTCTGCTATTCTGACTTGTTACAATACTTGTAATAGAATGTAATATAGGCCAATTTAATTCATTGTAAGTTGAAAAGGAGATAAGATCTCCCTCTTCAGTCAACACCTGAGAAATGAATGAGTGGAAAGAGCCAATTATTATAGTTCTATCTGAAGCAGTGAGGAAAGAAAAAAAGTGAATTGGATCTTATTCAGCCATTAAAAATAAGCAAGTAGAGAATGAAATTCTGGTCAGATACTCCAAGGCACCAATGTTCCCGTGGTTTTATAAACAATGATCATAATTTGATGTGTATATTCCCTGCCTCTTATGACTTGTTTGATCTTGTGTTTAATAAATGAAAAATTCTTCTCTCAAAAAACTCTCATGGTAGAACATGCAATCTACTAGATTGAAATGACACATGATATGGCATGTGGCACACAACCAAATGTTCCAATATAATATTAATCTTACCATACTTTGATGCTATTTTGGAGCTTTGATTCATACAAAAAATTCAATTGTAACTGAGCATTCATGATTTCTGTGCTAATAAGTACCATTTTTCTTCTGCAATTTTTTTTTCTTGTGAAAAGAAATTATATTCTGGAGAGTGCAAAAAATGTGAATTCTCCATGAAATTACTCTACAACAGGAACCCTCCAGGAAATATGAATTGAATATTCTGTATATATTGTTCAGGGTGTTGGTCAAAGCATATTTCAGTTTCTTTATTCCAATCATCAGATCTATCTATCATCAATCTATTCATCTATCTATTTAACAAGTACAATAGCACATGCATGCACAGCAGCTGAACTCTGTATTGAGAAGTTGGCTCGGAGCATAATACTATCATAAATGTTATTGTACAGGCAGCATTATACTATTTATGGAAAAGGAGAGTTTATCTTTATGGCATGTCTAACATTATTTCTGAATAATGCAGCTGACATCAAGAGCCTTTTCAATTTGCGCACAGAGACTAGTCTATAGAAATTACGATTTTTTCCTAAATTATCTAAAGTTGTTTTTTTTTTTTGAGGTTGGGGAACAGAAGCACCTTTGTAGACCATTTCCCATTCTCTTGGGTCTCTTAAAGTGGCTAGAATAAATTTTCCTTGAAGAATTTTTAAAACTGTCTTTAACTATAATAGGTCAGTATAGCACAGTGGAAGGAAAACTAACTTTGAAGTTGGAGTATCTGGGTTTGAATTCCTGGTTCTGCTACTGGCTACGAAGGTGATTAGTCACATTTCTTGTCCTCCTTTCCTTTATTTTACAAATGAGGATGCTGTATTAGATGGTTTTTGCCATCTGTAAGATGTATAAAATTCCTCTTTAGAATTTAAAGATATCCATTTCTGAGAATAACAGGCTAAGCAATGTCATTTAGTCCCTTTTACAATAAAACCAAGATCAAAGTTATCTTCCTTGAATTTAGAATCACATTTCAATTATTTTTTGAGGTATAGAAGTTCATAAGATTGATTTTATCAGTGTGAGGAACTCCATACACAAAAGCAGATCAGCAACTCATCTGTCTCTCAAATTAATTGTTTGTATGATTCCATGATGCAGTTTTTAATGTGTAACTGGCTAGAGTCTTTGGATTGCTTCATATACTGTCATCCTAGGCCAGAATGTTCTCACTACGTGGATTTTTCTTAGTAGTACTTTACATCTTAAAATGCCACCCCATCTTCTGCTGTAGTACATTACGTATCTGCATTTGCAATCCTGTCCCTTCCTGGCTACTTTTTTTTTTTAACTATTCCTGTAGGCATACATACCTTCAAGCAATAAATCCCAATGTATTTCCTTCCTTGATGCCACAGAAAAAGAAAATTTGGGGAACTTATAAAGGTAGCAAGGCCATAAACAGAAATTATCAATATGTATCAAACATAGAAGAGAATACCCATGACATTAAATTATTTCTAGATATTTTTTTTTTCATTCCTGGTTTTTTTTTTTTTGTATTTCTGTTTTTGACAAACTTACTCTGCATTGTCCATGTACAGAATATGAAACTATACTTTCCTTCCAGGGTAAAGCAATCTTACTGTTTGAAGTTTTGTTGGGTTGCAAGCTCAATATGAGTAAACAGTGTTTTCTGAATTAAAAGAAGCACTAGTACCCAGAATGAGTGAGGCAATAGTCTCACGGTACCATGCTCTTGTCTAGTTACATCTCGAGTATTTTGTTAGTCTGGGGCATTACATTTTTTAAAGGGCATTGACCAACTGAAGGGCATCCAGTGGAGGATGGACACCATGGTGAGAGGGATCTAAATGATCACAGGAAGAACTGCAGATGTTTAGTTCAGAGAGGAGAAAAAAATAAGGGGCATGTGATAGCTGTCCTCAATTATTGAAAGTATACTGCATGGAAGAAGGAACAGACTAATTCTTTTTGGATTTATATCAAGGAGAAATGGAAGAAAGTTACAGACAGGTAGATTGAGACTCACTGTAAAGGGGAATAAAAACCCACATTTCTTAACAAGTTAGAGTTATCCAAAATTGGAATGGGCTATCTTGGGTGGTAGTAAGTTTTCCACCATGGAACACTTTCAAATGGAGAGGAGATAGCCACTAATTGAGAGCTTGCTGTAAAAGGATTTTCTCTATAGAGATAGATTAGAAGAGATATACTCAGAAATTCCTTTCAATTCAATCCTGTGAATTTGTGAGCTACATCAAAATCATCTGATTCATCCCCATTTGGGATAATGAACTCTGAGAAATGAGGATTGGAAAGTGGGCCCAGAACAAGGTTTATTAACATTGTGTAGGATATTGAGGCCATGGAAAAGAAATATGAAAAAAAAACACAATCTGTATTCAGGAAAACAAGGATCATATATTTAAATCTAGAAGGAACCTTAGGGGGTCATCTAATCTAATTTTGTGGATGGGGAAATTGAGGCACAGAGAGCTTGTTTGTTGATCAAAGTCTCACACTTACTAAGCATTGGAGTTAGGATTCAGAGCCAGGGCTTCCTTTCCATCATACCATTCTTTCTTCTTCCTCACCCCACTCTGACTTGAGAGCTACTAACAACAGCCCGTTAGGTACTGAATGAAAGAAGAAAAAACATAGGTAGAAAAGTTCCTCCCAAGACAGAGACTATGGGTGCTCCAGAGTTCTTGGAAAAAAAAGGAAAAGTCTCATCCTTAGAGCATACTACACAGGGTATGGTACTCAACAAGTTAATAAAGAAGACCATGTCTGGTTTTTTTCACTCCCAGTTCATTGTGCACAGCTGTGACAATCAGCTTGTATTTTAGCAGTGATGCTTTTAGCTCCTGGGACTATTGCATTCCTTCCACAGTTATATGCACAATTGATTATTTCTGCTTTCATTTAACATCTCCCCCCCTCCCACCCCCAAGCCTTCTGTGAACCAGGAAGTTGCCAAATCTCTCTCTATCTAATTGGTTTATACTTTACTGGTCAAAATAGTGTTTTCTAAGAATTGTTTGCAGCTCTGGAATACTTATGAGAGTGTTGGTTGTATTGGGGAACAAAAAGGGGGATATTTCTACAAATAATACTCTCAGTTGCTTGTCAAATATGTTAATGATGTTGTGGACAGTCTTTTCTCTGTCTACTTTTCAGCTGAAATAAGGATATAGGCTGCCTAAGAGGACCCTGCCCACACTGCTCTGAGAATGGATATCATTAGTAAGTCTAATACAGGAAGAAGGTGACTGTCACCATGCCAGATTTTTGTAAAATAACACTACTACTTGTATACCCTTCTTGATGTTCTGGGGAAGTGAGGCATAATATTATAAAAAGGACATTAGAGGTCATAAAGTTCAAACCCTCAGTGTAAGGTTATAAACACCCTTTATGATCTTCCAGAAAAGGACTCATGCAGCATCTGATCTGACAATACCAATGAGAAATTGCTACCCTCTAAGGGAATCCATGTAGCTGAGAGGAAGTTCTTCCTTGGATGGTGCTGAAATTTGAGTCCATGTGCATTTCTCCTGTTGGTTTGCTAGATGGCATAGATCACTGGATCTGGAGTCAGGATGACCTGAGTTTGAATCCTGCCTCTGACAGTAGCTAGATTTGTGACCCTGCACAAGTCATTTAACTAATGTCTTTGCCAGTTTCCCCATTTATAAGGTGAGTATAATCATAGAATCTACTTCCCACAGTTTTCACGAGGACAAAATGAGATAATATTTATAAAATGCTTTGCAAGCTTTAATGTGCTATTTAAATACTAGTTGTTGTTATGTTGTTTTCGTTGGTGCTGGTCCTAACCCTAATTCTATGTAACTCCAAGGCTATTCCTGTTTCATACTGGTATGGTTTACTACATTTTGGAATAAGTTACTTATACAACTTGGAAGATTTTCATTCCTAGAGCACACAAAATTAACAGATTTAGAGGAAAATTCTACTTGGAGCTTGGACAATTAGTGAGATGGCTTTAAGTTCTCTTTTTAATTCTCTGATGGCTTTAATAGGGATGAAGAATGTGGCTGAGGTTTTGCCATTACACATTCAGATTGGTTATTGAACTAAAAGGAAATACCAGCCTTATCAAAGGCTTTTAGTTATAGAGCTGCATAGGATCTTTGAGAGTATGTAGCCCATCTAGCCTTCATTTTACAAATGAGGAAACCAAGGACAAGGGAAACTGGTTATGCACTCTCTCTGTGCTTCTATCTCATAGAATTCCTCTCTTCTTTTAAGGTACAGCTCAAGCATCTTCTTCTTCCAGCATCCTCCTTGCTAGATTACCGTGTATTTAACTACACTGAATAATTTGTAATAATTCGTTGTGTAGTTATGCTATTTGTTGTTGTCATTTTTAGGTTGTTTTTCAGTCATTTCCTACTCTGTTGCTCCATTTAGGGTTTTCTTCGTAGAGAAACTGGAATGGTTTGTCATTTCCTTCTCCAGGTGAAGAAATTAAGGCAAACAGGATTAAATGACTTGCCCAGGGTCACACAGCTAGTAAGTGTCTGAGGCCAAAGTTGAACTCTAGGCCCAAGACTTTATCCACCATGCCACCTAGCTGCCCCATATTTATGCTGTACATATCTATCTGCCTATCTATCTATCTATCTATCTATCTATCTATCTATCTATCTATCTATCTGTCTGTCTGTCTGTCTGTCTGTCTGTCTGTCTGTCTGTCTGTCTGTCTGTCTATCTATCTATCTCTATTTCTTTCTGTCTGTCTATCTATCTATCTATCTATCTATCTATCTATCTATCTATCTATCTATCTATCTATCTAACCTGTCTACTTGTTTACACCATTAGAAGATAAGCTTTTTGAGGGTAAGGCTTGCTCAATTCTTTCTACTTATATCTCCAAAACATAACATATTACTGGCACTTAATGGAGACTTAATAAATTAATATTTTTTATTGATTGTCCAAGTTAACAGTAAAAACAAACAATAGGGGTGAGATTTTAAACCAGATTCTCTGACTCAAGAATTGATGTTCTTTCCTTTGCCTCCTACAAAGTTCTTGAATTACACAAAAGCCAAACAAGTTTTGCAAAAATTGTTTTGCGAAACATTTTTTGTTTTATAAAAATATTCTTTAAGATTGAACATTAATTCAAAATAATGTCTATGGAAATTTTATTTAATTCAAGAAAATAAAAAAATATTTTAGCCTTGGAACACATCTTTTGCATAAGATGAGGCAAATTATAGTATTGTTGAGTCCATCAGTTCACATAAAGATCAACCTGGTGATAGTTACCCGATGGAAAAAAAATAGAGTTTTCACTGAGTTTTAGTTGTTAGTGTTTTGGGGGGATTATTTTTCCAAGAAAATGTCTGACATTGCTTGACATTGGTTTTGAGCATCAGGAGGACAAACAGCATATATTTTCTTTTATCTCTATTTTTTTCCCAAAAGGCCTATGCTATTGATTATTGTGATCTCTCTATTTCTGAGTAAAAAGAGCAACATGGGACCAATTGTTCTCTAACACACTGAACAAACACAAAGTTTCTCTTTGAAGAATATCTACAGCTACACCTCATCCCCTTCATAGCTCTGCCTAGTAAAACCATACCCATTTGTCTCTGCCTCAGTGCAGTCTTGGAGATCCAAAGTCTACTAAGTGATGATCACTCTAGTCAGGTTATAGCAGATAACACTATGCCTGAGACATTCCTCATCACCAAAAGAATGAAGCAATCCTACACAATGGGTCCTGTTCTGTTCATGCAATGATTTAAATGATAAAAGACAAAGGAGAGTTTAAAGCAAAGTAGTCATAAAAGTAAAATGTAATCATCATTGTTTTTGGATTCTGAACAAGAATAACATAGCCTTAGTTCTTTAGGCTCTCTGTCTTCCAAGAAGCCTCCATCTCTTCAAACATTGTTTCATTGTTCTCATTTTTCAGTCACTGACCTTAACAGCTATGCCTCACTTTAAGAAAACTTCTTTTAAAAAAATCTGAATTTTTCAAACAGAAAAATCAGTGTGATTTTCCATCATTAAAAATAGATTTTTATAAAGGGATTTACAAAGGGAACAAAATAGACTTTTTTAGGGAACGAATATTGTTAATATATAAGCAATTTACAACTAAGCCTCTCCTGTTTTGTGGAATAAAAAAAATATATTAAGCATTTTCTGTGTTTAACTTACCATACTAGTAGACTATCCCCACTGGGAATAGACATAGAAAAACAATGCAGTCTCTGTTCTCAAGGAGCACACATTCTAACAAAAGAAATAATGCATTTAGGAGACTTCACTTGCAAGTCAGATGAAAAGAGCCCAATGTCCTTAACATTTGCTGATAATGCAGATCATAATGTATCTTCTTTAATGTCATTTGCAATGATAAAACCTAAACCATTTTTGATGTTGAACCATTTGACAGAGCAAAACACTTTGATTAAAAGAACCTTTTTTTAGATAGGTCTTTAGTAGTGATGGCTGCTGAGGGGGCAGGACAGTTGTCAGCTCCCATCTCACTGGGGAGATGTGATGAATAGACAATGGCTATGGGGCTAGGCTTGAAGGAGGGCTAGTTGTCAGTATAGTACTGCTATTCCAAGGGCTCTTAGGCTCAAAGTCCTGGGCTATCTAATACTCGTCTATTTACTCTACGACCTAATAATACTATTCTTTGATCCCTCCCCACATATGACACTATCTCCCATCTTCATGTCTCTGCATTGGCTATCCCCCAAACCTCAAATGCTCTTCCTACTTACTTCTTTTTCTTAGGATTCTTGGTTTCCATGAAGACTTAGCTCAAGTCCTGTGTTCTGCATGCAAATGACCCTTGCATATTGAACATTCTATTTGCTTTCCATGTGAATTTTCTGCACATTTTTAATAGGTTAATGGATGGAAGACACACATGTTAGTTTGAGAAGACTGTATAGTTTTCTTTGATAATCAGTCTTTTCAGTTCATGGAAATAATGCATAGAAACATTTTCCCACCAGATCCAGGAACTTGGATGCTTTTGTATTTCCTCATATTTTGTTTACTGCTCCTGTGCTCAGCAGTCAGAATTTCTCCAATTACTTTAGGGAGGTGAGAGTAGGTCTGCCACACACTAATTAGTTTTTTAAAAAGTACAAATTGGCAATGCTATTCATTGAATTGGTATTAATGAGTCAGATATATGTGAACAGTAGGTAACATTTTTTTTTCAGAAAGTCATTGGGGAAGATTTTACATTTTGGAAATGTGACACATGTTACAATTAGAAATATCCAAGGACTGGAATCCAAGAAAGAATGTTGCACCTGTTCCTCCTACTCATGTAGCAATGCTAATATTCTGATCTTCTTTACTTGCAGGGATTATGGGACTGGCCTATGCCTCAAGGGACTTGACTTTTGGAGGATCTGAATGTTGGAGGATCCTCCTCATCATAGTCACATGCAGAAATTAAGATAAAAATAAAATATGCAGAGTAAGATAAAAAAAATTATGAATGGCCTGCACAACTAAATGAATTTTACTTCATTTGTATGAGATCTATCATATGAGATAGAGGATCTTCAAATACAACTCATTTTAGCCACCCCGTTGTTCTGGATTAAGTGGCTTGAAGGTGGTGCTAAACTGGAAAAAGTTGTGGTGAAATACAAATTTAGAAATAAGGCTTCTGGTTATCATGTCAATGCTTGGAAAAACTCAGTCTTGTGGACTCCCCTATTGGAGTTTGTCTGATCAAGTTTAATTTCTCAATCTTCATGGCCAATGATGTGAGGATGAAAGGGGAGGAGAGGAAACCTTCATGTTGGCCCAGAACCTTGTCACTCATTCAGTCTTCAGTCAGGAGAAGACCTAACTTGGAGCCCCAGATCCCTATTAGTGTACCCCTGTGCATAATGTTACTGGACCAGAAGCAGAGTCCATGGGTAGAACAAAACCCCAAAGGCCAAGTCACAATCCAGCTTCCTTGCCATGGTCGTTCCTCAGCCCACCTTGCTGTCCTTTAGCTGTGAAGGCTGTGGAGCTATCTCTGGTCCTAGGACTTTATGAAGGTGACCAGGATTCACAAGTCTTCCTTGGGGATAAATAAAATTGCCAAAGGAATCAGGGATCTTCTATTTAATAACAGAATAAGGTGGATAAAGACAGGAATGTCCTTTCCAAGTGATGCTCCTGTTCCTCATGCCCCTTTTCCTCCCACGTCCAAATGTCATAAGATGGTAAGTATACAGTTTAGAACAATAATGCCAATGACAACAACAAAAGTATTTACTTCATATTTAAGTTGTTCAAAGCACTTTACATATGTTATCTCATTTAATATTCAGAACAACTCCGGGTGATGGGTTTTACTGTTTTCCTCATTTTACAGTTGAGGAAAATGAGGATGAGAAAGTTTAAGTGACTTGCCCAGGGTCACACAGCCAGCAAATGCCTGATGGACAATTTGAGTTTAGATCTTTCTGACTCTAAGTCCAACATTATCTCCATTGTTCCATGTAGACTAGACATTTCATTTAGTATCTTTGAAATCTTGGACACAGTTGATTTAGAGACATAGTTTTTCATTCTCTATTGCTTTGGAGGGTTTGAGGTAGATTAGAAATAGAGGGCATAATTTTCAAGGAGACATGTTACAGTACAGTGTAAGCAACTGTTTGAATGCAGCTTATTTTACAGCAGGCCAGACCCCTGATACATCCTGGATAGTCAACCAAAGGCAAGTCAGTGAAACTCTCTGGGCCCTAGGCCAGTGTTTTCAAAACTATTTTAAAAAGTGACCCATATTATTAAATATTATATTTATTTATAAATTATATGTATGCACTACTGAAGTAAATATGTTAAATTATGGAACATGCAAAAATAGACAGTTGAAAGGAGATAAAGGTAAAATAAATAATTCCAAAATATCTTACTTATTCATGATATGAAAACCTTTTGGATCTCACTAAAACTTTAATTTTGAAAATCTTTAAATATTGATATTAATAACCTATTCTCTGTGTTCTGAGTTGTAAACTACTTTTGATGTCTTGTATTTATTTCTTAGAATTTCTAATATGTCCTGCATTGAATGCTTAAAACTTTTGGGTTTTTTACCTAAATGCTTAATAATTCATAAATTCAAATATGTTGAGATATACCATAAACATTAATGTTATGACTGTAATTATAATAAACAAATTTTTGAAAAATCTCTTTTGTAAAAAAAGTACACATTTACAGTTGCCATCAAAGTATGCACGACGGTTAACTTATAACATTGTATAGCACGGTGTCTTCTGTTATGTAATGTTTTATTAGAGGCTGGATAGTTTGCACATAGAATATTTTAATTTTGTACTTATTTTGTACTTTATGTGTTTAAATTATAAACAATAGCATAAAAATATGTAGTGTAATTAACATGAAAGTCTTGTTACATTTGTGTCAACGATTAATATTTGTTTTATTTGTATATTTAATACAAAATGATTATTATCTTAATTTTGAGGAAGATTATTATTATATCTAAAGTTTCAAAAAACCAGATCACTATGAAATGTAAAGAAAATATTAACATTATATTCTCTGGTTAGTTTGTGCTGCCAACCCACCCCCCAAATGTAATATTAAAACATAACAATTTAAATTTTGTGAAGTGAAAATATAATTATCATTAAAATGATCTTTTTGAGGAAGTGAATATCAATATCAGGATATCCTGTACAGGGGCTTTTCCAACATGAAATATGTAGATACACAGTTCCAGACTACTTCCCAAGATACGATAAAGTTTTTATTGATTGTATTTTATTCTTTGACACATGCTGTTGCAAGAGCTGCAATGTTTTCAATTTTTCTTGGAATGTGGACTATTAGCAATTCATAGTAGACTATTGAAAATATTCTGACTTCTGTATATCATCTATTGAAGAGTTTTGAAAACACTTGCTGAAAATGAAGCTGTCAATGTATGTGGCATGCTGAAGGACTGTGGGCAAAGTGGTAGAGACATGAGCTATCATTGGGTTTTATTAAACTATTTTACTGGAATATCTAACCCAAAGCCTATTGGTTTAAACTCTCTCTTTATTGGTGGAGATCAATGCCCTGCACCTAGTTGAGGCTTTAGGTAGAGTTGGTGAGAACAGGAGAGTTTTAGTTTTCTTCAAGTTTTTGTCAAGTTGTTGAGTATCTGAGAACTCCAGGAATTATTGGTTTCTAGGTTGAAGTTTCAGTTTCCTGAAAAAAAGACTAGAAAGAAGCTGATGTGAGAGGAGCTGGTAGTCTCCATCATGTCCCTATCTCCAGTTTGCTGCATTAGAGATTTTGGGGAGCTCTACCACTTCAATAACCTATTATCATGTATAGAAGTGGCAATGGCACTTAAGAAAAACTGAGAAAGAATAGCAGGGTATAACTAATTATGTAGCAAAGAAAGTCATACTGGAAGAGACACAATTTTAAAGTTCCTTGGGGAGAAAATATCTCATGAGAGAGATATGGAAAGCATGGAAAAGGTCAAATGCACTTTTCCCTTCCCCTTTACCTCCACCTCCCTCAAAAAGTCAAACACAAACATTAACAATTAATGATCTTCTTATTTATCACCATAAAATTTTGAGATTTGTCTCTTCATGCTTTGAGGGAATTTTTGCTCAAAATATCATAAGAGGAAAGAGCATTTTGCAAATGGTTTCCTACTGCAGACACATCTTTAGCCACACAACTGATTCAGACATCCAGAGAAAACAAAATCTCACTGTCTTTCAAGTTTATTTTTAACAAGTATTTGTGTCAGTCAAAGAAAATATGGCCTGTCTTCAGAAAATATTTCTCTCTCATGTCCATTAAATCATATAACATTACATAACAGAAGTGACCATAGAGGTAACTTATTTAGTGATCCACTAAATATTAACATCAGGTGAAATGCAAAACAAGGAGACATATGTTTAATTACAAGTTACTCCAATGTCGTTAAGTATATATTGAACAAAGTTCAAGCGAAAGAAATATTCCCTGATGACAATAAAGTTCTCTAAGTGGTTAAATTTGCATATGACATTGTATTAATTAGATCAAGTCCCAGGATAATGGAAACTCTCCTTAAGGAAACTTAGTTTTGTGAGGGCTCTCTTTCTACAACAATAGCCAAAGTGAATGAAAAACACATTTCCCAAAGTAAGATGCAACTGGATAAGCAGTCATTTGAATTAATCCTTTTAGATGTATATTTTGGATAGGTATTTATTATAAATGGACAGCTTCCTAATCTGTGATTTGAGCAATAAATGAATGTAAAAAATTATTTATTAAGTACCTACTCTCTTACAGGTACTGTGCTAGGCACGTGAGATACAAATTAGAAACAAGTTAGTTCCTGCTTTCCAGAAGCTTATATTGGAATGGGGTATATAACAAATACAGGGCATGGTGTCCAAGGAAAAGAGTTTTTGTCTGGGGAGTCACTGGGATTGTGAATGAAGCCAATGGTGCATCCACTGTCATGTCCTTTTCTGTAGTAAAGGTTGTACCATTTTAGAATGGTGGTGTTAATTTTATTACTATTCATAGGGCAAAGACAAGAGGTAGAAAATAGAGAGTAGCAGAGGGGTAAGTATGGTGACAGAGAAGATGGCAAGATGAAAAATGGTCCAAGGGTGGCTAGAAGTTATTGATATTCAGTGTAGTTGAGTTTTCATTTACAATCATAACAGCCCCCAACTGAATGTGTTCATTTCCCTGGGGAGAAAGAGGTATGACCTAAGGCAGGATTCCGTTTTAAAAGACACACAGTGATTTCAATAATCTTAAACTTTTATCTGCCACAAATTCTGCAGGGCAGCCTCATATGTTTACCAAATCTACACTCCTCATCTTGCCATTTAAAGATCTTAATAACCTCACCCCAATCTATCTTTTCATCCTTATCGTTTGGTACTCTCCTCCTGTGCTTTGTAGTACAGTCAAATTGGCCTTTTTTGTGTTCTCATACATGGCAACTCATCACTCGTTTTCTTATCTTTAAGTTGACTATCCATGACTGGAATTCACTGCCTGCTCAGTTTGGTCATTTATAGTTCTATTTTCCTTCAAAACTCACCTCCAGCCCCATCTGCTACACAAATATTTTCCTAATGCCTTCCTCCCTCAGCAGCTTATTCCTTAGTCTACTTCGTGTTTACTTAGTATATATCCATATCTATATCTATTGTTTTCCCAGATAATGTGTAAGTTCCTTGAGCACAGAGATAGCTTCATTTATTATCTAGTATTTTCATCATGCCTGACACAGGGCAGGTACTTAATAAATGCCTGTTGATTGGCTGATGTCTTTAACACTAATAATCTGCCATTAGTTCTATACAAATATGAATATGGAACACAACAATAACAGAAGAATTAAAATAACAAATAATCTGTAGGGCAGTGGAAATGTTAATGATAACATTTAGGTAGACTGCTACTGGTTGCCAATGATGATTAGCCTCTGAGAAGTAACATAAAATACTTAGAAATCTTGTATGACCAGAGAATCAGGTAGAAAAATTGTATTTGTCTCTAATAATATTCTATTTTTCCAATTTCATGAAAAGACTACTTTCAATATTCATTTTTTAAAGATTTTGAGTTACAGATTTTTCTCCTTCCTTCCCTCGCTCCCCTCCTCTCTCTCCAAGATGGCAAGCCATCTGATATAGGTAATACATGTGCAATAATGTAAAACATATTTCCACATTAGTCATTTTGTGGAAAGAAGAAACGAAAGTAAAAGAAAAAAACATGAAAAAAAAACAGCAACAAAAAAAGTAAAAACAGCATGCTTCGATCTGTATTCAGACTCCATCAGTTCTTCCTGTGGATGTGGATAACATTTTCCAATGTGAGTCTTTCGGAATTTTCTTGGATCATGGTATTGCTGAGAAGGGCTAAGTCAATCATAATTGACCATTGTATAATGTTACTATTACTGTGTGTAATATTCTTCTGAGTACGTTCACTGTACTAAGTATCAGTTCATGTAAGTCTCCAGGTTTTTCTGAAACCTACCTGCTCATCATTTCTTAGAGCATAATAGTATTTCATTACATTAGACCAATTATATTGCAAGAATGAGGGTCATTAGGAAGATTGCTAATGGCACAGTTCTAATACCAATATGTTAAAAGTTAGTTAGGTAGCACAGTTAAGCGGGCAATGAACATGGAGTCAGGAAGACAAGTTTAAATCCTGTATCAATCAGTTACTACCTGCATGACCTTGGGTAATTCAATTCACCTCTGACTACAGGAATCCCCTTATTTGTAAAAAAAGAAAAAAAATGAGCATAATATTAGTATCGCCCTTCCAGGGGTTGTTGTGAGAAAAATACATATAATATCTTTAGAGCACGATATAAGAACCAAGTATTATTATAATAAAAAGGCGAAAGCCTGGTCTTGACACTGAGCATACCCTTTATCACTGGTTTAAGGCAAAACAGACAAATATAGTATTGGATTAAAAGGTTTAAAGTAATCTGATATAATCTGAATCGCTGGATCTACCTTGTAATAACCTTCTCCCCTGGATATCCCATAGCACGTTGTTTTTGCTCTAGTACACTTAACATACAATATTGCATTTCAGAGTTGCATGTCTGTATCTTGTCCTACTACGGTATTTAAGATTCCTTGAAGGCAGAGGTTGTATGTTTCCTAAACACAGCATTTTCTCCAGAAACTATTATATTGTTCTGTACATATAGGGTACTTTTTGCTCTTTGTTGAATGATTGAATGAAGGAATGAATATAGGAAAGGATGGATGGATGAATGAATGGGAGTACTCGCAGCAAGGGAATCATAAATTCAGTCAAGTACCAAAGGTACTAGACCTATGTGACTCAACACTAATAAGCTTGAAATGGTGATGGCCACCTTGGTATTTTCTGTGGTAATACATATTGTCATTTTTTTTAAAGCTCTTTAGGGGTTAACAAGAGGTCTAGGATAATTTGTGATGATGGAATGTAGAATTAGGTCGACTGTTGTAATCTCACAAAAAGCAGCTTAAAGTTGCATCTTTCAGTGTAAATATGACATTAGCAATGTTCATCCTTCCCACCAAGATACCAGGAGCAAAAAAGGTCTAATTTACATTTGGAAAGGCACAAGTGCTTGTGAACAAATCAATTTCCTAGTTATTTAAAATAAGGTAATTGTTCAAGATAACCTAGAAAGTACTTTACAGCTTGGACTCTATGATCTGAGAAGGGAATGTGGCTTTCTGTCCCTTGAGCAAAATCCCATTTTCAACTTCAGTTCATTCTTTATTTCTCTCACATAACTGGTATGTGAAGGTGTCCATATATACATGCTAAAAGATAAAGTCAATTTTGAGGTACGGAGGATTTCATAATTCTTGAAAAGCCCCAAACCCATCATCATCACCACTCCATCACATGCTGCTTGAACATTTCATTTACTGCTCCTTACATCAGCTTCCTTCTCCATAAGATTGCTCATTTTTCATTGAGGTAGCTAGTTCTAACAGCAAAGTCAGTTAACACTCTACTGTATATTAGAAAGAAAGAAATTCATCTGTGAGATTTCATTCTAGAGCTATTGCCATCACTCAAAAATAAAATGATAGCTATAGGCTAAGTAATTCTTAACACAGAGAGCCATACTGTGTATTTTCTTTGATATTGCAATGTGTCCCAGCTACATTACATTTCAGTCAAGTATGAGAGTCAGGGGGAGACCCGGGCACCTCAACCCAAGTTAAAGACAGCTAGTAAGACAAAATGCATTGGCTGATACAACTCACTCCTTGTGTTAGGAGTTTTCTACCCTATTTATTTCAATCTAAAGAAAAGTGTCCCTGCTGTATAGGCAAGTTTTTTTTTTATCAGCACATTCATTCTGCATTCCACTTAATATTGCGTCTTAGAAAAACCCCAAGAGAAGAATGGATTCTTCAGCATGACTGAAGGATATAAATGGTTTGCTGGCTATAGTGAATTCAAGTATACATAAAAGCACTTGGGGACAGCAGATTTTAATGCAGTAATTCTTCCCCTCTTAGTATATGCAATCACATATTGGTGAGTACTTCACTTAGCCAACCAGTCTAACAATAAACATCTATTAGGTCTTCCTATGTGCCAGGCATTATGTTAAGCACTGGAGATACAAACAAAGGCAAAAGATAGTCTTCTGCTCTCAAGGACCTCAGAATTTAATAGGGAAGGTAATAAGCAAATACATATGTATAAATAAGGTATGCATGGGACAAATAGGAAATAATTAACGAAAGGAAAGGACTAGAGCTAAGAAGAATTAGGAAAGGTTACCTGGAGAAAATGAGATTATAATTGGGACTAAAATGAAGCCAGAGACAGAAATATGGAGGGAAAGCATCCCAGGCATGAGGAACAGCCAGGGAAAAGTCTTAGAGGTGAGAGATGGAGTGTTTTGTTTGTGGAATTGAGATCTCTAGCTACCATTCTTCAAGGGCGTTTAATTCCTACCAAGAGAAGAAGCTCTACACAGAGACAGGGGTACAGGGCTAGGATTTTATACACACACACACACACACACATATATATATATATACATATTTATATATATACATATATTCACATACATGAATACATGTTTACATATATACAAATACATATATACATGTTTATACATATTCCTTTAAATATTGTTAATCTAGGGGATGTGATTACTCACATCAAGCTAACTGCTGATTGCTTTTTGATTATTGGGGGAAGCAGCATCCCTGGTTTTATATCCCAGGCTTGAACTCTTTCCCACTAAATACCATTATCATGATGAATATACATAATAATTAGCCAAGAAATTAATTTATTCAAACCGTTACTAAACAGAAACCAGAGAAAATACACATAGGAGAATATATACTGAACAATACAGAATGAAAGAGCTCTCCCATTGGAATTGAGGTAATGTAGCTTGATGGAGAGAGTTCCAGATCTTGTCCAAGGAGAAGTTTCCTGAAATCTCTAGTATAGCAACCTGGGAATATATCCATTATGGAGACTGCTCACTCCTCTATTGGTGACTTCTTATCAGAGTCTTTTCCTTCAGCAAATGTAATGAGATTGTCATCGACCTTTTTCTCTCTTGAAGCTGGAAGCCAGAAGTGCTTAAAGTCCCCAATGTGTGATGAGACTCAATGACTCCAAGGGGACCCAGAGTATACTGAAGAGTCTGAAGTGCTCTCCTACTCTTGCCCACTTCACTTTGGCACTAATGCAGTCACAGGACATCGGGCTTAGAATTGGGGTTATATAAATAAGAGTTGGGATGACTGTTGGAGGAGATGAGTTGGAATGAGATTATTTGTCCAGGTGAATGACTGAGGCCTTGATTAAGGAGTAAGGCCACCTCTTCATATGAATCAGGTTTGAAAGAGGAGGTACCTCAGTGATAATGATGTGATAGAGAGAGGAAAAGAAGGAACTCATAGCAAATGGCCTCAATTTTTTTTCTGTTAAATATTAAGCAAGGTTTTCATTTGAGAAGATGGGGGAAGGGAGTGCCATGGGAAGTTTGAAGAATGAAAATGCTTGGAAGAGATGCTATGGCTACTAGAACATAGAGTTGATAAAGGAAGTATGGCTAGGATTGCCTAACAGTGGAAAAAAGTCCAGTTGAGTTTGTGAGGTCTTAGTATCATTTTTCTAATTAAGTCTAAGTTTTAAAAATTTTGTCAAGATACTTGCTCTAAATATAATTAAAAAGTACTTGAGACAAATTCAGCTGAGTGGGGAGACTATGGAGAGATAGAAGCTCCAGGAGTTCCCAAAGGCAATAGGTACTACTTAAAATAAGGATACTTTAGTGATATCTTTTGTTTTTATTTCACATAGATTTCTACCTTGTATCTTTCCCTTCTCTCTACCCATCACTCTCCCTTGTAATAAATATTTTTTAAAAAGAAAAAGAAAGCAAAAAAGTACAGAAAAATTGATTATTACATTGAAAAAAAATCTTTTGAGGGGGTGGAGCCAAGATGGCAGGAGGAAAGCAGGGACTTGCCTAAAGCTCTCCCCCAGGACCCTCCAAACACCTATAAAATGGCTCTGAACAAATTCTAGAACTGCAGGACCCATGAAATAGCAGAGAGAAGAAGGGCTCCAGCCCAAGACAGCCTGAATGGTTGCTGGGTAAGAGCTACCCCATGGACCTGGGAAAGGAATGGAGCAGAGCCCAGTGTGGGCTGCGCCCAGACCAACCAAACTGAGAGCCGGGCAGAACCAGGCCATAGCACCCTGAATCAGTGATCTGTGGCAGTTACCAGACTTCTCAACCCACAAACACCAAAGACAACAGAGAAGGTTAGTGGGAAAAAACTGCTGGGACAGAGTGAAAGGAGTTTGTTCTCGGCCACCACCCCATGGGCAGCAGAGGTAGTGTAGCTCTGAGGCTCCTTCCAGAGCTACAGCTGCAGTTGATTCTGGCCCTAGGCCCACCTCGTGGGAGGAATTAAGTATCAGATCAGAGCAGGAGTGCAGAGCCAGCTTAGATCTGAGTCTCGGTCCAGGTTGGCAGTTTTTGGGGGATGAGTAGCACTGGTGTGGCAGAACTTGCTGTGTAGAAGTAGCACAGAAAACAACAGTGCAGCCCCTCAAGCTTGGGACAAAGTACACTCTACAAGCACTCATACCCCGACAAAAAGCTCAAGGGTCAAGCAGTTGGCTGGGAACATGAACAGGCAGCAAAAGCAGACACAGATTCAGACTCAGACTTTGCAATCTTTCTTTGGTGACAAAGAAGACCAAAACATACAGCCAGAAGAAATCAACAAAGAACCTATATTAAAAACCTCCAAGAAAAACATGAACTGGTCTCAGGCCATGGAAGAGCTCAAAAAGGATTTGGAAAAACAAGTTAGGAAAGTAGAGGAAAAATTGGGAAGAGAAATGAGAGTGATGCAAGAAAACTATGAAAAACAAGTCAATGACTTGCTAAAGGAGACCCCAAAAAATTCTAAAGAAAATAACACCTTAAAAATAGACTAACTCAAACGGCAGAAGAGCTCCAAAAAGCCGATGAGGAGAAGAAGGCCTTGAAAGGCAAAATTAGGCAAATAGAAAAGGAGGTCCAAAAGACCACTGAAGAAAATATTACCTTCTAAATTAGACTGGAGCAAGTGGAAGCTAGTGACTGTATGAGAAATCAAGATATTAGAAAACAGAACCAAAGGAATGAAAAAAATGGAAGACTATGTGAAATATCTCATGGGAAAAACCAATGACCTAGAAAATAGATCCAGGAGAGAGAATTTAAAAACTATTGGACTACCTGAAAGCCA
>CM053622.1:684203000-684232167 GCA_028646595.1 Phalanger gymnotis | reverse complement strand
TGAAATAATTTACCCCATTCTATCTCTCCCTTTCTCCCTCTCTCAATATATTCCTCACTCATCCTCAATTTGATTTTATTTTTTTAGCTATCATCCCTTCATATTCAACTTACTCTGTGCCCTCTGTCTATATATATATGTATATATAGTCAAATTTTCTATTCAGCTCTTGTCTTTACATTGAGAAGTCTTGAAAGTCCTCTATTTTACTGAAAAAATCCGTATTTTGCCTTAGAGCATTATACATGCTCAGTTTTGCTGGGTAGGTGATTCTTGGTTTTAATCCTAACTCCTTTGACCTCTGCAATATCATATTCCAAGCCCTTCAATCCTTTAATGTGGAAGCTGCTAGATCTTGTGTTATCCTGATTGTGTTTCCACTGTACTCAATTTTTTTTTTTCTGGTTGCTTGCAGTACTTTCTCCTTGACCTGGGAATTCAGGAATTTGGCCACAATATTCCTAGGAGTTTTCTTTTGGGGCTGTTTTTCAAGAGGCTATCAGAGGATTCTTTCCATTTCTATTTTGCCCTCTGGCTCCAGAATATCAGGGCAATTTTCCTTGATAATTTCTTGAAAGAGGATGTCTAGGCTCTTTTTTGATCATGGCTTTCAGGTAGTCCAATAATTTTTAAATTCTCTCTCCTGGATCTATTTTCCAGGTCAGTGGTTTTTCAATTGAGATATTTCACATTGTCTTCCATCTTTTCATTCCTGTGGTTCTGTTTTATAATATCTTGATTTCTCATCAAGTCACTAGCTTCCACTTGCTCCAATCTAATTTTGAAGGTAATATTTTCTTCAGTGGTCTTTTGGATCTCCTTTTCCATTTGGCTAATTTTGCCTTTCAAGGCCTTCTTCTCCTCATTGGCTTTTTGGAGTTCTTTTGCCATTTGAGTTAGTCTATTTTTAAGGTATTATTTTCTTCAGTATTATTGGGGGTCTCCTTTAGCAAGTCGTTGACTTGTTTTTCATGATTTTCTTACATCACTCATTTGTCTTCGAAATTTTTCCTCTACTTCTCTTACTTGCTTTTCCAAATCCTTTTTGGGCTCTTCCATGTCCTGAGACCAATTTATATTTTTCTTGGAGGCTTTTGATATAGGCTCTTTGACTTTGTTTACTTCTTCTGACTGTATGTTTTGATCTTCTTTGTCATCAAAAAAAGATTCCAAAGTCTGAGTCTGAATCTGAGTACATTTTTGCTGCCTGTTCATGTTCCCCACCAACTACTTGACCCTTGAACTTTTTGTCAGTGTATGACTGCTTGTAGATAGTACTTTATCCCAAGTTTTAGGGGCTATGCTGCTGTTTTCAGAAGTACTTCTACACAGCAAACTCTGCCACACCAGCGCTCCTCCTCCCCCAAGAGCTGCCAACCTAGTCCGTGACCCAGATCCCAGCAGTCTCTGCACTCCTACTGTGATCTGCCTTTATTTCCTCCCACAGGGTGGGCTTGAGCCCTAAAGCAATCACAGCTGGAGCTCTGGAAGCAGCCCCCGAGCTGCACCACTTCCACACCCCCAAGGCTAGGGTCAATCATGCACTCCTTTCACTCTGATCTAGCAGTTTTTCCACTAATCTTCTCTGTTGTCTTTGGCATTTGTGGATTGGGAAGTCTGGTAACTGCCACAGCTCGCTGATTCAGTGCGCTAGGGCCTGTTCCACTCAGCTCCCAGTCTGGTTGGTCCTGGTGTGGCTCACACTGGGCTGTGCTCCATGTGATATACCCTTCCCAGAGACCATCCAGGCCTTCCTGGGCTGGAGCCCTTCTTTCTTCTGCTATTTTGTGGGTTCTGTAGCTCTAGAATTTGTTTAGAGACATTTTTTATGGGTGTTTTGGAGGGACCTGGGGGAGAGTTTAAGCATGTTCCTGCTTTCCAGCCACCGTCTTGGCTCCCACAACAAGCATCTTAAAATCTATTTTTGGCAAAATTCTACAACAAATTATTTCAAAAGAGTTGATTATCACTTAGAAGAGAAAATTATGATCATTAAAAGTTAGTATATTTTTACTAAGAATAAGGCATGCCACAATAAATGCATTCCCTTCATTGATTGGGTTGCTGGATGAAAAGATCTGGGAGATGATAAACATAGTGTATTTATCTTCATTTTAGAGATGAATTTAATTGAGCCATTCTTGACATTCTTATGGATGGAAGAGTGTGGACTGAATAATAAGATATGTAAATAATTTTAATATAAGTAGGCTGAACCCACTACTGATAATGATTAGACAAGTTTTTGTATTCTCTAAAACCTCCCGCATAACAGGTACCTTTAAGGAAAGTACACCAAAATATTAGGTGTTATTTTTCACCTATTGTCGAGTGTTTACTGATGAGCAGAAGACTTCAGAAGTTCTCTGAAGTCCTTCACTATTGTTTTCCTTTATATTACTGTGATCATTGTATGAATTATTCTGGTTCTATTTACTTTTGTCTGCATCACTGCATAAATCTTACTGTGCTTTCTTGAATTTCCATACTTATCATTTCTTAGGTTGCAATAACAGGGATATACTATTATTTGTTCAGTCATTCTTTGACTAAACAGAAACCACTTTCATTCCAATTACTATTTAAAAAGATGCTACAATAACTATTTTTGTACATATGGCATGTTTGTCATAGACATGATTTGTATATACCTAGTAGTGATGTTGCTGTGTCAAATTGTTTAAACTATATAATGACTTTAAAAACAAAATTCTAAAGTGTTTTCCAGAATGGTTACACCAATTCACAGATGAACCACCATTCCACTGGTGTGTTTGTGTTTTTACAATCCATTCAATATTTATTATCATTTTTTTGCTGCTTGTCATCTTTTCAAAGGGTGTCATATGAAATCCCAAAATTTTATTAATTTACATTTCTGTTATATTCAATTACTTTTAATATTCTTACAAATGGGTGTGCATAGCTTACATTTCATTTTTTCAAAAATGACTGTTCATATCCTTAACTGCTTATCTATTGGACCCAGTGTCCAATGGAAACAATTCCATATAGCTAGGATAAATTCTTTTTTTTTAGCTTTGAAGATTTATTTTTCTATTCCCTTCTTATCTTTTAATTCTGGCTACATTGATTTTGTTTATGTGTCTCAATTTCATCCTCTATAATCACTTCTATACCTCGTTGAGCTCTGAATCATTCACTTAGGCATAGTTATACAAGGCATGAGTATCATTTCCAATTCTGGGTTCAGACTTTTAAAGAAAACAGTTGGCAAAGTGTCTCAAAAATAAGTTGTATAAGAAATTACTAGTGAATGTGAAGATATTTAGCTTGGAGAATAGATGTTGGGGGAAATGATAACTGCCTTCAAATACTTGAAAGACTTCGATGTGGGAGAATTAATATCCCTTCTAACTCTAATGTTCCATAATACTGTAATTGTATAAATTATCATGTGTAGCCTAAGGGAGAAAAAGAACACCAGTGAGTAGAGAAAGCAGCTTTTGAGCTCAAATAAGGAAAATTTCAATACAGAGCTTTTTCAAGACGAAATTGTCTTCTACCTTAAATAAATAATTCTGCCCATTTAGACAAGTTTCAAAAGGTAGCTGACCATGTCTTGAGGATATTTTAGAGGAAACTCTTGTACTGGGAATCAAGTTGAAATTCTTGATCTTTAAAGTTGTTTCAAACTGCAAGATTCTCTGATTCTATTTGAGCAACATATGTGAGATTTACTGTGGGAGAGAAATTAAGGACCTTGTATCTTATAGTGCACCTTAGGCACTTTAATATTGCAATTGAAGGCTCTAGGAGAGCAGGTGACAGCAAAAAGGCAGTGGGATAAGCTGGATGCCAGAAGATGGGGATTGAAGAACGCTAAAATTATGTATCACCTCCTTTTTAGTTTAAGCAGTTTTGCTTCTTTTTTATAATCACTGTTTCACAGAATTTCAGAATTGGTAGTACCTCAGTAGCAAGCTAGTAGAATTCATATCTGAATAAGAATCCCTTCTAGAGCGTTCTCAATGAATGATCATCTAGATATTACCTGAAGGTCTACAGCAAGGAAAGACTCACATCCTTCAAAAATGGAGGATACATTTTTGGATAGTTTTAATTGTTATGATTTTTATTTTTATTATCTCATAGAACAATGCATGAGTTCAAAATGAGGGGGAGTAGATTTTGGTTGTAGGACAGAACTTACACATTAAAGGAAAATTCCCCTATGGTTTGCAGTTTTAAGGAATGAGAAGATATTCAAGGATTAATTTTCAGCCATTGTCTGTGAAAATTTTAAACCAACATTTGTTTATATGATGAAGTTCTTATCACCTTTTAATAGTAAAGTGAATGATTTTTATCATGAGAAAGAGAACCTTTAAACTTTTAACCGAACCCTCAGCAGAATGCATTCTCAGTGCTTATCTTAGTACAAAATCATTGCAATTGACAACTTAAATTAATTCTTCATAGACTGAGCTAAAGCAGAAAATGTTCCATTAACACTCTTTATACTTATTGGTGTGAGCAAAATTTAGCAGATATTCATGGAGAAGATAATATGGAGGTATTCATAGAAGTAAGATGGCAAAGATAGGATTACATATTGAAGTAGTATTTATAGAGATTTGTTTCAGCATCTGCAATGACACAAGAAGATTCCATGCACTAGCAGTCCCCAAACTGGGGGGGATTACATTTTGATTACATTTGGTTCATGTCCAACAGAATAATGATGAGTTCTTTTATCTTCATATTATTGTGCTCTGTTTTGTAAGACCATTGGGTGGTCTTACATGATTGTTAGCCGAAAGTTCTGAAAATGCTACATTGTCACCCATTTAGGAGACAATTTACACAGAAAATTAGTACAAAAAACCAGACGGTCAATAAACATTTATCACGTGCATACTACATGCCACACATTGTGCTAAGCATGGGTGATACAAAAGAGAAGCAAAAGATTTCCAACCACTTCAAGGAATTCCTAATCTAATGGGGTAAGATAACACATATAAAGGGACTGAAAAGAGGGAGAGAGAATGAGGAGTACTTCATCTGGGGGTATAATGAAGCCTTGACAAGCGCAGTCAGGTGTTATTCATCCTTTGTTTTCAAAAAGGATCAGTGACATTGTGGGGCAATGTCTTGACTCCAGGTGGGTTGAATTTAACTGAGACAGAGTTGCTCAAAATCGTCAGCCTCATTCTTTCATCCAGAATCATCAAAATCCAGTGGCAAGACAAATGTCAAAACAACTGACTATGGCCTGGGATGATGTGGATGACTTTGGAATATTTGATGTCTGACCAAGCTCTAAGTGCTCCGCAGAACCTGCTTTAGCCTCCTTTGTGGGCACTGGAAAAAAATTGTTCTCATCTGCCCATTCTTCCAGCGGAAGGCTTCATATGCTTGAGGTAGACATCCCCCTTAGTCACTGATGGGTTTGAAGCCTGTCAGTTAATCTCAGCCTGGTTTAGCCCATGTACCAAGATGATTTTGCTGAAGATAGCTACCGTGCATTGCAATATACAGTTGGAACCACAAGAAGAGTTGGGCGAAGGTGGACACCAACGATAAACAAGCAGCTATGAAAAGGGTCCAGCAAGCTGTCACACCAGAAGTGCTATTCTTTGCTGAATACTACATAAACCTGCAGCCAGGTAGAAAATGATGAGTTAGCTGCCTTGGGGTCCCTCTTTTAATGTAGGATCTGGGAGGAGTTCTCTAATACACTTTCTGTACCTTTTCTAAGCAGAGGGAGGGAGGTGCCCCAGGAACAGGGGATAATAAAGAGGTATGAGTTTCAGAGTTGCTATGAGCTTACAAGATGATGAACTTCAGGAAAGAATGATAAAATCCAGGAGTATAATTGAGCAATGACCTTGAACTGAATATCAGACCTAAAGGCAGATATGTATATATGTATGTATATACACATACACACACATGCATAAATAAATATGCATTTATAACACACATACGCATGTTGTGTTTGTCCTCCATTTTTGAAGAGAACCATGGCATTAGGGAAATGATGAAATGACTTGCAGTTGACTTTGAGTGAGGGAAGGCTGTGCAAAGTCACCAGCCTCACTTTATTCTCCAGAGCCATCTGGATCCAGTGACCAGATATTCATCAGGATGATTGGAAATGACCCACGATGCAATGGGAGACCCTGGCCCTTTTAGGCTCAGGCCTTTTCATGTACAGACTTAGAATGAGGTAACACCCATTCAGTGAATAGGCCTTTTTAAGAAGTGAGTCAAGGGATGGCACCTTTTAATTACAAAAAAAAAGGAAAAAAAATCAAGCTGGGAGGAGAAGACCTTAAGGGTTGCTATTCCTGTACAGTCATACAAACAGTACCCCCAACTCCATTTGCAAATGGTATGTTATATCTTTGAAGGCTAACTATAAAATGGTCTTGCCTCTTCACTCAAGCACTTTTTTTTGACAGGTTGGGCAGTCAGACTTTATTAGCCAAAGGCAGGCCTGGCACCTTAGGTGCTCTTGGGTGGGCGGGTTCGCTTCTTCTTCACCACCACTGGCTTCTGGCTTCGAAGGATGGTTTCCATGCGGAGATCTTACCAGTATTTATTCTGGCAGATGATGTGCTCGATGCGGTTGAGTATGGCTCGGGCATTTTTGTTGATTGTGATCCTCATGTAGGAAGTGGCAGGCTTCCTCTGACCTGCCCTCTGCTTCAGCGCCAACACAATGCCCTTGCCATAGAGGGCCAGCTCAGTGCCCACCCAGTGGATCAGCCAGTTGTAGCGGAATGAGTTTCGGTCCTTGAGGTTGTTGGGCTCAGTGCTGTGTGTCTGCTTGTTGCGCTTGACGAGGAAGCTGGAGCAGTTCCAAAGGACCATTCGCTGAATGTGGGCCGACACGGTGGGGGCTGCACTCCAGGCGGCTCCCCAGGGCCAGAAAGGGCACTCAAGCACTTTCAACAGCCGAACGCTCTGATAAATGTCTTTAAAATGAGCAACTTCATTGGTTATTCTTCGTATCAGGAATTTTCTCCTACCTCGTTTTCACTTCCTGGCTTCCATGGCTTTCTTCAAGGCCCAGATAAAATCCAACTTAATTCCACTGCCTTCTCCTTGCTGATTTTCTCCAGTTTATCTTGTGTATAGCTTTACTGTAAATAGTTGTTTGTAAGTTGTCCCCTATTCAACTGTGAGCCCTTTGAGAACAGGGATTTTTTTTTTCTTTATATCCTTAGCACTTAACACAAGGCTTGGTACATACTATGCATTTATTGCATAGTTTATTGATACGTTTATTGAACACTACTGTGCTATAAGAAATAATTAGCTCAATAATCTTAGGAAGATATGGATAGACTTACATGGAATAATGAAGAGCAAAATGAGCAGAACAAAGAGAACATTGTGTACAATAACAGCAATATTGTCTTAAGAACAACTTTAAGTGACTTAGCCATTTTGACTAATATAAATACCCAAGTGAATTACAGAGGACTTATGGAGGAAGACACTATCTGAATCCAGAGGAAGAACTGATAAATAAAGTACATATAGAATGGTTTTACAAATACAAACATATTTGCATCTACTAGGAGTCATGGGGGGGGAGTAAAAAAAGGAAGAAGTCACATGATAACTTTATTATATAACTAAAAGGAATAGCAAGTTGTATGTAATACATTCACAGTTTCAGGTGCAATCATCTTTTTTTTATTCAACTTTATCATGGTAAAGCTTGCTTTTGTTTTGTAAGTTCAGAATGAAATAAAAATTCAGAGTTATTAAAATGCCTATACCCTCGGACACAATAAAAGAACATCGTATATAGTAATAGCAATATTATTTTAAGAATAATTTTGAGTGAATAAGTTATTTTGTCTATTAAAATACCCATATTAAATATGAAGGACATATGAAGAAAGCCACTGTTTTGTCTTTTTCATAATTTTCCCCTTTTGTTCTAATTCTTCTTTCACAACATGACTAATGTGGAAGTGTGTTTAATATGGTGGTGTATGTATATATAACCTATATCAGATTGCTTGCCATGCTGGGCAGGTTGTGTGGTTTGTCTTTCATTCTCAAAGAGGACCATGACATCAGGAAGATGATTCCATGACTTGCAAGACTAAAGTGAGGGAGGGCAGTACAAAGTTATCAGCCTCAGTTTCTCCTCCAGAGCTATGTGGGTCTAGTGGCTAGATATAGATCAGGACAACTGGATATGGCCCAGGGAGCAATGGCAGAGGGAGGAGGGGAAGGAATGAGAAAAATTTGGAACTCAAAATCTTATGAAAATGAATATTGAAAATTGTATTTACATGTAATTGGAAAAAATAAAATACCATTAAGTGGAAAAACAAAAATAAATAAATAGAAGTTTGCATAGAAAAAGATGAATATATACATACATATATACATACACATACACACATACATATACTTATTTGTGTGTAATGGTACTCATCTCTGAGGTGGGGGGAGGGAAGAATTTTTTTTTTAAATTACATGTTAATTTTGTTGTATATTTGAAAGGAATAGCATGTCGTGCATAGTAGATTTGCAGTTTCATCTAAAATGGTCTTTTTATTGTACTATGTTATGGAAATGCTTGTTTTATTTCACAAATTTTTAAGAAAGCAAGCAGCTTAAAAAAGTTTATCGGCTAATTTAATGAGGGGTAGGCAGGCACACTTTCTCTCAGCAATGTGACTCCTCAGGAAGAAAACCAGAGGACCAAGACTATTTCTGTGCTTCTCTGATCTGCTTCTTGTTTTGCATAAATATTGTGAAACCAATCTAGGAGAGATTTCTCCTTTGGGAGTTAAAACACACATGAAGTTGTACAATAGGAAATGGGGAGGGGCATATTGGGAGAGGGAAGAGCAGCCAAATAACAAATGTCTGTGACCCAACCAAACTGGGCACCCTCTTAGTTCCTCACACACAAAACTCCATCTCTCATTTTCATGCTTTTGTGCTGTCCATCCCACATGATTAGCATGAACTCCCTCATAACCTCTATTTACCAGGGTCTGTGTCTTTTTAAAGACACAACTTAAGCTCCATCATCAAATCTTTTTTGATCCTCCAATTGTTGGTGTCTTTCCTCCTAATCTTCCTCACATTTGACTATTTTGCATCTATTTGTTTATACTGCATTCGCTTTATATTTATGTTTATGCACGTATATAGTTATTCTCCATCTATATTCTATCTGTGTGTGTATGAACCTTCATTCAAATGTAACTTCCTTGTTCATTGCAATTAGAGATGATTTCATTATTTGCATGTGTATTTTTACAAAATAGGTGTTAAATTAATAAATTATTGATCATCAATTTATGTCATGTTGCACAGGATTTGTTGTCTATGATCAGTTATTCCTGTGGATATTATTGAAGAAAAGTAAAATCAAGGACAATAAAGAGAAGGGGTATGTGTTATTTCCATGTTGTAGGAGAATAGTGTTTACTATAAAAGTCTTAAATGTGGGAGGCAATGATCACAATTTCCATCTTAGCAAAAGTTAAAAATAGTATCTGAACTATTTAGTTCAATTCAACAAATTTGTCTCATTTGTTTCTCATGATAACCCTGTAAGGTAGTTCCTATTTTTATTGATATATAGTGACAGGCACCAGAACTGTGATTTCACTGATTTATGGAAGTATTCAGTAAGAAAACTCCTGCCTTCCTGATTGTGTGGCTGGCTTTCTAGACATCTTTCCTTATTGGAGATAATAATGTCATTGATTTTAAAGATTAGAAAACTGAGACTGAAAGACATTAAATGATTTGCCCAGGGCCGTTCCATTAGTGGTTCCAGAGGCAGGATATGTCTTTCTCAACTCCAAACCCAAAGAGCTTTTGACTATATCATGCTATCTCATAACATGGTATGAAATAAGGAATGAAGGTGATCAGTCATATAAACTATTTTTCCTTTGAGAAATTCTTTGGTGTCATTGGCTAAACTTCTTTGGTTCTAAGAAATCTTTTGTTCTCTAAGATATTTAAGTTATAAATCTTAGGCAGTGACAACATGAACTGAAACTCAGTTTTTTAGCAGGATATTTGTCAGTATGATAAAATGTACCCCTCCCCAAATATAAGGCTACTCTAAAGGTTCTCTGTTTATGTTCAGACAAGAGTAATTTTAATACAAGTACTTTTTTTTGTAATTGTAAATCTGCTTTTGAGTAAGAGGATAGGATGCGACTAAACCAATGATTCCATTTATGCAGGGAAATCCCCAGTAAGGGAACTCCCCAGTAAGGAAACTCCCTCTATTAATGCAAGTTTCTACCTTTTCAAAGGTTAAATATCTTGTGGTCACACAAGCTATATATACATATATATATATATATATATATATATATATACATACACACACACACACACACACACATATAAGAAAAAAACATTTGAACCCAGGTCTTTCTAGCTATAAGACTAGCTTTTTAACCACCATGCCGCACTCTTAGAAAATACAAGATCAGAAACAGGACCACAGGGTATCATAGAGAGAGAGATGGCTATAAAGCAGGAACTATCAAACAACAGATGATGAAAAGAGGTTAAGAAAGATTTAGAAGTGAGAAGAAAGGAAAGAATAAAGCATTTAGTTGGGGAATTAGGGGCAAAATCATTTCTGGCTCTATAAATTACACTGAGATCAGGAAAAGGGCCAGTAATAAAAAAGCCCAAGGGTTTCTGGGCTCAGAATCTGGACGAAGATAGCACTATTAACTTTAGTGTTCTTTCTCATTTGTGCAGTGGAGCCATTTGTACTAGAAACTAGGGCATCATTCTAACAAGTCAGCCAGAATCATAGAATTACGGAGTCACAGAATTTGAGAGGAAGAAGAGACCTCTGTGGCCCACTATGTCCGACTCATAAAAAAGGAATTTATTTTACAATAATGTAAATGACAAATTGTTATTCAGCTTCTGCTTGAAGACCTTCATAAGGAGGAACCCACTACTTCTTGAAGCAGTACATTCCACATTTGCATAGTTCTAATCATTAGAAAGGTTTGTTTTGTTTTTCCCTTGGATATAAGCCTAAAGTTCCCTGTTTGCAACTTTCACCTGTTGCTTCTGGTTCTGGCCTCTAGGCCCAAATAGAACAATCCTAATCCTAATCCTAATACCAATTCCCCATGATCACCCTTCAAATACTTGACATGACAGCTATCACGTCCCCTCCTCCCCACTCCTTCAAATATTCTCCAACAACCTGTAAATTTTTGCTTTGCTTTTAATTTCATACTATGTCCAGAGACAAACACTATCACAATTCCATATTGTTGGACTTTTAAAAATATTTAAATGTGTGAAGTAGCTGGACTGTGAAAATTAGAGGTGAATAAAATCCTTCATACCTTCTTTTATGAATCCCCAATTATGATCAGATTTGTTTTTCCTTAGAACATATTACATGCTACTGTTTTTGTTACTGTATCTCTGAAAATGTTGAGAAGTTACTTTGCCTTTGGGAGTGTTCCTAAAAGGGGTCTATCTTTTTCTTTTAGTAAAATAATCATTTGGAGCCCAGAGTAGTATTATGCTTATAAAAACCAACCTCTCTCCCCCTACTTGAGTAATAGCCAATTCACAAATCATCTTCTCCTAATTGGACCTAGTCCATAGAAAAGACCTCATATTAAAATGGAATTCGCTCAGGTGATAAATGGCTACATTAAATGAAATATTGCAATTTTAAGCCAGGAACATAACTTTAACTCTATATAAATAGCCTATGGAATAACTAGCTTTAAAAAAATAAATCAAATGCTCAAGAGATGAAATAGTTATGCAAGAAAATGTAGAATCAGGAGTGAAGTTGTTAAATTATGCTATATTTTCTCTTTACAAATGCATATGATGTAAAATAATTAAATAAAATCCCACCATTGTGAGAAAACTGCTAAAAGACTATTACTGATAATATATTTTCCATGCCTTGGCACTCTCTGATGACTACTGTTTTCTATAACACAAAACACCTCAGTTTTTTGTTATTTCTCCTGAAGGAAAATATACTGCCATTGGAGAAGTCTCTGTACACCTTCAACTTAATGAGAACAAATTCAGAAAAGTACAAAGCATCAAAATCCTCCCAATCCTTAGTCTCAGCATAAGAAAAGTTGCTTTTCCCCCTTGAACTCCCCAGTCTCTTTTCCTGTGAGTTCCAGCTAGATCAATAAACACTGAAGAATGATAATACACAAGTCAACAAGGCACCCGTACTCAGACCTACTCTCTCTAATACACTAAATTCTACTCATACTGAATTAAAAGATTAAAAATAAACTAATTACACAGAATTTAGCAGCTTAAGCAACCAGTTCTAGCCACCTGGCTTGCAGCTGCTATGGAAACCACTCAATTAATCAAAATACATTTTCTCAATTATTGAAAGAAACAAAGATGCAGACGTGTACACAAGTGTAGATAAAGTTACAGTGAGGAAACAGGAGCAGAGGGATCTTGGTATTTCAAGGAGAAGTTTCAAAATTCCAAAAAGTTAATAATCTCGTCAAAAGAGCCTTGAAATGGCTGTTGCAAAAGCATGTGGGGATTTAAAATAAATTACCAAAAAAAGAAGATAATGTTTTTAATGTTTAAGGAAATTTATTCCAAACCAGGAAAAGCCTGTATTTTCATATTGCTTTGCCCAGAATTTTATGGTTTACAGAAATATGGATCTGAAAATATCTTCAAATGAATAGTTCTAGAAAAAGAAAGTTGGTAGAGAAGGACTCACTTATTACTTCTGTTGCTGGGGAATGGTATGGCATACATTGAAATATACTAGACAATTCCTAAGTTTCCTTCCTTCTGGATATAAATTGCCCTTCTATCTCATGTCACTCCATTTTTAAGGTAAATATTTAATTTTGTTCTTCAGCCCTTTTTAGTAATGTCTGCCTCTTTGTGACCCCATTAAGAGTTTTCTTGGCAAAGATACTGGAGTGGTTTTCTGTTTTGCTATTTCCTGTCCCAGCTCATTTTACAGGTGAGGAAACTGAGTTAAATGACTTGCCCAGGGCCACAAAGCTAGTAAGTGTCTGGGAGCAGATTTAAACTCAGGCAGTTGAATCTTCCTGATTACAGGCACCACACTCTATCCACTGTGCCACTGAGCTGCTTCAAATATTTAATACATTTAAGTAAAGTAAAATAACTAAGTAATTACGTTATTGACACAACAAGAAAAATACCATGGTCTTTGTCAATAGCTCTTAATCAGATTTTTAGAAGATCAAACAAAAATCCTACATGCACACACATGAAGTTTACACTATTGGTCTGGCAATGCTCAGACTTTTATTCTGCCTTTTACTAATCCTAACATTTGATGTCAATAGGAACATGGAAGTGGCCATTATGTGTAAAGAGACTGCCTTCGGTGTTGAGACTGCTCTTGGTGGGGAGGCGAACAAGAAGCAAGAGGAGGCAATGTGGAATTAATGTGGCTTTGGATTCAGAAAACTTAGAAGTTTTGATGCCCAACTCTCGTTCTATGCTATGACCTTAGGCCTATCATGTCTGATATCTAGTCCTCAGTTTCATCATCAATAAAATGAGGGAACTAAGTTGGAGGATCTCTAAGATTTCTTCTTAAATCTAATATTCTTATTCTCTTACTCTAAAAGGCAACTTGAAGAGGAAGCAAAAGAATCAAAAGCGTTCACAACTTTCCAATACACTATTAGGTAGTTTGGAAATTTAAAAACAGACAAACAAATAAATAAAGGACTCTTCTGGACCTTACAGTGGATACATTGTCCCTATCTCTCCACTCAGAGCGTGAGGCGATATCATTACTCAAGAGTAATTATTATCTAAATATAGATTGCATTTTTGTTGTATTTCAAAGTTCAGCTTAGAGCCTAACTTACATGTAAGATCTTTTCTGGTTCCCCTAGCTGTTAGTGTTTTCTCCCTCAAAAACAAACAAACAAGAAAAATAGGCATTTATTCTGTACCTCTTTCTCTCTCTCTCTCTCTCTCTCTCTCTCTCTCTCTCTCTCTCTCTCTCTCTCCTCATAGGAGAGGCAGTATGGTATAATGGATAGAACTTGTCCTAAGACCAGTAAGACAGGAGAAGATCAAGACTTGACTTTGACACTTACGGACTATATGAATCTGAGTGGATTCTTTAAGCTCTCAGTGGCCGCAGGAAATTCTCCAAGACTTAAGCAGCTATAAAAGATCCCAGCTTCCATCGATAGAGTTTCCTCATGCGGGAGTTATCCGTACCAATATAATTACAAGGTCTTCTCCCTCTTTTTGTCCTACATGGGCACATGGTCTCTCCCGAGTAATAAGTAAACTCCTTGAGGTGGGGACCAGGATTCTTTCATATTTGATTTTTATGTTTGCATACCCAACACTTAGCATATAGTAGGAGTTTAAGAAATGCTTATTGACTGATTATGAATAGTGTGTGTGTGTTCCTGTGTGTGTGTGTGTGTGTGTGTGTGTGTGTGTGAGTGTGTATGTGTTGGGTGGGCCATGTAACTTGAATGATTTTTAATAGAAATGTGAATCTCTCTGATCTATAAGGGACTATATCAACAGAAATGGCATTCGAGTTTCCCCAAACATTTCTAGAACTAAAAGAAACCATTAAACTATTTTAGAATTTTGACCTGATTGACTGAGAAATTCATCATTCAGTTGATCCTCCTCCCCCTTTCAATGAGTTAGCTAATTAAAAAAAGAACCTGGTTTTTTTGGTATTGGACAGATTCCATCTCTATCATTCCCATCATACTTGGCACACTCAATACTAACCTGGATAGATGTATCCTAGACCAAAAGCTGTTACATGTTTTTTTTTTTTTTTCAGTTGTGATCAAATTCATTGCCAGATTATAGAGAATAATAATGACAACTGTTTTAACAATCTGGCTAGCAGCTTCTATGGGGGTGGGGTGGGGGGGAAGATCCACCCACAGCCAGCACCCAGAAAGCTGCTGGACAGCACAGGTTCTTTTGATCTGCCTTAATAAAGAGAGCAAGTGAAGGGGTTGGCAAGCTTACTTTAATTCAGCACACAAATATCATTCACTTAGTTCAGGGGAAAGAGCCAGCACCCTGAACTTCAGAGCAAAATACAAGCAAATTACAAACATCAACAGACAGATCTTGTCTGATTCAAATCCCAATACATAGTTACCAGAGTTCAACAAAGTCTCAGCGTGCGGGTTTACAAGCTGGAGGGCTCCTTATGTGCAGCTGCCCGGAGTCTCCTCATCAACACCATCTCAAGAGCCCTTAAACAAATTACAAACAGACAGACCCAATACAATTCATAGTTAACAACATCTAGGTTCAGCCAGGGAGCTCAGAACAAGGGCTGGCCCAGAGTCATGAGCCACCACTGCTTTGGCAAAGAGCTCCAAGGAAGCTGAGGCCAACCCCTGATTTTTATATCTTTTTCAGGGTCAGGGGTGAGTCACACATGAGAATCACCCACGTGACCTAAAATTGTCACAAAGACACGTGGTCTAAGAGCCTCTGCTGTCCCAGACATGTAAACTAGGCCCTACCCGGAGTTAGCCCCACCTTGGGCCTTGCCTTAGTTGCCAATCCACACCCACATAGGTTTTACACCTAATAGGGGTTTGGGCCTGGGGCTTAGTACTTAGCAAGACCCAATGAAACAGCTGAACCACTCAAAGCAAACAGAAGCCAAACTGCTCAAGGGCACCCACCGAACCAAGTGCCAAGGAGCCCATTTTGCTTACCAACACAACAACTCAAACTAATATCAAGAAATTACAAGGCTTAAGAAGGAATTGATTCCAATCCAAGTCAAATGTATTTATATGTGTGTGTGTAACTATCTATTCATCTACAATACACATACATATATATTCAGTTCAGTCATTTTTCAGTTATTTCCAACTCTTTGTGACCTCCTTTGGGGTTTTCTTGGCAAAGATACTGGAGTGGCTTGCCATTTCATTCTTCAGCTCATTTTACAGATGAAGAAACTGAGACAAACAGGGTGCAGGGTCATATAGCTAGTAAGTGTCTGAGTTCCAATTTGACCTCAAGAAAATGAGTCTTCTTGACTTTAGGCCCAGCACTCTATCCACTGCTCCAACTAGTTTCTCTATATATCTATAACACACTTATACACACATATAGATAGATAGATAGATAGATAGATAGATAGATAGATAGATAGATAGATAGATAAATAGATATATGGATGTGTGTGTGTGTGTATTTGCCTCCTTAAAAACCAGTAGGTATGGGTTGGAAGAAAGTGATGCCATCCTATCTACCTAGTAGAAAACTTCTTATCCAAAAATCTAAAATGGCTTTTTTTTTTCAGTCTTCATGATCAAAGCCAACCTTGTCATCTTTTTCTCAATTGTTCACTGCAGTTGTTTCACAGTTGTTCACCCACAGTTGTTTCACCCATTTTTCACTTTTGGGGAAATTCATTTAAAATCAACTTCATAAGAATTTTCTGAACTCTGACAGTGTCCTAGGTCCTGGCTAGTATACAATTATAAGATACCATCTCTACCCCCATAAATATATAATCTTATTGGAACATGAGAGGCATGTAAACTCATATAACTGTATACTTGGATGGGAATCCCTTTCATTTTACAAATGAAAAAACTTCAACCCAAGAAGGATATAACAACAATGTTGCTAGCAGATGCTGTGGGGGTGAAACACCAACAACGCCAGCACATAGGAAGGCTCCTAGCCCATGTTCTTTGATTTGCTCTTCTAAGGAAAGTAACTTCAAGGAGTTAACAATCTCATTTTAATCAAACATGCACATATAATTCACTTAGTTAAGGGGGAAAGACAGCACCCTGAACTTCAGAGCAAATACAAACAGAAATTACAAACATACATTATATAAACAGAGCAAAAAACACAAACCAGTCTATCTACAGCAATACATAGTGACCAGAGAAGCACCAACATCTGGGTTTTTCCAAAGCTGGGGGGCTCCAGTGGCTACCCAGCGTCTCCACACCAACACTCTTCCAATGAGTGAGCCCCAAAACACTGACCTCTGAGTTTATATACCCTTCTTTGAGCCTGGAGGCTTCATACCTAATCAGGAAAAGGATGTTGGCCTGGAGCATTGCACCTAGTAAGACTTAATCAAAGGCATTTGATTACTTTAGCATTCTCAAAAAAAAAAAAAAGAAAAGTCATGTTCCCGCCCCCCCCCACCACCTCCACTTAACATTACAAAGGACTAAGTGGCTTTCCCTGGATCATGTAAGTTGCTAGAGACAGAACCAAAGTTAGAATATAGATTTTCTGATTTCCAGACCAGTGCTTCTTTCACATGAAATAGTTAAATAGCAGTACAGGAAACTATGTGGTTTTCAACAACTGCGCTCTCTTCTTCGTAACAATCCTGTAGATGAGAAAGAGATAGTTCAAAATATAGTCTCAGGTAAAGGCTAGCCAGCATAATCTGGATTTGATTACCCTCATAAATATTCTTGTAAATTCTCAGAGTGATCTCTCTGACCTTGACTAAGTTTTGAGCTCAATCTCAACAGTTCAGAAACAGACAAGGAGAAGATCCCTCTGTGATCTCCTAGAACACAGACAGGAACCAGACAGGACTAATTCCTTGCACTTGACTCCCACAGTGGGAAGACCTATACAAAATCTCATACCAAAGTTATTTTGTGAGGTAAAGGAAGGGACACATAAGAGGACCAATATATGAATTAAAAGAACACTGCTTCTTCAGTCATGAAATGTACACAAGGCATCTCTACTATTACAATAACCTGCTGATTGGGCTTCCTGCTTGAATTCTCTCTTCACTGTAGTCCATTTTCCACTGAACTATCAAATTGACCTTCCTGAAATGCATGTTGGATCATTGCACTCCACCCCTTTTCCCCCATTTGATAAAACTTACTGGCTTATTGCTTCTAGTATCAAATATAAAAGCCTCAGTTCAGCTTTTAAAGCCTTTCATAACCTGGCTACCTCCTTCTATTCCAGTCTTCTTACACCTTACTCGCATCCACATAAGCTTCAATCCAGTGACACTGGTCTTTTACCTGTTCCTCATACATGACACTCCATTAACTCATACAGTATTTTCACCAACTCTCCCCCATGCCTGGAACTCTCACCCTCCTCCTCTCTGCCTCCTGGCTTCCTTCAAGTTTTAGTTAATTCCTACATTCCAAAAGAAGCCTTTCTCAGTCTTCAAAATCAGTGCCTTCTCCCTGAGAATATTTCCGATTTATCCTATCTATATGTATATTTTTATATATTTATTTGGATGTTGTCTACCTTCCCTCCTCCCATTAGACTATGAGTGCCTTGAGAGCGAGGCTTACTTTTTGCTTTTCTTGCTAGCCTTAGCTCTTATCACAGTGCCTAGTATATAATATGTACTTAATACACTTGACAATTCTGCTATAATGGCTCTGTTTCTCTTGGATAAAGATCTGGTCTTCTGATAATCATCCTTTATGAGTGGAATTTGTATGCTACTATTTTTGCTTCCATGAAATTACCCCGAGAACATACTTACTATGAGCTGGTTGCCATCTGTGGATGATAGTTTCCCTGAGACTATGTATTAAAATAGCCTGTTCCACAGGTCTGACAATTTCATGTTCCTGAAAAGCCTCTAGTGGTTCCCTATTACATTTAGGATAAAATAGAAATCCCTCATTTGGAATTCGACCCTTTTACTATCTGACTAACCTTTCTTTCCAGTTTTAATTAACCTACTCTACATTCCAGGTAAACTGAATTGCTACCCAGGTGTGGGGTTGGGTTTTGTTGCCAATGGTTTGGCTAGTGCAGCCCCACTGCTGGTAGCATGGGATGTAAGAGAGGGGTGCTGAGTGAACTCATTGTAAAGGTCGGTTTAATTTTTTTAACTTATTGGATTCTGAGTGTCCTGACTTATGGAGATAGCTGAAGATACTTAATCTTTGACACATAATTTCTGTTTCGGAGAGGTTTGAAAGGTGAGAGGATCAGAGAAAATATCTAGTACTCCATCTTGCTTATCATATGTTATGTGAATTGCCTCCTTTCTTCAATTGCTGGTGCTCTTTTCCTACTGGGGGCACCATGTATTTATTTGTCTGTGAAGATGTTGTGATCTTCCAGTAACATTTCAGAGTCAAAAAATTTCAGATTTGGAAGGTACCTCTGCTCCAACCCGTGTACCTAAGCAAGAATTTCCCTAACTTCATATTTCACAAGTTGTCATCTAACTTTTGCTTGAAGACTTTTAAATACAAAGGAGAACCAACTATTTCTAAGTAGTTGTCCATTCCAATTTTGTATAGCCCTAAATGTTAAGATACATTTATACTGGCCCTGTTTGCTATTCCTCACATGTGAAAATTTGTTTCTAGTCTCTATGGTTGTACACTGCTAGATGCCCACGTTTGAGAAGCTCTTTCTCCTCATGTTCCTTTCTTAATTTTTTCTGTATTTCTTCAAGATTCAGTAAATGGTACTTTCTAAAGAAGGTCTTTCCCAAAGGTTTCCTTCTCTTCCCTCTCAGGTCCAAAAACCTTTCCCTTTAATGTTATCTTCCACATACTCTGTATGTATCTTGAATATAAATATTTACATGCTATCTTTCCCTACCCACTCCCCATTATATTGTAAACTCTGGAAGGGTAGATATATTATATTGCTTTCTTTGTATTTACAATGATTAACACATTGCCTTACCCATAGTAAACTCTTAATAAGTGCTTATTAACATATTAAAGAAGTTCTTCCTTGTATTGATGTTAAACATTTATGCAACTTCCTCCCTCCCTTGGTTCTTAATGTCCACCCCCCCCCCACTATGACCAACTAGAATCAATTTAATCTCTCTTCCCTGTGGTGATGATTCAAATACTTGAAGACAGATGTCATGTCTTCCCTAAGTCTTCTTTTTCCCAGGCAAAACATCTCAGTTTTTTCAACTGATCCTTATAACTCCTAATGTTGAAGCCCCTCCTCTTCCCAAATACTTTCCTTCAGAGGTTTAGCTTCTAAATGTTGCCTCTAAAATGTGGCCCTGGAAAACAGAAAATCTATGCCAGATTTCATCTGAACGTGACAGGGTATTGGAGGGCTATCATCTCCTTAGTCCTAGACACACAACATGAACTCCTCAAGCAGAAGAAATGTTTCATGTTGATCCTTATATTCTCAGTGCCTATCATGATGCTTTATATACAGTAGGTGCTTAATAAGTGTTTGCTGAATTGATTTGAAATATGTACTACTTATTTCCGTTGTTTGATTCCATGGTGACATAGGGCATGCATATTGCAAAACTATGTGTTTTGATTGTCCTATGCTTACTCACTAATTCCCTTGACAATTCTAAAGCTAATGACATGATATATTTTTTCTAATAAATATTATATTTATCTATGCTTACAGAAAATACTTAAGCTTCAAAATGTGTATCTTCAGCATATTTATGAAACCCTTCCTATCCCAACTACATTAAGGATTGTTTTAAGGTAATCATAATTATGCAAATATAACTCATGAATCCAATATATTCTGCAGCAATAGAGCAGGCAGAAATCATAAATCAAATAGCAAAGTATATAATTAGGAAAGAAGAACAAAATAAATAAAAGACAATATAAAATAATACAATTATTTGCAGTATCCCTCCCCACTCAAATACACAAAGTGTTATAATTTCCCAATCCTCAAACAACTGACATTCTTATATATAGAATGGATGGAATACTTATACTATTACTTATGGTTCCAGCTCTCTGTAATCTATGTTATCTCATTGCCACTCCACTCCACTTTAGAAGCTATCATTTGGAGACTTGTTATTGCTGTATTCTGGAGCTGTCATCAGTACTACACTCTTCTTATTAGGAGAGGAGCTGTGGAATATTATTGCTCCTCTGTGAGACTTCCCTAAGACAATGTGCCTGGGGGAGTAATATATTTACAACTCTTTTTTTCGAAAGGCCTCAACACTAGAAGCTGACAGACAAAAGGATGAAGGCAAATAAACTCCTTTCAACTCCTCTTTTTGTTGTCGTTCAGTCACGTCCAACTCTTCAAGCCCCCATTTGGGGTTTTCTTGGCAAAGATACTGGAGTGGTTTGCTATTTCCTTCTCATTTTACAGATGAGGAAACTGAGGTAAACAGTTAAGTGACTCACTCGTGGTTACACAACTAGTAAGTGTCTGAGGCCAATTTTGGACTTAAACCTTCTTAATTCCATGCTTAACATTCTATCCACTGTGCAATCTACTTGTCTCTCACTTGTCTAGAAATTAAGACTTGTGTTACATACATAAATTGGACCACCCAGTAAAAAAAAAAAAAGGAAAGCAAAATGATGTGTGGCTGCAAAAGTGTCAGAACTTCTTGGAAGATTTTTAGGGAGTATTTGATATCCCCCTCTGGAAGCAAACTGCCACACAATAAGCTCAAAATCTTTGACAGGAGGTATGGGAATGAATACTGAACTATATTTTGATTTATTATCCAGAATCTTATCTGAAATAAGTTGGGCCTTATTGATCAGTTCTTGGAAGAGCTATCTGACACTTCTTTGGAAGGAAATATTTGAACTATTCTGTCAATTAATTAATATTTGTGCATGAAAAGCTACTCTTGTTTCTCTTTGCTATTCAATTTGACACTTCCTTCTAAGCTCCTTGGTTGGAAGGTGACTTGCCAGCCACCTTCAACCTGGAAAAGGTAATTTCCACAAATCTCACTGGAGCCCAGCACAGATTTACCCTTAGAGAAGTTTTGGGGCCCACTTGTCCTAGTATGTCATCTCCAACTAGATACCAGCTCATCAAGTATCTTTGAAATACATTCATTCAAAGGTTAAGGTTTATCTTTCCACTGAACTATATCACTGCTGTGTTTTTGTTCTTGTCATCATTGGGTTGCTTCATTCTTCACCACTACACTTTGCTAAAATAATGTCTTTTCTTATACTTACAACATCCCCTTCTTTTTCTCCCTATCCCCACTGCCAAAGACTCAAATCTTGGCCTAAAAGATTTCATTAGAGAACTGGATACCAACCAGGCTGAGCTCTATTTGAACTTCTTGAAATTCAAGGTAGTTTACACACAAATTACTATTTGGCATTGAAAAATCTGGGAGTCATTGCATAGAGATGGTCAATTATAACTCTCCCCTCTATAAATTCCATTTCAGATGGACTTTTCTAAGGCTGGAAAGCTGCTTCATTGGGCCCTTCCTGGTTATTCAGGTGGTGAACTCTATACATATATCCTACTTTTAAACTATAACTAAATTCCACATATGTCGAAATCCACCAGTCATCATCAAATCAAAAGAGGAATTAATTATTCAGATAGTTTTGGACTTCTAGTGCTTCTAAGGGCAACTCCAGTTGTTGGCTAGTTAGGAAGAATTTGGTTCATATACAACAAAAAACAATGAAAAAGCACAGTAAACACGATACTCTTACACTTTTGAGAGCATTGCTTTGTCAGTATCTGCCTAAAAATAGAGTGAATAGAATAGAAGTGATGCTAGTATATCAGCATCATTTCCTCTAATCAATCAAGCTGTCATTTAATCAATCAAGGCATTATTAGGTGTCTAACATGTGCCAGGCACTGTGCTAAACACAGTGGAACCATGGACAAAGAGCTTATATTCTGATGAGAGGCACAATATGTACATATATAAGGCAAATGTTAAAAGCTAAATATAAGATATCTTTGTGGAAGAGAAGCTGGAAGATTAATAAAGATCTCAAGTACATGATGATGACCTGAGTTGTAAAGGGAACAAAGAATCCTAGCAGGTAGAGGTGATAGAATTAGGAGATATTGTGAAGGTACAAATGAATAGACATAGAAACTGATCAGATGAAGGAGAATGAGGAGTTGTGGATGACAGAGGTTGACAAACTTGGTGACTAGAAGGATAGCCATTCACATGACAGAAACAGAGAAGCTCAGAAGAAGCTGAATTTGGGAGGAAGGATAATGAATTCTCGTAGTGCAATGCTAAGTTTAAAATGACTATGAGACGTGGCCAACTGTCAATTAATAATGCAGAACTGAGCCTCGAGAGATAGTAGAACTGGATGTATAGATCTAGATGTATAGATAATAAATACTATAGTAAGTGATGAGGTCACAAAGAGAATGTAGAAGGGGAAAATGTTGCAGGCTCAGGACTGAACCTTAGGTACATTCACAGTAAGGGAGAAGGATATGAAAAGCAAAGGAGAGTGAAAATGCAGTCAAGCGGATAGGAGAGAGTATCAAGA
Organism: Phalanger gymnotis; assembly: GCA_028646595.1. Taxonomy (NCBI): domain Eukaryota; kingdom Metazoa; phylum Chordata; class Mammalia; order Diprotodontia; family Phalangeridae; genus Phalanger; species Phalanger gymnotis. The sequence continues at coordinate 684,208,900 of CM053622.1, read as the reverse complement.
AAGAGTAGCATCATGAAATCAAGAAAAGTGAGTACCCTAGTGGAGGCAGTGGTCAACAACATCAAATGATCCTGAAACAAGGAGGATTAGGATGAGAAAAGAATGATTGAATGTGTTAATTAAAAGATTGCTGGTAACCTTGCAGATAGAAATTTAAATTGAATATTAAGAAGATAAATTAAAACAGTTTGAATTTGTCAATAGATTTTTGGTAATTTTGCAGGTAGAAATTTAAATTGATTAATGAGAATATAAACTAAAAGAGTTTGACAAGGAAAGGGCATGTATGAATTGAGCGTAAACAGATTTTTTCTAAGAGTGAGGGAAGAGAAATATAGGACAATAGTTTGAGGAGATGGTAGAGACAACTGAGGATAGTATAAAGATGTGGAAAAGTATGATGCCAAAACTAATGCCAGTTGAGAATTTAAATTATTTTATAAAATATTTATGATATTATGGAGGCAAATAGTGAAAGATTGTGTTTCACCTCATGAAAATGAATAGAAAAAAAATACACATTTATGCAGAAAGAATAGACAAAGACCCAATAAGACAACTTGTTCCAAGGCCATCTAAGGATGAATTTTGAAGGAGAACATGAACATGAACAGAAAAAATGACAATAATCTGTAAAGATTTGTACAAAAATCTTTCTTTTTTCTCATCAATGACAGTGGAGCCACCATAATTGAACTGTAACATTAAAGTTTCTGACATGTTGAATGAGCTCCTATAAATGGCAGTAAAAAGTGTATCTTTGCAGGTGGTGTTTTGCTAATTGTACCAACGATTAAAATATTGCTTAGCGTCATAAATGAGAATCATAAGAGCATGAATGATTTTCTCTTATTTATCCACTCAGGGGAAGACACAACAATAATTGCACAAAGAATGTCTAATGTCTACACTCTGATAGGTAATTAAATAGATAATCTATAGAACCGTTCTCTCTCTCTCTCTCTCTCTCTCTCTCTCTCTCTCTCTCTACTTCTCTCTCTCTCTCTCTTTCTCTCTCCACCTACATACACATATGTGTGTAGGTATATATTTATGTATTATATGATATGTATATGTACCTGCACAATATACATATGTATATGTACATGCATGTATACATAATATATTGGATTGTTACATGTTGTACATAGCTAATATCATAGTACGTAGTACATAGCATAATATCATTACAAGAATACATGTTGTAATAGCTAATATCATAATATAATATAGTATGCTTATACATAAATATTGAATGGACCCTGCAACTAGATAAAAATTGGGCCGTTTTCCAATTGGCCCAATAGTGAACAGGAGGAAAAGGGAGGAAGGGTAGGCTAATTTTCCTTGGGAAATACTACAATATTTTTAAATACCTCTAGTTTCTCTCTGAAACAAAATCCATGTTTTTACTATTCTCCTGTTGCTGCTTGATGTTACCAGTCAGGAAACACCACATTCTTTAAAGAATTTTAGCTGCAGACCATGTAAATGGCAGCACAGAAGCATATAATGAGTATGTGTCAGGCTACAACATATTGTTAATGAAAAATTGCATAGAAAAACTATATACTATCACATGCAAATATGACTAGAACAGAAGTTGATAGGTTGAGTCATGTAAAAAAAAAGTAAGCTGCAAACCAATGAAGAGGGTGCTTGCTCAAATGTTATCGATGCTTTTCTGGAGATCTAGGAGGGAGGCCTATGTCATGTTCCATTTACCTCACAGTGGGGGTGTGGTTTGAAGGAAGATTTATGGAAGAACATGGCCAGGAATAACATAGGATACTCTGCATCCGTAATGACACCACAGGTCTATCTCAGTATTAAAATACAAGAAATAACTTTGTCCTGATAGGATGCCTCAAAAGACACTGGATGCTTCAATACTAGAAATGATGTGGAGTAAATTGATGCTTCAGGTAAGAGACCAGAGTAAATACCTTTTGACATCCCCTCTATTTTCTGATTCTAGACAGCATGGCAGAAGCAAAATAATCCTCTTATGAGGTCACAGGACTGGAGTTTCAATCTTATATCTGCCAAATTATTTCATGTCCTTGGACTCTGGCAATTTCATTTCTTTAATGCAAGAGGTTTAATGCAGGTCACTTCTGAATTTCTTTCCTACTCTTAACCTATGATTTAATTTAAAAGATTATTATGTGGAACAAATGTGAATATATGTATTCCAAAGTTAGTTAGAAAGAACAAGTTTTATATAAATGTAATTTAATAGTAGCAGCAGCAGCAGTATCAGTAGTAGTAGCAATAGTAGCAGCAGCAGCAGCAGCAGTAGCAGTATTATTATTATTAGTGATAGTAGTAGTTGTAGTAGCAGCAGCAGCAGTATCAGTAGTAGTAGCAATAGCAGCAGCAGCAGCAGCAGTAGCAGTATTATTATTATTAGTGATAGTAGAAGTTGTAGTAGCAGCAGCAGCAGTACTATTATTGTTAGTTGCAGCAGCAGCAGCAGAAGTAGCAGTAGCAAAAGTTGCAGAGGCATCGAGGTGGCAAGATTGGTAGGATACTGGACTTGGAGTCACGTAGATTTGAGCTCAAATACTGCCTCAGATATAATTACATATGTGATCCTGGTCAAGTCACTTAACTTCTCTCAGCCTCAGTTTTCACATCTGTAAAATGAGGATAATAACAGCACATATTTCACAGAGTTGTTATAAGGATCAAATGACAACATATGGAATGTATTTTACAAAACTTAAGTACTAAGAAAATGCTAGCTATTATTATTGTAATCACTATCACTATTATTATATTAGAGCTGTGATACACATGTAGGTGATAGCTAGAATACTATTAGATTGGCTATTTTCCTTGCTGTGAGTCATCAAAACAAAAAAAACAGAATGAAATAAAAACAGAATGAAAGGACCTAGTAGAAATAGAAATACTCATGAATGTACTAGGTGATATTGTTGCCTAACGAATAGAAACTGACTATTAATTTCTATTGTGAATAAAAGAAAATAAACAACCAACATAACTACAGAGAAGACAAAGTCATGAACATCTTAAATTATACTCATCATGGTATAGAAGTTAAGGAAGCATATAGAAATTATAAGAGTCTATTCCAGTTCTCCACAAAATCTAGAAAAAATTCCTAATAGAACATTGTGTTGCATTGTACTTAAACAAGAAATGAAAATTTTGTTAGAGAAAAAAAAGAAGGGATATATTTAGTCATCAATTTTCTATTTTTGCTGTAGCTTTCTTAATTCCTCTAAAGGGTCACCTCAAATGGTTTTCAAGTATTTGAATCAGTTATGTCATTCAAAGTAGAAAATGAAGAGGGAAAAAGTTAAGCTGTAACCAGTCTCACAATTAGACTTGCTTTTTTGGTCCAAGAGGAAAGAACCAAGAACAAAATGAAAGTTGAAAAGTGTCAAATTTAGGCTTAATTCAAAGAAGAGCTTACCAACAATTAGAGCCATCCAAAAACAGAATGGGCTGATGTGGAGATAGGTAATTCTTCCTCACTGAAAATTTTCAAGTAGATGATTGATAAAATCTTATTAAGAGGGTTGTAGTGGGATTCGTTTTCAGATATGGATTGAATTAGATGGCTACCAAAGTCCTTGCTGACTCTAAAATTCTATAGCTTTGTGAATTAAATTCACCAATGTATTCTGTAGTGATTTTTCTGCTACTATATTCCATATTTAATAAATAGCTAACCAGTTTATAGAGCTCATTGTGTGCAAACTCATATGTGGTTTCATTTGATTGGAGGTGGAATAAGCTAGAAGGGGGTTCAATTTCAGATTCATATAAGGTAGATATCTATATGCTAAAAGAGAATGGGCTGTCTTATGAGAAAGAACATTTTGGATTGCTAGAGATGTTAAAGTAGGCTCTAGGTGACCATGCATCAAGGATATTCGTGTCAGAAGGTTCATACTTTAAGAATATGGTTAGACTCAATGAATTGTGATATCTAATCCAACATTGAGACAGTGATTGCAAGGTGAACACTGAGCCTGGAGTGTAGGTGGAAAATATAAATCCTTTAGAATACAAATGATTGAAATGGTGATACTGGTTATATCTTAACTTTTTCCCTTTATTTTTTCCTTTATGAGGTGTTCTTAAAGTCCTGTTTATTTTAAAACCAGGATCAAGGAACATTAAAAATATTTAATCCAATTCTTTCATTTATACATAAGGAAATTGAAGAAAAAATGGCTGACACTAATGCAAAGGTGTACACATACACACACACACACACAAACAAATATATTTACATATAATCACTTTGATGAATTTTTCATGGGTTGCTTGTGTAAATGGCAAGTGTTAAAGGTAAAAAAAATTGAGTAATATCATTATTCTACTATATTGCTGCATCTCAAACATGAAAATAGACTATTTCATTCATTATTTAAGTGTTTTATTGGTAGAATCTCTTCCTCAGATAGAATTTCATATAGTCAAATGATTCAAGGAAGAATTCTTAGGTCTTTTAAATGAACTTTAAATAGAATGAACTTGCAAAAGAGATATTTATAATGGAGAACACTGGGACCTTTCCAAGAAAGGAATGACAAGGAAAAGAATCCCACTCTCTCCACTATCACTTGACGTAGCTATAGAAAATCTAATCATAATGAGACATGAACAATAAATTAAGGGACTAAACACAACCAAAGAAGAGACTTTTATTTTATCTATTTGTGGATGATACAATGATTTGCTCAAAAATTACTAAAGAACCAATTAAAAAGTATTTGAGGTTAGATTTAGTAAATTTTGTTGTTGCTGAATCATTTTTCAGTTGTATCCTACTCTTTGTGACCATCATTTGGGTTTTTGTGGCAAAGATACTGGGGTAATTTGCCATTTATTTCCTTCTCTATTTTAAAAATGAGGAAACTGAGGTAAACAGGGTTAGTTGACTTGCCCAGGGTCACATGGTTAGTAAGTAGCTGAGTACAGATTTAGGCTCAGGTCTTCCTGACTCCTGGCCCAGTGCTCTATCCACTGCAACACCTAGCTGCCCTGTTAGTAAATTAGTCACTAATGAAATAGCTCACTTCCTCACTCCCAATGTTTAGCTTTATATTTATATTACTAACCAAATCCAGGCAGGAGAGATGTGCTAAGGAATCTGTTTAAGTAACCACAAAATATATGTTTAAAAAAATCAGTTGTGGGGGTGGAGCCAAGATGGCGGCTGGAAGGCAGGGACTGGCATGAGCTCCCCACCAACTCCCTCCAAAAACCTATAAAAAATGGTTCTGAACCAATTCTAGAACTGCAGAACTCACAAAGTGGCAAAGGGAAGCAGGGCTCCAGCCCAGGACAGCCGGGATGGTCTCTGGGTAAGGTCTGTCCCACATGGAGCTCCCAGCTCCCAGCTGAGGGGAGCGGAGCTGAGCAGAGCAGAGCCCAGTATGGGCAGTGCAGACCGACCAGACCACGGACCAACCAGACCCAGAGCCGGGCGGAGCGTGCCCCAGTGCCCTGAATTACTGAGCAGTGGCATTTACCAGACCTCTCAACCCACAAACAGCAAAGACACCAGAGAAGGTTAGTGGGAAAAGCTGCAGGACTGAGTTTGCAGTTCGGCTACCGCCCCTGGGGCAGCAGAGGTGGGGCAGTTTTAGAACTACAGGTGCAGTTGCTGCTGGCCCCAGGCCCACCTAGTGGGAGGAATTAAGTGGCTGATCAGAGCAGGAGTGAAGAGCCTGCTGAAGATTTAAGCCCAGTCTGGGTAGGGGGTTCTTGGGGAAGGAGGAGTGTTGGTGAGGCAGCACATCCGCCCAAGTGTGGAACATAGAACTCTTTAGTCTACAAGTAGTCATACTCAAGGGTTAAGTAAGTTGTCTGGGAACATGGCCAGACGGCAAAAACACATCCAGATTCAGTCTCAG
>CM053622.1:684175204-684202500 GCA_028646595.1 Phalanger gymnotis | reverse complement strand
TTATGTCTCCCGGAAGCGCAAGAAGGGTTTGAAACCTTTTGGGCTGCAAGCCTCAGGAGCTGGTATCTCATAGTTGGTGGCATTGCGCTGCCTCTCGTCGCTTCCACAGAGTGCCGTCCTGTGTTGGGAGGCCTGGGGATCTGCGCTGGTTTCAGGTGCCTGGCTTTCTCCCAGCCTGTCTCCCACGTGGGTTTTCCGGCCAGCTGCTTCTGCTTTGGTCCTGTCTGGGGCAGCTCCGCAGGCTGAGCGCTCTCCTAGGCTACAGATTCGTTCCTTCAGCCTTTCAGATTCTCCCAGCTGGGAAATTTGCCCCAGTCAGACTGCTTGCAATTTCTAACTCTCTCAAATCTGCTCAGATTCTCTTTTTTATAGAAATCCAACAGAACTTGTGAGAGAGCTCCGGCAAGATGCTGTTTTCATGGGGCCATCTTGGCTCCGCCTGGGGAAAAAAAAAGCGGAATTTCTATTACCTTTAACCAAGGAAATGGAAATAAATGATAGAATCAATGTGCGCCACATTAACCCCCCCCCCCAATAATGACCTGCAATAATACCTTTTAAGAAATGTTAAATGAAATTCAATTCAACAAATTGAATTCTGAACCTACTGTGTAGGAGAAATCTGATAGATTATAGGAGAGATACTGTATTTGATTAAACATGGAACTTGTCTTCATGTGACTGTGGATTAGAAAGGAGATATGACAAATACAGAAATAGCATTAATACAAAATAGTACATGATAAACACAGTCTGTGTAAGTGAGAATATGTTTGATTCTGGGGCAAGTATAATTAATCAGAAAGTGTTTTATGTATAAATGTAAGTAAAGTGAAGTATTGACTTCTAAGAATGAAAGTTTAAACATTCAAACAATGAGATAAAGGTAATATTTCAATGGAACTTTCATAAAGAGAACATTTCAAAAGAGGAAAATCTGTACAATTGCAAGCATGTATTGGCAAAACCAAGCACTTAGTATGGCGAATCATTTGATGTCAAGTATGTTACTGGAGTTGCACTCTTGAATGGGATGAATATTTAGAAAATTTCTCAAAGAAAGTAGGCAGAAATTTCTTTTAAAATATTTATGAACTAGTTTAGTGAAATATTTGTTCAAGATATCAAAAGGTTACACTAAGGATAGATGTCTAAACCATAAATGTTCAACACCCTAAATCTAAAACAGAAACAAAATCAAAAAGACTAATAGCCAGTGGCTTTTCAAATGTTTTACAATCAACATCTATTAAGTGTTTCATGGATATATTACAAGCACTATCTGGCTCAAAAATTGTAAATGGTGACCTTTGAAAGTAGAGAAAATAGTTGAAGTTCAGTCCTATGTAACATTTTAATACTGGCCCCACTCTCTCAGTGCTAGGTGTGTTACATTCCCCCTTCCACAGAATTCTCTAGTATCCAGAGGAGGTTGAAGACATCCCTTTCTATTGCCATTGGCCTCAGGCCACACTGTTGTGTCATCTCCTTTTCTAGGAGCCAGAGACTAATACTTTGGTTCCAAATGCCCATTTAATATCATATTAGCATTACATACTTATAGATATATATGTATATATATATATATATGTGTGTGTGTGTATATATATATATATATATATACATACATATATATATACACATATGCTCCAAAATATGTATTAAGAACAAACCCAAATTTCCCCCAACCCCTTTGGGGTACAGTTCCACATATATTACCTCAGTCTCTGGGAAGAGGAGGATAATTAGGTTCATAGTTTCACTCAATTTCTGTATAGCATCACTCCAAAGTTCAGTTCCAAAGCCTCATCAAACTGGTACCCCAACCCTTACTTCTCAGGGCTTCCTTCCCTGATTAGTTGTCTGTGACATTTCACCTGGAATCTTGGTTTCCCAGATATCCATTATTTGCCCTCCTTATCAGGAACCCCACTCTTTGTACCTAGAAATTAAAAGGATGAATGCAATAAGGCCAAAGTGTAAGCACATGTTTTGAGGGCACATCCATAAGGGGTTGGAGATTGCCCTGAGGCCCTATCACCTTAACACATGGGGTGACCTGATGGCAATGAATAATGAAGTCTTTAATTTTTAGAATTGAATGTCTGAAAGTTACAGACTGTGCTTAGTCAGGTAAGCAGTCAATGAAATGGAAAAAAAAGGCTGTTCTCAAATAAATGGTGGACCAATGCAAACATCCACTCATGAAATAGTTCTCCTGTCTCCTAGGAGCAGGTACCAAGTGTCTCCCACATGAATGATGCTTTTATACACATAACAAATATTTTCAAATTACCTAAATTTAACAGTGCTACATCACTTAGAAATAACAAATTCTGATTTCAATTCAATTCTTCAACTTTTGTTCTAACATTTTTCAAGATATACAAAAACTTGTCCAAGACTTGACAGTGTCTATAGAAGCAACTTGAAGAAGTGAAAGCAATGATTTAAATGATCTAAGGAAAGCCAACAATTAAGAATACAACTCATTAATATGGAGCAGTGAATTGAGATATAGATTGAATGGCAATTCTTGGCTTTTAATGTCAAGAATGTCCTTACCTTTAAAGTTGAGATTTGGAGGTTATATTATATTATCTCTACATTTCCTTCTAGCTCTGAGTCCATGATGCTGCTCCCTGTTCCCTGCAGAATTTATCCCACAGGATCACTGAAAAAAACAATGAGCGTGTAAAGTGCCTTCTAATCCTAACATTCTATATATAAATGTCAGTTGATGGTGTTATTAATAATAGTTATTTATTCTCCTCAATTAAATTTAAGTATCTTCAAGGCAAAGGCTATGTCTTTTACATTCTAATTAACTACAGTATCTAGTGAATACTTAGAGTGATTCCCCCTTTGTAAGCTTTAAAGCTCTATATAAATGAGAATTATTATTATCTTCTTCCTTCAAGAGATAATATTTAGTGAGTACTTATGGTGCCTAACGACTTACCTTTATGAAAACTGAGGTCTATGCTGACTTTTCCAAGAAGATATAGGTGGTAAATTATCAGAGGAGAATTCCAGTTCTCTAACTCAAAATCAAGCACTCTTTCCATAGCATCATAGGCGTGTAAAAGAGACATGTAAACACATGTGCAGAACATAAAAACAATTAATTATACATACACACCAACATATATACATATATACATATATGCACATATATGTATATATACATGCAGAATATTTATAAAAGGGCTGCATTCAGGAATGTGGGAAGGATTAAGGACACATGAATCTGCATACTTTGCTGTGGAAAAAGTGATGATTAGAGTGATTTAGGGCAAAGGGCATAATTTGGAATGGACTGGGGTTGGCCAAATTGGAGAAGGTGAACATTTAAGAGAGTTTGATTAGCAGACTTTCATAGAATGTCACAGTGAGTGCTCAATAAATATTGTTTACTAATTGAAGATAGCAAGTATGTGTGTATGTGTATATATATACATATATAATATATATACTCATATATACATATTACCATATACAAACACATATATATGCACATATGTATGGTTGTATAACCTTTAAGGTTCCCAAAGCCCTTTCCTCATTACAAAAAGCAGTGATAATGATGATGAATAATAGCATCTTTGTAGCACTTTAAAGTTTGAGAAGCATTTTACTTATATTATCTCAAATGGTCCTCATAACAACCCTTTGACATAGATAATATTATTGTCCCAATTTTTCAGATAAGAAAAATGAGGCAGAGAAAAACTATTTGACAGGGACACAAAGTATTTCAAGGAAGATTTAAACTCAGGTATTCTTTACTCCAAGTCTAGCACTATACCCACTGTACTACCTTACTGACCTCAATATCTTGTGGGAAATGTTTCAATTATTATTGCCCCCTTTTGCAAATGAGGAAACAATATGAGAACTTAAGTAACTTGGTAATAGAGAACTAGGAAGTTGTAGAGTTTGGTTTTAATTTCTATTTCTACTTCCTCTTTCTATAATATACGCTGGTACAGAAACATCTGTATAGATAGTGAAAGCATCATTCAGGTTAGTTATTTAGTAGTGACCTGACAAAACATTCTGGTTACTTGGAACAAATCTCTACATGTGTTGTTGATTGTATATAGTTTTGGTCATTGACTCTATAACCTTTCAGAGAATAGATTTTCTTGAATAATTTGTTTTCTAGCCTCTTTAGTGTAGTTAAGAGTTTAAGAGAGGAATTGGAATTATGAGAATACCCTACAGTTCAGAAATAAATTGTATGACAAAAATCCATCTTCCTCTGGCTCTCCCATCTCTTTTTCATTCCTGAGAATGAAATTTCTAGACTCATAGCTAATATATAACAATTCATTTAAAAAAAATCATAAACTTCATTTGTGAACAAAAACTGATGTAAAAACACATGTCAATACTGTGGGATATTGGATATACCACAGGGCTCTGGATAAATGGATTTCAAAGGATTTAGAATGGCTATGTGACTTGGCAAGCATCCAGAGTTGATTTTACCTTTTGGAATGCCAGAAGACTAAACTAGTGGGTAGGAAATAGCATAAAACCAAGTTTCCCCTAATCCAACAAATTAAATGTGTATATATGTATATGTGCATATATGTACAACTATACACATATATGTGCATGTATGTATATATACATAAAATACACATGTATATGTATACTCACATCCACAATACATATTCACCCTTAAATCTCTGCTGTTTTCAGACTTATTAAACCAGATTCTGCATCCATTGTTTATTACATAGGTCTGACAGCCAAGTGTGATCTCTGTAGGGTCCTGAATGTATTTTAAAAAGTGAGATAAATTGATAATCTCACTGATTTGTAAATCTTTGTAAAAAGATTTAAATCTTTTTGTAACTTGAATTTCTTTTAGGACATTTTGATCCAAAGATTCCATTATCGGACCTGTACCTAGATGAAGCTATTGTTAAGAAGGAAATTCCCATACACAGCAAAATATTTTTAATAACATTTTTGTGATCACAAAGAATTAAGAACAAAAGTCCATATAGATTGTAGAATGACTAGAAAAAATAGAGAAATGTGAATGTAATTGAATTTTACTATGCTGTAAGAAGTGATGAATGTAATGAAGCATAGAAAGATTTATTTCTATATGAACCAATGAACGATGAAGTAAAGCCAAGAAAATAATATACACAAATACTACAACAATGTAAATGGAAAGAACTACCATTTACAACCAAAAGTGAATATTGCAAAAACTATAAAAAATAACAATATTTGGAAAGAAGAAATATGATAGAATGCTTTTAACCCAACCTTTCACCCAGGTGGGAAGTTCATATGTATTCACATTATACATATATTTTCAGACTTTTTCAATATATAGATCAATGGTGCTGATCTCTGTTCTTTTTTTTTCCATTTGTTGTCTCAAATGCATGATTTGTTATATTGGATGGCTTTCTGGGAGGGGAAGGCAAGAGTAATTGGTAAAAACTATAATGATACTGAAAAATCCAAAATATCAACAAAATTAATTTTAAAAATACCTTAAATTTGTCTAATTTCAAGCCCCTGACCCAATCTGGCTTCAAAAAAATCAGTGATCTACAATATAAAAGAACCAGCAAAATAATAATATTCGGATTAACAATAATAGTGTAATAAGATTTTCATCAAAAAAGTGGATATATTTAATGATAGGACTTTTATTCCATGTCAACATTGAGTGACTGAAATCTAAAGTGGCTAGACTACTTTTGTTCCAATTTCTCATAACCGATTGACTAATAGACAGTATAGAGGTGTATGTGCATAATCAGATTTAGAAAAATAACTTTATACACTGCCTATGGTCTGGTTATTTCATCTGTATCAACAGATTGTTGTCCGTCCCTTGTTCTTGAAGAGGACCATGACATTGGGAAGGTGATGTCATGACTTACAAATGAATTGGATTTAAGTGAGGCAGGGCTCTGCAATGTCACCAGCTTTACTCTCTCCTCCAGAGTCATCTGGGTCTAGTGGCAAAATATAGATCAAGATGCCTGGAGATGACTACCTATGGTCTGGGTATTTCATCTGTACCAACATAGCTTTAGTCAAATCTCCATATTGGTCTCATTGCCTAGATACTCTCTCACACTCAAAATTTTTGGTATAATACGTAACACATTTTTTTTTTTGTTATGGCTGTCTGGCTAAAAGTCAGTAAAAATTGCTAGTGTTGCATTCTGAAGAATAGCCATTACTTTGATGGGTGGTCTGCATTATCAACATAATGTAACTTTATAATTTAGTTCACGGTGGATTTTGGTCCTTTAAACTTAAAAAAAAAGATATGACTAGGATGCCTTTTCAACGGACTACCTAAGGAAATCCAAGAAAAAGATGTCATCAAAGGACTGTATTATGGAAAAAGAAAATGGGCAGAGCAAATGATGCAATGGCTCAACCATGTGCTCTATTGTTTTCTTGGCAATTTCAAAAGAAATTGAAGAAGGCTCAGAGCATGTTGGGTGGGCTATCTGTGAAAAATAATAGAGGACCTTGATAACAGTAAGGATGATAGGAATATTGGTTATCATATGCTTTAGTTGATAAAATAATCTATAATTACTAGGTAATATATCCATTCAAGTATTTGAGTGAGGTATTTTTGATTTTATAAAATGTCTTATCCACTTCATTCTACTAAGATCCCTTACTGAAATCTAATTACCAAATTGGAGCCTGCATTCTTGAAGACCAGGCCAATAAAAACTAAGCTCTGAGAGATCCCATCACAATTGCATTTTCAGATACATAAACAGTGATAAAATGTATGCCCTCTTAAAACTAGATTAGTTTTACAGTGAAGTACTGATAGGGTGTAGATAGAGTGATTAATTCCTTGCCCACAACAACTATTGTATCATCTCCTGTATACTAAAGAACAGAGAGTTTTCAATCTTTAACGGAAAGAGCATATACATTGATTAAATCACAAAGCCTTGGATAAGATGATACCTACTTTCATCTCATATGGAAGATATAAATTATTGTTAGCTTGGAGTCTGTCCATATTTTTAATTAGTATGTTCAACATTCAGAATGTGGCAGTGTTTACACCCTATTATCTTTTGTGTGTTTAGCCTCCCCCTCCCAAAAAAAAGACAAAACACTGGAAAGAAAAAAAGACAGCAATTACATAGCAAATGCATGAGTTTAGAGGCAACATGGTATAATGCAAAGAGTACTGGATTGGGAATCAGAGAATTGCATTCAATATCTGACTTTGTATAATATTATTTTTGTGACTTTGAACAAGTTAGTGAACTCTATGGACCACTATTTTACCTCCTATAAAAGTGTTAGATGAAATTATCTCTGAAATACCTTTTCAGATTTAAGCTATAATCTCATGACTTGTGCTTCTAGAGAATTGAATATAAATATATCAAAGATAGCCCAAATACAAAATACAAATATTCAAATTACAAAATATTGAAATACAAAAATCCTATTGCAAAATATACTCTCAATGAGATCTCAGTATGGGAAAGATTTTTTTTTATCCTGAGAAGCTGTTCGTTTAAGATAGGTAATAAAAGTGAATTTGCATATACATTTGCAATCTGTTTAATGAAAACTTACTTGCATTATTTTACCCCTACAATATCAATAAAATCATAGAATGTAGACTAGGAAGGAACTCAGGGAACTTTAGTTTAACCCTTTAATTTCTCAGGTGATGTTCACACAGGTCAAATGAATTACACAATATGAAATCCTAGTTTGGAGGAAAATGTGAACCGGGGAACAAATTTCCTATTGCAATTTTCTTTTAAAGTACAATGTGACCTAACTCAAGAAACCCAGAAATCAAGAGATCTGGCTGTCATATGTTTGAAAAAATAATTCTTTAGTACTAAGAATGGAGAAAATATATAATTAATTAAAAAAAAAGAAACTATATGGCTCTAAATTCTTATTGTTTTCCAAATATGTTCTTATAAAGAATCACTGTTTTCTGAATTGTTCTCAAAATAAGAAAGTCACTAAAACATAAGATAAATTCTTTGAAAAGCATCACTTTTTCCCCTTTTACATCAGAGACAGCTACAGAAAGTTAGAATGTTTCCTCTCTTGGGAAAATATGTCTGCTGTACTTTGATCCTTTTCGCCTACTTTGTGTAGGGGAACGAATAGCAAGGAACATTAAAACAGAGGATGAGTTTATTCTTACTGGGAAGATTCTATGCTATGATATTATAAACAAAATTTTGCTTCTTAGACCAGTGATTTATTTTCAAGCAGGCCATCTGCCCCCTTGACATCTTTGATACTGATTCTCTGGGCCAGAAAATGGATTGAAAAAATCATTAAGATATATGGATTTATAAGTGATATTTTCCTTTCTTCTTGACTTGAAAGGGGAATCTAACAACCATCCGATTATTTAGCTAATTAATGGGAGTTCCACAAAACCCATAACACACTGACAACTCTTGCTAATTTCCAGTCTGGGGACCTGAGAGAAAAGGACAGCTACAGAAAGTGTGGAGAGAAAACTATCTTGCAACATATTTTGTCAAGTCCCAGTGTCTGGCTTTGACCCAGAGGCAGTATTCCTGCAGACATGATGAAGTGTGAAAAGTACTGGCAGGCATTTTAGACTTAAAAAAAGTTGGTAGGTAAGGGAAAATTGGGACCAAGGGAGATTAATATATGTGAGGTTTATAGCAGAAAAGGGAAAGCAATAGGAAGTAAAGAAATCCCTGAGGGGAATTTCTTGCAACAGCAGCAGATTAGAAACAGGATGGCCCTGAACAGGAAGCTTATTTTTTTTCCAGCTGGAGCAGTCCCCTCATACTTGAGATCCCATTGTAAGCAGTGGTCAACCATAAGGAAAATTGCTAATAATGATAGAATTTACAGTTCAGGAAAAACATGGAATTAATGTGGTAAAGAATGTATGAAGGGAAGGGGGAAAGGGGCTCTAGAGCCTAAACCCATTTCTAAAGTTTTTTTTAAACTTTAAATATTCTTGTTAGTATTCTTGAATAATCTTGAATGTTAGGGAAACAAATAATTGCCTACTCCAGGGCATGGTAACCACAAACAATTTATTCAGTACGAATATATATTAGTCTTAGCATACCTGAATGAATGAGCCTTTATCTATGTATTGACTCATGTCTTAAAGGGCAAATGAATAATAGTTGATCTAGAAACAAATATAGCAGAATATATTGAACATGTATGCTGTGTGGAGCACTGTGTCATTGAAAGAGCTGAGGGACAGAAATAATTTAGCTCCTATGACATGGTCCCTTACTCTTTTTGAGTTTAAAGTTTAACAGAGGATTAAGAAACCAACAAAGCAATAATATACACTATTATAAAATGTATTTTAGAATTTTTAAGTACTCTATGAAGTACTATACTCTGAAACTCTTCCCTGTCATCATGGTCCTAGAGTAAAAAAGCATAATTTATAATAACCAGAACTTTATAAGAATCAGTCTCTTTGAAACAGGATGTTACATTGCCCACATAAGGTTCTAAGGTACTCTAAGAGTCTTATGGTATCTCCCTTGTCCAATGTCATCAGTTGAGCTCTCATTGGCTATGTTTCTCTGCCACTTCCCTATTGTTAGGGGACAATTGCACCTCAAGTTCTAGGCCTTTTAACCATTTAATATTTGGTAGTTTTTAACAAATTGGTATTTACTCCAAAGATATAGTAGGAACATCATAAACATATTTTCCCCAATATATTGAGGACATACTACCCCAGCCTCCAAGGGCATAGGATGAAATTTAACTCAGTTCCTACACAATCAAATTCACATCCAGATGTTACATGAGTGTAGGATGATCCTACTTCTCAACAATCATAGGTCTGGGTCCCAAAGACCACTGATGAAAGTTTCTCTTTGCTCCTGAAAACATCAATGCTGCATTTATTAAAAATCCAAATTTTGCAATGTTGAGATGCCAAATAACCTTCTAGACTTTTAAAATACACAGTGCTATTGGCTCTACTTCCTTTACCAGTTGCTGACTCCTCAGAGATCACTAAGGCAATGAGAGAAGTTGAATTCGATATGTCTCTTTTGAGTGACTCCCCAGTCAATCGAAGAACCTGCTCTTTGGCATGTGGTTAGGTGACTAGAGCCACTTATGAAATGTCTGTGAGTACTATAATCATCCCAGGCCATTTGCATTCCATGTTATAAGCACTCTCCTAGAAGCAGGTAGTAGGATCCTTAGGGTCCCCGTATGAAAAGATACCAGTAGAGGCACTTTGTGAATACACAAGACTCATATTACATATAGATTTGGCATGTTATGGGGAAAACAAACTTGTTATACAAAATAGCCTGAGTTATTTTCCTATCCTCCATCTTCTAATAAAATTTTTAACATTTTATTTTCCTCCTCTGATGTTTGTTGGTATTACTCCTACTTCCTAATCCCTCTTTAAATGTCATTCTTACCATCCTCTATTATTATCTTCCTTCGTTGTTATTGACATTTCCCTGGGCCTGTACCTACTTAGTTTAGAATTAGTCTCTGTCTTAAGGGTGATGACTAATGTGGGACTCCATATTTCTGCTTGAGGTCGCCTGCAGTTCAAGTGGTAGTCTGGTATGAATAATTACTCTTTGTTTCTGACATCCATCAAGTAGATGCATAATAGATATGCTTCTTCCTTATCCTCTCTAGGTTCTTTATTCCTGAAATCTTAGAAGAAGTCATTTTTCCTACTTTTGCTCTTTTTCCATTGACATATCTGGCTAATTCAGTTTCTCTGTGGAGAAAGATCCATCCCTACAACTTTTCTTCTTAATGAAGGATAGTTAAAACTAAGAACATTTTTTTTCTCCACCTCAAAAACTAAGCATTTCCCTAAACTTTGAAGATTGAGAACATAATTTAGAAAGTTGATATATATATATATATATATATATATATATATATATATATATATATATATATATTCCTGTAGTAGAGGTTATACTCCATGGAGCAGTTATAGAAAGGATCATAGAGTGACCATGCAATATAATACACATGACTCAGTACTAAAAGATTGCTGCTTTGAGATATTGAAGAAACCTTTTATTGGCCATGGAGCAGGAAGAATCCTTGATTGAGTGGATGTTTTAAAATTTCATCTTCCCTCTTACTCTTCTCTCATCATCTGATGATCACATTAGGCTATTAAAGCCTTTCCTTGGAGGAATATATACATATATATACACACACATATATATATATGTATATATATGTTTGGGTATGTATACACACAGGGGTGGAAAGATTCTGTGAAGAAGGAAGCATAAATAGGGGCTGACATCTTGATCATGTCTACATCTTTAGCTTACTGCAGTATAGACTGAGGAATTTTCCCACTGGTAAAACAGCAGCTAAGTGGTGCAGTGGTAAGTGTGCCAGTACTAGAGTCAGGAAGACTCATCTTTTTGGGTTCAAATCTGGCCTCTGACATCTACAAGTTGTATGATCCTGGGCAAGTCCCTAAATCTTTTTTTCTTCAATTTCCTCATTGTAAAATCAGCTGGAAAAGGAAATGGTGGACCATTCCAGTATCTTTGCCAAGAAAGCCCCAAATGGAGTCTTGAAGAGTCAGACACAACTGAAAAATAATTGAATAAAACCATCAAACCAGTACCTCTGGATGAAGAGAACTACAGTGAAAATGAGCAAACGAACAAGGAAAAATCATCATTTAGAAATGAATTTCAAGAGCTTATTTAAGGAAATATGGGCCTTGAGGAAATAAAAAGAAATCTCAAAATTCATATAAAATGGATGCAAAAAGCTTCAGGTTGTTTTATAAGGAAATTCTCAAGTTCCCAATAAAGTTTGATATTCTTAAGTAATGTATTGATATTCTTAAAGAATTTGCAGCTGAAGAAAGGAAGAAAAAAAGATTTGTACATAAAAATTTAATGTGGTGCAAGACAAAGAGGAATTAACTTGCACAAGACCTGAGTTGAAAGACTGGCTCTGTCACTTACTCTATGTGATCTTGTCCTGATGTAAACAACCTCTCTGTATGAAGTTATAAAGTATAATACAAAGTTGTGTGTCATTAAATGAATATTCATTACTCACCAATATGTGTCAGGCTCTATGCTAAGTGCCTAAGGGATTAAAAAAAGACAAGCCATTCCTTGCTTTCAAGGAGCTCACAGTATAATAGGAGAACAACATAGAAACAACTATACACAAACAAGTGATAAACAAGTTAGAATTTGGAAAACACTAGAAATCAAGGAGAATTGGGAAAGTCTTCCTGTAGAAGTTTGGATTTTAGCTGGGACTTGAAGAGAAAGTTATGAAAGAATTTAAACATCAGAAGATTTTACATTTGACCTTGAGAAAATATGGCGCTACTGTATTTTGTTAAGTAAAGAGGTGATATGGTCAGACTTTCACTTTAGGAAGATCGCTTTGCCTGCTGAATGAAGTATGGACTGTAGCTGGAAGAGGCTTTTGCAAGGGAGAACTACCATGTACAATAGTCCAGGCATGAGTTGATGAAGTTTTGCACAAGGATGGTGGTGGTGTTAGAGAAGAGAATGGAGTATATAAATGAGATGTTATTATGGCACCATGGACAGTCCTTAGCAACAGAATGGATATAGAGGATGAAAAAAAAAATGGAAGGGTGAAGATGACACCTAAATCAAGAACCTGGTAGACTGAGATGCTGGTGGCCCAAAACCAAAACCAAACCAAAAAAAACCCCAATTTTAAGAGTAGAAAGGAAGAGGCAATCACGTTGAGATAGTACAATCACGGGGTGCTTTCTCTTTTACTTCAAGGTTAGCTTCCAAAATAAAGACATGGAATAAATATTTATTATGATCATGGGAAGACAAGAGGCAGGTTAAAGTGGCAAGAATGTCTGGGACATACTTAAGGAATAATAACTAATCTAGTTTTGCTGGATCATAGAAGATAGGAACAAAAGAATTGGGAGATAAGGCTGGAAAGGAGGGTTGGATATCAGTTTATGCAAGACTTTGAAGAAAGACCAGACAGTTGATGATTATTTTGCAGCGAATGGAGAGCCCCAGAAGATTTTCACCCAATGCAGTGACATGAGCATTCCTCTGTAAACTTTCTAATGGATTACTATGGATAAAGAGCTTGGTAAACCTTAAAGCACTAGGTAAATGAAACCGACAATTACATAGCTCTTTAAAGGTGGCAAAGAACTTTACAGCCATGATTATATTGGAATTTCACAATAACTCTGTGAAGTATCTATAGTACTTAGTGGGAGGTAGCAGTATTCCCATTTTACAGATGAGGAAACTAGGATTTACAGAGGTTAGTGACTTGCCAATATTCACTCAGGAAGTGTCGAAAGTGAAATTTGAACCAACTCAGTCACTTTGTGAATTGTTTTTCTCCTCTTTTCTTCTTCCAAATTTGCTCCTCAATATTAATATCTAGTAACAACTCACTTTGTTTCCTTTCTCGGATACTATGTTGACATTTTAACAGAGTGCCTGATTGTCATGAATGCCAAAATAAAGGAAGGTTACTGAAAGCAAGACAGAATATTTTCAAATACAAACCACCAAATCCATAATTTTCCCACAGTATTGCCCTATTTTTAAAACATTTTGACATTACATTTTTTTTTTCAGTTGGTCAGTTACAAGTGATGATGTACATTGATGAGCATTTACATAAAATTTGATTATGTCTCCAGATGAGGCAATGGGTAAGGATTTAAACCACCTTGAATTTCAACTTCCTCATCTGTAAAATAAAGGTGCTGAATTGGATTATTTTGAAGATTTCTCTCAGCTTTTCTACCTTTGTCACCTTTATTTGTGACATCTATATAACAGATGAAATAGTTATAATTTGCGTATGACAAACTGAATTGGAAATCAAATCAAAGAAACTCTTATTAATCACCTACTATGTGCAAGTAATACACCACAATTTTAAAAGAGATTGAATAGAGACTTTGGCGGACAGAGTCAAGATGGTAGAGTATATAAAATAGTTAGCTGAGCTCTCTCAACATTCCCCTCCAGATAACTTTATAATAATACCTCAAATAAAATTCTAGAGTGGAAGAGCCAACAAAAGGTCAGAGTGTGACATTCTTCCATCCCAAGATAACTTAGGTTAGAGAGAAGCAGGGCTGGAACCTGGCCCATTGCCCATGTGGATAAAACACCAGTGGTGTTACTAGGAAGTGATGATAGAATCAGCAGCAGCTTTGGGACTTCTCAAGCCAGAGATGATAAGGAGACTTGGCAACGGGTCAAAAAATTACAGGGGACCCCTGTGCTAGCACTGGATGCCTGAGAAGATGCTGTTTGATAACCCCATTATCTATACAAACTTCTGGGTTATAGTTTAAGGGCATAGGGGAGAACTTCTAGGCATGAGGATGTTTGGCAACTTCATTGCCTATACCCACTTCTTCTGAGGCAGAATTCATTTTTGGTTAAGAGGGAGTAGAAGCCCTGTGGGATAGTATCACTTTGGGTCAAAAGTGATCAGGGACCCTGAATAGCAAGATTAATTGCAATCCTAAAGAGATCAGGGGGCCTTTCCTGGGTAAGTACCAGAGTGCTGGCCAGCAGAGTTGTGACTACTCCTCTTCCCAGATCACACCACCTTGGAAGAACCAAAAACTTTGAAACCTCCAGAACAAGATTTAAACATAGCAGTGTGAAAAAGGCTTGAAGCTTGAGACAGTACCTGTCTTCCCCCATGCCAGGAAGAAAGCCCAATTTTAACATAAAGATCAGAATCAAGAAATAGGGTGGGAAAACAAGCAAAAAACAAAAACAAAAGAATCTGGGCATAAAAAAGTAGCTATGGCGACAGGGAAGATCAATATACAAATTCAGAAGAGGACAATGAAATTAAAATGGCATGCAGCAAAGGCACAAAGAAATTGAATTGACACAAGCCAAAGAAGAATTCCTGGAAGAGCTAAAAATTATTTTCAAAATCAAATAAATGAATGCGGTAGAGGGAAAAACAGTTAAAGAAATGAAAGCAAAGGAGGGAATAACATACACACTCAATTAGGTATCTTACCCTATAGGAAGGGATTGGAGAAAGGGAAGGAGGAAAGGAAAGGCAGATTGGGGAAAGGTAGTCAGTAGCAAACACTTTTGAAAAGGGACAGGGTCAAAGGCAAAAACAGAATAAATGGGGGTGGGATAGGATGGAGAGAAATATAATTAGTCTTTCACAACATGACTATTATTAAAGTGTTTTGCATAACTGCACACGTATAATCTATATTGAATTGCTTGAATTCTCAATGAGGTGAGTGGGAGGGAAGAAGGGAGAGAATTTTAAAATCAAATGTTAAAAATTGTTTTTACACATGCAAGTGGAACTATGACATACAGGCAATGGGGTAGAGAAATCTATGTTGTCCTACAAGAAGGTAAGGTGAAAGGTGATGGGGGGGAGTGGGGTGACAGAAGGGAGGGTTGACTGGCAAAGCAGCAATCAGAATATATGCCATCTTGGTGAGGGGGGAGGGTAGAAATGGGGAGAAAATTTGTAATTCAAACACATGTAAAAATTAATGCTGAAAACTAAAAATATTAAATAAATAAATAATAAAAAATTGGATGATAGAAGGGAAGGTAGACTGGGGCAAGGGTAATCATAACGCATGCCATCCTTGGGTGGGGAGAGGGGAGAGATGGGGAGAAAATTTGGAACTCAAAATTTTGTGGAAATGAATGTTGAAAACAAAAAATAAATAAATTATTAATAATAATAATAAAGAAATGAAAGCAAAGGAAGAAAATTATGAAAATACAATTAACAGTTTAGCAAAAGAGGCACATAAAAATACTGAGGAAAATAACACCTTATAAAAGAATTGGCCAAATGGAAAAAGAGGTACAAACATTCACCGATGAAAGCTATATCTTAAAAAGCAGAAGTAGCTAAACAGAAAACAATGTGCAAAAGGTCAAGGAAGAAAATAATCCCTAAAATTAGAATTAGCCAAGCTGAAGCTAATGACTCTAGGAGACATCAATAAAAATAAAAGTCAAAAGAATGAAAAATAGAATATTTGAAATATCTCATCAGAAAAACAACTAAAATGGAAAATAAATAGAAGATAGACAATTCAAGAATTATTGGACTACTTAAATGCCTCAATGAAAGAAAAAACTCCAGGCTTCCTTTTTTTCCCCAAGAAATTATCTAGGAAAAATACTCCAATATCTTAGAAACAGAAGGTAATATAGAAAGTGAAAGAATCCATTGATCATCACTTGAAAGAGATCTCAAAATAAAAACTCCCAGGACTGATATAACCTAATTTCAGACCTCTTATGATGAGGAGAAAATTTGGTAAACAGCCAGAAGGAAATAATTCAATACTGTGTAGCCACAGTCTGGATCACACAAGATTTAGCAGCTACTACTCTATAGGATCAATCGGATGGGAATAGGATGTTCCAGAAGGCAAAAGAAGTAGGATTACAACCAAGAAAAGCCTATCAAGCAAAATTGAAATAATCTTTAAGTAAAAAAAAATTGACAGGTAATGAAATAGAGAACTTTCAAGCATTCCTGTGGAAAAATAACACAAAAAACCTATAACTGAATAGAAAATTTGACATTCAAACACAAGACTCAAAAGAAACATGAAAAGGTAAACATGAGTGAGAAATCTTAACAGACTTAAAGTGTTACACAATTTATATTATTATATGGGATGATCATGATTATAATATGTAAAAATTATATTGCCATTAGGGAATTTAGAAGAAGACTACTTAAAGAGTTGGCATGGATATGAGTCTTTATATTGGATGATCTCAAAAGAAAAAATGGAAGGGTCAAAAAGAGGGATGCACTGGTAGAAGGGGAAGAGGAAGGGGAAGAAGGGGAGGTGGAAGTGGAAGAATGGGAGAAATTATCTCAAAGAAAAGACGAGTGCAAGGAAAAGTTTTTACAGTGGAGGGGGAAATGAGGAGGGGAACAGACAATGTTTGAACCTTGCTCTCATCTGAATTGGTTCAAAGACAGAAATACATATGCATATATACATACATACAAACATATACATACACACTAATACACATACATATAGACATACATACATTCATGCATACATAACAGACACAAACACTCAGTTGGATATAAAAATCAGTCTTACCCAATTTACCTGACAGAGAAGTAGGAGGAGAAGGGGAAGAGAGAAATGAGGAGGATGACAAAAATGAGGGTGAATCAAGGGAGGCAGTAGACAAAAGTAAAGTAGACTTTTGAAGAGGGGCATGGTAAAAAGAGAGAGAAAGATAAATAAAAGAAGATATGATCAAAAGAAATATACAGTAATCATAACTTTGAATCTTAATGAGATGAGCTCATCCTCAAAAAGCAAGATAGCAGAGTGAATTACAAATCAGAATCCAACAATATATTTTTTACAAGAGACACACTTGACATAGAAAGACATATACAGAGTTAAAATAAGAGGCAGGAAGAAAATATGTTATGCTTCAACTGAAGTAAAAAAAAATGGGATAGGAAGCATGATCTCAGACAAAGCAAAGACAAAAATAGACCTGAGTAGAAGAGATAATCAGTGAAACTATGCTTTGCTAAAAGGTATCACAGACAGTAAATTAATATCACTACTGAACATAAGTGCACCAAATTGCATAGCATCCAATTTCTTGAAGGAAAAGTTAAATGAATTATAAGAGGAAATAGAAAGTAAAACTATATTAGTGGGTGACCTCAATTTATCCCTCTCAAATCTAGACAAATCTACATATAAAACAAAACTGAAAGAAATTTAGGTGATAAATAGAATTTTAGAAAAGTTAGATATGTGTGAACTCTAGTGAATATTAAGTGGGAGAAAAGGACTGACTTTTTCTTAGCCATCTATTACACCTTCATAAAAATTAGCATAAAATACACACAAACAAATGCCAAAAATCAGAAATATTAAATGCACCTTTTTTGGACAATAATACAATAAAAATTATATTCAACATTGGACTTTGGCATTATAGATTAAAATTAATTAGAAACTGCATATCTATCCAACAATGAGTAGGTCAAATGACTCAGAAAAAATCATAGAAATCATAGAAAAATCATAGAAAAAAATCATAGAAAAAATCATAGAAAATCATAGAAAAATCATAGAAAAAAATCAGTAATTTTGTTAAGGATAATAACAAAAATGAGTCAGCATATCAAAATTAGTAAAATGCAGCCAAGCAGTATTTAATGTTAAAATGTATACCTCTAAACACATCAATAAAAAAGAAAGAGCAAAAATCTCCAATTAAACATTAAAATAAATATTATCAAGATTAAAGAAGAGATTAATGAAAATTAAAATAAAAACCCTAATAAAAAGAACTGGGAGCTATTTTATGAAAATAAAAAGATAAACAATGGACTAACTTCTTAAAAACAGAAATAAAACCAAACTAACAGTTTCAAAAATAAAAAGGGTCAAGGCACAATAAATGAGGAGGTAATTAATTTAAATATTAGGTGCTTTTTGCCCAATTATATGCTAAAAACCCCCGATAATCTTAATGAAATGAATGAATATTTATAAAATATAAGTTGCTCAGATAAACAAAAAATGAAATAACATATTTAAATAACCATCTTAAAAATGGAATTGAATACGCTCCTTAAGGAAGAAAAAAATAACAAAACAAGGATCAGATTGGTTTACAAGGAAATTCTATGAAACATTCAAAGAAAGATTAATAACAACAATATTTTAACTTTGAAAATGAAAGAAGTCCTGCCAAAAATCCTCCTATGAAACAACTATAATTTTGATTCCTAAATCTTAGAGGTCAAAAACAGAGGGGGGGTGGGAAACACACAAGAAAACTATAGACCATATTTTTCCCTCATGGAATAGTGATGCAAAAATTTCAAATAAAAATTTTGGAAACAGAGGGTAATATAGAAAGTGAAAGAATCCATTGATCATCACTTGAAAGAGATCTCAAAACAAAAACTCCCAGGACTGTTATAATCTAATTTCAGAGCTCTTATGATGAAGAGAAAATTTGGTAAACAGCCAGAAGGAAATAATTCAATACTGTGTAGCCACAGTCAGGATCACACAAGATTTAGCAGCTACTACTCTATATAAGATTACAGCAATATATCAGAAGGATGATACAGTATGATGAGGTTGAATTTATATCATGAAGGTAGTATTGGTTTGATGTCAGGAAAGTATAAGCATAACTGATCATGTATCTATAATATAAACAACAAAAATCATGATTGTATCAATAGATGCAGAAAAAGCTTTTAACAAAATAAAATACCCGTTCCTATTAAAAACACTAAAAAACAGTCTTCACATAAATAATGGTAGATCCAGACAAATGGAGAAATATTTGCTAAAGGGTAAGCTGAGCTACTATAATAAAAGTGACAATGCTAAGTAAAATGATTTATTCAGGTCCATACCAACAAAGATTATTTTATAGAGCTTAAAAATAATTACAAAATTCACCTGAAGGAATAACATTTTGAGAATATTCAGGGCATTCATGAAAAAAGGAAGTTAGGGAGACCAGAAATACCAGATATAAAACTATACTACAAAGTGGTAATCATGAAAACAGTCTGATAGCGGATAAGAAATAGATTGGTTGATCGATGGAAGGCATTAAGTATACAATATGCAAAAGAAAATGGCCACAGTAACCTAGTTATGATAAATAATCCTAGATACTGGGGCAAGAACTTGCTATTCAACAAAAACTATTGTGAAGTTTGGAAAGCAGTCTGGCAGAAACTAGGGATAGACTAATTTCTCCGACTTCATAACAAGATAAAATCGAAATGGATATATGGCTTGTACATAAAGGGTGATATCACAAGTGAACTAGGGGAACATGAGAAAAAAAATACCTGTCAGTTTTATGGATAAGGAAAGAGTTTATGACTAAACAAGAGATAGAGAAGAATCATGGGAGGTAAAAAAAGATAATTTTTCCATGTTCCCCTAGTAGATCTACTAGGTTTATACCTATGAAGATTTTGCATAAATAAAATTAATTCTGCAAAGTGAGAAGGAAAAGCAACAAATAGGGAAAAATGTCAAACTTCTCTGATAGGAGTTTCATTTCTCAAATATATATAGCCAAATTTAGAATAAAAAAGCCATTCCCTAATTGACAAATGGTCAGAGGATATGTCCAAGTAGTTTTCAGAAGATGATAAAGCTATTAGTTGTGATATGAAAATTGTTCTAAATTACTAAAAATTAGAGAAATATACAGTAAGGCAATTTTAGGTACCACCTCACATCATTAAGTTAATAAGAGAAAAGGAAAATACAAGTTTTATAGAAGATGTGGAGAAATAGATACAATAAGTTTCCATTTTTGGAACTGTGATCCGACCACCCTAGAGAACCATTTGGAAAAATTCCCAAAGGGCCATAAAACTGTGCATACCCTTTGACTAAGCAATTCTACTACTAGGCCTATACCAAAAGAGATCACAGAAAAAGGGAAAGGACCTATGCGTATAAAAATATCCAGAGGAGTTCTTTTTTTTGGAGTGGCAATGAATTGCAAATTGTGGGGGTGTCCATCACTTGGGGAATGGCTGAACAAGTTATGATATATGATTGTGATGTAATCATATCGTGCTATGAGAAATTACAAAGTAAATTGTTTCAGATCAACCCGGGAAAACTTATATGAACTGAAACAAAGTGAAGTGAACAGAATTAGAACACCGTACACAGTAAGAATTATATTGTAATGATAAACAAATGTGAAAGATTGAACTACTCTGATGAGTATAATTATCTAAGATGGTTCTAAAGAATTCATGATGAAAAATATATCTGCCAAAAGAGAGACAACTGATATATTTGAGTGCAGATCGAAGCATATTTTTTATTTATTTCTTGCTTTTTTATATCACTGGTAATGGGGAAATATGTTTTCATTATTTCATATGTATAATGAGTATCATATTTCCTGACTTTTTTATGGGTGGGGCAGGGATGGGTGGAGCAATAGAATTTGGAACTGAAAATAAAAATCGAAAGAGGGAAACACCTTATTATTTTTTCCTAATGAATTATTGCCAAAATTCTCTCTATTTTTCATTTGTGTGGTTGGATTTTTCAACTGCAATGCAGGAGTTTACATTAATCTGTGCCAAATTTTACTTCATTTATTTCATTAAGGTTAGCATAATTGTTTCAAAACTTGATATTATCATTTATCATATTAGCTTCCCCTTCCAAGTTCATGTCGTCTCTAACTTTCAAAACTTAAATTGAATGTTTATATCCAGCTTCATTGATAAAAATAAAACAAAACAAAAACAAACAAACAAAAAATTCTTTGAATAAGAAAGGTCCAAGTTGAAAGCCCTACCAATTTATTCATCCACTTAGCTATTCTAGTGACCTTCTGGCCATGTGCAACATTTGTTTTCTTATATGAGGAAGTCACAGAATATAAGTACAGGATATAAAATCTGTTGAAAGGAAAGTAAAAGGCCTTGAGGAATAGCTCTATGCCTCAATCTGTTAATAATACCTAGGTCTTAAGATATACAGGGTTTTCTAAAAGTGCTTTTTTAATTAAATTTTATTTTAATTCTGCATTCTCTTTCTTTCTCCTCCTGCTTTTCCAACCCATAGAGAATTCAACAAAAATAAAATCCATTACAAATACATATAGTCTTGTGAAACTGATCCATCTATTAATTTATCCCCCCAAAAAAGGAAAGGAAAAGGAAGTCAAAAAGAAGAGAGGGGGGAAGAAGATAAAAATAGAAAAGAAATTAAAAAAACACCAATCTAAAGTTTGAGTGTATCAATTCTCTGCCTGGAGGCAGCTGGCATATTTTATCAGGAGTCCTTCGGAAATATGGTTGGTTTTAATTTTAATCTGGGTTTCCAAGTATTTCAAAGTTGATTATCTTTATGTAGTCTTTCTATTGTATAACTTGTTCTCCTTATTGTGCTCATTTCATTTTGCACTAGTTTATAAAAATTTTCTCAGGTTTTTCTAAAACTACTCCATCTATCATTTCATACAGTAAAATAATATTCCATCATATTCATATATTGTAACTACTTCAGCCATCTCCAGTTGATGAGCACGTCCTGAAATTTCAATTATTTGCCACCACAAGAAGGGCTACTATAAATTTTTTTGTATATATGGATTTTCCCCCCTTTCTTTGAACTTTTTGCTGGTATAGAACTAATAGTATTATTGCTGGGTCAAAGGTTTTTCAGTTTAATAGTTTTTTTAGGCCCAATTTGCTCTCCAGAATAGTTGGACTACTTCACAGATCCAACAACAGTGCATTAAATCATGAATTTTCTCAGAGCTCCTCCACATTTGTTTCTCTTTTTTGTCAACTTAGCCATTTTGATAGGTCGGAGGTGGTTGTTTTAATGTCAGTTTCTCTAATTATTAGTGATTTAGAGCATTTTTATGTCTGTTGACAACTTGGATTGCTTCTCCTGAGATATGTCTATTCATATCTTTTGACTGTAAATTGGGGAATATGAATATGAATATCAGCACTTAGCAAAATATGATTAGTCAATACTCAACTATGGTAAGGGTCTTATCTGTCTCAAAAGTTCATTCTAATTAAGAAACAAACAGTATTTTGCTCAACTGTATTTAGCGTATGTTCATTTGGCTACTGTCATCTTAATGTTGAATATTAGTCATGAAATACCTGCTTGGCTATTTAACATAGTTTATCCATCTTTTTCTTGTCTTATCTCTCGAATTTGCTGCAATGAAAATAGATACTTGAACACATTTATAAAGTAGTCACACACAGACATTCTTTTGAGGGCTAAATTTCCCTTATGTCATTGAAATGTTTGATAATATTAATACGTCCCTGTTTACTATCCTTTTATCATGCATGATGCCTTTCCTTTCTCTCAAACGAGTCAGTTACAACACTCTATCTTATATAGAACTTAGGGATGTTTAGCACAACCGCTATTATTAAGATTTTGAATCTTTCTTTATTGTTGCCTTCCATCATCATTTTACTTCCTATTTTTGAATCCCCTACTAAATTAAAAGTTCTGTAAGGGTGTCTTATAATTCTTTAAACTCTTTCACTGCCTGACATATATTTAGTGTCCAATATGGTTTTTGATGATTTAATTGGTTGGGGAAAAAACTTCAACAACCAATCAGCCAGTAAAGAAGCATTTATTAAGCACCTACCATATGCCAGGTGCTGTGCTAATTGCTAAAGCTACATGAAAATAGTCCCAGCTGTCAAGGAGCTCACAGTATAATGGCAGAAAACAATTGTGCTTTTTGCCTGAATTAACTTAATGATTCAGTCAAAGGTGAGACAAAAGGGAGAGTGAATTGCTTATGTTTCTTATTTTGTTTCAGAAAGATGGATAGGCCTTATCATTTGCCGTGGATCTATACACTAAGGACCCTTTAATATGGAAATCTACCTTGTTCCTAAATTCTAAGGACCACTTAATTTTCCATTTGTCTTGTAGCCATATCCTTTTATATGAGTTGTTATCTACCAAAGATAACATTTGCCAATTTGTATTATAATTTTGCTAGGGAATAAATATCTGGTTAATTTTGTCAATAATTTCTGGAATTCATTCTTCTGCTTCTTGATATTCAGAAAAGTAGAAGGCATGAAATTGTGATTCTTATTTAGAATGAGATATTTAAGTATGGAGAATATCTTTCTTTTCTATTTGTATCCCCAAGTTTAGTTTAGTAAACAATATTTTCCCTATTCATTCACATTTCAGATTGTGTAAAGAAAATTTTCTAGTTAGCATGATTTTAACGAGAACAGGGCTGCCTGAATTAGATGAAGAAGCTTCTCTTTATTTCCTAAAAAAATTTCACCATTCTATTTTATAGTCCATCCCAAAAATTTCCCTGAGCAAACTTTGACATTGTGGGAGAAAGGTCAGTAAGATGGGGAAAGAATAGACTAGATCGATAGTTTCAAAAAGGCATTGAAAAATATGATGAATAGGTGAGTGGTTTCCATTAAGTTTATGGCTCTTGAATTAAATATCAGGAAATAACCTTTATGCCCCATTTTCTTCCACATTTGAAAGGGAAGAAAAGATATCATATATGTTTCAGGTGACATTAATAACTAGGGCAATGGAAATAATCCTTTTTTCTTTGTTAGCATCTACTGTTCAGTAGGGTTGATTTTTAAATTGAGATCAGATATTCAACATATTTTGTTTAAAAATCATTTACAGTTATCTTTACTTGATGCAATAATTGCTATGTTCTTCCATATCCTTCACATTCAAGAGCTTGTAAAATGAAAAAAAAAATGAAAGTCTTTTATGAACAAGATACTACTGTGAGTAGGTGTAAGAATGAGTACTCTTCAATCTAGAGAGAAGAGGTTGTTCAATATTAAAATCACTTTGCAATCAGAGTGAACTTTTACATTAGTTAGTAAAGGCACTACGAATCAGTGGGGGTGTGGTGTGGTATATGGAAACATCATCACTACCAAGATTAACAACCTACTCATGGTCTTACTTAAAATGGGCTAATCATATTAAAAATCCTCTTGGAGAGTATGACATAACTGAAGTAAGAATTCTAGTTTTTAATTTCCATTTTCTAATCCTTTTTTGTTTCTCAATTATTTTAAAGGAGCCATTGGAGTATACAGGAAAGAAAATTGTACTAGGTTACTGGAGATTTGGGTTCTAGGCTTCAATATTTCAGTAATTGGTTATGTCACCTTTGGTTAGTCATTTCACAAATCTGGACCACATGTCTTAATCTATAAACATTAATGATATTAAATGACCTCTAATTTTCCATTCAGCTCTAAAATCTGAGTTATGTAATGAAAGAATATCTGTCATACTAGCTGAAGAGGGGATCCAAATTAGAGAGTTGAAGGGATCAAGATTTTTAAAAAATGTAAAGTGGAATAACAATTATGTTGTCACTCTTCTAGAAGACAAAATTAATTTGAAATGAATTTGCAGTTAAAAATATAGGGATCATTAAATCTCAAAACCAACCCAGAAAAATGCATTTTCTATGTTGGTCTTTTAAAGAAGAAAGGCAAAATGTTTTCCAATAGTCAGGACAGGATTAGAAATAAAAGCGAATTGTATTCTCATTGGCCTTATATATCTCTTAAACTTTTATACATACATGGATATACACACATATGTGTATGTGAGTGTATATATATATATACATACATATACATATATACAGACACACATGCACACATATATACATATACACACATGTATGTATTGTGTGTATACTTGTATATATAATTTATCATAATTACAAATTCTAAGGATGGAAAAAGTTCCTGAATAGTTCATCTAATCCACCTCACTAAACTCTAATCATGACTGAATGTAAATAATTGCCAAGTAATCACTTAAGACCTCCAGCAAAGGAGATTTCCACATTCTCCCAGTAATCTGGTACAGTGCTTAACAGCTCTGACTGTCAGAAAGTTCTCCCTTATATATCATTTAAATCCCTTCTGTTTGGGTCTGAGCCCAGCATTTTTTTCCCCCTTCCCCTTCTGTCTTCTGAGATGGAGAACAGCTGTTCACCATCCTCTATATAATAACTTTCCACATCTTTGAAGACAAGGATAAAGTCAGCTCTCAGCCTGTACTTCCCCAGGATAAATAATCTCAGTTACTTTAACCTTTTCGAAAAGGCCTGGTTTTCCAAACCTTTAATCATTTTTGTGACTCTCCTGTGCAAAAAGCTCTAGTTTTTCTTCCCTTTTAAATTTTTTTGAGTCTTGAAGGCAAGGGAGATTATCATCCCAGTCAGTGTGTGATAAGTGCCTAAAATAATAGAAGTATTTCTGCCTCTGACAGTCTGTAGTTGTCTTCATGTATGGGAATTTTTTGCCGGCATTTCCAAACTCACTTGCTATTTATGACCATCTTATTATATAGTATAATTCTCCCTTCTCCTCCTTCCTTTATTTCTTCTCACTTGTGTCTCACTTTTTCTTCTATATTCACAAAGAACCTAAGACAAAGAAATAATTCTAAAATAATTAGGAAGGCACAGCTGCTTATTACTACATTTTTTAAAAAAAATCATTGTTGAAAACAATGCTAAGAACAAATGTCCGCATCCACTCACATCCCTTTCCACATGGGCAAAGGGGAAAAAGAAAACAAAACAAAGCTTTCAAAAGTGTGCAAAATGTTTGCCTTATAAAGGAAATTTCTGCTTCCCCCTAACTTCCTTCTATGTCTTAGGCTAGTGTTTCTCAATCCGATTCGTCTAAGTAACACCTGAGAAGTAGGAATGCACTGAAGAATCCATAATTTCTAGTCAAGGGGATCTAAGAATATGTAGTTAGCTACAGGATAAAGGAGGGAGAAAATTCAGGAAAATTTCAGAGTAAAATGTTGAAAATTTCCAAGTGACATGGCTATTTTGATAACACATAATTTAATATTTTAGTAAAAATAAATGCTGAGTTTCACAATTTTCTCATATCCTTTCCCTTTACCCACTTTCATTTTCACAAATATAAAATGTGAGACTTTACATCCATCCCTACGTTACTTTATCTCATGAGATTTACTTCAATATTTGAGGTTGTAAAGGTGTTTTTTAAATCCTGATTCTATTATGCCATTTGTTAGTTATCTCTTCCAGCATTTTGTAATGTATAAATTTGAGGAGAGTGCAATCTGTTCCTTTAGCAAAATCACTGATAAAAATATTAAGCAGTTATAATGATCAACATTTGTTTGAACAATAAATATAGGAATGCACCTACTTCACTTCTTTATCAGAGGTAGGCAACTATATGTATTGAACACTGTATATAAATTGGCTAAGGTGTTGGTTAGTTTTGCTTAACTCGTTTTTTCTTTCTTTTTAATTTATTTTGCATTAACATATGTTTCACCGAGTACTCTCACAGAGATCAATAATGTATCTTCAGATACATTATTAATTTATATTTTATTTATCTATTTTTATTTATCTTTAAATTATCTCTTAATGTATCTTTAAGAGCCAAAGGAATATTTCTAAAAATGATTGGATAATAAAATTTTATATTTCTTGCAATGAAGATTTTCTTGTTATAAAATCAGAGTATGGAATTTTTTTTAAATTTATTTTTAATATGTTTAGTTTTCAGCATTGATTTTCACATGCATTTGAATTACAGATTTTCTCCCCATTTCCACCTCCCCCACTCCAAGATGGCGTACACTCTGGTTGCCCTGTTCCCC
The DNA here is from genome assembly GCA_028646595.1 of Phalanger gymnotis. NCBI lineage: Eukaryota > Metazoa > Chordata > Mammalia > Diprotodontia > Phalangeridae > Phalanger > Phalanger gymnotis. The sequence goes on along the minus strand of CM053622.1, from coordinate 684,175,211 downwards.
AGTTTGC
>CM053622.1:684150548-684174704 GCA_028646595.1 Phalanger gymnotis | reverse complement strand
CATCCAGGCTGACCTGGGCTGGAGCCCTGCTTCCCTCTGCCCCTTTGTGGGTTCTGCAGTTCTAGAATTGGTTCAGAGCTCTTTTTTCATAGGTTTTTGGAGGGACTTGGTGGGGAGCTCACGTCAGTTACTGCTTTCCAGTCGCCATCCCAGAGTATGGAATTTTATCATTCATCTAAGTAGAAATGAGATAAACTATTGATAAGCTAGAAAGATAGAATTTTTTTTGAAAACTGTTTTAACTGCAATAGAAGAAAAATGTAATAAAGACCAATGTATGAAAAAATTGTAAAGAATTAACATACATAGTGTATTCTGAAGAGACTCTTTAATGTGATGACCGAAGAAGAACCAAAGAGACTGACTTAAGTTTTTTTTGAGAGAGTTTATGTAATTCTAATCTTGAGGAAAAATGTGAAGAAGATTCTTGAGACACTTTAATCAGTATCTGATGTTAACTGAATGGTGAAATTGTGTTCTTCGAAGTGAGGAGAAGCCATCTACTATTGCATTGAGGGCCTGAGGTGACTGCGGTTATGAACTTTCCCCTGTTCAAACTATTATAAAATTATTTATGTTTTTGTTTTCTATTGCTTATATTTGCTAACAATTTGTATATTAACTTAAATATTTACTTAATCATAGAAAATTAAAAGATTTAATATAGAGAGAAATACAAACAACTATTATTTCAAAAGGCAATTTTGTCAGTTTATCAATAAATAGTTCATGAAGCGGGTAGAGGTTCAAGCCATGTAATACATTCATGAGAAATAAGTTTCAATTTTATTAATTAGAAAGAAAACATCAGTAAGATGCCAGAGTAGCTAGAAGTATATTAAATATTTTCCCACAAAATACTTCAACAAAGATCTAAAAAAATATGCACTGAACGAAGTCATGATCTGGAAAGTCAAAAAACAAAAAAATCACAGTAGGGCATTTTCCAACCCACTTCAGCATAGGGATACAAACAAAAAGGTTTGTTCACAGAGTTTGTGGACACTATGTAGCCAGGAGCACGACACAAGCAGCATTCCAGTAGTTAGCAAGTGAGAGAGGATCAAGGCTTTGTTCAAGGACCAGAAGAAGATCCATACTAGGGCACTATAATTCATACAGGGAGTGAAAAGAGATGCCAACCAACAGCTCTATCACTCATGACTCAATTCTGAGTCATGGATCCAGGGCTAAATGAGGAAGAAAATCTTCTGAGGATGTGTGTTCTTGTATAAGGAAAAATCTCATGTCCTAGGCTATGTATTGAGTGGAGAACAAATTCAGAAGCAAGCAGCAGCTGTGCAGCTGTGAACCCAGGAGTGAAGATGAGTCCAAACTTCGGCCACTAGCCTAAGCTACAGCCTGCAATTTTCAGGGCAATAATTCCAGAACAAAGGAGAATCCACAGTTCTGCCATTAGGAAGCTACTGAGCTTCCCAGTTAGATGAAAATGATCAAATTCAGCTACTGTCTCCTAGGTCTTCCTACTAGGGGCAGGCCCACAGGATTGTTACTCACACTCAAACTTGGGCCAATAACTTAGAAAAAGATGGAAAATGCTCAGACTTTACCACACATCAGACCATTTAGTGGCCATCGAAGATATACAGGTCTCTAACCTGATTTGTCTCTAACCTCCTGGAATAATGCAACATTCAATACCCTGCCCCTACTAAAAACAAAAACAAAATCAAAAAAAAAAAATAGTGGAATGATTGAAGAGAATGAAGACATTCCCATTAAACTGCAAAAAATTCAGCCCAAACATAGAATATAAAATCAAGTTTAAATTTAGAAGAATGAGCTAGCAAACAAAGAAACAAAAAAGAATCACACAAAAAAGAACTATTTTGATGATGGAGAAGCCCAAGTCATAAACTTGGAGAAGAGAATGACTCTAAAAAATCTACAGGTAAAACTTTCAAGTACAATACAACATGGGCTCAAGTACAATAAGAATTCCTTCAGGAAATGAAACAAGTTCTTTTTGATAAGCTAAAAATGATTTAAAAAACCAAATGAGAGCAGGAAAAGGAAAAAGTCTGAAAATAAGTGAAAGCTATGGAAGAAAGATTTGGAAGGAGAATTTTAAAAAGGTATTCCACAGGATACCTAAAATATTATTTTTAATTTTTATTTATTTTTAAATTAAACAATGTTAGGTATCCCATGGGGGAAAAACAACTAATCTTGAAAACAGGCCAAAGAGAGGTAATTTAAAAATCATCGGACTATCTTAAAGTCACAATCAAAAAGAGAATGCATACAATATATTTCAAGAAAATACAAAAGAAAACCGTCCAGATCTTTTAGAAACAGGAGACAAAGTAAAAGTAAAAAATATATATATACACCAGTCAGCTTCTAAAATTCCAAAAAGAAAACTTCCAGGAACATCATAACATAAATCTGGAAGAAAAATTTCAGTAATCAGGGAGAAAGAAAGAATTCAAATACCGAAGAACCACAATAGGATCACAAACGATTTAGAAGTCAACATGGGACAATAAATTAAAAAAAAAACTAAATAAAATATAAAATAAGTACAATTAAAATTTAATTAAAAATTTAACAATATGATTCCAAACGAGGCTCATGCCACCTTCAAATGGTTTCCACCAAACAAATCAGTCAACTAATGCTCATGAGCAGTGAAATCAGAAAAATGAGGGTCTGGGTATAGAATTATAATTATGAGCTCAAAAGAGGGTGCCATGTTTTGTGGATGGGTGTAACATGGTACATGTCACAATGGAGATGGGATTGAGATGGTAGGTACAGGAACAATGGGAGGCAGAGTAGACCTAGAGCTTGCTATATGATAATCCAAGAGAAAGAAACCTTAGCCAGAGAACAAAGAATAACATAGCCAACAATACTGAGTATAATACCATAGGGTGAAAAAGAACATTGAAGAACTAGAGAACTTCTGAGAAGTTTTAATGTAACAATAATTTTAAAAAACTCAAAAACTAGAATTGAGTAGAAAATGTGAAATACAAGCACAGAATTCAATAACAGTATAAAAAAGCAAACATGAGTGAACAAACATATGAAACTAATTAAGAATAAACTCATCATTTTCTAATATTTCCTATGTATCCCTAAGAACTTGATAAATATTGGAGTATCAGGAATCACAGAGAGAGTCTAATTATACAGAGGGCCTCCTACAAATGGTTCGGTATTTTTAACTTTTTTAAATTATAAATGTATTTTTATTTTTAGTCTAGGACACTCAGTTTCACAAATTTTGGGGTTCCAAATTTTCTTTCCCTCCCACTCTTTCCCCCTTCCCCCCAATACTTCATGTAATCCAAATGTAGGTTCCATATATACCATCAAATTGAACTTATTTACATAATAATCCAGTTGTAAAGAAGAATTATAACCAATGGAATGAATCATGAGAAACAAGAAATGAAACTAAAAGAAAAAGGAAAAAAAAAGAGAGCAAATAGTTTGTCTCAATCTACATTCAGACTCTATAATTCTTTCTCTGGATGTGCATAGCTTTTTCCATCATGAACCTTTTGGATCTGTCTTTGAACCTTGCATTGATGAGAGGAGCCAAGTCTATCAAAGTTAGTCCTTATAGATACTGTGTATCTGTAATTGTGTGTAATGATCTGCTCCCCTCACTCAGCATCAGTTCATATAAGACTTTCCAGGTTATAAAGAAGTCTGTCTGCTCCTCATTTCTTTTAGCATGATAGTATTCCATTACATTCATATATCACAATTTGTTTAGCCATTCCCCAATTAATGGCCATCCTCTTGATTTCCAATTCTTTACCATCACAAAAAGAACTGCTATAAATATTTTTGTACATACTGGCTCATTTCTCACTTATATGATCTCTTTGGGATACAGCCCTAGAACTGGTATGCCTGGGTCAAAGGATATTCACATTTTTAGCCCTTTGGGCAATTCGAAATTGTTCTCCAGAACAGTTGGATCAGTTCACAACTCCACCAACAATGTAGCAATGTTCCAATTTTCCCACATCCTCTCCAGCATTTATCATTTTCCTGCTTTGTCATGATAACCAATCTGACAGGAGAGATGTGGTACTAAGAGTTGTTTTGATTTGCATTTTTTTAACCAATAGGGATTTAGAGCAGGGCTGTCCAACCATAGGTTTTTATTGAAACAACAGACAATATAGTTTGATTTGCCATTTTAGTGAGGGTTCTGCAGTAGCTCAGCTTTGTTTAGTAAAAAAATATTTATGTAAATTTCTATGCTTGTAGGCTGGGTGCATAAATCCCACTGTGGGCCACATGCTGCCTGGGCAGGGTTGGGGGGGTGGGTCACATTTTGTACAGCCTTGATTTAGAGCATTTTTTTTTCATTTGACTACAGATATCTTTAATTTCTTCCTCCGAAAACTGCCTGTTCATATCCTTTGACCATTTCTCAATTGGGGAATGACTTCTATTCCTATAAATTTGGCTCAGTTCCCTGTATGTTTTAGATATGAGGCCTTTGTCAGAGACACTGATTATAAAAATTCTTTCCCAATTTTCTGCTTCCCTCCAATCTTTTTTGCATTGGCTTTGTTTGTACAGAAACTTTTCAGTTTAACATATTCAGAATTATCCATTTTGCACTTAGTTCAGGGGAAAAAGCCAGCACCCTCAACTTCAGAGCAAATACAAACAAATTACAGACATCAACAGACAGACCTTATCTGATTCAAATCTCAATGCATAGTTATTAGAGTTTAACAAAGTCTGAACATCCGGGTTTATAATCTGGAGGGCTCTTAACTACAGCTGCCCAGAGTTTCCACATCAGCATACACCAAGAGTGATAGTCCTTAGCAAATAGCTCTGTTCTCTCTTTTTATGCACTCTTTAGCCATCTTTAAATGTCATCTGAGTGACTAGATCTTAAGCTCTTACTATTGGCTCTGGTCTTAGCAACTCCCCTTAGGACCCTGGAAGCTTCACACCCACATGGGTTTAGAACCTTGTAGCTAGGGGTTTTGGGAGCAAAGATATAATCAGACCTCCCTTCATTGGCCCCACCTGGAGTCCCACCTTAGTTACCAATGCAGTCTGTCAGCTTACCTGGTTCTGAGCTGGGGTCCTAGTGGTGGTGTTTGGTTTGTGCTGAAGCCAGGTGGTGTTTTTCTGCATTTCCCTAGGGGCTACACTGATGCACATAGAGGTCAAGCCACTAGATGATGCCTGCACAATGGACTGTGCTGGAACATGTAAAGGACTGGCTATTGGAGTATGCCTGCCCACCTGGGGCCTGCACAGCTTGAGCACAGGGCGATCCAATCACTGGAGGATGTCTGCTTACTTGGGGCTGCACAGAAGCACATGGAGGTCAGCCTCTAGAGGACACCTGCTGATAGGAGCTGCTTTAGAACATGGGGAGGTCTGGCAGCTGGAGGATGCCTGCTCTCCTGGGGCTGCCCTGGTGCACATGTTAGTTCTCCAAGCTAGAGTCTGCTGGTTCCCCTCTCTATGCTAAGGCAAATGGGGGGCAGGGAGCTAGTGTTGGCTTTTGCCTCCTGCATTACCCTGGGTCTCAGGATCTCCAGCTAGTTTGCTGAGAGCTTGTCGCTGATTTGCTGAGATGCTTCGTGTCCTGTAATGTGCTCCACTTTTACCTTAGTGAAATGGACCTTTCTTGGCCATCCTTCAAGTTTAAGGAGCTGGAAGACTGCCCTATCTTATCTTTAGGGTGACTCCGTTCTTCTACAGTTTTCCTGGGATGCTATTTTTTTTCTTTCTTTTGTCTTCAGAGATCAACAGTGGACATTTACTGCGTACTCTGCCTGTAACAATAATGTTCCTAGCAGCTGCTGTGAAGGTGAAAGACCAATAACAAGACCAACAACAGAAGGGTTGCTAGCACAGGTCCTTTGATCTGCCTTTCTAAGAAAGGCAATTTTAAGGAGTTAACAATTTTACTTTAATGAAACATACATATACCATTCACTTAGTTCAGGAGGAAAAGCCAGCACCCTGAACTTCCGAGCAAATACAAACAGAAATTACAAACATCAACAGACAGGCTTTTATCTATATGACCAAATCATAATACATACATAGAAATCAGAGAGAAGCACCAACATCTGGATTTTCAAAGTGGGGGTGGGGTGCTGCTTCAGTGGCTACCCAGAGTCTTGTCACCCACACTCTTTCAATGCATGTGCCCCCAAAACAAAACACTAACTTTAGTTCTCATACACATATCTCAGGGCCCTCAGTGCTGAGAAGCAATCAAACAAAAGACAAAATGTTCCCGCTTTACCTGTCCCATTCAAACAAAGGCAAGACTCATTAAGGGTACTTGATAGCCTTAGCATTCCAAATGAGAAGAATAGCAAAAAAGTACCACCTTAATTACCATAACACTACCACCTTGGCTCCCAGAAATCTCTGCAATTTTAAATTAAAATGTAAAGAAATGCTGATTATGAGAATGAATTTTTGTCCTTCAACTTCGGTGAAATTTATTATGTAATTTTTTGAGTTGTTTTTCTAAGGTTCTCCAAGTAGGCCATCATTTTATCTTAAAAATATCCAAATTATCTCAAAAAATCATTTTCTTTCTTTTTTTGTTTCTTATTCTAAGCTGTTCCCTCCATTTGTTTTTTTGTATTCATATGAAAACTAACAATTTTAACACTACTAAATAATAATGGTGGAAATGATGTTCTTACCTTGCCTTTGATCTTTTTGGAAAGTACTCTAGTTAATCTCCATTATATATAATTCTGGTAGTTGGTTTTAGATAAATGTTACTTATTATTTATTCTCCCATTGGAAATAACTATGGGGAAGACAAGAGTCAATAATAAACTGAACAACCAGGGACACAAAAATTCCAACTATGAGACAATATCCTCTCTCTCACGTGCTGGAATTGGTATTTCTGTAAGTGGGGTCCAAAAGAATAGTCAGGAGCTGAAAGGCATAATCTTCAAATAATGAAAATAATGGAGGAAATCTTTTTTAGAAAAAAGTTCAGGAAATACAAATGTGAAAACTATTGTACAAAACAAATTGAATGGAGAACGGAAATTTTACTTGAATTAGAAAGAAAAAAGTGGCAGTTTAAATAATTAGCAAGAAAGAAAAAGGAACTAATAAGCAAAATTCTAAAATTAGGCAAATGTCTGACAAATGAAGGGGTGAGATTGGGGAGCTTGATGATTTGGATAAAAGCCAGTGGGAATAGAATTGCTTTAGAAGAGAGTTAGCCTTAAAAAAATGAACACAAAAAAAATCCTGTGTTTACAGATAATTTTAAAATATTAGAGAGAAATGGAGGAAAATATGAACATAACACAACTTTAAAGGTGAATAGGTTAAACAATCAAATAAAATAGAGAAACTTGACCAATTGGTTAATAAAATAAAAGTTAATTGCTTTCAAAAATTGAATTTTAAAAAGAAAGTCATAACATGATAAAAATGAAAGGCTACAAAAATTGTTACATATCAAATGAATTTTAAAGAAGCTGGAGTTAAAATAATGTTATCAGACAAAGCAAAAACATTTGATATATAAATGAATAAACAAGGAAAACTACATTAAAGGGAAAGAAATTACAGATAACAAAGCAATATCAATATTAAATTTACATGGTCCAAATGTCTTAGCATCTAAATTTAAGAAGGACATATCATTTGGGCTACAAGAAGACTTGGACAGTAATGTGAAAGTGATAGGAGATTTTACTGTCTGTTTCTTAATTTTGGGTAAGTCTAACAGAAGTATAAATAAAAGAGAAAACAAAGAACTGAATAAATTAATTGATAAATGAGCTTAAAAAAGACATTACATCTTCTGAAAGGGACTTCTAAAAGATGTATGTATTTCTTGGCCCCATAGGGAACTTTAAAAAAAATGACCATTTATTAGGGCACAGACATTATAAATAGATATCAAAAGGCATAAAAAAGCATAAAAATTTGGAAGCCATAATGCAAAAAATAATAATTGGTTCAGGGACCAAAAACAAAAGACACAGACCTAAATAAACACCTAACAGTGAAATCCTAAATAATGAATTTCTCAAAGTTTAAATCATTGAAATAATTGATTTCCTGAAATAAAATGATTATTATTAAACAAATAAACATTTATTAAGTGCCTATTATGTGCAGTCATTTTGCTAAGTGTTGACAATGAAAAAATGACGCCAGACACTCCTTGCCCTCAAGGAGTTCACAATCCAATAGAAGAATAACGTAAAATGATGATGAAATAATATGCCAAAATTTCTTGGATTCAGCTCAAGCAGTCTTACTGCAAATAATACAAATTTACATACATATTAACAAAGCTCGAAAAGAAAGTATTAATGAACTAAATGTGCATTTAAAAATAAGAAAGTCAACATATAAACAAATCTAAAATAAGCAGAAAAAAGGTGATATTAAAAATCAGAGGAGAAATAGATAAATTGGAAATCAAAATTTCTATAATAATGAGAAAAACTAAAAGATCTCAGAAAAGACTAATAAAATTGATAAACTTTTAGGCAACATGGTAAAAAAGAATAGTTTAAAAGGCAAAATAGAAAATAACCAACAAGGAAGGTAAAATCACATCAAAACCAGATAAATAAAAATAATGATCAGAATATATTATACAGTTATTGGCTTGGAAAAAAAACTGAGAAAAAACAAATAGAGCAATACTTTTGAAAATATAAAATATTCAAACTAACAGAGTCACAGAATAATTCCATCAAAAAAGAACAATTAGAAAAAATAATACAAATATTATTCTAAAAAATGAGAATATCACCCTACCAGATTCCTTCAATAAGATGAATATAAACCTAATATTTAAACCACTGAAGGATAAAGCATTGTACAACTATGGGAAAACATCATTAATGAATATCAATTAGAAATTTTTGTATAAAATTCCATCAAATAGACTATAGTAATATCCAAAAAATCATTCATTTTCAATTAGTTGGATTAATACCAGCCGTGCAAGGGTAGTTCAAATGTTAGAAAAACAATCAACATAACCATATTAAAAATAAAAATATTCCAAACTACAACATTACAAGATTCTTTCAAAAGATATAGAAAAAGCCTCTGACAATATAGAATAGTTATTTATACTAAAAATTCAAAAAAGGAGGGAGAGAGAGACAGACAGACAGACAGACAGACAGACAGACATAAGTGCTCATTATGTGCCAGGCACTGGGATGGAAGAAAATAAGACTGTTTCTAACCTCAAGAGCTTACATTCTAATGAGGGAAAGCAATTTATAAAGGGGGTACTTTATTTGTAGGTTGGAAAAGGGCAGCTCATGTTTAGATGGGTTTTCCCTGAGAGTGAGATGGGTAGAATGAGATCTGGGCCAGATCAGAGAATAAGCAGGGTGGGAAATTGCTGGAACTTCTGGCATTTCTGAGCAAGGATTCACCAATTATCCAGTGAGCTCCATCACAAAAATGCCCAGGGGATCAATGCTTAGCATTTTGTTGCTCAACATTTGTGTCTATGGGTTGAATAAGTAAATAGAGGTTATCTTGATCAAGTTTGTCAAAGGTATAAAACAGCATGGGGGTTGCTTGGGTTCCAAAATGCCCTTCACAAACACAAAATTTTGTGGCTGGATAGCAGTTGTCTCAGAAAAGATCTGAGACTTGCAATGTACTGTCAGTACAATATGAGTCAACATTGTGATATAGTAACTATGTGTGTGTGTGTGTGTATACTCTAAGACCACACACACACATACACACACACACACACACACACACACACACACACACACACACACATATATATGTGGTCTTAGAGTTTTAGGCACTGGGAATAAGCAGTTAGAAAGCCACTATATGTTTTGCTAGTCACGGTAAATTTTGATTTTTCTGTTGACTGCTGGTTCACACAATTTAGTAATGACTGATAAAGATGGAGATCATTTAGTAAAGAGGCAGATTACCTCAAGTTCACATCAAGATCTTTGGAAGGAATTGGGGATTTTTAGCCTGGAAAGAGATGACTTTTGAGAAGCAGGAAAGCTATGGCCAAGTAGTTGAATGCTGGCTACTAGACACAAAAAGGAATATAATTTTCTTTTGTTTTACCCCAAAGGACATAATAGGATCAATGTAAAGAATGTATAATGAGCAGATATGTTATATTAAATTAATAACTTTCTAAAAAACTAGAAAAATTTGAGTGCAATATGTTGGTTTAATTTTCTTAAGTATATTGTAAACCCTTAAGTGGCAAGTTCTGTGATTAATAAATCTTATATTTCTGTTACACCCTCTTCACCGCTCATCTCCAATTCAGTGCTTTGCATGCAAGAGTTCACTGCATTCTTACCTAATAAAAAAACACAGAAAGTTAGGTGATTTTCCAAAGTTTAAATTATATGTCTTCAAAGTATTGTTACTCATACTTTGCAGGATTGAAAAGATTTCCCAAAGTTTGAATATTATTTGGAGTCAAACACGCACACACTCATGAACACACATATCTGTACAACACAACATGCAAACACACATCAGAACTTTCCTCTACCCATTAGATATCGAATTCCTTTCAAATAAGGTAGTTGAAGGTGATTTCTCTTTCTGAACCTCACAGCATGGTCACATACATTTTTGAACAGTCACTTTTGATCTGCATTCTGTACAATGTACCTTGTAGTCTGTTAACTTTCAACTCTAGATATTTTTATTTTATGAATGATTTCTGATATTAAACATTTGGACATTTTAAGAGTAAGGGGATGGGTTTTTTTATTTTAGGGAGGAATGACAGTAGTTTAATTATACCTTTATTTAATTTTATCATACTGTTAGAGAAACATGATAGAACTTTTAATGACACTTTTCACTTAAGAGACTTAAATTGTCCTCATATTCTATTATTCAAATGTAGAAATAATGTACAAAGTTAGTCAAGGTCATACATTTGCTATTGAATAGTTCTTGTACCCCAGTTTTCTAGAATCATAGAATCTTGATGTTATAAGAATCTTTTGAGGTCATTGATTCCAAACTCAATGGGAAGCTCAAACCTTTGAATCAGTGCCAAGTAATTAGCCAGATTTGTTTCAATACTTCCCATGGTGAAATTTCATGAATTCAGGAGGAATTCTATTTTTGGACAACTCTAATTGTTATAAATATGTTCCCTTTTAATATTGAATTGAAATTTCCCTTCCCCTTCCGGCCCAGCTTCTGACTCTTGACTTCAGCGACACTCCTCAACTGAATTTTTACCTAGGAATTTTCCCAAGAGCCTAAGGCATTCTTATCTTGGAACAACCCTCTACCCTTCTTAGTCCCCTCGTGGGTGAGTTCCTTCCAGAGCCCCAATTTTAGAAAAAGTGTAAGCCAACCACCTTTCATTCACCTCCAGGTTTTGCATCTGACTTTGGACTTTGCCACTAGTCAGTTAGTCATTAAACATTTATTAAGCACTTACTGTATACCTGGCACTGTGCTGAACACTGCGGATATAAAAATGAGCTTCAAGAAGCTCCTAATCTAATGAGAGAGATAAGTAAACAAATATGTACAAATAAAAATGCATGATAAATAGTAACTAATAGAAAAGGCACTAGGATTAAGATAATTTGGGAAAGGCTTCTTGTAGAAGATGGGAATTTATTAGCTCCTCAAGTAAGCCATGGAAGCAATAAGTAGAGATGAAGGAAATTATTCCAGGCATGAATGGAGTGTCTTATTCAGGGAAAAACAAGGGGAACGGTGTCATTGGATTAAAGATCACATGTTGGATAATAAGATACAAGAGGATTGTAAAGGTAGGAGGGCATCAGGTCATGAGGGGCTTTTATCACCAAATAAAGGATTTTATATTTTGATCCTGGAGGCAATAGGGAGTCACTGGAGTTTATTGTGTGTGGGGGTGGTAGTGGTGACACGGTCAGACTTGCATCTTAGAAAAATCACTTTGATGGCTGAATGGAGGCTAGATCACAGTGGGAAATGATGTTGTGTAAATACTCTCTTTTTTATAGGTACATTTTTTCATATTGCCTTCCCTCATTAGAATGTAAACTTTTTGAGCAGAAGGGCTGTCTGTGTTTTGCTTGTATTTATATCCCCAAGGCTTAGCCTAGTGCCTGGTACATAGCCAGTACTTAACTTAATGTTGCCTTACTTTGCCTCCCCATAACTTCCACTCATTGTTCCACTCGTTGGTCCTCATACTTTTCTTGGAGTAAATCAGAATGACTGAATCTTCTATCAAATGAAATCTTTTCAGAAAAAAAAAAAGTACTCTCTCCATCTCTTCTTCAATTCTCTCTTTTTTCAGACTAAAATTGCCAGCACATTGGGCAAATGACATCTGACAGAATGCAAAGGAATTCTGTTGGTTGGTTGCCAGTAAAGATGTTTGGCAAAGTGAATTTGTAACCAGAAGGCTCATAATAAAACATTGTATGCCTTCCATTTTTCTCCCTACAATGTTTAGAGGATCTACGCTATTATATCAGCTGTATGATCATTTTTAATTGGGGAACTTAGAGGAGAAGCAAAAGCCGAATTTTCAAAATGGAGAGAATTGAAGTTGAACTTGCTTATGTAGGTCATTTGTATTTCCCAACTTGTGGGGCTCTTGTATTTTTTTTCACAGCTCAAATACCATTGCTGAAATTTTCTCTTGTGATGTGCTTATATGTTTGTCTCAGCTCAAAGTACTTGCCAGAATCAAAAGCTCATGTCTGTCACCTCCTAAATCCAGCCAAAATGAACACTTCAGAAATGGTTCTTAAGTCTCAGGCATTTATAATCCACATACCCTCTCTGAACTGCAACTTATTGCCCCTCCCTCCTTATATACTGTTATACGGCTTAGTGGGAGATAAAATCAGCTATGGATTGTGGTATACGTGCCTTGGTTTCATAGGTTTAGAGCTGGAAGAGATTTTAGCAGTTGTTTAGTTCAAACCCTTCAGTTTATCAGTGAAGAAATTGAGGCCCATAAAATTTAAGTAAATACATATGAAGTCAAATAGTAAGTGATTGAGCCAGGATTTGAATACAGGTTCTTTGATGATAATTGGGTAGCATCCTGGACTTAGAAAAATGGATTCAAATTCTAGTTCTGCCAATTACTTCTTATGTAAGTTTGGGCAAGTTATTTCACCTTTCTCTGCCTTAATTTATTAATCTACAAAGAGAATGACTGTATACAGTAAGAATCATTTATTAAACATTTGCTATGTGATAAGCACTGGGCTAAATACTAAAGATACAGATATAAAAAAAAATAAGAAAGATCTTTGAGTAGTTTACATTCTAAGAAAGGGAGACAAACCATATATAAATTGGTGGCTAAGCAAGAAATGTTTCTAGGATGGAGAGCAGAACCATAGGACAAACAAATGATGTTTCCTTTCCAGAAACAATTGCGGTATTGATTTGATGATTACTCTCAAACAAAGAATTGGAGGCGGAAGGGAAGGGGTCTGTGTGCACACATGCTGACATGATAGGTAGGTGGCATGGTCAGGCAACTGGGGCTGGGTAGTTGCAGTAAACCCTCACTGATTAGCAGGACATGAGAGAGTGATCAAGAGATGCAGTAGAAGAGAATAAGTATTTCTTTGCTACTATGTGCCAGTCACTGTGTTTAGTACTTTAACAGGTATTTCATTTGAGAAAGGATATTTATATAGGAAGGGTAAAGTAGTAAAAATAGATATCCTAGTGTCATTGCAAGAAGATAGTGTGAAGGACTTGCATTAAATCCCCTTTATTGTCCCTTACATCTCTGATTCTGTAACTTAAATCTTAGACTCTTTCTACTGTACCAGGCTAGACCTGCAAAAAGTTTTAGTAGGAAGCCTACTGTTTCCACCAAAGCAGGCCAGAGTCAATTTCTCTTCCCATTTTATGGATATTGTAGAAATGATGTAAGAATTTTTCCAGTACTCTGCATTAATGGTAAATAACCAAGACATTTGCAAGGAGAGAATAAAAGGTAATTTACATGTCCAATTAAATTAGAAGCTAGAATGAGAGCATTCTCAGCAGTTTGTCTGTTCACTGACAAAGTTGGTGAGTCAGAATTGTGTCCAAACCTCGACCAGAATTAAATTTATGGATACATCCCTGGGACTTAGTGGTGGCTTATTTGGAAAAGAGGGTGGAATTGCAAAACCTCAATCTCAAAGTATATTTGCAGAAATCACATGTACCTAGACATTAGGCAAAGATTCTGGCAGAAGGTAAAGGCTTAGATAAATGCAAAATGTTCTGAAAGGCAACTAATGTTTTCAACTTTATGGGCAACAGAAAAATTTGAAAAGTCATTCTTCTAGCTTCTAGTCTATGCCAATATTTTCAGATTTTAGAAAAAATAACAAAATGACAGAAGTATCCCATTCTTATTTTTCATATAAAGACATGTGAACTTTGTTTTTTTATGTTTTTTTTTTTAAACTAACAAGTCTGGTGAAAATTCAGCTTACTCGTACTGTAGTAGCTCTTGTATTGCAAATAAGGACATTTCACTTTCCATTCCTCCCCCTGAATCAGTGAATAATAAAAAATAAATTACTCTTTCAACATGAAGTTGGAAAGAAATTGTCCCTAGGTGAGCAAAGGAATGTCAGCATGTTTAAAAGTATCTATTTGTCCACTAGGAAAAACAGTGGGCTCTCTTCCTCACTTTCATTCATGTATGAATTGTACCTTAAGAAGAAAAGATTATTTATGTTCAAGTTAGTTCTTGGAAGAAACTTTCTTGCAAATGAGAACCACACCATGGGGTCCACTAGATTTTGAAGTCACATGTTATGTGTGAAGCTGCTTGGCATTGTGACAGGTGCCACCCATACTTCCACAAATTTAGGGGAAAAGTAATATGATGATACTGTCAAAAAAAAATAAGACATTAGATCATCCTATTTCCAGGGATGCCAGAACTGGAGTTTTGAAAACTCCGTCCAGAGAGTTCTTTCTAATTTAAGCTATCTATTCATTGAAGGATTTAGTATTCAGTAAATGTCAGAGATATATGCTTGGGAGACACGGACAACTACGATTTTCAAATACATTTTAAAAAATCATGAGAAAAGACATCTACTGAACCTATTGACAAATTAGTAAAATCACAGTAAAATTCTTTTAAATAATTTGTTAGAGCTAATACCTGAGCTAATAATTTCTATGCCCTGGAATAGTTGCAGTGGTGGAGAATTGTTGTTGTTGTTGTTGTTTGTCCTTTTTTAACATAAATTTATTTATTTTCAATTTTCAACATTTACTTCCACAAGATTCTGAATTCCAAATTTTCTCCCCATTTCTCCCATCCCCTCCCATCACAGGACCTCATGCATTTTGATTACCCCTTCCTCCAATCTGCCCTCCCTTCTATTACCCCCCCACCCCCTTTCCTTATCCCCTTACCTTCCATTTTCCTGTAGGGCAAGGTAGATTTCTATACTCCATTACCTGTATACCCTATTTTCCAGTTGCATGTAAAAACAATTTTCAACATTCATTTTTAAAGCCTTGAGTCCCACATTCTCTCCCTTCCTCCCTTCCCACCCACCCTCATTGAGAAAGCAAGCAATTCAATATAGGTTTTGCATGTGTAGTCACGCAAAACACTTCCATAAGTCATGTTGTGAAAGACTAACTATATTACCCTCTATCCTGCCCCACCCTCCATTTATTCTATTTTCTCCTTTGACCTACCCTCCATAAGTGTTTGCTTCTGATTGCCCTGTCCCCCAATCTTCCATCCCTTCTATTTTCTCCCCTCTCTTGTTCCCTTCCCCCACGCTTTGCTGTAGGGTAGGATAGATTTCCATACCCAATTGAGTGTGTATGTTATTGCCTCCTTAAGCAAAATCCAATGAGAGGAAGACTCTCACCCTCTCACCTCCTCCCTCTTCCCCACCATTGTAAAACCTCTTTCTTGCCTCTTTTATGTGAGATGATTTACTACATTCTACCTTTCCCTTTCTCTTTCTCCTAGTACATTTCTCTCAACACTTAACACTTAATTTTATTTTTTAGGTATCATCCCTTCATATTCAACTTACCCCGTGCCCTCTGTCTACATATATGCACACACACACACACACACACACACATATGTACACTCAGATATCCATATATACAAATATACATACATACACATACACTTACATACCTACATATACATACACATATATACACATACATACATGCATACACACATACACATATATATGTATTCTCTCCAACTACCCTCATACTGAGAAACATCTCTTGAGTTACAAATATCATCTTTCCATGTAGGAATATAAATAGTTCAACATTAATAATTCCCTTATGGCTTCTCTTTCCTGTTTACTTTTTTCATGGTTCTCTTGATTCTTGTATATACAAATTAAATTATCTATTCAGCCCTGGTTTTTCAAACAAGAATGCTTGGAAGTCCTCTATTTCATTAAAATTCCATTTTCCCCCTGAAGTATTATACTCACTTTTGCTGGGTGGGCAATTCTTGTTTTAATCTTAGCTCCTTTGACCTCTGGAACATCATATTCCAAACTATTCAATCCCTTAGCGTAGAAGCTGCTAAAGCTTGTATTATCCTGTTTGCGTTTCCACAATATTTAAATTGTTTCTTTCTGGCTGCTTGCAGTATTTTTTCCTTGATCTGCTAGCTCTGGAATTTGGCTACAATATTACTAGGAGTTTTCCATTTGTGATCTTTTTCAAGAGGTGATCAGCGGATTCTTTCCAATTCTATTTTTCCGTCTGGTTCTAGAATATCAGGGAAGTTTTCCTTGATAATTTTTTTTAAATGATGTCTAGGCTCTTTTTTTTGATCACAGCTCTCAGGTAGTCCAATAATTTTTAAGTCATCTCACTTAGAGCTATTTTCCAGGTCAGTTGTTTTTCCAATGAGATATTTCACATTGTCTTCTACTTTTTTTTTTATTTTTTCATTGTTTTATAATGTCTTGATTTCTCATAAAGTCATTAGCTTCCATTTGCTCCATTCATCATTATTTTAATCTGTGAGTTTTTAAACCTCCTTTTTTTTCCATTTGACCAATTCTTCTTCTCAAGTCACTGTTCACCTCATTGGCTTTTTGGAATTCTTTTAGCAATTGAGTTAGTCTATTTTTAAAGGTGTTTTTGCTTCAGCATTTTTTGGGTCTCTTTTATCAAGCTGTTGACTAGTTTTTCATGATTTTCTTGTGTCATCTCATTTCTCTTTTTAAATTTTCCTCCATTTCTCTTATTTGATTTTTTAGGTTCTTTTTTTTATAAAAAAAATTAAAATTAATCTTTTCAACATTTATTTCCACAAGATTTTGAGTTATAAATTTCTCCACATTTCTACTCTCTTCCCCATCCCAAGACAGCATGTATTCTGATTGCCCCTTTCCCCAGTCTGTGCTCCCTTCTATCACCCCACTCCACCACCCTTTTCCCCTCCCCTTTACTTTATAGTAGGGCAAGATAGATTTCCTATCCTGTTCCCCATCAGTACAATTTTCTCCTTTGACCCTGTCCCTTTTCAAAAATGTTTGCTTCTGATTAGCCCTTCCTCTGATCTGCCCTCCTTTCTATCTTTTCCCCTCCTGCTATCTCCTTCCCCCTTCTTTCCTGTAGGGTAATATACCCACTTGAATGTTTATGTTATTCCCTCCTTAAGTCAAATCCAATGAGAGTAAGGTTCACTCATTCCCTTTCACTACACCCTCTTCCCTTCCATTATAACAGCTTTTACTTGCCTCTTTTATGTGAGATAATTTACCCCATTTTATCTCTCCATTTCTCCTCCCAATATAATCCTCTCTCACCCCTTAATTTTATATTTTAGATATCATCACTTCATATTCATTTCACCCTGTGCCCTCTCTCTGTCTCTGTCTCTCTGTCTCTGTCTATACATACGTGTGTGTGTGTGTGTGTGTGTGTGTGTGTGTGCATGTGTGTGTATACCTTGAGAAAGGTCTCATGAGTTACAAATATCATCTTTCCATGTTGGAATGTAAACTGTTCAACTTTAATAAATCCCTTATGATTTCTCTTTCCTGTTTACCTTTTCATACTTCTCTTGATTCTTGCATTCGAAAGTCAAATTTTCTATTCAGCCATGGTGTTTTCATCAAGAATGCTTGAAAGTCCTCTATTTCATTGAAAATCCCTTTTCCTCTTAAGTATTATACTTAGTTTTGATGAGTGGGTGATTCTTGGTTTTAATTCTAGCTACTTTAACCTCTGGAATATCATATCCTAAGCCCTCAGATGTCTTAAAGTACAAGCTGCTAGATCTTGTGTTATCCAGATTTTGTTTCCACGATACTCAAAATGGTTCCTTTCTGGCTACTTGCAGTATTTTCTCCTTGACCTGGGAACTCTGAGTTTTCTTTTTGGGATATTTTTCAAGAGACAATCAGAGGATACTTTTGATTTCTATTTAACCTTCTGGATCTAGAATATCAGGGTAGTTCTCCTTGATAATTTCTTGAAAGATAATGTCTAGGGTCTTTTTTTGATCACGGCTTTACTCCAATACTTTTTAACTCCAATAATTTTGGTACTCCAATAATTTTTGAATTATCTCTCCTGGATCTATTTTCCAGGTCAGTGGTTTTTCCAATGAGATAGTTCAAATTGTCTTCTATTTTTTTTTCATTTTTTGGTTCTATATATTAATTTCTTAATTTCTCACACAGTCATTAGCTTACATTTGCTCCATTCTAATTTTTAAGGCATTATTTTCTTCAGTGTTATTTTGGACCTCCTTTATCATTTGGCCAAATCTGTTTTTAAGGCATTTTTCTCCTCATTGCCTTTTTGGACCTCTTTTGCCATTTTGGTTAGTCTATTTTTAAGGTGTTGCTTTTTTTTTTTTTTGTATTTTTGGGTTCTCCTTTAGCAAGCTGTTGGCTTGTTTTTCATGATTTTCTTGCAACACTCTCATTTTGCTTTCCAATTTTTCCTCTACATCTCTTACTTGATTTTCAAAATCCTTTTTGAGCTCTTCCATGGCCTGTCAGCAATTCATATTTTTCTTGGAGTCTTTTGATGTAGGCTCTTTGACTTTGTTGTCTTCTGGCTATATGTTTTGTTCTTCTTTATCACCAAAATAAGATTCTATAATCTGAGTTTTTTTACACTGTCTGATCATTTTCTCAGCCAAGTACTTGACTTTTTACCTCTTTGTCAAGGTATGAAACTGCTTCCAGACTGAAGAGTGCTCTGTCCCAAGTGGTGCAGTTTTCTGAGGTACTTGTAGGCACCCGTTACGTTGTCTTTGGCATTTGTGGATTGACAAGTCTGGAAACCACCACAGCTCAGTGATTCAGTGCCCTGAGGCCTGCTCCTCCTGGTCTGCTCTGGCCTGGTCTCTGACTGCATGGCCAATGTTGGGCTGTGCTCCACTCCCAGTATGGTGTGATAGACCCTTCCCAACAACCATAAAGGCCATCTTGAGTTGTAAATATATTCCACTCTTTCATTTCATGGGTTCTGTAGCTTGAGAATTTGTTTAGAGTCATTTTTACAGGTATTTGGAGGGATTTTGGGAGAGTTCAAGCAAGTCCCTGCTTTTACTCTGCCATCTTGACTCTGCCCCCCTTATTTAATTTTCAAAATCCTTTTTGAGCTCTTCCATGGCCTGAAACTATTTCATATTTTTCTTGGAGGCTTTGGATGTAGGAGCCTTGTCCTTATTGTCTTCCTCTTGCTGCATGTCTTCATCTATCTCATCAGTAACTGTGTAAGAAAATATCTTTCCACCAAAAAAAAAGCCTTATTACTCTTTTCCCCCATTTGCTCATTTTCTCACCCAATTATTTGACCTTTGAGCTCTTCGTTAAGTGGATGGTGTACTGCCCCAATTTTTAGGGGTTTCATGCAGCCATTTTCAGAGATATCTCTAGGGACCTGTAAATAATCAGTTCCTCCAGAGTGGTATGATCAAAAGAAAGGTGCTTATTTCTCTCTTGGCCTGCACTCTGGTCAGTGAGCAACCACAAACACACTTTTCTGCCCTGGAACAGCGAAGAGGGTTCCTTCTCCACAGCTGCCACCAGCTCTACCATGCCATCACCCCTCCTCACCCCAGGACAGCCACGCAGGCCTGCAACCCAGATCAGCCACTTGGTACTCCCACTGTCTGTAAGCCTAGAGCTCCATAAGCAGCAGCTGCTGCAGCAGTGGCTGCTGTTGCCCTGGGGCTAAGGCTGGGGCTAAGGCTGGGGCTGTGGCCAGACTAAGCTCCCCTCTCTTCCAGGTGAGAGAGCTTTCCCACTGACTTTTGAAGCTGTCTTTGGCATTTGTGGATTGAGAAGTCTGGCGACCCTCACAGCTGTCAGTGATTCAGTTCCCTGAGTCCTGCTCTAGTCCTGTCTGTGCTGGTATGGCCCATGCTGGGCTGTGCTGTGCACTGAGCATGGCGTGCTAGACCCTTCCTGTTGGCCTTCCAGATTGTCTTGGGCTAGAAATCTGCTTCATTCTTTAATTTTGTGGCTTCTGCTGCTCTAGAATTTGTTTATAGTCATTTTTAATAGGTATCCTGAGGGGTTTGCAGGGAGAGCTCAATCATTTCCCTGCTTCTACTTTACTATCTTGGCTCCACCCTCCCCCTTTTCCCTTGTTTTTGAAGAAGACCAATGACCTCACAGGTGATGACTTGCATGTGAATTGGATTTCAGTGAGGCAGAGTTGCACAAAGCCTTCAGCCTCACTCTCTCTTCCTAAGTCACTGAAGTCCAGTGGTAAAACAAAAGTCAAGACAACTGATGATGGCCCAGGATGGGGTAGATGACTTCTTCAATGACTGACCAAACTCTTAGAAATCCATACCTACTGCTTCAGCCACCTTCATGACTGTTGCAAGAAATTGTTCTCAGTTGCCCATTCTGGCAGGGAAAGTTTTCACATGCTTAGAAGGATACATTCTCTTAGCTCAGAAACAGGCTTGAGGTCTGTTACTCACCCTCTACCTAGTTTATTTATTTGCTGAGATGATTTGCTGAAGGATAGCTACTATACATGCTACAGCCTCTTTTAGTCATAGATGAGAGTTGGATGAATCAGGTGGACACAAAATGTGGATGTGCAACCCTGAAAAGGGCTTCTCAATCCCTCACATCAGAGATGCTAATCCTCCTAACACCCTATAAACTTCTGGATAAGAATAAACCCACTAGGAGTATGGCTTGAAAAACATCTCAAGGTTCTACTAAATTTCTAACCTGACAAAGTGCAAGCAAGCACATCACAGATAAGGTTGCAATAGCCATAGACAGAGCAGTATAGATAATGGAGCCAACAACTTTGGACATTACTGTTTATGATCTCTACACTTAATACCCTGTATTTATGTCCTAGTCCTAGTTATAATCTTGGCCATTGTTGAGTTGTTTTTTTTTTTTTTACTTTACCTCTACCCATCTTTCCCTATTCTTCTAGAGTAACTGATAATTTAAACAGTTTTCTTTCCCCAACTATTCTACTTTTTTTTTTTTAAAAAAAAAAAGGCTAGTTCTACAATGTTGAGAACAAGAGAGAAATTGCTGGCTCTCTGTTAGGAGACATCTTTGTGTCTATCAAGTACCTAGTATGGATACTTTTTCATATATAACCTTTAGTTTCAGACCTCAATCAGTAAATGTTTGATAAATGTCTCCAGAAAGATGTCTCACTATGATCTCAAATTTAACATGTTGGTGGTGGAGTCAAAATGTCAGAATGCAATTTCACAATTGCCAAGCCTCATCCATGCCTCTTCTATAAAATGTCCTCAGAAAACACTGAACAGAATTCTGAGTGGCAAAGCCAAGAAAAATTCACAAGAAAATTTTCCAGTCCAAGGTAGCTTAGGAAGACAGAAGAAGTCTATGGACACTGGGGAAAGGGTTGGCCCAGAGGAGGAATGTATTGGAAGCTGGTTTGGGCTGCAGGCAGCAATATCAGCTATGAGAACAGAGGAAACAGTACATAGACACCTCAAGGACACTAAACACCTTTCCAGAAAGGAGACCAGGGGATCCCTGTTCTAGAACTAGAAACAATATTGGGTGCCATTTCACAGTTTGGGGCTCCCATTATCCAGTGCCAGGCCACAGTTCCAGGTAGAGAACAGTGGTCCTGATCTCATGAGATCAGGGGCCCTACTTGAATAAAGAGCAGAGTACAGACTAGGAGGGCAGTGACCATACCTCTCCTTGGATCACTCAGTTTGGAGGAAGAAAAAGCCTACAGGTGCACAGAATGAACTGTGAAAGCAGGTCATAATAGACCAGTGTTCAAGCCTGACATTCTCCCTCTCCTCCCCAAGTGATAGACTCTGCAAAATAAGATACAATAACAAAACACATCTTTAGCACTTCACGGTTTACAAAGTACTTTCTCATCATTTATTTACGATCCGGCTAGAGGGTTCTACAAAATTATTTTGTATATGTTTTGGACTTAATTATCTATGCATATGCTATTTGGCACAATAGAATGTGTGCTCCCTGAAGACAATGCTGGTTTCAGTTTTGTTATTTTATATGCAATGTCTAGAACACTTGTTAGGACTATTACTAAACATGACTGAGAGGGGCAGAGTCATGATGATGGCTGGAAAGCAGGGACTTAGCTAAAGCTCTCCCCCAGGACCCTCCAAACACCTATAAAAATGGTTCTGAACAAATTCTAGAACTGAAGAACCCATGAAATAGCAGAGGGAAGCAGAGCTCCAGCCCAGGACAGCCTGGATAGTTGCTGGGTAAGGCATATTGCACCATGCTGGGTGCCGAGCACAGCAGAGCCCAGCGTGGGCCGCCGGGACCAACCAGACCAGGAGCTGGGCAGAACAGGCCATAGCACCCTGAATCAGTAAGCTGTGGCAATTACCAGACTTCTCCACCCACAAACACTAAAGACAACAGAGAAGGTTAGTGGGAAAATCTTTTGGGACAGAGTGAAAGGAGTTTACATTCAGCCACCACCTGGGGGAAAGTGGAGGACATGCAGCTCTGAGGCTGCTTACAGAGCTACAGCTGCAGTTGCTTTTGGCCCCAGGCTCACCTGGCGGGAGGAATTAAGTGGCAAATCAGAGCAGGAGTGCAGAGCCTGCTTAGATCTGAGTCGCAGTCTGGGTTGGCAATTCTTGGGGGAGGAGTACTGGTGTAGCAGATCTTGCTGTGTAGAAATAGTTCTGAAAACAACAGTGCAGCCCCTCAAGGGTCAAGTAGCTGGCTGGGAAAATGAACAGGTAGTGAAAACAGACTCAGATTCGGTCTCAGACTTTGGAATCTTTCTTTGGTGATAAAGAAGACCAGAACATACAGCCAGAAGAAGTCAACAAAGTCAAAGAGCCTACATCAAAAGCCTCCAAGAAAAACATGAACTGGTCTCAGGCCATGGAAGAACTCAAAACGGATTTGGAAAAGCAATTTAGAGAAGTAGAAGACAAATAGGGAACAGAAATGAGAATGATTCAAGAAAACCATGAAAACCAAGTCAATGACTTGCTAAATGAGAGCCAAAAAATACTGGAGAAAATAACATCTTAAAAAATAGACTAACTCAAAAGGCAAAAAGAGCTCCAAAAAGCCATTGAGGAGAAGAATGCATTGAAAGGCAGAATTAGCCAAATGGAAAAGGAGCTCCAAAAGACCACTGAAGAAAATACTACTTTAAAATTAGATTAGTGACTTTACGAGAAATCAAGAAATTATGAAATGGAATTAAAGGATCAAAAAATGGAAGACAATGTGAAATATCTCATTGCAAAAACCACTGACCTTGAAAATAGATTCAGGAGGGATAACTTAAAAATTACTGTACTACCTGAAAGCCATGATCAAACAAAGAGCCTAGACATCATCTTTCAAGAAAGTATCAAGGAAAATTGCCCTGATATTCTAGAGCCAGAGAGTAAAATAGAAATTGAAAGAATCCACTGATCACCTCCTGAAAAAGATCCCAAAAAGAAAACTCCTAGGAATATGGTCTCCAAATTCCTGAATTCCCAGATCAAGGAGAAAATACTGCAAGCAGCCAGAAAAAAACAATTTGATTATTTTAGAAATACAATCAGGATAACACAAGATCTCAACTCACAAACACCAAAGAAAACAGAGAAGGTTAGTGGCAAAAGCTGCAGGGATAGAGTGAAAGGAGTTCATGGTTGGCCACCGCCCCGGGGGCGGC
>CM053622.1:684133736-684150048 GCA_028646595.1 Phalanger gymnotis | reverse complement strand
ATGCCCATCAATTGGGGAATGACTGAACAAGCTGTGGTATATGAAGGTAATGGAATACTATCGTGCTATAAGAAATGGGGATGATGCGGACTTCATAACAACCTGGAAAATCCTACACAACATAATGCTGAGTGAGTGGAGCAGAGTCAGGAGAACAATATACACAACCACAGATATATGGATTCTGTGAGGACCAACCCTGACAGACCTTGCTCTTCTCAGCAACACAAGGTGCAAAGACAACTCCAAAGGACTCACGATGGAGAATGCTATCTACACACAGAGAAAGAACTATGAAGTATGAATGCAGATTGAGGCACACTTGATGCTAGCCTTTCCCTGCCCTCCTTTTTTTCTTTTTCTCTCTTTTGTTTTTGTTTTTGGGTTGTTTTTTTCTTTTGGTCCTGTTTCTTCTTTTGTCTGATTCATTTCATTGATCACAATTCTTCTCCATAACTTGACTAGTGTGTAAATTAATTCAATGAGAAGTTATATGTGGAAACTATATGGGATTCCATGCCATCTTGGAGAGAGAGAGAGGGAAGAAAATCTGGAACTCAAAATTATGTGGAATCAAATGTTGTAAATTAAAAATAAAAAAATAAATAAAATAAAAAAGAAATCTGAAGAAGAAAAAAAATCTTATGTTATCCTGCCTATGGCTCCATAATATTTTACATCTTTCATTATTTTCTCCTTTATCTGGGAGGTCTAGAATTTGGCTTCAATATTCCTTGGAGTATTCATTCTAAAATATTTCTAGGAGGTGATTGGTGGATTCTTTCTGTTTCTATTTTTCCCTTTGGTTCTAGACTATCAGGGAAGTTTTCCTTGACAATTTCTGGAAAGATGATGACTAGTCTCTTTTTTGGATCATGACTTTCAGGTAATTCAATAATTCTTAAATTATTTATCCTGGATTTATTTTCCAGGCCATGTTTTTTCCAATGAGATATTTCACATGTTCTTCTATTTTTTTCATTCTTTTGATTTTGCCTGATTGTTTTTGATGTCTTTTAAAGTCATTAGCTTCCATTTGCCTAATTCTAATCTTTAACCAGCTCAGAGCCTGTGGCCACAGGAGCAGCTACCCTGGAGGCCTCCAGGCCACACACAGTCTAAAAGTTTGAAACTTGCCTTCTTGTACTTCCGGGAGCCATAATAGCTAGGTAAATTGGTTCTCCCTCCATCGCTCACCCAGAGAATACTATCTTGGGAGAAACAGAGGAGCCAGAAATAGGGCTTCAGTAACCATGAAGTGAGAGAATTTGGGTAGAGGGCCCTTCTTGTGGTGGCAGAAGGAAACTAGTGCCAAAAGAGAGGTGTCCCAGCAGGCCTCACCTCAGCAGAACAATGAGAGTAACTGAGCCCCAGGGGAGTTGAGCTAACAAACGTCAACACCAGGACCCCAGAAGTGCCTTTGCACAGCCAGGGGAAGTGGCAGACACCAGCACAGTCAACAGTTGAGACTGCCCATGCTGTAGAGCAGTCCAGGGGAAGAAGAGACCCCCACTAGCCAGACCACCCCTTCCCCACAACTCAGTAAACCAGAGGCCATAGCACACAGAGCCAGTGAGCAGGCCCACAGATCCCAACACAAGAAACTTGGGACAGAGTCCCCTGAGCCCCAGATGCAGAGATCCACTTTAGAAGCCAGGAGGAAAAAAAGCATCATGAAAAAGCACACTAAAAAGCCAAAGACCATTGAATCATATTATGGAAACAGGGAAGATCAAAATACCAATTCAGAAGAGGACAGCATGGATACTACACCCACATTTGAAACCTCAAAAGGGAAAAGGTGAACTGGTCTCTAGACCAAAAAGCATTCCTGGAAGAACTCAAGGAGGACTTTAAAAACCAAATTATGGAGGCAAAAGAAAAAAATGGAAAAAAAAATTCACTGGTGAAAACAAAACTTTAAAAAGTAAAATCTGTGAAATGGCTAAGGGGAATCAGAACAAAAATGGAGAAAATGTCTCATTGAAAAGTAAAATCAACCAAATAGAAAAGGAGATAGAGAAGGTAAAGGAAGAAAACCATACTTTAAAAATTAGAATTGGGCAAGTAGAAGCTAATGACTCTATGATACATCAAGAATCAAACAAAATCTGAAAAATGAAAAAGTAGAAGAAAACATGAAATATTTTATTGGAAAAACAACTGACCTGGAAAATAGATCCAAGAGAGACAATGTAAGAATTACTGGCCTACCAGAAAGTCACATGGACAAAAAGAGCCTGTACAGTATAAAACCAGATGGTAAAATTGTCATTGAAAGAATTTACTGATCACCCCCTGAAAGAGATCCAAAACTGAAAACTCCAAGAAATATTGTTGGCAAATTCAAGGAGAAAATTCTGCAAGCAGGTGGAAAGAAACAGTTCAAATATCACAGAACTAAAGTCAGGATCACACAGGATCTATTTGGAGGTTACCTGCCAAGACAAACCCAGGACCTATTTGAACACAATTGCAAAACACTTCACACAAATAAAGTCAGATATAAATAAATGGAAAAATGTCAGTCGCTCATTGTTAGACCATGCTAATATAATAAAAATGATAATTTTACCTAAATTAATTTACTTATTCAGCCCTATACCAATTGAACTACCAAAAATTATTTTACAGAGCTGGATAAAATAATAACCAAATTCAATTGGAAGAACAAGAGGTCCAGAATGTCTAGGGAATTAATGAAAAGAAATGCTAGGGAAGATGGCCTAGCCATACGAGATATTAAACTGTACTATAAAGCAGCAGTCATCAAAACTACTTGGTACTGGCTAAAAAACAGAGTGGTAGATCAGTGGAACAGGTTAGGTACACAGGATGCAGTAGTCAACGACTATAGCAATCTACTCTTTGATAAACCCAAAAAATCCAGCTTCTGGGTTAAGAATTCAGTATTTTACAAAACTACTGGGAAAATTGGAAAATGCTAGGGCAGAAACTGGGCATAGACCATTATCTTACACTGTATACCAAAATAAAGTCAAAATGGGTTCATGATTCATGAATAAAGGCTGATACTATAAGTAATTTGGGAGAGCAAGGAATATTTTACCTATCAGATTTATGGCAAAGGGAAGAATTCATGACACAACAAGAGACAGAGAGCATTACAAAATGCAAAATGGATAATTTTGATTAAGGTAAATTGAAAATGTTTTGTATAAAAAAGGCAATGCAACAAAGATTAGTAGGGAAGCACAAAACTGGGAAAAAATCTTTACAACCAGTGTCTCTGATTAAGGCCTCCTCTCTAAAATATACAGGGAACTGAGCCAAATTTATAGGAATAAAAGTCATTCCCCAATTGAGAAATATTCAAAGGATATGAACAGGCAATTTTCAGAGGAAGAAATTAAAGATATCTATAGGCCAATGAAACAATGCTCTAAATCACTACTGATTAAAGAAATGCAAATCAAAACAATTCTTATGTACCACATCTCTCCTGTCAGATTGGCCAGCATGATAAAACAGGAAATGATGAATGTTGGAAACAATATGGGAAAATTGGTACACTGTTAAGTTGTTGGTGGAGTTGTGAACTGATCCAGCCATTCTGGGGAGCAATTTGGAACTATGCTCAAAGGGCTATAAAATGTGCATACCCTTTAAATACCCTAGCAATACCACTTCTTGGGCTGTAACCCAAAGAGATCACACAAGTGGGAAAGGGACATGTATGTACAAAAATATTTGTGGTAGCAAAGAATTGGAAATCAAGGGGATGTCCATCAGTTGATGAATGGCTAAATAAGTTGTGGTATATGAATGTAATGGAATATTATTGTACTATAAGAAATAGGGAAGATATGGACTTCACAACAACCTGTATAAACCTACATGATATAATGCTGAGTGAGCAGAGAAGAACCAGGAGAACATAGTATACAACCACAGATATATTGATTCTGTGATGATTAATCTTGATAGCTTTGGCAATTCTCAGCAATACAAGGTTCAAAGACAACTCCAAAGGACTCATGATAGAGAGAGCCATCTACATCCAGAGAAAGAACTATGGAGTCTGAATGCAGATTAAGGCATACTATTTCCTCTCCTTTTTTTTGTTGTCTTTTTTTTTGGTTTTGTTTCTTCTTTCTCATGAATCATTCCATTGGTCATAATTCTTCTTTACAAACTGACTATTGTGTAAATAATTTTAATGTGAAGTTTTATGTAGAAGATATATGGGATTCCATGCCATCTTGGGGAGGAGGGAGGGAGGGGGAGGAAGAAAATCTGGGACTAAAAATCATGTGGAACTGAGTGTTGTAAAATAAAAATAAAAATCTTAATTTAGAAGCTAATTCTTCCCAACATTTAAAGAATAATTAATTCTAATACTATATAAATTGAAAAAAAAATCTTAAAATCATACCCAATTCCTTCTTAGATACCAATATGATTTTTCTACCTAAGCTAGGAACAACAACAAAAAAAACATAGAAAGCATTGCATCATTTTACCTAATTAATATTGATGTAAACATTTTAAATAAAATATAAGGAGATTTCAACACTATATTATGATCATCATATACTATAACCAGGTTGGATTTATACCAGAAATACAGGGCTGGTTCATTATTGGGAAAACTATAATCATAACTGACCATACCAATAACAAAAGCAACAAAAATTATATGATCACATCAATAGATGCAGAAAAATCTTTTCCCAAAATACAAGACTCTCTAAAATTAAATAAACAAAAAATTAAGGTACATAGGAAAAATGGAACTCTTTTATATTTTTCATTTTATTTTGAATGGTCTTTTTAATTTTAGACTTAAATATTAAGACAAATGCATAGTAAGAAAAGAAAAGAAACATATTATAAACTTAAATATTAAAGCTTAAATATAAGACAAGGATATAAAAAAGTCACACACAACAGAACATAAGAGAAGATTCAAAATATGTAGCAATAAATTTCCCTTTCAAGAAAGACTATATATTAAATACTACAGTTTGTGTTCAGACCTGTCTATCTTTGCTTCTTTGAAGGTATTCTTTTGTTTTGTGCTATAAACTTTTTACTTTGTTCATTCCCCCCATTCCCCTTCCCCCTCAGGCTACAATTAAGCATAGATAGATAGATATAGACATAGATATAGACATATAGATATATAGAGATAGAGATAGATATATGCATAAGTGTATATATAGATACACATACATGCATATATAAACCTGTAGTTTTCCTACCAGATTCTACTCCTAATATTTGTTTTTTTATGTTTGTATGTACCTCATATTTCCTATCCCTCCTGACTCCTCTACTTTACTTCTACCTCCATCCTTGCCCTCCTATTACTTAAGCTACCCCCCTCCAAAGATCTTTCCATTATCCTTCCATTTCCTTAAATGGAATGCCTCTTTGATCTATTCCCTCACTCTTCCCTCTAAAGATCTCTCCCTTAACCTCCTAAAGACCTCTGTCTTATATTTCCATTACTGTTAATCTAAAAACCCTTCTATATGCCCCTTTAAATTATTCTCTCACCCTCCCTTCCAAAGATCCCTTCCTTATCATTCTCCCCTGCCCTATCCCCTTAGCATTTTATTTTTTTCCTAAATTAGAAGGCTTTTATACTCTTGTAGATGTATATGTGTTATACCCTCTTGAACACATTCCAGATAAAAGTACGTTTCCACAACTAACAGCCCTCCTCCCCCATCTAATTACTCTGCATTGGTTTTTCCTCTTGTACCTCATTTGGATAATTACACTTTTAACTGTTTCTGAACAGCTTTATTTTATTTTTTCTTTCTTTTAAGTTGGGAAGGCAGGGCAATTGGGGTTAAGTGACTTGCCCAAGGTCACATAGCTAGTAAGTGTGTCAAGTGTTTGAGGCTGGATTTGAACTCAGGTCCTCCTGACTCCAGGGCTGGTGCTCTACTCACTGTGACACTTAGGTGCCCCACAGTTTTGCTTTTTGAAGTCATAGCACGCTCAGGTCTACCCCAATCTTTCTTGTGAACTACCCAATTACTAATAACAATCTTAGACATACATTTGACATTTTACATACATAAAAGGTAAACAGTTTGTCCTTATTGAGTCCCTTGTAATTGGTCCTTGTTATGTACCTTATGTTTCTCTTGACTCTTCTATGTCAAATCTTCCGTCAAGTTCAGTTTTTTTAAACAAAATCCTGAAAGGCTGAGAATTCATTAAATATCCTTTTTTTCATTCAGAATTATGCCTAGCTTTGCTGGTTATGATATTTTTGGTCAGAATCCCAGTTGTTTTGCTCGTTAACATATAGTTTTCAAAGACGTGGTTTTTTAGTATCACCTTTGCTAGGTATCCTGTGATTCCAACTGTGGTACAATTATATGTAAATTTTTTTTTTTTTATTGCTCATAATGTTTTATCTTTGACCTTGAGGTTTCAGAATTTGACTGCAATATGCCTGTAGGTTTTTCTAGTACGATCTTTTTCAGGTGGTGATCAGTGGATTTTTTTTTTCATTTCTACTTTCCCCTCTTGTTCTAATGCTTCAGGAAGATTTTCTCTGATTATTTCTTTCATTATTGTATCAAGATTTTTTTTATCATAGCTTGCAGGTAGTCTAATTTTTCTTATGTTTTCTCCTCTTGATCTGTTTTCCAGATAGTTATTTTTCTTTATAAGGTGTTTCACATTCTTTTCTATTTTTTTATTCTTTATATTTTATTTTATTATTTCTTGATCTCTCATAACTTCGATGTCTTCCCCTTGCCCAATTCTGATTTTCGAGGTGTCATTTTCTTTCTTAAGATTTTGGATCTCTGGGGGGACAGAGCCAAGATAGTGACTGGAAAACAGGGATTTACTTAAGCTCTCCCCCAAATCCCTCCAAACATCTGTAAAAACAGCTCTGAACAAATTCTAAAGTTACAGAACCCACAAAATAACAGAGCAAAGCAGGTCTCCAGCCCAGAACTGCCTGGATGGTCACTAGGAAAGGTGTATTGTACTGTGCTGGGAGCAGAGTGCAGCCCAGCATGGACTATGCCAGGAAGACCAGACTGGGAACAGATTGGGCTGAGCAGGCCTTAGGGCCATGAATTACTGAGTTGTAGAAGTTACCAGACTTCTCAACCCACAAACTCCAAAGACAATAGAGCAGGTCACTGGGAAAACTTCTAGATCTGGGTGAGAAAAGTGCAGAGTATGGCCCCAGCCCCATTGGGGTGGATGTAGTGAATGATGGCAGCAGCAGGAAACTCCAGTGGCTGCTTCCAGAGCTCCAGCTGTGGCAGCTTTTGGCCCCAGGCCCACCTAGTGGGAGGAATTAAGCAATGGATTAGAGCAGGAGTACAAGGAGTACTTTGCTGGTGCTGAGGCAAGGTTCTCTTGCTTTGTCCTGCTTGGATCTGGGTCACAGTCCTGGTTAGCTTCTTGTGGGAGGAGGAGTGCTTGTGTGGCAGAGCTTGCTGTGTAGAAGTAGCTCTGAAAACAGCAGTGCAAGACCCCTGAAGTATGGGACAAAGCAGTCACAATTCTGAAGGCAGTCATGCCCTGACAAAAAGTTCAAGGGTCATGTAGTTGGCTGGGAACATGAACAAGCAGCGCAAAAGGACTCGGACTATAGATTCTTTTTTGTGACAAAAACAATCGAAATATACAGCCAGAAGAAGTCAACAAAGTCAAAGAGCCCACATCAAAAGCCTCCAAGAAAAATACGAATTGGTCTCAGGATATGGAAAAGCTGAAAAAAGTATTTTCAAAAGCACATAAGAGAAGTAGAGGAAAAATTGGGAAGAGAAATGAGAGTATTGCAAGAAAATCATGAAAAATAAGTAAACAACTTGCTAAAGGAGACAAAAAATATTGAAGAAAATAACACCTTAAAAAATAGACTAACCCAAATGTCAAAAGAGGTCCAAAAAGCTAATGAGAAGAATGCTTTAAAAGGCAGAATTAGCCAAATGGAAAAGGAGGTCCGAAGTATTACTGAAGAAAATACTACCTTAAAAATTAGATTGGAGCAAGTGGAAGCTAGTGAATTTATGAGAAATCAAGAAATTATAAAACAGAAAAAAATAATGAATAAATAGAAGACAATGTGAAATATCTCATTAAAACAACCACTGACCTGGACAATAGATCCAGGAGAGATCATCTAAAAATTATTGGACTACCTGAAAGCAATTATAAAAAAAAAGAGCCTAGACATCATCTTTTAAGAAATTATCAAGGAAAACTGCCCTGGTATTCTAGAACCAGAGGCTAAAATAGAAATGGAAAGAATCCACCAATTACCTCTTGAAAAAAGTCCCCAAAATAAAAGTCCTAGAAATATTGTAGCCAAATTCCAGAGTTCCCAGGTCAGAAAGAAAATATTGCAAGTAGCCAGAAAGAAACAATTCCAGCATTGTGGAAATACAGTCAGGATGACACGAGATCTAGCAGCTTCTTCATTAAGGGATCAAAGAGCTTAGAATGTGATATTCTGGAGGTTAAAAGAGCTAGGATTAAAACCAAGAATCACCTACCAAGCAAAACTGATTATAATACTCCAGGGCAAAATATGAACTTTCAATAAAATAGAGGACTTTCAAGCTTTCTCAATGAAAAGACCAGAGCTGCATAGAAAATTTGACTTTCAAATACAAGAATCAAGAGAAGCACGAAAATGTAAACAGGAAAAAGAAATCATAAGGAACTTACTAAAGTTGAACTGTTTTGTTTACATTCCTATCTGGAAAGATGATATTTGTAACTCATGAAACCTTATTCAGTATTGGGTAGTTGAAGGGAATATACATACATACATACATGCACACACATGTATATATATATATATATATATATATATATATATATACATGTGTGTGTGTGTGTGTGTGTGTGTGTGTATGCACACACACACACACACACAAAGGGCACAGGGTAAGTTGAATATGAAGGGATGATATCTAAAAATAAATAAATGCAATTAAGGTGTGAGAGAAGAATATATTGGGAGGAGAAAGAGATAGAATGGGATGAATTATCTCACATAAAAGTGCAAGATAAAGCATTTCTATTGCAAAGGAAGAGGAGGCAGATAAAAGGGAATGGGTGAATCTTGCTCTCATCAGATTTGGCGTAATGAGGGAATAACATATATATTCAATTGGGCATCTTACCCTACAGGAAAGTAGGGGGGAAGGGGATAAGGGAGGGGGTATGATAGAAGGGAGGGCAGATCAGGGAAGAAGCTAATCAAAAGCAAATACCTTTGAAAAGGGACCGGGTCAAGGGAGAAAACTGAATAAAGGGGGACAGTATAGGTTGCAGGGAAATGTAGTTAGTTTTTTTGGAGGGGAGAAGGCAGGGCAATTGGGGTTAAGTGGTTTGCCCAAGGTCACACAAGTAGTAAGTATGTCAAATGTTTGGGGTTGGATTTGAACTCAGGTCCTCCTGACTCCAGGGCTGTTCCTCTACTCACTATGCCACTTAGATGGCCCCTATAGTTAGAATTTCACAACATGAGTATTATTGAAGTATTTTGCATAATGATACATGTCTGGCCTATGTCGAATTTCTTGCCTTCTCAAGCAGTGTGGGTTGGGATGGAAGAAGGGAGAGAATTTGGAACTCAAAGTTCTAAAAACAAATGTTCAAAAATTGTTTTTTACCTGCAACTGGGAAATAAGATATACAAGCAATGGTATTTAGAAATTTATCTTGCCCTAAAAGAAAGTAAGGGCAAAGGGAATGGGAGAGTAGTGGCACAATAGAAAGGAGGACAGACTGAAGAAAGGGGCAATCAGAATATATGCCATCTTGGGGTGCAGGGATGGTAGAAATGGGGAGAAAATTTGTAACTCAAAATCTTGTAAAAATCGATGTTGAACAGTAAAAAAATTTATAATAAATAATAAAAGTAAAAAAAAAATTCCGGATCTCCTTTTCTAATTGGTTGACTTTCTTTTCATAATCTTCTTGTTTTTTCTTGGATTGTTACCTTTTGTTTAGTTTTTCCTCAAGCTTTCTCATTTGATTTTTTTTCAAGAAAAAAATATTATGATGTTTATTTTTTAAAGTGACAAAATATTTACAACCTTTGACCCAGAGGTCACATTGCTAGGAATATTGCTAAAGTGGTATATTAGAGGTTAAAGACAGAAAAGTTCTACTTGCATGAAAATAATATTAATAAATAATTAACATAACAATAGCTAACATTGTTATAATATTCACTATGTGCCAGGCAGTGCTAAACACTTTACAATTATTACCTCATTTTCAATACAATTCTATGGAATATTCATAATAGCACTTTTTATGTTAGCAAATAACTTGAAAGTAGATACTTATGGTTGTGTTGGGGAATGGCCAAACAAGTCATGAGAAACAATAATTATGAAGAATTCAGAGAAGCAAAGGAAGAATTATATGAACATATAAAGATTGCAGTATATAGAACTAGGAAAACAATATACAAAATGGCTATGATCAGGTAAGTGGAAAGAATCACAATGGCAATAGTAAAAACCCAGAATGCTGTATAATTATAACAACCAAGCTTTTTTCTTAGAGAAGAGAGGGGAAAATATACCTCCTTCTCTTCTGTAGAGATATGGGTGGCAGGGAATCTGTGGATGTACAATTGAGTATTCTATCATACTCATCTGATTGGTTAATTTGGGTTGCTGAACTGTTTACACACACACACACACACACACACACACACACCCCTTTCTTTTTTAATCTTTCTTATAAGAGACAGCTCTCTGGGTAGAGACAAGGGAGGAATATATTTGGAAATGTAGACTGATGTCAGTAAAATTGAAAAAAGGAAGGTTAGGAAGCCAGGAATCCCAGTAGATAGTCTATTGTACTTGGAGTCAGGAAAACTTGAATTTTGAATGCTGCCTCAGACATATATTAGCTGTGCGACTCTGGGCAAGTTTTTTAGCTTCTCTCAGGTTCAGTTTCCTTATCTGTTAAATGGGAATAGTAATAGTACCTACTTCGCAGGGATCTTTTGAGGGTGAAAGGAAATAACATGTAAAGTATTTTGCAAACCTTAAAGCACCATGTAAATGCTAGCTTTTATTACCATTAATTATCATCCTTATCATTGGCAGAAAAAGCCTTAAGGCATAAAATTAGTAAAATCTTGGGTCTAGTCTCTTTTTCCACCATTAATGGATTATATCACATTATGTCAGTCATTGAATATTTTCTGGGTTTTGCTTGCCTTATCAGTAAAATGGGTCTAATAACAGGAATCCCTTCCACCACTTGGGCTATTGTGAGCAAAGTATGAAATGAATGGGGTGAGCATTATGGGAATGCAAGCAGCCATCCTGAAGCTTGACTACACCATTGTTTTCTGTACCTTAACATCATGAGGATTAATTGACCTTTTAGGTCAATTAGGGAGAGTGTGACAATCCTATTTCTTATGCTTTGCCTGTTACTAATTGTATGACCTTGAATGAGTTACAGAACTTTGCTGAACTCTGGTTTCTTCACATGCCAGATGAAAGGGCTGAACTAGCTGGTCTGATAACCCAGCTCTGCATTCTGAGTTCTAAGCTCTCACTAAACAGTGATAGCATTAAGTCCCATTCAGGATGATTTTAGCCAAGTCAGGTTATCATTAGCCTCTGGCATGTTGTTGTGCCTCCTGTAGATAAATATGTCCCTATGTGTCACCAAATAACTTTTACTATTTTACTAAGCCAAGAAGAGGTGAGCTCCAATGTAACTGGTTTTCCCAGTCTGCCACCTCAACATCTGCCAGGCAGCCAAGTGCCATTGCATCCTTACAAAACCCAAGTATAGCCTTTGGCACAAGGCAGAAATCTGTTTCAAGGGTCTCCTCTGGAGGAGGGGCCATGAATTTCTGTGTATGAATGTGCATGCATGTGAGTGTATACATGTGTGCATATGGTGTGCTCACTGGTGCGTAGTGTATCTATGTTTGTATTACATGGATGTGTATGAATTCCGTTCTTATGCATGTATGTAAGAACAACATCAGGACAGCTTAGGGCAATGGTATTCCAATCCCAATTACACTACTCTAGCTGTATGACCTTCCCCCCTGTGAACCTCAATGTCTTCACCTGTAAAACTTAAGGTTTGGGCTGGAAGATCTGTTACAGCCAGGTTGCAATGGGACAATCAGGCTCTGACTGATCAATGTGTCATCATTTGGTACTCCCTCCACTTAATACAGATACTAAAAACATGCTATTTTTATTATTATTTATTAATTAATTTTATTTTTAATTTATTAAATTAATTAATTAATCAATTAATTATTATTAATTATTAAATTTTTATTATTAATTAATTTTTATTCTTATTTTTATTTATTTAATTATTAATTATTAATATTATTATTATGCTGTTTTTTCATCTGATCCTTCAGAACATCAGATTACAAGGTTCAGAACTGGAAGAGGCCTTAGAGATAATCTTACCCAATGCCCTTGGTTTTCCAAATGGGAAAACTGAGACCCAGAAAGAAGTGATGTCATCATAAGGATGAGTTAGTCAATGCACTTAGCAGATGGGCCATCTTTTGAGCAGGAGCAGAGCAGAGTAGAACAGGGCTCTCATTTGAATTTTAGTCTTTTTTAAGATCTTCTATGAATTCTTTTTGGGCAGATGACTATTTGACATTACTGTTTGGAGTAGGAGAGGGTTTCTTTGCTTTATTATTTTCCTCTGAAGAAGAACCCCCTGTCTTCTCTATCCTCATAGTACCTCTCTATGGTTGGATTCATTCTCCTTTCCCTATGCATTTTTTTGGCAATAACTTAATTTTTGTAATCACCTCTAATCCTAGAGTATGAGGGTTGGTGCCTCTGCCCTCAGATCCTCCTTCAGTTCTCCCCTCTGACCTTGAACCCAAACTGAGACTTCCAGCCTCTTGTAAGTGCTCTTAGTACCATCCCCACCCTACTGCTCCTGCTCTCACTGGGTGTGTGCTGGTTGCTTCTGTCCGCCAGCTGCAGCTCCCCAGCACAGCTGAGTCTGGTTTTCCTTGTCAACAGAAGTTCCCTTGATCTTCCCTGGCTCAGATTACCAACTCCTCTCTCTGTCCTCGAGATAAAAGTTCCTATGGCAGGGGCAAGATAGCCTCCCAACACAGTTAATCCCACTGTTTGCCACTTGTTTAAGTGGTCCCTAGCCTATCAGTGATTACTCTTCACTGGGACCAACCCTATCTGGGATTTTTCTTTAGATCTTCTCTGATTATCCCAGGAGGACTTCTGTTCTGACCCTTCTCTTATTTATTTTTTACTCCTCTGTGTTTGCCCTGAGGTGTTTTATCTCTTTTGTGGAGGAAAATCTTGAGAACTTGGAATCTTCTGAACTACTCCACCATCCTTCCAGAATCCTCTGGAGCTCTTCTTAAAATGATATGTAGTATCTATCTATACCTAAGAACAAGTATATGTAATTGGACTGAACTAGAAGGCTTTCTAATAAGATCAGAGGTGCAGTAAGGATATCCATTATAACTATTATTATTCAATATTGTACAAAAATGCTAGTTATAAAAATAAAAAGGAAATTGAAAATATATTCATAGTTGAAGAGGAAAGAAAACTAGCCCTTCCAAAATACGCAAAAAATGATATTAACATAATTGTAAAATATCACACAAATATAGTTCCAAATAATTTTAGAAATCTTAATTACTTGTGGTTATGCCAAGCAATACAATTAAAATGATACTATCTACATTAATTTAAACATTAAATTACCAAAGAATTGCTTTATAGAACTATTAAAAATTGTAACAAAATTCTTTTTGAGGAGTGAAGATGAAGATGATTAAGGAAATTAATAAAAAATACAAAGAAAGAGGGCTGAGCACAACTAGATGTCAAACTATGGTACAGAGTGGTAATTGTCAAAACAATTTGACACTGTGTAAGAAATAGATTAGGTGCATAATATAAAAAAAAGCAAATAAGCATATTAATCTAGTCTTTCACACACTCAAATATTTTAGCTATTGGGACAAGACCTTGATATTTGACAAAAACTACTGAGAAAAATGGAAAGCAATCTGCCACAAATTTAGTATAGGCCAACAACTTATGTCACCTATAGAGATAAGTTCAAAATATGTGAGGGTGATTTAATAAACCATTGATGGGAACATGGAAGATATTTCCTGTCAGATCTCTGGGTAACATCAAAGTTCTTGGCCAAACAAGAGATAGAAAAGTTCACCAGAGGTAAAAATGGTAATTTTGAGAACATAAAATTAAAAAAAAACTTTTGCATAAACAATACCAATGTATCCCAAATTAGGAGAATGGGAAACTGAAGCAAAAAATTGCACCAAAATTCTCTTACAAAAAGCTAATTTCTCTAATATATAGAGAACTGGGCCAAATTTATAAAGATATGATTCATTTCCTAATTAATGAATTGTCAAAGGATATGAATAAGCAGTTTTTAAAGGAAAATATGAGTGGCATCAATAATTATATGACAAATTGCTCTGAATCACTAATAATTAGAGAAATACAAATTAAAATTACAGCTCTGAGATGCCCCCTCATCCCCACCAGAATGGCAAAGATAACAGAAAAGGAAAATGACAAATTCTGGAACAGATATGGGAAAATAGGTATACTAATGCACTGTCTCTCTAGCTGCAATGTAATCCAAACATTCTGGAGAATATTTTGGAACTATGCCTGAAGATGTTTAAAACTATGCATATTTTGACCCAGCAATACTGCTACTAGGTCTGTACTCCACAGAGATAAAAGAAAAAGGAAGGGGACATATATGTTCAAAATGTTCATAGAAGTTCTTTTAGTGATGGCAGAGAATTAAAAACTGAGAAGGTGCTGATCGAATTGTAATGTATGGATGTGATAGAATAGTATTACAAGAAATGATGAAGATTAGTAACTGTTCAATACAACGAGCCACAACAATTCCAAAAGATATGATGAAAAATGCTATCTAACTCTAAATAGATAATTGATGACACAGAGTGCAGATTGAAGTACATTTTTCTTGCTTTTTTCACATGACTAATGTCCAAAAGCCTTGCCTATTTATATATATATATAAACATATATATATACACACACGTATATATACACACATGCATATATGTATGCATGCATGTATATACATATATACTGTGTAAGTATGTATACACAAATATATATACACAAACACACATATATGTATATGTGTATGTATATATGTATATGGATAGATAGATAGACAGACAGATAGTTATCAACCACCATTCCTGATCACTTACATATGATGCCAATTTTGTCATCTTGATTTTTGATTTCTTCTCTATTGAACACTCTTTTGGCTGGTGTGTACTAATAAATTTTTTCTAATGTATTCTCTCAGAGAGTTGCATCAGACATTTAGAGTTCATGTGACCCAACATCATTCAATAAGTATTAGGGGTAGGATTTAAATCCAGAGCTTCTTGAATGAATCTGAACCCAGTGTTCATTCTCTCTCTCTCTCTCTCTCTCTCTCTCTCTCTCTCTCTCTCTCTCTCTCTCTCTCTCTCGATCAATATACCTATATATAACAGGCCAGGAGTAAACTCAGGTAAACATGGTGTATGATTACAATGGTAAGGTCTCTTGTAACCTTAAATCTTATGATTACAAGTAAATAGCTGCCTATATTCTGTAGTTAGGCCCCTTTTCCTTGAGTGACTTTGTAAGTGGTATAAGTAAAATAAATATTGTTTAGCCAGGGCATGAACAGCTTCAAGTCAAGAGTAACTAATGTTTCCCAATACCTACAAAAGCAAAACACAAAGGTCATGGACCCAGTGAGAAAGAGGTCAGCTGAACAAACCAAAATCAAAATGTTAAAGATATTACACTACAATACAAGAAAACTAAAACAGGAAGGAAGTTGGACTTGAAGACTTCTAAAGAACCTTCTGGCTCTAAATTTGTCTATGATCTGATCCCATGATTTATAAATATTAAAAGTGCAGAGCGAGATTTGGTGATAAAGAAACAGCTACCAGGAGTTCCACAGGAGCTGAAGTGGTTGAGATTTGGGGTAAGATGGGCAATTCATGCTATGCACAGCACAAACCACAAGGAAACAAATCCTGCTACTAAGAAGTTTGCTTTCTGGTTTCCACTTGTTTTCCCCTCTCATTTTAGTGAAAGTGAATCATGAATGAGAATTGTCTATAGGCCTATTGGTAAAAACTAGAAATACTGTTGGCTGGATTGGGAGTTTATAGGAAGGGAGCAGATTAGTTGTTGTCCTTTGTTCTTGAAGAGACCAAAATGACATCTCTATGCTAGAGTCAAGTCACAGTGTGTTC
>CM053622.1:684101615-684133236 GCA_028646595.1 Phalanger gymnotis | reverse complement strand
CACACATACATATAGACCTCAAGGTAGCTGAAGGGTATATATACATATATATATATATATACAGAGGACTGACGGTGAGTTGAATATGAAGGGATGATATCTAAAAAAATAAAATCAAATCAAGGGATGAGAGAGGAATATATTGAGAGAGGGAAAAAGGGAGAGATAGAATAGTAAAATTATTTCACATAAAAGTGGCAAGAAAAAGCAGTTCATTGGAAGGGAAGAGAGGGCAGGTGAGGGGAATGAGTGAATCTTGCTCTCATCAGATTTGACCTGAGGAGGGAATAACATACACATTCCATTGGGCTTCTTACCCCACAGGATAGAAGACGGAAGGAAATAAAAAAGGGGCATGATAGAAGAGAGGGCAGATAGGGGGAGGAGGTAATCAAAAACAAACACTTTTGAAAAGGGACAGGTTCAAGGTAGAAAACTGGATAAAGGGGTATAGGATAGGAAAGAGCAAAATATAGTTAGTCTTTCACTACGTGAGTATTGTGAAAGAGTTTTGCATAATGGTACACATGTGGCCTATGTTGAATTGCTTGCCTTCTTAGGGAGGGCAGGTGGGGAAGGAAGAAGAGAGAGAATTTGGAACTCAAAGTTTTAAATGCAGATGTTCCAAAAAAAAGTTTTTGCATGCAACTAGGAAATAACATATACAGGCAATGGGGCATAAAGATATATCTTGCTCTACAAGAAAGCAAGGAAATAGGGAATGGGGGGAAGTGGGGTGACAGAAAGGGAGGGCTGACTGGAGAATGAGGCAATAGGAACATATGCCGTGTTGGAGTGGGAGGAGGGTATAAATGGGGAGAAAATTTGTAATTCAAACTCTTGTGAAAATTGACGCTGAAAACTAAAAATATTAATTAAATAAATAATGATCTAAAAAAATAAGTATATCAAGGCCCGATTTTTAGCATTTTGCAATTTACATGGTATAAATTCTCCCACTGGAAATTTAACAATGGGATTTCTGAGCTATTTGCAATTACCTTCAAAACACTCCTGGCTGTGACCCGCTTGTTTAAGTGTTGGACCAAGTATTTGTTTTAGATTTACTACATTTATTACTCATTCTATGTTGAAACTGCCAGTGCTTCTTCCATTTGGGGAATGTTTCTTCCCAAGTAAAACAAAATGAATTAAATGAAGTATATTCTGAACAAATTTGCCTGGAAATTTAAACTTATTAGTTTTCTTTGAAGTTGAACACAATTACTTATAACTTAACTGGATGATGAAAAAGTAGGGTTTCTTTTTCCTCCTTTGTAACTTTTGCAAGCCTTTCCCTCCTGCTTACAGATAACAGTTGC
Organism: Phalanger gymnotis; assembly: GCA_028646595.1. Classification (NCBI taxonomy): domain Eukaryota; kingdom Metazoa; phylum Chordata; class Mammalia; order Diprotodontia; family Phalangeridae; genus Phalanger; species Phalanger gymnotis. The sequence goes on along the minus strand of CM053622.1, from coordinate 684,131,914 downwards.
TTTCATCAAAATAATTTACTGCATCATTATTTGTACTGGACAGGCATCCTGGCTTTAGAAAATAGCAACCGACTTCCTAAGGTTACTGAATATGTGATCCTTAACCTAATTGTGAGAAACTGCCCAGAACAGGTTTCATATTCGGATACGATCCACTTGTATTTCAAATTGTTGTTAAACGTGTACATGTTGAATGTGCACGAAGGTCAATTTTCCCAAAGGACCAATCCTGAATTCAGAAAAGAATCTATACAAAGTCAGTCAGATATAGCTTGGCCAATTACTGACTTAAAAATATCCAAATCAACTCTAGTCAACAAACATTTATTAAGCAGTTATCACATGCTCAGCACTGTTAAGCACACAGGATACAAAGAAAAGACATAATAATCCTTGCTTCAAGGAGCTCACACTTTAAAGGGAAATGTTAAAGAAAGCTAAGGAAGATGTAAAGGAAGAAAAGAATTCCAGGCATGGGTGACAAATAGTGAAAATATGCCCAATGTTGGATGAGGAATAGCAAGGATTCCAATACCATATCATCACACAATAAAAGTGTAAGAAAATTGGGAAGATAAGAAGGGCCAGATTATAGAAGTCCCTAAAATACAAACAGAGGATTTTATATCTGATCTTGGAGGTAATATGGAGCAATTATAGTTTATTGAATGGGGAGAAGGTATAACATGGTCAGAACAGCACTTTATGAAGATGACTTTGGTAGCTGAGAGGAGGATGGACTGATCTGGGTAAAGACTTGAGGTAGGGAGACTGACCAGCTGGCAATATTTATAACTGCTCAATGTACTGATCATTTGAGACATGAAGAATTATCACTGGCCTAGGAGGACAATTCGAAGCAATGACACTCCAGAACTTTTCCCCATCATCTTAGGATGTGTTTTATCCTTCAGTAAATGCAGTACAATAGTTTAGACATGTGCTGATGATGTTCTGTGCCAGAGTGGTGGCAGTCTCAAAGCAGCAAAGGAGGCATGCATCAATAATATTTCAAAGTTATAGAACTTGGCAATAGATTGGAAATTACAATTATGTGAGTGAGAAATCAAGGATGTTAGATGCCTTGGTGGCTGGAAAAGAAGAAAATTAGGGAGAGTAGAAATTTTGGGAAAATCTAATGATTTTACATTTATAAGATTTATTAGACATCCAGATCCAATTGGCAGTTGTGCATGCACAACCAGAGGTCAGGAGAGGGGTTAGTGCTAGAAATAAAAATCTGAAGAACGTATTTCTTATATAGATAATAATTGAATCCATGAGAGTTGATGGAATCACGAAGCATAATAGCATAAAGGGATAAGAGAAGATGCTGTAAGATGGATACTTGGGAAACAACCTCAGTCAATTGGTGCTTCCTGGATGACTATCTAGCAAATGAGACTTAGAAAGAGTACTCAGAAGGGTACAAAGAGAACCAGGAGAGATCAGTGTTGCAAAAAATCTAAAGAGAAAAGATCAATAAGGAAAAGAGGGTGATCAACAGCAGAACTCTGAAAGATCAGAATTTTTAACTGATATAAGAAAAAATGCTTTTGGTCTGTATAATCAAGAGTAATTGGGTATTCAACATCATCCCACTTTGCTGAAGACATACTGCTAACAAAGAGCATTGTTGCTCATGATGATGGAGGCTGAAGATTCACTGTTGCCTGCCCTTTAGAAATGTGAGAGTTAATGAAGGAAAGGGAAAGGGAATAGTATTTATTAAGCCTCTACTATGTGACAAGTACTTTGCTAAGGGCGTTATAAATATAATCTTATTTGATCATTTGAGACACAAAGAATCATCCCATCACTGGCCTAGGAGAAACGTTGGAGGCAGTGATGCTCCAGGACTTTTTCTATCATCTTAGGGTCTGGTAAATGATATTTTTATGATTCAATAAATATCACTCGAAGTTATAATTGGAACTCCACTTAACTTAATTTTAGTAATATGAGGCTAATACTAATCAGCCATTCACGGAGCATTTGCTCTCTAGTACTATGGAATGAGCAAGAGTGAGTGATCACCTCTCTAGTCTCTGAAGACGTCCCTCAAACTCAGGAAATTTCTCTAATGATACAGATTGTATGCAGTCCATCTGTTTTCATCCTTCGTGAATCTTGTCCATGTTTTTCAATAGATCTGTCCAATGGGATGTAGACCCTCCTCTAGGTTTTCTGACATTGTATGCATGCTAGTTCAGCACTCATGCTGTCTATCTGTTATACCTTGTTCTTGTTATGTAAACACTCACCTTATTGTCCAAGAGCTTATTTCCTGTGCAGCATCTCTTACACTGTTTCTTGAATATAGGTCATTGTTGGAAATATGTTTTAGTCTGCTTTCTCATACTATGAATCTCTCTACCAACCTTTCAGTCAACCATGATTTAGATTTTTCAGGAATTGTGGTTCAATATTGGCAACTATACAATATTGCTTGGGGAATATTTGTGTTAAAAAGGATTGTGTGTGTGTGTGTGTGCGTGTTTGTTGGGAAGCAGCTTGCAATCATTGTAAGCACAAAACCAGAGGATTCTGAGAAGATGGTGGAATAGGTCAGAAAATGCCAAGATCTATAGATTTCCCCCACAAATGAGATAATAACATTTAGGGCAAACAGAGTTGTAAAAATAAACAAATAGGGGCAGAACAGTGGGCCTCCTGGAACAAACAATTGGAGAAGATTTGAAGAAAAATCCCTGGATAAAGTTTAGTCCTTGTGAAGAGTAAAGACCTCCACGCTTGGTCAGCTTAAACAACAAGCAGCAAGCCCTAGGATTAGGAGGCTGCCTGGGCCCCAGCCACAGGAAATTTTGTCCATAGGACAGTGAGGGGAGTTGGTCATCTGAGCTAGGGAAGATTGAGGGAGTGTCTGTTGACAAGGAACACCAGAGTCAACTGTGTTGCGAAGATGTGTCTGACAGTGAGAAGGAGCCAGCACATGCAGGGTGAGTGCAGAAGTAGTAGGGTGGGGCAACCGCTGGCTATGGGCATTTTCAGGAGGCTGGAGGTCTTGGTTACAGGTCCAGGACAGAGGGGAGAGCTGAAGGAGGATCTGAGGCCAGAGGTAGCATCCCCCACATCCCAAAACTAGATGTGAATACAAAAATTAAGCTGTTACAACAAAAAATGAACAGGTAAAAGATAAAGACCACATCCATAGAGAATTACTAAGGGAACAGAGAAGGAGAGGGTTCTTCTTCAGAGGAGGATACTGAAGCAAAAAAACATTCTTCTACTCCAAAGAGTAATGTCAAATAGTCACCTGCCCAAAAATAAATCATAGAATAACTTTTAAAAAGATTTTAAAAATCAAATGAGAGACATTGAGGAAAAACTAAAAAAAATTAAGAATGATACAAGAAAAACAAAAAGATTATGAAAAGAAAGTTAACCAATTGGAAAAGGATATCCAGAATCTTGAGGAAGAAAATGACTCCTTGAAAATCAGAATTGGGCAAGGGCAAGCTAGCAAAGTTATAAGAGATCAAGGAATAATGAAACAAAATATAAAGGATGAAAAAAATAGATGAGAATGTAAAACATTGCATAAGAAAAAAAAACTGATCTGGTGAACAGACCAATAAGAGAAAACATAAGAAAAATCACACTACCTGAAAGCTATGATCAGAAAAAGAATCTTGATACAATAATACAAAAAATTAACTAAAGAAAAATCTATATTAAATGAATTGTCAGACTTTAAGGATTTTGTTTAAAAAAAAAACTGAACTTAATAGAAGGTTTGACATACAAAAGCCAAGAAAAATATGAGGTCCTTACCAAAGACTGAATTACATGGGACCCAGTAAAGAGAGACTATTTACCTTTTATGTATGTAAAATGTATGTCGAAGATTGTTATTAATAATTGAGTAGACTGCAAAGAAGATTGAAGTAGACCTGAGCATGATAGGGTTTTAAAAAGTAAAACCATTAAGGAACAGCTAAAAAGAGTAATTATCATATACAAATGACATGTGAGGAGAAGATCCAACACAGAAGAATTAGATGGGGAGAAAGGCTGGTAGTTCTGGAAAGCTACTTTCATTGGGAATTGGTTCAAGAGGGAACAATACACATATTTCTAGAAGAGTATAAAAGTCTTCTAAACTCAGAAAGAAATAAAATGCTAAGGGGATAAGGACGGTGAAGATGATAAGGGATAGATCTATAGAGGTGAGAGTAAGGGAACAGAGAGGGGGGTATAGAAGGGTTAAAATAGATTTAATCAAAAGAGAAAAATAGGAAACTACATTATGTGTCATCCTTGTTTATCAATGTTGTTTTGGACTATTTAAAACAACTAGACAGTATAAAGTGGGAATATTGCTATGGTGTAGGAAAGGATGAGTTAGTGGACTTGGAAAAATATGGAAAGACTTGGAATTATGAAGGGAGAGGTTATCCATCACCAGAGAAACAGAAAACAATTAAGTATGGTATGACATTATATTGATGCATATGAATGTATATGTCTATATATGTATGGCTATGATTATCAATATCTAAGTGTATGTATATATATACATATACACATATATATGTATGTGTGTGCATGCATGGGTTTATGTGTGTTTGTGTATACATGCATTTCTTTGTGTTTATGTCTATATGTGTATATATGCACATGTGTATATATACATGCATATACATATACATACATACATACATCTGCACTTAATTGTAGCCTTTGGGGGTGGGGAGGAAGGGAGAAAAAGAACCAAGTAAAAAGTGCACAGAAAAGAACAACAGAAAACTTATAAGGAAGCAAAGTAAACATGGACCACCATCAATATAGATTACTTATTATATAGATATCCTTTAAATAGGAATTTATTGCTCTCTCACGTTCTGCTGTGCACATGGCAACACTTTTTTTCTTATTTTGTATTATTTTAGTTTTAGTATTTAGATTTGTTTCTTTTTTCTTATATTATATTTAAGTTTAAAATAAAAAATAATACAAATAAAAAAGAAAGAAAACTCAAAACAATTTCCTGAATAGAATCTAAATCATTCTATTCCTCTTTTTTTTTTTTTCATTTATTGGCTCAGTTCATGTCCATATACAATTCCTGTTCTGGAAATATGTACTAATGGACTAACTGAATGAACTTGAATTTTACCAAAATTAGGGTGGTAGCAGATTGCATCAGAGTGAAACTTCGATATATTGAAAACAGGAGTTTTATGAAACTGAGTTCAATTTCTGGGCACTGGGTTGAATAGTCTGAGTAATTTTAGATACACTAAGTTTGTTTTCCTTTTAGTTATGCCTTTATTTACTACATGTGGGCCTGTTACTCTTATAATTTAAGTAGCAATGAAAGGTTGTCTGTCCCGCGTTCTCGCCGGACACGCCTGCTGAACCCTCCTAGGTGAGCAGCCGCCTCCCCAACCGGGCTTCGGACGTCTCCAGTCCCCTTGGCAACCAAGGGGCAATAACCAGACAGCGACCACTATAGTGTGCAAGAGGTTGCTTTATTGGAGTCTACAAAGATGTCTCTCTCCCTTCCTCCTCTCCACACCTTATCTAGGGAAAACAGAGGACCTCCCCAGCGCCTCCTTCGGGGGCGGAGCGACAACCTTTGAAGCCACTCCCGCCATAGGTGGTGACTCCAGGTGTTCTCCTTTCCTCCCAGGAAGCCCGGTTCTAGACCCCTGACAGTTGTCATCAAGAGGTACTAATAAGCAATTACATTTATTTTTGAAAATTGAATTCTTACCATATGCAAGGACCTATGCTAAGAAAAGTAGAAGGTATACAACATTTTGCACACTATAAATAAAAGTGTGTGTTCGTGATTCAATAAATGTCTAGAAGAGGTCTAAAAAAGTATTTAAGAGAAATATTTTGTTGACAGGGATGGGCTAAGAATTTATTTCCTATTTGCTCAGTAGTAAAACTAGAATTTTTTTTTTTACTTCAGTGCTTTAAATATTTTCACTGACATCCTCATGTGACTGCCTTTTTCTAACTCAGAGATAATTAGCTTAACTATGTTTTTCACTCTGAACACTGAGCCTGAGAACAACTCTTGTGTAGTGGTATTATTAACACACATAGGGTTGATCTGGACAGCAATGTGTAATATTTATTGTATAGATTTTCTTGAAATAGAAATTTATTGCTCTCTCCAGTTCTGTGCACATGTTTTTTTTCTTATTTTGTATTATTTTAGTTTTAGTATTTAAGTTTGTTTCTTTTTTCTTTTCTTATTTTATATTTAAATTTAAAATAAAAATAAACAAATAAAAAAGAAAACTCAAAACAATTTCCTAACTGGAATCGAGGTTTTCTGATCTCAGCAAGTGTGTAGCAAGGTAGAAACATCCTTATTAAATTGGAAAAATAATTGATTCTTTGATTTACCATAATTTTTAAATAATTTTTTAAATTTTTAGTTTAGTTCTACATGTTCTTGAGTATTAAATTTTCTTCCCTTCCCTCCCCTCTCTCCTTCCCCCCCAAGATGGCATGCAGTGCGATATAGATACAACATAAACCTTCACATTAAATTTATTTACACAATAGTCAAGTTGCAAAGAATTATGACCAATGAAATGAACGACAAGAGAGAAGAAACAAAATCAAAAAAGGAGAGAAAAAACAGAGCAAATAGTTTGCCTCGATCTGAATTCAGCCTCTACAGTTCTTTCTCTGCATGTAGCTAGCTTTTTCAATCATGAGTCCTTTCAAGCTGTCTTTGAGCCTTGTATTGCTAAGGAGAGCCAAGTCTAACAAAGTTAGTCATCACAGAATCAATGTCTATCGTTGTTGTGTACAATGTTCTTCTGGTTCTGCTCTTCTCACTCAGCATCATTTCATGTAGGTCTTTCCAGGTTATTACGAAGTCTGTATTTTCCCCATTTCTTATAGCACAATAGTATTCCATTACATTTATATACCACAACTTGTTCAGCCATTCCCCAGTTGATGAGCTTCCCCTTGATTTCCAATTCTTTGCTACCACAAAAAGAGTTGCTATAAATATTTTTGTACATATGGGTCCCTTTCCCACTTGTGTGATCTCTTTGGGATCTCTTTGGGATATAGCCCTAGGAGTGGTATTGCTGGGTCAAAGGGTATGCACATTTTTATAGCCTCTTGGGCATAGTTCCAAATTGTTCTTCAAAATGCCTGGATCCGTTCACAACTCCACCAACAATGTATTAATGTTCCAATTTTCCCACATCCTTTCCAGCATTTATCATTTTCATGTTTTGTCATGTTAGTCAATCTGACAGGAGACATGTGGTACCTAAGAGTTGTTTTGATTTGCATTTCCCTAATCAATAGTGATTTGGAGCATTGTTTCATTGGCCTATAGATATCATTAATTTCTTCCTTTGAAAACTACCTGTTCATGTCCTTTGACCATTTCTCAATTGGTGAATGACTTGTATTCCTAAAAATTTGGCTCAGTTACCTGTACATTTTAGAGATGAGGCCTTTATCAGAGACATTGGTTATAAAGATTTTCTCCCAGTTTTCTGCTTCCCTCCTAATCTTTGTTGCATTGGCTTTGTTTATACAAAAACTTGTCAGTTAAATATAGTGAAAATTATCCATTTTGCATTTTGTAATGTTATCTCTTGTTGAGTCATGAACTATTCCCTTTCCCATAGATCTGATAGGTAAACTATTCCCTGCTCTTCCAAAATGTTTATAGTATCAGTCTGTTCCTAAATCATGAACCCATTTGACTTTATTTTGGTATACAGTATAAGATATTGGTCTACGTCCAGTTTCTGCCACACCATTTTCCTATTTTCCCAGCAGTTTTGTGGAATATTAAATTCTTATCCCAGAAGCTGGATTCTTTGGGTTTATCAAAGAGTAGATTGCTATAGTCATTAGCTACTGTGTCTTGTGTACCTAACCTATTCCACTGATCCACAACTCTGTTTTCTAGCCAGTACCAGGTAGTTTTGATGACTGCTGCTTTATAGTACAGTTTGATATCTGGTATGGCTAGGCCACCTTCCCTAGCATTTCTTTTCATTGATACCCTAGATATTCTAGACCTCTTGTTCTTCTAGATGAATTTTCTTATTATTTTATCCAGCTGTGTAAAGTAATTTTGGTAGTTTTATTGGTATGGCACTGAATAAGTAAATTAATTTAGGTAAAATTGTCATTTATATTATATTAGCTCATCCAAACCATGAGCAACTGTTGTTTTTCCATTTATTTAGATCTGACTTTGTGTGAGAAGTGTTTCATGATTATGTTCATATAGGCCCTGGGTTTCTCTTGGCAGGTAGACTCCCAAATATTTTATGGTGTCTACAGTAACTTTAAATGGAATTTCTCTTTCTATCTCTTCCTGTTGGGCTTTGTTAGTAATGTATAAGAATGCCAAGGATTTCTGTGGCTTTATTTTATATCCTGCAACTTTGCTAAAGTTGTTTATTATTTCAAGTAGTTTTTTCCTTGAATCTCAAAGATTCTCTAAGTAAATCATCATATCACCTGAAAAAAAAAGATCATCCTATCATCTGATAATTTGGTTTATTCTTTGCCTACTTTAATTCCTTCAATTTCTTTTTCTTCTCAATGCTAAAGCTAACCTTTCTAGTAGCAACTTGAATAATAGGGGTGATAATGCATATCCTTGTTTCACCTTTGATCTTACTGGAAATGCATCTAGCTTATCCCCATTACATATAATGCTTGCTGAAGATTTTAGGTAGATGCTATTCATAATTTTAAAAAAAAAGACTCAATTCATTCCTATGCTTTCTAGTGTTTTTAATAGGAATGGGTGTTGTATTTTGTCAAAAGCTTTTTCTGCATCTATTGAGATAACGATATGGTTTCTGCTAGTTTTGTTGTTGATATGATCAATTATGCTGATAGTTTCCTAATATTTAACCAGCCTTGTACTCCTGCAATAAATCCTACCTGGTCATAGTGTATTATTCTCATGATAAGTTGCAGCAATCTTTTTGCTAATATTTTATTTAAAATTTTTGCATCAATATTCATTAGGAAAATTGGTCTATAATTTTCTTTCTCTGTTTCAACTCTTCTTAGTTTAAGTATCATTACAATATTTGTGTCATTAAAAAGAATTTATTAGGACTCCTTCTTGGCCTATTTTCCAAAATAGTCTATAAAGTATGGGAATTAATTGTTCTTTAATTGTTTGACAGAATTCACATTTAAAACCATCTGGTCCTGGAGATTTTTTCCTAGGCAGTTCATTGATGACTTGCTCAATTTCTGTTTCTGAGATGGGGTTATTTAGGTAATTTATTTCCTATTCTGTTAACCAGGGCAATTTGTATTTTTGTAAATATTCATCCATTTCCCTATGGTTATCAAATTTATGGGCATACAATTGGGCAAAATAATTCTTAATTATTATCTTAATTTCCTCTTCACTGAAGGCGAATTCACACTTTTCATTTTTGGTATTGGTAATTTGGTTTGCTTCTTTCTTTTTTTTTAATCAAATTGGCCAATGATTTATCAATTTTATTGGTTTTGTTATGAAACCAGCTCTTATCTTTATTTATTAGTTCAACAGTTTTCTTGATTTCAGTTTTTTAAATCTCTTCTTTGATTTTAAGTATTTCTAATTTGGAGTCTAAATGGGGATTCAATTCGTTCTTTTTCTAGCTTTTTCAGTTGCATGTCCATTTCATTGATCTCTTTTTTTACCTATTTTATTCATGTAAGGATTTAGAGATATAGAACTTCCCTTTAGAATTGCTTTTACTGCATCCTATAAGTTTTGCTATGTTGTCTTATTATTGTCATTCTCTTGACTAATATTATTGTTTCTTGGATTTGTTCTTCGACCCACTCATTCTTTAGTATTGGGTTATGTGGTTTCCAATTAATTTTTAGTTTGTCTTTCATGGTCTTTTATTACAAACAGTTTTTATTGTGTCATGATCTGAGAGGGATGTATTGACTATTTCTGCCTTTCTACACTGGATTGTGAGGTTTTTATGCCCTAGTACATGCCATGTGTAGCTGAGAAAAGGTATATTCCTTTTTATCTCCATTCAGTTTTCTCCAGGGGTCTGTCATATGTGACTTTTCTAAAATTCTATTCACTTCCTTTTCTTTCTTGTTTAGTTTGAGGTTAAATTTATCAAGTTCAGATAGGGGAGGTTGAGGTCCCCCACTAGTATGGTTTTGCTGTCTTTTTCTTCCTGTAACTCCCTTAACTTCTACTATAAGAATTTGCATGCTATACCACTCTGTGCATATATGTTAAATCATGATATTGCTTCATTGTCTATGGTGTCTTTTAGCAGAATATGGTGTCCTTCTTTATCTGTTTTAATTAGATCTATCTTTGCTTTTCCTTTGTCTGAGATTAGGATTGCTACTCCTGCTTTTTGTACTTTAGCTTAAGTACAATATATTCTACTCCATTCTTTTACTTTTACGCTGTGTGTATCCTCCTGTTTCAAATATGTTTCTTTTAAACAACATATTGTAGCATTATGGTTTTTCATCCATTCTGCTATCTGCCTCTGTTTTGTGGGAGAGTTCATCCCATTCACATTCACAGTTATGATTACAAGCTGTATCTTTTTATCCATCCCATTCCCCCCAACCCCATTTATGCTTTTATTTCTCCCTCCTCCCTTCTGTTCCTCAACAGAGTTTTGCTTTTGACCACCACCTTCTTCAATTTACCCTCCCTCTTGATTTCCCTTCCTTATGTTACCTTTTTCCCCTTGCTACTTCTTCCCTCCCTTCTTAACACCACCCCGCTTTTCTTTCCCCTGTCCCCTCCTACTGCCTGTAGGACAACGTTGATTTCTATACTTATCAGAATATGTTTTTCTCTTCTTGAACCAAATCTGATGAGAGTAAAGCTTGTATACTACTCTTCTCCCTCCCTTCTTTCCCTCTACTATAATGTTTTTGTATCTCTTCATGTGATGTAATTTGCCCTTTTCTACTACCTCCTTACCTCTTCTCCCAGAACCCTCCCTTTACATCTCTTAGTTATGTTTTTATCATTATATCAGTTATTTTATACTGACACCAACAGTCTATGTGTATCCCTTTCAATTGTCATAATAACTATACTATTCTCAAGATTGACATATATATGTACATGTGTCTATATAGATAGATATAGATACAATATAGATATATATAAACTGTATAAAACAACATAATCCTTTTTAAGAGTATAAACAATTTGCCATTATTGATTAACAAGGTTTGTGGGGGGTTTTCCTCCTGTTTACCCCTTTATGCCTCTCTTGAGTTTTGTATTTGAAGATCAAATTTTCCACTGAGTTCTGGCCTTTTCATCAGGAAGGCCTGGAGGTCTCTTATTTTATTGAATATCCATCTCCTTGCCTGAAAAAAATATGCTCAGTTTTGCTGTGTAGTTGATCCTTGGTTGTAGTCCAAGCTCCTTTGCCCTTTGGAATATCATATTCCAATTTCTTCTGTTATTTAATGTAGAAACTCAGACATCCTCTATGATCGTGAGTGTATTTCCATGATATCTGAATTCTTTCTTTTTGGCAGCTTGTAGGATTTTCTCCTTGACTTGTTAATTCTGAAATGTGGCTATAATATTTCTTGGAGTTTTCCATTTGGGATCTCTTTCAGGGGGTGATCAGTGGATTCTTTTGATGACTATTTTCCCTTCTGGTTCTAGGACCTCTGGGCAGTTATCTTTGATAATTTCTTCGAAGATAATGTCCAGGCTCTTTTTTTCATTGTGGCTTTCCTGTAGAGCAATAGGTCTTAAAATGTCTCTCCTGGATCTATTTTCCAGGTCAGGTGTTTTTCCAATCACTCTTTCATGTTTTCTTCTATTTTTTCATTCTTTACATTTTGTTTGAGTACTTCTTGATGATTCATTGAGTCATTTGCTTCCACTTGCTCAATTCTAATTTTTAATGAATTGCTGTCTTCATTTTGCTTTTGAGTCTCCTTTTCCAATTCGTTGATTTTACCTTTCAGGGTTTCATTTTCTCTATTTAGATTCTGAATCTCCTTAGCCATTTCACCAATTTTATTTTTTAAAGATTTGATCTCATCATTGTTTTTTTCTTTTTTAATCCATTTTTTTTTCTTTTACCTCCCTAATTTGGTTTTCAAAATCCTGCCTTAGCTCTTTCAGGAATGCTTTTTGGGCTTGAGACCAGTTCACATTTCCTTTTGAGGTATCAGATGTGGGTATAGTGTCAATGCTATCTTCATCCAAATTGGTATTTTGATCATGCCTGTCTCCATAAAAAAAAATAATGGTGCTTGGTTTTTTCTTCTTCTTCTTCTTCATGTTGGTTAGTTTTTTTTCCTTGCTTTACAATGGATTTCTGCTTTTAGGGCTCAGGAAACTCTGTTCCAGGTTTCTTGTTCTGGAAATTGGGAGCCTAGTTACTGCCTTTGGGTGTTATGGCCTGTGGTTTCCTGAGGTGTGGGGGAGGGGCCATTTGGCTTCTGGAAGTCTCCTCTTCCCGTGGGGCTGCTCTCTAGCCCCAGTGGTATCTGCCATTGTTTGTGTTGGTGTCTGCTACTTCCCCTGGCTGTGCAAAGGCCTTTCTGGGTTCCTGGTGTCGATCTTTGCTGGCTCTGCCCTTCTGGGACTCTGGAATTCCCACTGTTTGGCTACTGAAGCCCCATTTCTGGCTACTCTGTTCCAGGGTTTTTCCTCCCTGAGGTATTCTCTGGGTCAGGGAGGGAGGGATGAGACCTGTTTACCTGGCCATTATGGTTCCTGGGTGTTCAAGAAAGCAAGTTTCAAATCTTTGGGCTGCAAGCCTCAGGAGTGGATATCTTGTGGCCATAGGCACTGTGCTGCAGCCTCCCATCACTTTGACTGATTCTTGTCCTGTATTGGGAGGCCTGGGGATCTCTGCGAGTTTTGGGCACCCAGCATTCTCCCAGCCTGGATCACTGGCTGGTTTCTGCTGCTGCTTCTGCTTTGGTGTGGTCTAGTGCATCTGTGAGTGCTGGGCACTCTCTCAGCCTACAGATCTACCCTGTCGACCTTGCAGACTCTCCTGGCTTGGAAATTTGCCCCATTCAGTTTACTAGTGGCTTCTAACTCTCTCAAATCTGTTCAAATTCACTTTTTTAGAGATATCTGACAGAACTCATGAGAGAGCTCTGTTAAGATGTGGTTTTCATGTGGCCATCTTGGCTCTGCACCCAATTTATCAAATTTTTAATGACTCTAGGTGTGTGTTATCAAATAAAGTTGTTTGGGAAAAATCAACCAGAGTAAAATTAGTCCCATCTGGACCTTTCCTTATCATTGATCCTCCATCTAAATAGCTAAGATCCATCTGAATATCAGGGAGAACTGTTTTCCTTAGAGACTACTTAAATCTTTTATAAGCTTCACAGACATGTATACAAAAATTAAACAAATCTTTTTTTTCCTTGTTTAATTTTTTTGTTATTTTTGTTTCTGTCCTTTGCTCAAATTATATTTATTTCTAGATAATATTTACTGGAAATAATACTTTGTTGTTTCTGTTCAATTAAAATAATCAGTCAATGATCAAATGACTAAGATAATGCTTGGGAGAGTAATATTCTTTCTTCCTACCCAATAAAGTTAAAGGGAATAATAGAGATATTGGATTATTATTTTAAAAAGATCAATAAATGAGGTGCCATTAACAATTTTGAATGAAGATTATTTGGTCATTGCTACTAAATTAGTAATTATACAGGAAAATGAATTATATCCTTGGTTTTCTGAAAGAGAGTACCTATAATTGTTGGGCTGTTATGTTCACTGATCTAGCCATATTTACTCTGGTATTATGACATATCAAATGTCCTTTTGTTTTTTTTGAATATTTTGGCAATGGTGATACCTGGTTTCAATATATAGTATGTGCCTAAAAAGCACATTTTAAAGTTGAATATTGGAAAGTGTATCAAGCCTTCATGATTGCGTTTGTGTGTTCAAACACTTTTAACATCGTTGCCAGGAATTACTGAATGTGTAGGGAAAGTGAAGGCATATTATATGATTCTATATGACAGCTCTATCTTTTGAGAAATAAAGCTGGTTCTCTCACCTTCTCCTACACAATAACACAAGTGCTGAGCACAGCAAACTGTCATTCAGTTGATATTTTCTGAACTCCACTTCATTGTTGGGCTTCCAGGCCTTCCCAAACTTTGGGGAAACTATGACATTTTCTCCCAATACTAGTTCTTGCTCCTCTTTGCCTACTTGTGTGTAATCTATGTGGCCAGAATTACAACTTCTGTTTCTGCTGTCTGTGTTTTGGAAGAGAATTACATTACTAACATCTTGTTTCCTTCACTTTCTCTCAAGATGGCCCAGTTCTCTTGATTAATGGCATATTAAAAACTTTACTACCATGTTCCTTCATTTGTTTTGTCTTATATGTATTTTGCTATCGTTGTTGTTGTTTTTGTTCTTATGGTAAGCAATAACAGGACTGATGCCAAAAGTAGACAATAACTATAAGAAACAGATTTGTCTTAGCCATATTTAGGGAGAATTCATCATTAAAATATTAGGACATCCTCAACATTGTGGTGCAAGTGAAAAAGCATAGAATTTGGAATCATAAAACCTGAATTTTAATTGCATCTTTACTACTTACTCTCTGTCTAACCTTTGGCCATTCAAAAAGCTTTTCTGGGCTTCTGTCCTTTCATGAATAAATTGAGGTAGTAATAGTCAGTTATATTTTAGTCCTACACTCTAGCACAGGATAACAAATTTAAGTTAGGAGAGATCTTAGAGAGAACTAATCCAACTCCTTCATTTTAGAGAATTGGAAATGTACTAGTAAATGTTTAACAACCCACTCTCTGGAAAACACACACACACAGAAGATATATTTTTATATTTAATTTAAATTAACATTTTCTCTATCCTTTTCTTAAACTTAGACAATTAGTTCAATAATATAAACCCTGATTTATAGTGTTTTTTGATTTCCAAGTTGTAAATGCTCACCCAGAAATTTAACAGTTGGCTTTCATGAGTTTTTTCTAGCAGGCTTCCACACACCTCTCAGGTCTAGTGATTTACCCAAGGTCACACAGTTAATAATGGCAGAGAGAGGGTTCAAACACAGCATTTGACTCCAGATCTAAAGTATTTTCTATTATACCATGATTCTGTGCCTTAATAAGTTCCCAATGCATGAGGGAGCTTTAACTAGAGTATCCCAGTAGGTATCATTCATAGCTAGTCAAATGTATTCAACTCTTTTATAAGTTATAACAAAAGAACTTCGATGTTTCTATCTTGATCCTTCATATTCATAAAGAATTGATGGAGTGAATTCTCAGGAGCTGTGTACTCCCATGATCTTCTCTAAGAAGATGATTTCAGATTTGATTTGTGATTCTTAGTGAGTTTTTAATTTAATTTTTCAATCTTGGATAAATCACCTCAAGATGCCTTAGGTAGTTATTTAAGTTGTATAATAGATCTATTGTAATCTACACCAGTTGAGGGAATTCCCACATTAAAAGTTGCTTATGCAAACTTCACATATTCCCATCTAATTTGGTAGTATTAATAGCAATTACGCTAAACTCATTTGCAACATTTTAAATAGTTACATACTT
Source organism: Phalanger gymnotis (assembly GCA_028646595.1). Classification (NCBI taxonomy): domain Eukaryota; kingdom Metazoa; phylum Chordata; class Mammalia; order Diprotodontia; family Phalangeridae; genus Phalanger; species Phalanger gymnotis. The sequence continues at coordinate 684,116,332 of CM053622.1, read as the reverse complement.
AAAACTAAGAATTGGCTTCCATCCATTCTTAGCTTTGTCACTTGTGCCTATGAAAGAGACCCTATTTCAGTCATTTGACCTGAGAAATATAACGGATACATGTCCAGTGCTTCTTTTCTTGTTTTTTTTTTGTCCTTTGCTAAAATTCTACTATTCTAAATTACAGTATGTATCTGTAAACATAATTATGACCAATCATACAAGTGTATAGACCCGTTAATGCTGCTTTGGATTATATAGTGGTACAATGTGGTTACTTCGAAGACTTGTTCCATTGTGTTTCCTGCTTCCTGTACTTATAACTTATCTTTCTACAAAAGCTGAAAAATGGTGTGTTGAATACTTTAAATATTAGGGTTTAGAAAAAGGTTGGCTGCAAGGGAAAATAAATCTTCTTTTTCTCCTCTGGCATTTTGTCTTGTGGATAGTCTCATTACAAACTGCAACATCCACCTGGACCATTGGTTGTTCTCTTTTTTGTATTCCTTGTGTGGGTTGTTTCAACCATTATTTTTGATTACCTGTTCTGGCAAGATCACCATTTCCTGTAATATTTCTTTTTCTCCCAAGGGAAATTAATGTCTGTTTCTAGCATTTGTCCTTTATTTTCCTTGTGAAAATTGAGATGAGGAAGCAAGGAATTAATTTAATATTTTAGCAATATCTATTTCATTGGTTGATAACTTATTCTTACCATTAAAAATTCTTAGGCTTTTTCAATGACCCCAGGTCCCTGATATGCCAAAGACCCATTTTTTCTTTCATATTTCAACCTCCCATAATTTTTTTCTTCATTCTTACTCTTGTTTTTTTTCTTTCATTTTGTACTCACACATATGCCCTGTAGTCATTTCTACAATCCCCTATAACCAATATTTTATGTTTTATATTTGGGCTGTTGATATCCTTGATTATTTTTTTGCAACTCATTTTTCACCACATAGGCTTTCTTTTATTTCTGAGGTATTTACTTTTAGGCTGCACAGGAACAGAATCTCTTAGGAAAACTGAGCAGTAATTTACCATAGGATAAGTTTCAGTTTTTTCTCTTTATTATTTTTATTTTGTACAATATGAATATATACCATAGTATCTTACTTCATTTAAAATACCAAAGTCAGATCCGTAGATCTCCCATGACTTTGTTTTTTCTTGTATTGTTCTCTATCCCATTGAACTCTGGTTTCATACAGAGATTCTTTCTCTCCTATTTAATACAATGTTGGTAGATTATGTTTGTCTGCCAGCCTAGAAGGAATTTTCCTTCAAGTGCTCTTACTCCTTCTCCACCTTCCTTTTAAAGCTGATGTTGTTTCTTGAGTTGTAATAGCTTAAGGTTTTATTTTTTGATAATCATCCTTTTCTGTCAATGTTCTCTTCTTTCTGGAATTATACCATTTCCTTTTCTTTCTTTTTTGCTCAGTTGTAATCTTCTAAAGAAGTTTGCTGGTATCTAAGTGTGTCTGAGTGACATTTTTAAAAGCAAGTTATCTTTCTGGTTGATTTGCTAGATTTTGATTCCTCTTTATTCCTAGAACTTGCCATTGATTACTTATCAGATATAGACCTTGATAAGCTTTATCTCAATCTCTACTCCAGATGTTTGGGGCCTTTTTTTTGATATCACCAATGTTTGCTAAATGTGTTTCACTCTTATTTTGTATCTTCTTCTTTTTTTTTTTTACAAAGCACATGTGAACTTTCCTTGGAAAAGGGGACTGGTGCCTGACTATGAAGTAGTCTAGTGAATTTTACCAATTCAGATCTTTGCTGGTCCTGGGAATTCTCAATAGGTGAGGGTCCCCTGTAGATATACACTTCACAGAGAACCAAATATAGCTTTTCATCTTTTTTTTTAAATCCTCTTTTGAAAGCTACATTCTCTATTAAGTGATTCAGAACCTCTCACTAGTATTCTTTGTGTTTCAGTCAGCTATTTAAACTTTTCCAATTAGAAAATTATGTCACCATCCTTTCAGGAACATGTAGCATGGGGATAGATGGCAATTTAAGGCTAAGGTCATAATTCAGCTCTCAGGAAGCTCAACAAGTCAGCAGCACAAAAACTGCCAATACTCCACAGGTACCTCCATCCAGAAAAAAAAAAATATCATATTTTGCATTGCTTTCAAATGGCCAATTTCTTCTTTAGATAGTTATTATTCCCACTGTCCTATTTCCTTTGGGACATTAATTTTGCTTAAAACTCTTCAGTCAAACTAAATAGTGTTGAACCAATTTTTAATGTTTTAGAAAGCTACTAACAATTATTAATAAAATTTTGCTTTAGGATGCTTTTTTTTCTAAGGTCCTGGGGAATCATATGTGCTTTTCTCAACTTGTTCATTTTTCTAGTTGCTTATTCTCAGAAGGAAGTGACCTTATCATCTCAGCAGGAAGTATGCTCTTATTCTTTCAAACTGATAACCTAATTAGCAATTGCACCATTAAGAATATCAGACCATCAGTTTCCTACTTTTTCTCTTTTGCTTTAGGGAATCAAGGTTTTTTTCTAAGTTGAATGATGCTTGATTTGTGTTGACTTATATGAAAAAGTCAAGCACTCATCACTCATTTCAGGCAGTGCACTCAAGATTTGATAAGCACCAGAAACTCAATATAAGGTTAAAATTGCCCCAACTTTCACAACTTTTCACGGAATCCTTTGAGAATGAATTTTATTAAGCATTCATCAATGTTTTAAGAATCCTAGATTTATTGAAAATGTGAACCTAATTCAATCTTTTTTCCCAAAAGAAAGATTTATTTTTTTCCCAGAGAAAATAACCCTTGAGTCATTCAATAGAATAATGTTTGTGTGTATATGTGTGATGATATGCATGCACAAGTGTCTATGAGGGGACAGATTAAGGTACTTCACAATTACATTGTGGAATTAAATATCACAAAACCATTATTTGATATGGGCAGTCTAGAGTGAAGGAATCATAATTCAATTTCTTTTCCAGTTTTCAGTAATTTCTTGTGAATAGGTGCAAACAAATTCTCTGTTTCTTCTGGCTTGCTTGCAATCATACTTTCTTACTAACCTTTATCTATTTCCATACCTACCTCCCCAGTACCTTAGGTTCAGGATTAGTTGATTGTAGAATGCAGGAGAAGGAGAATTGTTTAAGGGTATTTCATAGATGTAGAATTTAGAGATTGAAGAGGCCTTAGATACAGATAAGTCTAGGTAGCCCCTTTTATTTTACAGAAAAGGAAACTGAGATTTGGAGTTGAAATGATTTACCCAAGGTCATACAGAGGAGTAAATATATGATCTTAGATTTGGACTAAGGTACCCTGACTCTGATGCTCATGTCTTTTCTTATACCACAGGTATGAGTGGGGGGAGATTGCAATATCTTCTTTTTTCACTTCTGTCTTTAATAATGGTCATGTTTCAGCAAAAGCAATAGCAACAACAGCAGCAATAACTGAATTCCATAGATATGTATTAAGAGCCTACTTTGACCTAGGCATGTGGAAATATGAAAAATTCAAAATAGATCTTCCCTCAAGGAACTTACATGTATAGTGGTAGAAATTATGCATGCACAGATGACTTAGTTGTTCATTCATGTCTGACTCTTCATGACATTATTTGGAGTTTTCTTGGCAAAGATACTGTAGTGGTTTGCCTTTTCCTTCTCTAGCTCATTTTACAGATAAGAAAACTGAGGCAAGCAAGGTTAGATGACTTGTCCAGAGTCACATAGCTAGCAAGTGTCTGAAGTTGGATTTGAACTCAGATCTTCCTGATTCCAGGCTGACATTCTATCCACTGCCACCAAGCTGTGACCCACACATAGATAAATGCATGCAAAATAATTTCAGGAAGAACAGGATAATATCTGGAGGTAGGGTGAGTTAGGAAAGGAATTGCCTTGGAGGGGGAAACTGAGCTGACCTTTGAAGGAAGTTAGGGATTCCAAAAGGTGGAAAGGAGTAAGGAGTGCATTACAATCATATGAAGACATGGAGGAGGCAGAAGGGTGCCCTCCAAGATCAAAGTAAACCTTTTTGCTGTAACGTAGTGTATATAAATGAAATTAACTGAAATAAATAAGGAAAGATTTGGGGGAACTTTTTGATAGGATATTAAATGTTAGGATGAGGATGTTGTTTTTTTTCTATTTTAATTTTATCTCAGAAGTTAAGAGGGAGCCACTGAAAATTTTTGAGTCAGGGAGGGACATTGTCAGACCTATATATTAGGCAGACTAATTTGGTAGTAATGTATGGGATATATTGGGAGATAGGGAAGGACTGGATTTAGAGATACCATAGCTCAAAAGATAAGGAGTGTTTATTATACTTTTTCCTATAGGAAATTTTCCCATAAGGTTTTGGGTATCTTGCAGTGTCATAGAATCATTAGGTAATATATTTAGAGGTGAAAGTAACCTTAGAAGTTATCTAATACAGTCTCTTAATTTTTTAGATGGAGAAATTGAGACTCAGAAAGGGAAAGTCACAAAGATCACAGAAGGAGAAAATGGTAGGGCTGGAATTTGAATCAAAATTCTCTGACCCCAAATCCAACCCCCTTTCCTTTGGTACTACATTGCTACAGCTTCATGTGATATTCAAACAGGCAGATGCTCTGTTTCTTTTTATATCCATGAATGCCAGGAGCCTTTATTGAGAATATAATAAATGATCAGAAGAGTTTCTAGCCTTAAAATGAACATGGTGCTCACTGCCATTTATCTCATGGAGAAATCTTGACTACTGCTAGCACAGTTGCCCTTTGAGCCATGGAACTGTGGAGCTCAGTTTCACTTGAATGGAATTACATTTTTTTAATTCATTGCTTGGCTTTGGTTCAAAAGGAAACATTCACCTTGAGGCCTTGGTTAGAATAAATAAGAAAATTCAGGGGGAAATACTACTTTTTTTCTAGGGACACTTTTTTACTGATTTTCCATAGAAACTAAAGCTGTAACATGAATATCAGCTACATTTTAATGTAAAAATTTCTTCAAAATGAGTTGAACCATTTAGATGCCAAACATTCTCATACTATAATGTTCATACTAATTTTTGATATCATGGAGGACAATTGATTTAATAAAATATATGGGGTGAGTAAGGTATTTAAATAAATCAGTCAATCCACAAGTATTTAAATGACTCCACCACATGCCAGGTTATGTTCCAGGTACAGAAGATACAATGGTGAAAATGAAACAGCCTCTGCCCTCAAGGAACTTATGTTTTGTTGGGGGGGAGACAATATGAATGCAGCAATATATACAGAAAAAAAATAATAACAGGTAGTTTTGAGAGAGAGGACACAATCCGTTATGGAGATCAGGAAAACTTTTATGTGGTTTTTGAACTTAATATTAAAGTAAGTAAAGGACTTTAAGAGATAGAGGTAAGGACAGAGATAATTCTAGGTTTGGGGGCATGGCAAGTGCATAGGAACTGAGAATGGAGGTGAGTTGTTGCATGTCAAAGATACAATATAGTCCAACTGGCTTTTTTTTTTTTTTTACCATTGGTAGATCTCTTAGCAGGGGATCCAATGTTAACACCTTTTGTATCTGAGTACCTTGAGTGTAGGAATAATGTAGACTGTCTTTTTCCTTTACCATAGAATACACTATGTCTTGGAATCTCTCTAGAAAGGAACCTAAATTCAGGAACTCTCAGTCTTAGAGTGAGCCACAAGACCCCTTCCAATGCTTATATTTTCTATAAAATCTCCTTTTTCTGAGAAAAGAAGACAACCTAGGAATTTAAGTTATATGGAAGATATCTCACTCCCATGTTTTCAAAAGAAATGACAAGACTTCTTTATATTCTGACTTGAAGATCAGGTCAAAGCAAAGAATATAGTGAGTTTTCAAGACCTGTGGTAACCAAAAGTCACTTGGGGAGCAAATGATATCCTTAGAATTTATGCATTCTCAGATGGCATGAGGTACACACACACGCGCACACACACACACACACACACACACATGAATGGACATCTACACATACACACATACACACATACACATGTATATATACTTTAGGTAAATTATCAAACTTATTTTTATCAATTAAGGAAAATTATTTTTCTGTCCTTCCAATGCCTATTATCATTTTTTTAAAGAAAGAAGAAAAACTTGATAAGAAATATGCAGAGTCAAGTAGAAATAAATTCCTACATTGGCCATATGCCAAAAATATGTCTCAAGAGCACATTGATTCTTTCACTTCTCTGTAAGGAGGTGAGGAGTATTCTTCATCACTGGTCCTTGGAGGCTCATGGTTGTTCATTGTGTTTATTAGAGGTTTTAAAGCTTTCAAATGTGTTTAAAAATTTTTCCAAGGTTTTTTTCTTCCTCTTCAAGGTATTTCTGAGTAGAAAAAATGTATTCATCTTAAGTGGCTTTCTTATCTGCTATTCTCCAGTAGAGCTAGGGGCTTCTAAAACATAGGTGGGGAAAAAGAGAGATGGGGCTCCTTTCCATTTCTGTTGCAGTGTGCATTAGGTAGTTTTCTGGACAGAACGGTGACATTAATGTCCATAATAAATGTTACTTATCAAAACAGAAATGATATCAGTGAATTGTACCCAGATTCCAATTGTCATTGCTAAAGAACATGAAAGAGTAAAATAGTGGAAGCAACTGATTTCCTTTATTTTAGTGAGTAAATCAACTTAAAAATCAGAGGCAAGGAGGAAGCAGCACAAAGCAACTATAATCCTGTTTTCTGTATCTGTTAAAGTTTACTTTCTATCTTATCTCACCACTCGTGCTTCTCATTTTAAGAGATTTGAAATAGAATTAATTGTAAGCTTTGGAAGAGAGAAGTTGCAGGTGTGGATTGAAGCCAAATGAATAAGATTATTCACACCATTATTAATGTTATAAAACCCACAAATGATGTTAGAGTTGGAAGGGAATGTATGCAAGAAAACTTATACATTAATATATATGAAGAAAGTGAGGGATAAACTTTATTAGTCAAGGGGTTGTAGAGCTACATAGTGACAAAGAGAAGAATGGAACCCAGGTTTTCTGACTTATATTCCAACAGTCTTTCTGCTGTGTGAAATGGCACTAGAAAACTGGGACATCTTACTTTCAGACAATCAGGTAGGTAAAAATTAGTTTCTAAGAATTTTGTTGATAGTTTTAATTTTCCAAAGTGAATATTAGAAAGATAAACAAATAAAAATTAATGATAAATATTATAAGTATCTAATTTTGAGATATATTTCCATACCAAAAAGAACTAATTGAATTACAAATTTGTTAATGCAAATTTGACAATTTTTGCAAAGTCTGTAACACAAACACAGCAAGAATGATCATAAATATGAGACAAGTTACAATATTTAATATTTTTTTCAAGAATGTCACTAAATTTAAAAATCAGAACAAGTAATTGTATTTAGGCATAAATATGTATGCATTTGCATATGTACATAAGTGTGTCTATATATGTATGTGTTTGTTTGTATAGTACTATAAGCACATACATACACATACATAGGAGACTACATTCCGAGTTTTAATGTTTCCATTTACAAAACATTTCTTCTTGTTGTAAAATGAGAGGCACACTATTGTGCTACTGGTAGAGGCATCATTTGTCTAACTACTCTGAAAAGCAATTTGGAATTATCTTTAGAAAGTTCTAAAATAATCATGCCCTTTGAACCAGAGATCCCACTATTGGGCTTATACCCTAAAGAAGTAAATTATAAAAAAGAAAGTTCCAACATTCCCCAAAAACATTCAAAACATGACCTTCTAGAGTAGTCAAAGACTGGAATTAGTGTAGTCATCTTTATAGTAGAGAGAGACAAAAACAAAATTGTTGCATAGAATATTGCTATGCTATACAGAAGACTTAATATGAAGAGAAATCAGAGGCATGGGAAGACTTACACAAAATGATGCCAAATGAAATAAGCAGCACCAGGAAAACAATAAACACAATGACTACAGCCAAATAAACGGAAAAATCAATAACAGCAAAATTGACACTAAGTATTGTAGAATTTTAATAGCCCAACTTGGCATCCCAAAAGAGAAATGGAAATACCTCCCTTCTTAATAAAAGCAGGGGAATGCTATTTTAGAATGCTCTATATAAAGTCAGATTATGATAAAGAACTATTTAGCTTTTCCCTATTGTTTTTTTCACTAAAAAAAAAATCTTATAAGGCAAAGCCAAAATGGTGGAATAAAGAAGACAACAGTAAGCTTTCCAAACCCCCCTTCAAACAACCTTAAAATACCACATCAACTCAAATTCTGAAGTGGCATAACCAACAAAGGTCAGAGTGACAATTTTTCAGCACAAGAAAGTTTAGGAAGTCAATAGGAGAAGTCTGTCTCAAAGGTGGTTGAGCCTGTAGAACAATATAACAAAGGCTGCACCCAGGAAAGGCAACAGTGGATCTTGGGGGGCAGCATCAAGGGTTGTGGTGGCTTCAGGATCTCTCAGTCCATAGATGGTAAGGTGTTCAGAAAATGCTCAGAAGATTACAGGGGAAACTTTGCTGGAACTAGGTGCAAGATTCTGTTACTATGATAATATATACTTATGAGTGCATTCTCAGAGTGAGAAAGCTTTTGCATACGCATATGCAGGCTACTGCCCCTACTGGGCCCCTAGTCACAATTCAAGGGATTAGAAGATTGCTTGTAGTCACTTACAGGAGAGCAGGGACCCTAGTTTCAAGTCCAAGGCATAAAAGTGAGAAAGAGGGATTCATCAGTAGATAGGTGAAGTGAGAATTAGAATGGGGAAAGTATTTCACATAAAAGAGGAATGAAAAAGCTTATACAGTGAAGGGGAAATTGGGGGAGGGGAGGACAATGCTGTGTCTTATTTTCATCAAAATTGGGTAAAAGGAGGAATAACAAATACTTAGGGATAGAAATCCATCTTACACTAAAAAGGAAGTAGGGAGTCAACAGATAAGAGAAGAAGATGGTTATAATAGGAAGGCAGATTAGGGAGGTGGTGATCAGAAGCAAAGCACTTTTGCAGAGGGACTGGGTAAAAGAAGAAAGAGAGAGAATGATAAACAGGAGAAAATATGGAATGGAGGAAATACACAGTTGATTATCATAACTATGAGTGAATAGAATAAACTTATCTGCAAAATAGAAATGTAGTGTATTAAGTGTATTAAAAACCAGAATTCAACAATATGTTGCTTACAAGAAACACGCTTTAAAAAGAAAGACACATGAAGAGTAAAGGTAAAGAGCAAAGGTAAAGGTAAAGAATCTATTATGCTTCAGTGGAAGTAAAAAGAAGTAGGGTAGCAATCATGATCTTACAAAAAGCAAAAGATAAATTAGATATCATTAAAACAAATAAGCATAGATACTACATTTTGCTAAAACATACCATAGACAGTAAAGTAATATCAATATGGAACATATATGCACCAACTGGTATCGCATCCAAATTATTAAGGGAAAAACTAAACAAAGTACAGGAAGATATAGAAAATAAAGCAATATTAATGAGGAACCTCAACATTCCCCTATATGAACTAGAGAAATCTTATTATAAAATAAACAAGAAAGAAATTAAGAAGATGAATAAAATTTTAGAAAATTTGACAAATGAATGTGAATACAAAGGAGCATACCATTTTTTCAGGTTTACAAGGTACCTGCACAAAAATTAAGCATCAATTAGGAGATAATGAAATGAAGGAAAGCAGAAATATTAAATCTAGCCTTTTCAGACCATAATGCAATAAAAATTACTTTCAATAAAAGGTTAGAGAATGATAGATTAAAATTAATTGGAAACTAAAGATCTAATCCTAAAAAATGAGTGGGCAAAAGAACACATTGGAGAAATTAAAGAGAATGATTAAAAAGAGAAAACGTGAAAATTTATGGGTTGCAGCCAAAGCAGTACCTAGGGGAAAATGTATATAATGATCTACACACTTACATCAATAAAATAGAAAAAAGAACATATTAACTATTTAGGCATGCAACTAAAAATAAACATGAAAAATGACAAAGTAAATATCCCTAATTAAACATTAAATTGGAAATACTGAAAATCAAAAGAGAAATTAATCGAAAGAAAGAAAACAATTGAACTAATACATAAAACTAGGATCTGGTTTTATGAAAAAATAATTAATTTTATTAAAAAAAGAAGAAAACTAAATTATAACTGTCAAAAATGAAAATGATGAATTCATCACCAATGAAGAGGAAATTAAAACAATTATTAAGAGATATTTTGTTCAAATATATGTCAACAAGTCTAATAATCTAAGTGAAATGGATGAATATTTGCAAAAATATAGATAGCCCAAAATAACAAAAGAAGAAATTGAGTATTCGAATAACCCTATCTTGGAAAAAAAGAATTTAAAAAAATCCTCAATGAGCTCCTTAATAAAAAATGTGCAGGCCAGATTTATTTGCAAGTGAATTCTACCAAACATTTAAAGACCAATTAATTCTAATACTATATAAACTATTTGGAAAAATAGGCAAAGAAGGAGTCTTACCAAATTAATTATATGACAAGAATATGGTGCTAATACCTAGAGCAAAAACAAAGAAAACTGTAAACCAATTTTGCTAATAAACATTGATACATCATTTTTTAAATAAAATACTAGAAAAGAGGACATATCAATATATCGTGAAGATCACACATTATAACCAGGTAGGATTTATACCAGGAACGCAGAGCTAGTTCAACATTAGAACATGATCTGCAAAATTGGGCACATTAATAACAAAAACAAGAAAGAAACCATATGATTATCTCAATATATGCATAAAAAGCTTTTGACAAAGTACAACATGCATTCTTATTTTTCATATTTACAGAAAGCATAAAAATGATAGAAAACATTAAAAACACATAGGAAGCAAAAATAAAGCTTTCCCATCTCCTTTTGTGGTGGCAACAAATTGGAAATTGAGGTAATTGGCCATCAATTGGGGAATGGCTGAACAAGTTGCATTTGAATGCAATGGAATAATGAGCAATAATGAGCAGGAGGATTTCAGAAAAATGTGGAAAGACTTACATGAACTGATGCTGAGTGAAGTGAGCAGAATCAGGACCACATTGTACACAGTAACAGGAACATCGTGAGATGATCAGCTTTGATAGACTTAGCTCTTCTCAGAAATAAAATGATCTAATACAACTTTAAAAAACTCATGTTGGAAAATGCTATCAACATCCAGAGAAAGAATGATGTAATCTGAATGCAAATTGAAACATAGTATTTTCTATTTTTTATTATTTTTTTTTCTTTCCAGCGGTTTTTCCCTTTTGTTCTGTTTCTTCTTTCAAAACATGACTAATGTGGAAGTATGTTTAATATTGGCCTCTTTGGCATCTTAAGGAGTGGGTAGGGAGGGAGTGAGAAAAAAATAGAACTCAAAATCTTATAAAAGTGAATATTGAAAAATATCTTTACATGTAATTGGAAAAAATAAACTATTAAATGGAAAATAAATATATAAAGCTTTCCTTGAAACAAAGGGTACTGTCCATGTAAAACCATTAGCAAACATTATCTACATGAGTAAGGAGCCTTCCCAATGATCACAGGGGTGAAGTAAGGATGCCCATTATCACCATTCCTGTTCAGTATTGAACTAGAAATGCTAGGTATAGCAACAAGAGAAGATAAAGTAAGGAAAGTAGGCTAGGCAATGAGGAAACCAAATCTTCACCCTTCGCAGATGACATGATGGCATACTTAGAGAATCCCAGAGAATCAACTATAAAACTAATTGAAAAATTAATAACTTCAGCAAAATTGTAGTACATAAAATAAGTCAACATAAATCATTAGCATTTCTATAGCATACCAACAAATCCCAGCAGGAAGAGATAGGAAGAGAAATAACATTAAAATAAATGCAGATAATTCAAAATTACTTTAATTTTGCCAAGTTTAAAGTTTGACAAGATAAACCTAGGAACTATATGAACACAATTACAAAACATTTTTCACACAAATAAAATCAAATCTAAACAACTGGGGAAATATTAATTACTCATGGGTAGGCTGAGACAATATGCTAAAAAGGACAATTCTACCTAAATTAATTTGCTTATTGAATGTCATACCAATCAAACTACCAAAAATTATTTTTAAGGCTAGTAAAAATTAGAAGAATGTTCTTCTTGAAGAACAAAAGTTCAAAAAGATGAAGGTAATTTTTTTTAAAAAAAAAATGAAGGAAGTTTGCCTAGGTGTACCAGACCGCAAACTGTATTACAAAGTATTAATCATCCAAACAGTTTGATACTGAGAAATAGAGTGGTGATTCAGTGGAATAGACTAAGAACACAACGCACTTTAGTAAATGATCATAGTAATCTGGTGATTGCTAAACCCAAAGATCCAAGCTTTTTGGACAAGAACTCACTAATTGACAAAAAATTGCTACGTAAACTGGAAACCAGTTTGGCAGAAAGTAGGTAAAGACCAATATCTTAAACTGTATATCAAGATAAGATCAAAATAAGTTCATGATTTACCCATAAAAGGTGATATAAGAAAATTAGGGGAACATGGAATGTTTTATCTGTCAGAACTATGGATAAAGAAATAATTTATGTCCAAATAAGATTAAGATAGAATGTGATGTAAAATGGATAGTTTTGATTATCTTAAATTTAAAGTTTTTGTACAAACAAAAACAATGGAGCCAGGATTAGAAGAAAAGAAGAAAACTGGGTAAAAGTTTTAGAGCAAGTTTCTCTCATAAAGGTCTCCTTTTCAAAGATATAGAGAACTGAGTCAAATTTACGAAAATATGACTCATTCCACAATTGATAAATATTCAAAGGATGTGTAAAGCAGCTTTCAGATGAAGAATTCAAAACTCTTGATAGTCAGACGTAAAAAATGTATTAAATTACTACTGATTAGATAAGTGCAAATTAAAACAACTCCAAGGTACCGCTTCATACCTGTCAAATTGAAATAATATGACAGAAAATGAAAATGACAAATGTTGAAGAAGATGTAGAAAAATAGGGAAACTAATACATTTTTAGTGGAATTGTGAACTGATCTGACCATTCTGGAGAACAATTTGTAAGTATGCCTAAAGGGCAACCAAACTGTACATATCCTTTGATCCAGTAGTACCACTACTAGGTATGTATCCAAAAGAGGTCAAATAAAAAGGAAAATGAGCAAATGAACAAAAATATTTTAGCAGCTCTTTTTGGTGGTACAAGAATTAGAAATTGATGATATGCCTATCAATAGGCGAATAACTGAAACAAGTTGTGGTATATGATTGGGATGAGATACTATCATGCTATAAGAAATGATGAGCAAGATATTTTCAAACCAGGAAGATTTATATGAATTAATGGAAAGTGAAGTGTGACAAACCAGGAGAATTTTGTTCATTATAACAATATTACGTGATGATCAACTGTAATTGCCTCAGGTATTCTCAGCAAAACAATTACCTAAGACAATTCTGAAGGACTTTATGATGAAAAATGCTATCCATGTTGAGAGAAATAACTGATGGACTCTGGATGCAGAACAAAGTATACTTTGTTCAAGCTTTATTTTCTTGTTCTTAGTCTGTGTTTGCTTTCACAACATGGCTAAAATTGAAATATATTTTGCATGACTGCACAGGTATAATCTACATTAAATTGTGTTTCTTCTCAAAGAGGGGTGCAGGGAGTCACAGAAGGAGAGAATTTGGAACACACATTTTAAAAGAGAATGTTGAAAATTGTTTTCACATGTAATTGGAAAAATATAGACACATTTTTCAAGAATCCCAATTCTTTGTTGTATGGGAAGACCCCTTGGTAGAGAGAAAAGAAGGTAAATATATTTGGAAATAAAGGTGGTTTTTAAAAAAGATAACTTTTTAAGAGAAAACGAAAGTAAAAGAACCGTGTCATTAAAAAAAAAGTTACTAAGCAGTGCAGCTCTAAGGAATCTAGTTGTCTAAATGGATTTCCCCATGTGTTCATATTTGTTTTCCACTTCCTTTTTTATTTTCCTAAAGCACACATCTGATCATGTCACCTCCACTCCACCCCTACACAAGGCCTAGGTTCTCCCTATTGCTTCTAGAATCAAAATTAACTTCTCTTTTTAATATTTATTTATTTTTAAGAATCATTATTTATTTATTTAATATTTTTAGTTTTCAGCATTAATTTTCACAAGAGTTTGAATTACAAATTTTCTCCCCCTTTTCTCCCCTCCACCCCCCAATCCAAGATGGCATATATTCTGATTGCCCCATTCCCCAGTCAACCCTACCTTCTGTCACCCCACTCCACCCCATGCCTTTTCCCTTACTTTCTTGTAGAGCAGGATAGATTTTTATGCCCCATTATCTGTAGATCTTATTTCCTAGTTGCATACAAAAACTTTTTATTTTTTTGAACATCTGCTTTTAAAACTTTGAGTCTCAAATTCTTTTCCCTCTTCCCTCCCCACCCACCCTCCCTAAGAAGACAAACAATTCAACATAGGCACATGTGTGTCATTACGTGTTAGGGCCCTTTAAGGGTTAACATCTATAGCAGGTAACTATAGCAGGTTAGAGTCATTCCTTCAGGGATGGGAGGACTACCGTAATCTCTGGTATATTGCCAGAGACAAGGCATCAGAACACCATGCCCCAAAGAGAATGAGTCCTGCTAAACATTAGTTACCAAGACAACATGCCTCGGTCATGCTGGTCTCCATG
>CM053622.1:684032751-684101115 GCA_028646595.1 Phalanger gymnotis | reverse complement strand
TGAAAGGGAGGTGGGCGGTAATTGCCCTCAACAATTATGCAAAACCCTTCCACAATACTCATGTTGTGAAAGACTAACTATTTTGCTTCTTCCTTTCCTATTCCCCTTTATTCAATTTTCTCTCTTGACTCTGTCCCTTTTCAAAAGTGTTTGCTTTTGAATACCTCCTCCCCCATCTGCCCTCCCTTCTATCATCCCCCCTTTTTATCTGCTTCCTCCTTCTTTCTTGTGGGGTAAGATACCCAATTGAGTGTGTAGGTTATTCCCTTCTCAGGTCAAATCCGATGAAAGCAAGATTCACTCATTCCCCCTCACCTGCCCTGTCTTCCCTCACAACAGAACTGCTTTTTACCCCATTCTATCTCTCTCTTTATCCCTCCCTCAATATATTTCTCCCTCATCACTTAATTTGATTTTGTGTTTTTAGATATCATCCCTTCATATTCAACTCATACTGAGGTCTCATGAATTATATACATCATCTTTCCATGTAGGAATGTAAACAAAACAGTTCTACTTTAGTAAGTCCCTTATGATTTCTCTTTCTTGATTACCTTTTCATGCTTCTCTTGATTCTTATGTTTGAAAGTCAGATTTTCTATTAAGCTCTGGTCTTTTCACTTGAAAAAGCTCGAAAGTCCTCTATTTTATTGGAAATCCATATTTTGCCTTAAAGCATGATACTTAGTTTTGCTGGGTAGGTGATTCTTGGTTTTAATCCTACCTCTTTTGACCGCTGGAATATCATATTCCCAGCCATTTGATTCCTTAATGTATAAGCTGCTAGATCTTGTGTTATTCTGATTATGTTTCCACAATACTCAAAGTGTTTCTTTCTGGCTGCTTGTAGTATTTTCTCCTTGATCTGGGAGCTCTGGAATTTGGTGACAATAATTCTATGAGTTTTCTTTTTGGGATCTTTGGCAGGAGGCAATTGGTGGATTCTTTCAATTTCTATTTTACCCCCCAGCTCTAGAATATCAGGGCATTTCTCCTTGATAATTACTTGAAAGATGATATCTAGGCTCTTTTATTCATCATGGCTTTCAGGTAGTCCAATAATTTTTAAATTATCTCTCCTGGATCTATTTTCCAGGTCACTAGTTTTTCCCATGAGTTATTTCACATTGTCTTCCACTTTTTCATTCCTTTGTTTCTATTTTATAATATCTTGATTTCTCATCAAGTCACTAGCTTCCACTTGCTCCAGTCTAATTTTTAAGGTAGTATTTTCTTCAGTGGTCTTTTGCACCTCCTTTTCCATTTGGCTAATTCTGCCTTTCAAGGCATTCTTCTCCTCATTGGCTTTTTGGAGCTCTTTTACCATTTGAGTTAGTCTATTTTTTAAGATGTTATTTTCTTCAGTATTTTTTGGGGGTCTCCTTTAGCAAGCCATTGACTTTTTTTTCGTGGTTTTCTTGCACCACTCTCATTTCTCTTTGCAATTTTTCTTCTACTTCTCTAACTTGCTTTTCCAAATCCGTTTTGAGTTCTTCCATGGCCTGAGACCAGTTCATGTTTTTCTTGGAGGCTTTTGATGTAGGCTCTTTGACTTTGTTGACTTCTTCTGGCTGTGTGTTTTGGTCTTCTTTGTCACCAAAGAAAGATTCCAAATTCTGAGTCTGAATTTGAGTCCATTTTCAATGCCTGGCCATGTTCCCAGCCAACTGCTTGACCCTTGAGTTTTTCAGCGGGGTATGACTGCTTGTAGAGTCTCAAGCGCTGTTGTTTTCAGAGCTATTTCTACACAGCAAGTTCTGCCACATTATTGCTACTCCTCCCCCAAGAACCATGCTGACTCAGATCTTAAGCAGTCTCTGCACTCCCACTCTGATCTGCCACTCAATTCCTCCCACCTGGAGAGCCTGGGGCTGGAAGCAACTGCAGCTGTAGTTCTGTCCTCAGAGCTGCACTACTTCCACTGCCTGTGGGGCAGTGGCCGAACCACAAACTCCTTTCACTCTGTCCCAGCAGCTTTTCCCACTAACCTTCTCTGTTGTCTTTTGTGTTTGTGGGTTGAGAAATCTGCTAACTGCCACAGCTCACTGTTTCTGTGTGCTAGTGCCTGTTCTTCCCAGCTCTAGGTCTGGTTGGTCTAGGAGCAGCCCATGCTGGGCTCTGCTCCACTCTGCTCCCAGCTCTCAGCAATAGATTTTACCCAGTGACCATCCAGGCTGTCCTGGAGCCCTGGTTCCCTCCGTTATTTCATGGATTCTGCAGCTCTAGAATTTGTTCAAAGCCATTTTTATAGGTTCTTGGAGGGACCTAGGGCGGGGGGAGCTCATGCAAGTCCCTGCTTTTCAGCTCCCATCTTGGCTCCGCCCCTGTTTTCCACTTCTTATGTATGTCCTTTGGGAAAATTTTTTCATTAGGCTATCCTCTGAACTGCTTTAGATCTTAGGCACAAAACATAGCAGAGAGCTGGCTTGTAATGAGCACTTCTCTAAAATAAACAAACAAAAAGGAACAAACCTCTTCCTAATTCTTCTCCATCATTTGCTGCAAAGGAAAAGAGTGGCTCAGCTGTAACAGCCAAAATAATCTTTGCCCATCTCCCACAAAAGAAAAGATGTATTAAAGGTAGTTGGCAATAATATTGCTTTTAAATAACAATGTATGATTCACTGGATTTCTCCTTTTCAGAAAGGCATAGATTTAAATAGTTTGTATTTGCTGTGAATAAAATTCAAACTAACCATTATTTCTTTTATACTCTTGGCAGTTCCTATTGATCTGAACTTCTCTCTTGAGATAAAAAAAAATAAGTGGTAATATGAAGACATCATTCAGCAACTTTCTTCTGCCAAGAGGATGTCTTTCTTTTGTGTCTCTGATTTGGGTTAATCTGTATATTGGGATAACTATGCTTATTTTACAAGATTTTAGGGCTAAGAGGAACCTTGTTCATCAGATGTCCTAATGAAGGAATGGTAAGCCCCAGAGATTTTATAAGACAAAATAATACCACAGCAACTGCTATTTATTGATATGTTCAAGTCAACGCTTCTGGTTAGTAATAAACCCAGGACTACAACACAGCTCCTTTCACCCTCGATGCACCTCAAATGCTGTTATATCATAATTTACCTTATTGTATCCTACGCAAAACCCAAGGAATCCTGAAAATATATGTTTGAGATAAAATGGTTAACTAGAATTTCTGCTAGCAACAGTGCAATTAATGAAGAGATGATATAGTCATTTATTCTTTGGATTTTGTGGTTTGTGTAATTATTAGCAAAAGTAGTCTGGTATTTAGGTGTGGGCAGTGGATAGAGAGCCAAGCCTGAAGTAAGTAAGAGTCATCTTCCTGGGTTCAAATCTGGCCTTATACACTTGCTAGCTCTTTAACGCTAGGAAAGTCACTTAACCCTGTTTGCCTCAGTTCCTCATCTGTAAAATTAGCTGGAGAGGGAAATGGCAAATCACTACAATATCTTCGCCAAGAAACCTCAAATGGAGTCATGAATATTTAGACATGACTGAAATCACTGAATGACAACAACAAAAATTTGTTTTTTTAGATTTATAATGCAAGTAGCTTTACAAAAGAAGAGGCATAGAATATTGGCTAGAGTAATGGCCCCACAGTCAAGAAGAAGACCTACGTTCAAATCTCACCTTTGTTACGTTCAATATGATAACATGGACAAGTCACTTAATTCAAATGAGCCTCAGGTAATTAAGATCTCTAACTCAGTTAAATATGTTTATAATCTGCATTGGTAGCTATATAATTCTCACAATTGCAAATCAGAAATCCCTAATGAATTGGCGTAGGTATATTATATATGTATATAAATTTATGAATATGCATCTCTCTTCTGTGAATATTCCCTCTACTGGTACAGATCTCAAATTGGTAAAGATCTTTTAACTTCTCGTGCTTTGTGGTTCTTGTTCATGAATTCCATAAATATTTCAATAAAGATCCACCGAATGATCCACAATAAAGATCCACTTCTCCTGGATCAAGAGCTCTTAACCTGTAGTCTGGGAATTTGTTTTGAAATTTTGATATTATAATTGTATTGCAATATATTCCATTGTTTTATAATCTTAGGTATTTTATTTTATGCATTTTAATTTTTTCCCTTAGACTTTTACAGACTACCAAAGAGAATCCTGATACAAAAAATTAAAGGCCTCTGCTTTAGATCTTTACATTTTTTTTGAGGGAGGAAGGTAGAGCAATTGGGGTTAAGTGACTTGCCCAAGGTCACACAGATTGTAAGTGTGTCAGGTGTCTGAGGCCAGATTTGAACTCAGTTCCTCCTCACTGCAGGGCCAGTGCTCTACTCACTGTGCCATCTAGCTGTCCCAGATCTTTACATTTTTTTATAGATTCCAAAGAAATACTCAGGCTATCCATCTGCTATTGGTCAATCTTGCAATTTAAATAGTTCAGTTTGTTTTCTACTCTGATGTCTTTTCTATAGTTTGTGCATGAAATAGTGATAGTGTAGCATATTTATATCCATGATAAATCTCCCTTGCTTTTTATGCTACGCATAGCTGTTGATTCTTCAGAGAAAATGGATTTAGTCATATAACACTCCCAGGAAAATTTTAGTGTTGAGAAAATTTTGTTTTTGTTTCTAGGAAATGTTTAGAATCAGTCACTGACAACATAGGTCATTTATTCAAGTGCAATCCAGCCTGATCACTTTTTCCTATTCCATTCTAGTCCCAGTTCATTTTTCATCTGCAGTGCCTTCTGAAAGATACATTGATGGACTAACTGATTGGACTTTGTATCCACACTAGAAATTATACTCTTACAGGGTGTATTCACAATGTTATGGAGAATGCATTATGCAATGACCAAAAGGCAAAGATTTTTCCCAAGGATGATGAGTTCCTCCTGACACCCCTACTCATGGGTGAGATTTTGCTCATTACATGAAGCCTCAGACTATTACAGGGCCTCCTAAAGGAGATTCAAGACCAGGCAGAAGATTGTAGTCTAACAATCCATATAGGAAAAATTAAATGGATGAAACATGTTTACAATTTAATCTTTGACATTCCCCTTCCCAGTCTAATTGGCCTTCTTGCTGCTCCTCACACATATAATCTCTCTTTGTTTTTCCTCTAAGTCTTTGTACTGTCTTCTCCTTCCCTAGTTGCCAGAACTGGAATGTACTTTCTCCCCTCATCTGGCAGACTTTCTTTTTTTCTTCAAAAATCAGTTCAAAAACAATTGTCCAAATGACTATTTTCCTGACTATTCTGCCTTTCTCTGAACACCAACAATAATCTTCTAGCATTCTCAGCACAAATAAATGAACTTGTATTTACTTCTATAATATATACATATATGTGATATCAAAAAAAATGGGCTACTTGAAGATTGGGACTATTTCATTTTTTTTCTGAATCTTCAGTTCTTAAGATAGTAATTGTCCTATGACAGGCACATACAAACATTTTTTTGTTTTATGTGTAAAACAGATATTATATTTATACAGCCTACTGCATAGAGCTATTGTGAGGGAAATGTTTTGTATACCCTATACTGGGTGGGAGGTGGGAATAAGATTTTTTTTATTTCATAAAATAATATTTTATTTTTTCTCAATTGCAAGTAAAAGTAATTTGTAGCATTGTTTTTTAATCACTTTGAATTCCAAATTTTTTCTATCTTCTCTGAGATGGTAAGCAATTTAATGTAGAATATACATGTGCAAACATGCAATATTTATTTCCATATTAGTCAAGCTGTAAAAAAAGATGTAGCTGAAACAAACAAAATAACATGAAAAAATAAAGTGAAAAATACTACATTCTGATCTGGGTTCAGACTCCATCAGTTCTTTCTCCGGAGGTGGATAACATTTTTTTTTATTCCAAGTCCTTTAGAATTCTCTTGAATCATTGTATTGTTGAAAATAGCTAAGTCATTCATAGTTGATCATCATATAATATTGCTGTTACTGTGTATAATGTTCTGCTGGTTCTGCTGACTTCACTCAGAATTGTTTCATGTAAGTCTTTCCAGTTTTTTCTGAAGTCATTCTGCTTGACATTTCTTATAGCACAATTGTATTCCAATAGAATCACATACTATAACTTGTTTAGCCAATCCCCAATTGATGGACATCCCCACAATTCCCAATTCTTTGCCACCACAAAAAGAACTGAGATACATACACACACACACATACATATACATACATGCATACATACATACATATGCATTTTCATACACACACATATATGCACACACGTATATCAATATGAATAGGTCATTTTCCATTTTTAAATCTCTTTTGGATACAAACCCAGTAATGGTATTGCATGGTCAAAGAATATGCACAGCTGTATAACTCTTTGGACATAGTTCCAAATTGCTCTCCAGAATGCTTGGATCAGTTTACAACTCTACCAATTGTGCTTTAGTATCTCTATTTTCCCATATCCCCCTCAATTGTTTATAATTTTCCTTTTTGGTCATATTAGCTAATCTGATAGGTTTGGGAAAGTACCTTAAAGTTGTTTTAATTTGCATTTATCTAATGAATAGAGATTGAACTTTTTTTATATGACTATAGATTGTATTCTTTATATGAAAACTGCCTTTTCATAGCCTTTGACCATTTATCAATTGGAGAATGACCAGTATCCTTTTCAGTTTGACTCAGTTCTTCAAATCTTTGAGAAATGAACCTTTTATCACAGACATTTACTATAAAAATGTTCCCCCAGCTCTCTGCTTTCCTTCTAATCCTGACTTGTTTTGTTTGTGCAAACTTTTTTTTAATATGATCAGAATTATTTATTTTATATCTTATAATATTCTCTCTGTGTTGTTTGGTCATAAATTCTTCCCTTATCCTAAGATCTGACAAGTAAAATACTCCATGCTTGCCTAATTTGCCCAAAATATCACTCTGTGGCTAAATCATGTACCAGAATTTTGATCTTGTCTTGCTATATAATGTCAGATATTGGTCTATAACTAGTTTTTCCCAGACTGATTTTAAGTTTTCCCAGTAGTTGTCAGATAGTGAGTTCTGATTCCAAAAGCTTAGATTTTGGGGCTTATAGAAGACTTAATTGTTATGACCATTTTCTACTGAGTATTTTGGACGTAATCTATTTTGCTGATCTACCACTCTACTTCTTAGCCAGTACCAGGTTGTTTTCATGATTACTGTTTCATAATGCTGCTTGTAATACTGCTTTGTAATACAGTTTGAGAAATGGCATGATTAGGCAACCTTCCTTTATGTGTTTGATTTTTATTTTTTAAGTCGATTCCCTTGGTAGTCTTGATATTTGGTTCTTTCCGATGATTTTTTAATTATTTTTACTAGATCTATGAAATAATTTTTGTAGTTTGATTGTTATAGCATTGATAAGTAAATTAATTTATGTAGAATTGTCATCTTGGCTATATTGGCTCAGCCTATCCATGAGGAATTAATATCTTCTAATTGTTTAGATGTAACTTTTTTGTATAAAAATATTTTATAATTCTGTTCACATAGTCCCTGGATTTGTCTTGGCATGTAGACTCCCAAGTATTTTATATTGTCTATGTTATTTTAAAGTGAATTTCTCTTTCTATTTCTTCTTGATGGGATTTGATGGTATTCTACAGAAATGCTGATGATTTATGTGGGTTTATTTACTATATTACCAAGTAAAATTGGCCAAATGGAGATGGAACTGCAAAAGCTAAATAATGAAGATAATTGGACATCTGGAAGCTAGTGATTCTATGAGACATCAAGAAAAAATACAAAAAAAATGAAAAAAATAGAAGAAAATGTGAAATATTTTATTGGAAAAAACAACTGAACTGAAAAAATAGATCAGAAAGAGAAATTTAAGAATTGATGAACTACCTGAAATCCATCCAGCCAATTTTGTTTTTTAAAGAGTTCTTATCTTCAGGGAATTTTTATGCCTCCTTCTAGATTCAGCCAATTTTACTTTTTGAAGAGGTATTCTCTTCAGTGAATGTCGTTAACTGTTTTCATAATTCTTTCATATCATTCTCATTTCTTTCCCCATTGATCCCTATTTGGGCAATGGAAAAGGGTCCTGTACCCAGTGCCTGCTAAAAGGCTCCTGTAATCTCCTTTTGACCAGTTGTCAGGATCCCTCACTGTCTGTGAGTTGAGAGTTCTGGGAATCTTTGCTGTTGATTCATTTGCCCCGAAGGCCCATAATTGTTGCAGTGGCAGGACCTGCTTCTGGCCTGCACCTAGGCTTGGGGGCTTGGGGCCTCACTGCTGGCTTTCGCTAGGACTGGGAATTGGGAGGCTCATGATTTTCCTGCTGGCATTTGCTGGGTGTTGGTCCTTGTTGCTTCCTTGCTGGGTTGTGGCCTACTGTTGGCTTGCTCAAGTGTCTGAACCACATCATATTCTACTCTCAACTCAGCAGTCTTTTTCTTCCCATGTCTTGATATCTTGATATCTTGCCAATGCAGACATCTCTCATTTACTATTTCTTTTTTTTAAAATTACTGCTCCAATTTCTTTCCTTAAAAGTAACATAACATTCCAATTAATCCCCTGAGATAATAATCTCTTTGAAGAAAAATTTTTGCCTGTGAATAAATACCTGCCATATGTAGATGTGTATATGTGTATGTGTATGTTTATATATGTACATGTGGATGTGTGTGTGCATATATAATATATACACATATACTCATACCTACACACATGCTTGTGTGTGTGTGTGTGTGTGAGAGAGAGAGAGAGAGAGAGAGAGAGAGATCTTACCACTTCTTCACCTCTTTCTAGCACCATGATAAAGGGAGAAGGACTCTCCATCCTTTGATAATTCTTCATATTTTGAGTGCTTTAACATTTCAACAGGAATTTTGTCAGCTTCTATGTACTTCTACTACATTTTCCAGATATAGAAATTAATATTACCATTCAAAAATCAGAAAAGTAGAAGAAATGGGCCTGTCATTTCATGTCATCCTCTCATCTTACCGGAAAATTAATCTTATTGATATGTAACCTAGATCGGTAGCCTGTTGCAGTATCTTTTCTCTATAAATAGCAGAAGTCCTTCTTTACATCCCACTTAAATCTTTCCTGTTCAAGACAAACCTGTTTTCTTCTATTTGACCATCTGAAAATGAAGATAATATCTATACTTTTAAAACTTTCACATATTTAAAGTAATGATCAACTTCATAATTAGCTGGACTTATTTTCTATTCATTTTATCAATTTAGTCACTGTTTTCTTAAAAATTCTTAGCTTTTCTACATTATTTTATATTATGGTAACTAGTATTATACAACATTCTCTAAAAATGGTTTGATTATATGGAATAATGTGGATGGATTGTATATTGCAATTTTTAACATCTGTTCATTATAATGTTCACTTTCCTTCCTTCTCCCTAATTTCTGTTTATATTCAATTGATGGTGAGCTGTGATTATTAGAATTTTGACTACCTCATAAGGAATAGTAGTAAGAAAACAAGCATTTGTTTAATCCTCAGTGTATGACAGGCATTATGTTCGACACTCTACAAATATTTTCTCATCTGATCTTCACAACAACCCTTGGAGGGATACTAGTATTATCACTATTTTACAACTGAAGAAACTGAAGTAGAAAAAAGTTTAAGCAATTTGCCTAGGCTTATACAGACAAAGTCTGAGTTCAGATTTGAATTCAGGTTTTCCTGACTGCAAGCCAAGCACTGTACCCTCTGATCCAAGTAGCACCTATAAGTATAACCCCTAAGACTATACCTTTCATATAAGATATTGACCTGCATTAAGAGGGGGAGTTTTCTAAACTGAGAGTTCACTATTCCATTGAAATCACAGGTCTAATCTCTAACATTTCTTAATTTTCAACATTATGAACACGTATTCATGGGATTTAAGACAAGTCATTGTTCTTGTTCCCAATGTTGAGATAAGGAAATCAAGATTCAATGAGTTTAAATGAATTCAAGGTCATACAACGACTCTAGAGCAGCAGTCCAAATCTCTGTCTATTAACTTGATGTTCATTCCAATGATCTGTGCTGGCTCCCATCAAGTAATTAGTAGCTATTGCATTCCAGGTCAAGAGTGAGAAACATAAATCAAATGAGGAAACTAAGAAATAAAGAAGGATCTGGCTGATTAATGTGACCCACACTCTAATGAGTAAAAGTACAAATAAGGTTTGTAGACAAATGTGAATTAAATTTCTTTTTAGAGCTGCATATTCAAGAGAGAGAAGAGAAAAACAAGGCAGGTTTCTGGCTGGGAGTTGAGGGAGTCAATACTTTTCAATAACCAGAATCACTGACCTAATAGTTGAAAAAAACCTTAGAGTTCATAAAGTTCAATCCCTTCCTGTCTTCTTTTTGGGGGAGGAAGACTAATCTTTAATTTATCATAGCTAATAACTAGTCTTGCATTATTCAAATGTATTTTCTTTTATAGTTGAAGTTTTTTCTCCTGATTCCCTGAAATATGTACACAGAAATTGTATGTTTGTATGTGTGTGTGTGTATGTGCGTATGTATGTGTATTAAAGTTCTGAATTTTGATTACTATTGCTTGCTGTTCAGTTGTTTCAGTTGTCTTACTCTTCATGACTCCACTTGGGGTTTCTTGGCAAAGATACTGGAGTGGTTGTCCATGTCCTTATCCAGCTCATTTTACAGATTAGGAAACTGAGGTAAACAGGGTTAAGTGACTCACCCAGGAACACAAAGTTAGAAACTGTCTGAGCTCCAATTGAAACTCATAGAGATGAGTCTTCCTAACTACAAGCCTGCCATTTTCTCCACTACACCAACTGGCACCCCTTTTAAAATATGGAATTTCTCTCTGCTGGTGGCCTATGGAAACTACTGATCTTGACTTTGCCTTCTCTTACCTATACTTTGGGGAAATTTTAAATTTATTGTCTCCTAACTCCTGCCCCACATAGCATTCATGTGCTTTACTTGTACTTTTCTGAGAGACCCATAATTCTCAAATTCTTTCTTTCAATCTCATCTTCAACCTCTACAGAGCAATGGCTTATATAGTCATCATGAACTAATTCCAGCGTTATCTTTTGGTTATAGTCTGCCAATTTCCATCATCTTTTGTATTTTTGAATTCCTAATACTCTATTCTCTTTTCTTCTCTGTAAAGCTGTTTAAAAATATATTCCAAAAATTGCATCATTCATTTTTTGTCTTCTAAGAGACCTAATGTCCACCCTAATTCATACATTTCTTCTTCTGTTTTTAAACTCTATCTTAAGACATATTCTGTTGTTTCTTACTGTTTTATTTTTAAAAGATCCCTTAAAATTTATTGCTTTTTTGCTTTTTATTGTAGTATTTAAAATTTCTTTCCTCCCATGTGAAATACTAATTCACTGTTAAGATTTTTTGCAGCTTCTTTATTTTTCCTTTTTTATTGGTTTCATGGCTTGTTTATCTATAATGGGTCTGTTCACAACATATGCAGATCTGGCAAAGACCTCTGATACCATCAGTCATGAGGGCTTATGCAAAATTATTTCAAAATATGGTTTCCCAGAGAAGTTCATCAATGTTGTATGTCCATTTCATGACAGCCTACTTCTCCAGGGTTTGGATAATGAATGATATTCTTGTGCTTTCCCAGTCACCAATGTAGTGAAATAAGGCTGTGTGCTTGCTCCCATGCTTTTTAGCATGATATTTTCAGCCACACTGTCAAATGCTTTCAATGAGGATAAATATGTAATAAAGGTCAGCTATAACACTGATGATAAATTCTTCAATGTGAAAAGGCTACAAGCCAAGACTAAAGTGGAGAGAGATTTGGTGGGTGACTTTTTGTCCACAGATGATTGTGCATTCATTGTAACCTCTAAAGCTGAGATGCAATGAAGTATGGTTTCATTCTCTGTAGCTTGTGCTAATTTTGACCTGATAACACCAAGAAAACACAGGTGCTTTACCAATCAGCGCCACACTATCCATACATGGAACCATTGGTTACAGCAAATGGAAAAGTTTTGAACACTGTGGATTAATTCACTTACTGTGGCTAAATACTTTCCAGGATGTACATATTGATAATAAGGTTGACACATGCATCACCAGAGCGAGCTCAGTGCTTGGCAGGCTCTAAAGGAAAGTGTGGGAAAGAATTGCTACCAAACCGAAGCTCTACAGAGCTCATTGTGCTGACCTTATTGTTGTATTCCCATGAAACCTGGAGAGTATATCAGGGCCATGCCAGGAATGAATTGCTTCCATTTGAATTGTCTCAGGAAGATACTGAAGATCCCCTGGTAGGATGGCAGACACTGAGGTCATTTCTTGAACTAAACTGCCAAGTATTCAAACTCTACTGCAGAGAGCTCAACTCAGATGGGCTGGCCATGTTCAAATGCCAAATGTATGCTTGCCAAAAAGGCAATTTTATGGAGAGCTCACATAGGGCAAGTGCTCACATCGTGGTCAGAAAAAGTGATACAAAGAGACTCCCAAAATATCTCTTAAGAAGTTTAGAATTGATTGTGTGACATGGGAGATACTGGACCTGCCAGGACCACCAAGGATAGCATGCCCTCATCAGAGAAAGTGCTCTGCTCTATGAGCAAAGCAGAACTGAAGTAGCTCAAAAGAAACAGAAGATACTCAAATTTAGAGAATCCACCCCAAATGTTCACATGGACTATTTGTGCCTGACCTGTGTTAAAGCATTCCAAGTTCATATTGTTCTGATCAGCTATGATCAGATACACTCAAACTTGACCCCAACAAAGTGATATCATTTTGGTCCTGTTAGAGAACAAAGGACAACAACTAACCAATCATCTGTAATTGGGCTGGACATATTCTTAATATTTCCCTTTCAGGTTCTTGGCCTAGCTATCTTATCTAATGTTATTGATAGCTTTGTTTGAAGCTCTTGTACTATCCCCCCTTATTTTGCATCCATTTTCTCCCATCTCATCCTCAGGGACTAGGCAATTTCTCTGACTTTGCATGAAGAAACAACAACAATTATTTTAATATTTCCCCTCCTTTTGGATTGGAAGCCCTTTCACACAACTGAATTTATATGGTTAACTTTATCCATGATCCATAGCATTCTCAAAGAATAAGTTCAAATTACATTAGTTAAGATCACCAACTTCCATCAGTTCCTGGAAAGTGTTGGCGGTCCAAGTAATTTTGAAAGGAATGTATTCAAAATTGGTAAACTTCTCAGGGGAAAATGAAGACTGCCTTGTCCTCACTTTTTTTTCCCATGGTGACCTTATAGTACACATTTTGCAAGTCTCAAATGAAAAAGAACATCTATGTAACAGACTGTGTCCAGAATATCGCAAATTTGTGAGTGCATTCTTTCTGTGTATGCTTTTCCTAATAGTCTGACCATTCTTGCTCAGTCTCCTTTTCTTGTTTTTCATCAAGGCAAGGCCCATTAAGAATGGCTAACAATCAAAGGTCTATTCTGGTTCTTCTTTTCTCTTGTCTTTCCATACAATCTCACTTGTTGATTTGTTCAGCTCCTATGGATTCAATTATTATCATTATACAGAAGATTTATAGATCTCTATGAATATCTCTTCTGAGCTCCAGGCTTGCATTACAAAATATCTTTTGTATATCACATGTCAAACTTAAAATGCCCAAAACAGAACTAATTTTTCTTTCTCTCCAATCCTACCCTTGGCCAATTTTCCTGGTATTTTCAAGGGCACCACAATTCTCCCAGTGAATCAAGCTCCAACCTCAGTATTTTTCTTAAAGCTTCATTTGTATTCATCCCACAGAGCCAACATTTTGCCAAGTCTTATTTCTACCTCAACACCTTATATCTGCATCCTTTTCTTTCCACTGAAAAAGCCACCATTCAGGGAAGACTAGTAACTCTGGTTTCAGGGCTGCCAAGCACTTTTCAGGGCTACTTTATCCACATTTGGTGTCCACATGACTTACTTGTGCCTCACCTGCAGCTCCAAGAAGCTGTAGCATGGGCAGGGTCTATCTACCAGTAAAATATTTTGGCAGTAAAACATTTAGCATGCACTAAACCAGGCTGAAGGTAACCAAGGGGTCTCAAAACTGTTGGTGAGTTAGGGAAGTGTCTACCCCAAGTATGTAAAGATTTCCCCGAGAAGAATAAGGAAATGAGAACAATTTGTCCCAAGATCCATGAAGGAGACTGAAGCAGGCTGAGAGCTTAGAGCTTGATTAGACATTGAAGACACCAAGGTCATCCACTTTGTATTAACCTATAGCCAGTCACCAAGATTTTTGTCTTGACACTGGACTTTGATGACTCTGAAAGAGAAAGTAAGGCTGACAACTTCCTGCAATCCAATTTATGCATAAATCACAAGATACCATGAATGCCATTTTACCATTTTTATCTACTTCGAAATCCTGTGGTGACAGGTAATTGACTAAGCATCAGCTATGGGCACACTGGGAGCTGTGGGCACACTGGGAGCTGTAGACACAACCCTGCACACAGGTAGCCCAGGACATGGAGCCATCTTCTCATTGGACTGAAGCAATAGAGGGATTTGGCAGCCCCCTGAATGTCTGATCACCTATTTAAAGGATTGTACTAGTCACCTGTTAACATAAAGAAGGGGCTAGATAAGGTGTTTCACTTGAGTGCTTAAAATTGTCTGCTATGAGTGAGGAAGGGTTGTGCAAGGTCACCACCTTGTTTGTCCATTGATAGACTTAACCTCTTTAAGCTAAACATTTGTGTTCAACAAAAGTGGCAGCCCCAGGGCAAGATGACTGTCAGAAGACTCAATGTTTATAGATGAGAGCACTTCCCCAGGCTTGAGCAATTTGTTGCTGACTTGGAGGAATAGCTGAGCCAACCAAGGTTGGCAACAGTGGAGCAAAAAGGAGTGGTCAGTGTTCAGAACTTTGGTGTAGAGCATAACATTCACTCATCTGGGATGCAATACTTGCAAACATCAAGATTGGTTTGACAAAAATAATGGGGAAATTCAAAAACTGCTAAAGGAAAAAATGAGCACTCTACAGGATTTATCAATAGGCTAATTTTTCCATCAGTAAGAAGGCAGCATTTAACTCCATCAAAAATAAAGTGTAAGTGAAGCTTAGAGAGACGCAGTATTCTTTGCTCAGTAAGAAGGCAGATGAAATTCAGTTTTATGCTGATAGAAACAATTTAAAGTACTTTTACAATGCCCTGAATGTTATTTATGGGCCAAAGACTTATGATACATCTCAACTACTCAGTGCCAATGGAGCCACATTGATCAGTGATAAGAACATGATCCTGGAGAAATAGACTGAACACTTCCATAGTGTTCTCAACAGACTGTCATCAATCAATGCTGAGGCCATTGACTAAATATCTCAGATTGAAGTCAATCCTCCTTTAGCCAAATTTTCAACTGGAGAAGAGGTTTTGAATGACATTAGACTCCTTTTGTGTGCCAAAGTACCTGGTACTGATTATATTCTAGCTGAGATTTACCAGGAAAGGGGTCCACTGTTCATATAAAAGCCGATGGAAAATTCTGGGTCTTATGACAAAAGGAGATTAGCCCCAGAAGTTCAAGGGTGTCTCCACTGTCCATCCTTATAAAGGAAAGAGAAATAAACTGTTCTGTGACAATCATGGTGTGTGTCGGGTGGGGAGGGGTCTCTCGCTCATTGCCAGAAAGATTCTTAAGAGTCCTCCTTAATAGGCTGATATTTTGCCTCGAAGATGGTCATCTATGAGAAAGTCAGTTTGGCCTCAGAAAGTGCTAAGGATTGGTCCATATAGAGTTTGCTGCTCAACAACTCCAGGGAAAATGCTAGAGGCAGAACCCAGATCTGTACACATTTGTCAATCTGACCAAGGCCTTTGATATTGTCAATTGTGAGGGCTTGTGGAAAATTTTAGCAAAATTTAGTTGGCTGGAGAAGTTTGTCAGGATCATATATGTTTAGTGATAGCATGCTTGCATGGGTTCTGGTTAATATACAACAGTTTTGCACTTTCCAAGTCACCTGTGGAGTGAAGCAGGACTGTGTGCTTGCTTCCATGCTTTTCCGCATGATACTTTCAGCAATGTTATCAAGTGCCTTCAACAAGAATGAAAATTCTCTTAAAGGAAGCTACCATACTGATGGTACATCATTTAACCTGATAATACTACAAGCCAAAACTAAAGTGGAGGGAGATTTGGAGGGTAACTTTTTGTCCACAGATGATTGTGTACTCAATGTAGCCTCTGAGGTTGAGATGCAATAAAATATGGATCAATTCTCTGCAGCTTGTGCTAATTTTGGCCTGATAATTCACACCAAGAAAACACAAGGACTCCACCAGGTACCACCACACCATCCATATATGAAATAATTGGTTACAGTAAATGGAGAAATTTTCAATGCCGCGAATAGGTTCATTTACCTTTGCAATGTATTTTCCAGGGAAGTACACAAAAATGATGAGATTAACATAGACATTGCCAGAGCTAGCAGAGTTTTAGGGAGGCTCCAAAAGGAAAGTATGGGAAAGAAGAGCCCTTAGACTTCTTACCAAACTGAAGGTCTACAGAGACATTGTAAAACCTGGACAATCTTCCAATAGCATGCCAAGAAACTGAATCATTTCCATTTGAATTATCTTAGCGAGATTCTGAAGTTCACTTGGCAGAATAAGATTCCAGACCTTGAGCTCCTTTCTTGAGCTGATCTGCCAAGCATTCAAAATCTACTTCAGGGGGCACAACTCCAAAAACTTGACTACATTGCTTGAATGCCAAAAGAATGTTTGCCTAAAAGACTGTTATGGAGAACTCACATAAAATATGTAGTGGCATGGAAGTTAGAAGAAGTGAAACAGGGATATTCTCATGGTCTCTCTGAAGAACTTGGCAATTGATTGTGAGACATGGGAGATACTGACACACGACTGCCCAGCACTGCATGTCTGCAACAAAGAAGGCACTATATGAGCAAAGTAGAATTGCAATAGTTAAAAAAAAAGAAAACACAAAATGTGCAAATTTAGAAATATTCCCCTTCCAAATGTTCATATGAACCATTTGTGTTCAACATGTATTAGAGCCTTCTGAATTCATATTTGTCTGATAAGCCACAGTTGAATACATTGTACCCCAGCATAGTGATGTCATTTTGGTACTCTTTATGAAGAACAACAACCAATCAACCAATCTTTCTGATCCCTGTCAAGTTAATCTTTCACTTCAATGCAAAAAAAAATGAGTTTTCTAAGCTTCAGGTCTAACTATATCACCTCCACCGTCAATAAAGTCCAATGGCTCCCTAGTTACTCCCAAGTTCAACTATAAATGATCTGTTTGATAATTAAAATCCATTATAACTTTCCCCCATCCACATTCCCAGTTTTCTTATATTTTAATCTCCTTCATATACTTTAAGATTTAGTGACATTGACTTCCTTAGTCTTCCAAGAATGAGACACTCTATCTCTTTCCTCTGTCCTCTAATCTTGGATTGACCTTTTTTTCATCATTGCTTTCTGGATCCCTTCAAGATGCAGTCCAAATACCACTTTATGTAAGAAGCACTCCCTTAACTCCTCAACTGCTACTGTCTTCCCTCTGCAATTACTTCCTGTGAACTGTATATGTCTGGTTTTTACACATACAAAGAGTATACTGTGTCCTCCATTAAAATGTAAACTCCATGATGACACAAATGGTGGTTTTGTTTTTCTTTGTGTATCCCAGTGCCTGGACCAGTGCCTCACACACAGTAAAACTTTATTAAATTTTTTTTTTGATTGAGAGAATTATATTCTACAGCTATGTGCTAGGTTTAGTATCTAACTTCTTGCTTAAGCCCAAATTCATGCTATTCTAGGACAGATATAGGTCATTGTTCACACAGCACCTTTATGGGTTACAGAGTTAAATGTTTCAAGTGTCCTTCATGGTATTTTTTTGTTCTTTTCACATTAGTCATTTTGAAAAGAAGAAGTAAAACGAATGGGAGGAACCATGAAAAAGAAACAAAAAAAAGAGAGAGAGCAAATAGTATGCTGTGATCTACACTCAGACTCCAGTTCTTTTTCTGGATGTGCATAGCATTTTCCATCACGTTCATGATATTATTGGAACACATTTTTTTTCTCATTGGATATGTTATATTTTCAATCTTCACCATCACTCTTGAATAATATTCTATGAGTCTAGGTAAAAAAGACCCAGGTTATATTGGTGAATAAAGAAAATTAAGTTCTTTTGGGCTTGAGGCAACCTCCATAACTAATTTAATGTCTTTCTTGACACTAATCCCTTAGAAGTGAGCTCCTGACAACTAACTCCACATTTTTGTCTCTTGAATACATGTAGCCAAGGGAAACCATTCTTAATAAACAATGATTTGGGAAGATCCTGAGTTCATCATTTTTCTAAAGTCTCCATTTCAAAAATTCAATCTCTTGAAGGACATTACTGCTAATGAGATTGAATTAACTCTCTTCAATCTGGGTCACACCTCAACCAGTGTTTACTTGGGTTTGGGTAGGGATAAATTCTTTGAATAGATTCTCAAAGGTTGGATAACTTAGAATTAGATTATATAATCAAAGTTCATTAGAATTGGTCCAGCTCCTCATTGTAATATTCCTTCTCTCATTAGTGGTTAACCAATTAGAGTTGATCACCCTCAGGAATACCCCTCTTCCAAGGGCACATAAGCTGTGAACCTGCCTCCATGGTTTTCTTTGGCATTAGATAATGTAATTGACACTTTATTAAATGCTAGCATTATTAATAAAATGAGTAATTACCCAGAAATTATGATTCTCAAACTTTTTAAACATCATATAATATTCATTGATTTATCTAGTTTGAAGTCTTAAAATGAATATCAAGTTCTTTGCTTATTCTTTCTTAGTGCTGTTCATGCCTTCACCCCTGGTGACAGGTGCTTTTTTTTCTCTTCCAGGAGGAGTGGCTCTTTATGCTATTCTATCTTCTGGGTGGCTTGACTCAGCTTTTTGTATGTAATTTGATTAATTTGAGGTTTCTTTGTTTGTTTTATTTTTGGCTTTGAGGCTCACATGTAGGGAGATAACATAAAACTGTATGAACCTAGTTTTGCCACTCTCTTCTACCTCCACTTCTCAGTTTTCAGACTCTTTCACCCCTTCACTATCAACCTTCCCACAATGAAGATGTATCTATATCTTCACCAGCATCCTTTCTCCGAAGCAGGTACATATATATTGGATGTGAGTATGTGGGTGTTTATGTGTGTACATCTCCTTATACACACAAACACATATACACATACATAAAAAAAAATTAAAATCCTGGGATAAGAACTCCTCTATTAAAGGCTAAATAGACAGTCTGGTTGGAGAGTACATACTATAGATGAGTACAAGTTATGAAGATACATCTACATGAGGAGAAGGAAGCTTCTGATTTAATATTAAAATAGAAGAGGTTGTGTCCAGAGGTAAAGAATCAAGTTTAGAATTCCTGTACAGAAAAAAAAATGGATGAAGATGACCTATATCCCAAGTTCTAGAGGATTGATATATGTGTTCTTATGCATTAATTTTATACGTTTAAAAACATTATTCAGAGAAAGGTCTTATAGACTTTAAGTAGATTACCAAGAGTGAAAGGGGAAAAAAAAGTTAAGAATCCTTATTCTAGAAGCTATCAAGAATCATGATATCAAGTTGCTATATGTTCTGAAAGTATACAGGCTTAGAAGTGAGTCCCTTGAAGTTGTCCATTAATATTCTGTATCCCACCATATTAGTTCCCTACCATTCCTACATTGCTTCAATGGCATATTCAAAGTGACTGCTCCCTTTACATTCATAAACAGAGGGTTGAAAAATGTTTTTTG
The DNA here is from genome assembly GCA_028646595.1 of Phalanger gymnotis. Lineage (NCBI taxonomy): Eukaryota > Metazoa > Chordata > Mammalia > Diprotodontia > Phalangeridae > Phalanger > Phalanger gymnotis. The sequence goes on along the minus strand of CM053622.1, from coordinate 684,081,292 downwards.
TGTTGTAGAAGTCTTGGATTTTTGTCTCATATAAATATGTGAGCATCTCAGCTACTCTTTTTATTAAATTATAGCCACTTTTGAGCTTTCTTTCTCTTATCTTTTTGCTTAAAGTTTGATTTTTAATGACATTTTGCAAGATTCCAGGTACATTAAGTGTCTTCTACACTTAGTCAAAAGTCCATAAATCCTACATTCAAAGCAAATATCTGCAAAACACATATTATTTTTAGAAATTATACTTAACAGTATTTAAACCATTCCCATTTTCCATTTTTCCAATGTATGAAAAACAAACACATAATAATTATTTTAATAAAGAGGCTTTGTCAAATCCTTCATCTTCATAGAATTAAAACATCAGAATTTAAGTAATCTAATTTTCAATAGGAATCTACCACACCTTGAAGAGGCAAGCAATTTTATTTTGATTATACATGTGAGAACATGTAAAACACATTTCCATATTATCCATGTTGCAAAAAACCCACAAAAATAAAGCTTCGATCTGCATTTGGAGTTCATAAATTCTCTCTGGAGGCAGATATTTTTCATTGTAGGTCCTTTGGAATTGTCTTGGATCATTGTCTTGATCAGAGCAACTAAGTCTTTCACAACCGATAATCGTTATAGAATTGCTGCTCCTATGGAAAACGTTACCTTGTCTCTGCTCACTTGATTTTGCATGAGTTCACATAAATCTTCTCAGGTGTTTCTGAAATAAATTATGAAATCTGATTGTGATGAAATACTGTTGTGCTATTAGAAATTACAAGCAGGATGCTTTCAGAAAAAAACAAACAAACAACTGTAAAGACTTACATGAACTGATTAAAAAAGAAATGAGCAGAACCAGGAGAAGATTGTACACAGCCACAGCAATATTGTACAAAGATCAACTGTAAATGATTTGGTTGTTTGATTGTTGTCCTTTGTATTAGAAGAGGAACAAAATGACATCACCATTTCAGGGTCAATATATAGTGTGTCCAATTGGCTGTTCACAGCAATACGAGCTTGGAAGACTCTATGACAGATTGGGCACAAACTATAAGAACATTTGCAATGGAGATATCTTTAAATTTGCTCGTCTTATGTTTCTTTTGAGCTACTGAATATGAATGACTTAGCTACTGTCAGAAATATGATCCAAGGCAATTCTGAAGGATTTATTAAGAAAAATGTTGCTAATCCTTCTCCAAATAAAGAACTGATGGAATTTCAATGCAGACTGAAGCATACTTCTTTTACAATTTTAATTGTTTTTGGATTTAATCTGCATTTTCTTTTGCAACATGGCTAATATGGAAATGTTTTGAATTACTGAAGGTGTATAATCTATTTCACATTGTTTCCCTTCTCAAAGAAGTGTGAAGGGAGGGTAGGAAACAATATGAAACTCAAAGAAAATTAAAAACAAATGTTAAAATTTTTGTGTATGTGTAATTGAAAAAATAAAATAAAACTTCTTTTGAAAAAAAAGTGTTCAGATTTAACTTAAACACAAAATGAGAAAAAAAGTCATTCCCATGCATATAGCAGAACTAAAAGAGATGATTCAACATAAAACATATATTTCAATTTCAGACAGTTTACTTTAAATAAAAATAAAACTATATAATAAATACTACACATTGTTTTCAAAGCCAACCAGATTTTCTGTGCTTTTTTTCTAAATTTTCTTTGGTTCTATGCTGTGCCTTTTTTGTTGTGTTTTGTTTTTTCTCCCTCCTTAACCTGCCTAGAGAAGGCTACAATTAAGCATAAAAATATACACACATACGTAACACCATGCTATATATATTTTTATTTGTCATTTCTTTTTCTTGGTATGGATATCATCTTCCTTCATAGGTTGAATCTTTCCATGTTTTTCTAAAATCAACCAGCTCATCACTTCTTATAGCACAGCAGTATTCCAACACAATCATATACCGCAACTTGTTTAGCCATTAAAGTTCTTAAGAGTTACAAATATTTTCTTACCATATGGAAAAATAAACAGTTTAGCTTTATCGAATCTCTTATGATTTTTTTCTTTTTTCCTATTTATCTTTTTATGTTTCCCTTGAGTGTTGTATTTGGATATCATTTTAAAAATTCATCTCTGGTCTTTTAATTAAGAATACTTGAAAATCCTCTATTTCATTAAATGTCTATTTTTCCCCTGAAGGATTATATTCAATTTTGCTGGATTCTTGGTTGTAATCCTAACTCATTTGCCTTCTGGGATATCGTATTCCAAGTCCTTTAGTTCTTTAATATAGAAGCTACCAAATCCTCTGTAATACTAATTATAGCTCCATGATATTTGAACAATTTGACTACTTGAAGTACTTCTATTTTTTTTCATTCTTTTGATTTTCTATTGTTTCTTGATGCCTTCATGAGTCATTAGCTTCCACTTGACCAATTTCAGTATTTAAGGAATTATTTTCTTTGGTGAGCTTTTCTATCTTATTTTACATTTGGCCAATTCTGTCTTTCAAAGTATTATATTCTTCCATTTTTTTGGTGCCTCTTTTACCAAACTTAATTATCTTTTCATATTTTTCACTCTTCACTGTCATTTTTTTGCCTAATTCTTCCTCTATCATTCTTATTTCATCTTGAAAAAAAAGTAGCTTTTATAGGAATTTTTGGGCTTGTTTTTTTTTTCCTTTGAGGTTTTAATATAACTATTTTGATTTCATCATCTTCTGAGAATGTCTTGACTTACTCTGTCATTATAGTAGCTTTTTATGATGTGTTTTTAATTTTGTTTGCTCATTTTTTCCACCCTATTTCTTGATTTGGAACTTGATGTTAATATTTGGCTCTATTCCCATTTTTGTGGGGCGGGGTGGGGAGGGGAGGAGGGGGGGAAGAGGGATCATGTCTCAAACTTCAGGTTTTATGGCACTACTATTTTCAGAACTAGTTCTGTGATTTGGAAGCTTTTGGTGCTTCCAAGGTGGTATGATCTAGGAAAAGGTGAGGTCACTGCCTTCCCTGTCTACACTCTGGTCCATTCCCAGGAAAGGTTCAGTGTCCCTTGGGACTGCAATTGAAACTGCTCCTCAGGGCCCCAAATCCCTTAGTTCAGGGAAGTGATCCTACTACTCAGGGTTTCTACTCCCTCCTGAATGAAAGCACTCCTCCCTGCCCTTGAACCAAGACTCTGAATCTGATATAAACAATGGAGTTACAAAACAGTTGCCCCTTAAGGGCATTTAGTCTCAATTTACTAAAAGTGCTCCTCTTTGCCTTTGAATGATGACTCCTAGGTGGCTATAAGCAGTGGAGTTGCCAAGTTCTGGTTCTGCATTCTGTGCTAGCATGGAGGTCCCCCGAAGTCTCTTTATAACAAGTTGATAGGTCCTTTATCTTAGTAACACTTAAAGTTACTGCTCTATCTGTTGTCACCACATAGTCCCACCAATGATGGCCTCCAGTCTGACATCACAGATCTTTCTTTCTGAACTCCTAAGTTGTCTTGGACTGGAAGAATGTCTCACTCCAAACATTTGTTGGCCTTACACCCTCCAGAATTCAATCCGACGTGTTATTTTAAAGTTGTTTTCAGGGTGAATCTTGGAAGGGCTCAGTTGATTGCTTTCTCTATTCTATCATCTTAAGCAGAACATAAAAAAAATATAACCACTATAGGTGCATCTGTAACAGAATATTTAACAATTTTAATACATATGGGAGAAGAACCTTGTCTGAGGAAAGACTTTAATGATACATTTTCTTGACACCAAAACTATAAAATACAGTCAGATCTTCTATTCTCATCTCAGTTGAAAGCGTTTTTGTAAAGATGTGTTTTCATGTCAATTTTCCATAGATGTGAAAGGAACCATATGTCAGTAGTTGCTGATGTTTGCTCAGTTGCCTTATTCTTTAAATGTATAAACCCTGATTTTTTTATGCTTTTGTGCCCCCCCCCATGTTTTAGACATCTTAAAATTGATCTTAGAATGCCTTTATAACTGGGTAACCGCTAGGAAAGATTTCTTTAATACTTAACTAATATAATTTGTTTTAAACACACTAATCTTTCTTTCTAAATTTATTTTCTCATTTATTATTTATTGACCCTTCTTTACATGATATATCAGATCCTGAATGGTTAGAGTCCAAATATAATGATTTCTTTCTCATGGCTGATAAGTATATTCATCAATGATGAAAAATATATCCCTGGTCTTGAGAGGCAGAAGAATTCAAGGCCAGAATATTTCCTGTATTGTAAGATGTAATCTCTGTATGTTTTTTTATTTATTAACTATTTTTCTTTTCCATGACAGAAGGTTTAAAACATATGTAGGAGTTGGTAGTATATCTGGAATTGATAGTAATACAAAAATAAAACAAATAAATTACATATTATAAAAGCAAATCACCTTAGGAATGCTGGCAGATCTCTTCCATTCCATATCCATTTCTTTTTCCACCCCATTTTGTACCATCTAGATATGCTATCTGAATACACTGATTCTGATTTTCAAAATCGTAGAACTTTATATTTGGAAGGGAACTTGGTGACCACTTAATTCAATATGTATTTCAGAGGAATATATATATATATATATATGTATATATATATATATACACATATATGTTTATATATATAATATATCACATATATGTGTGTATGTATACATTTATTGACAAATGTATATATATGCATGTATATACATGTATGTGTGTATATGTACATATTTGTACGTATATGTATGTACCACAATATATCAGGCAAATAGATATCTAGCATTCATGTGAAGATGATCAATGGAGCTGAGCCCATTTCTGAAGGGTTTTTTTTTTCCCCATTTCACTTTTGAAGGAGGTGAATGGCCTGAGAAATTCAGGATTGAAATTTGGCAAGGTATGAACAATAATAGTAAAAAGGGGTAAAAGTTTGAGAGCACGGGAAGGGAGAAAAGTGAAGACAAAGCAGGAGTACACAACTCAAGAACTGTCAGGACTGTAGGTTAAGATGATTTGACTCCTATTCCCAAAGCAAAATGTGGAAATTGCAGTGTTATAAGAAGGTAATATGAGTGTAATAAGAAAAAGATGGCATAGGAACAGAGAGACAAGTTGGTGGAATAGAGAAAGAACTCAGCTATGTTCTCCCAACATTCTACTCCAAAAAAAAAAAACCCTTTAAAATAATGCCTCGAATAGAATTCTGGAGTGGCAGAGCCAACAGAAAATCATAATGACACATTCTTCCAGCCAAAGAGGTCAGAAGGAGAGGCCTATGAAATGCAGAAGGAGACTGGAATGGGGGGCCCACATGAAGAAACATCTGGGGTAGGAAGAAGAGGTTGTGAAAGAAGCAGCAGGAAGTTCTCAAGACAGAAATGATAAGGGAACCTGGCAACTTTTCAGAAAGAGATTACAGGAGATTCCTGTGCTAGCACTTCACTCACATCTAAGTTGGTTCAAAGATGGGAACACACACACACACACACACACACACAAAATTGGAAGTAAAATAGTCTTCAGAGGAGGGACAAAATAAAGAGCAAATGATTAACAGAAGAAAATAGGATGGAGGGAAATGTAAGTAGTTTTCATTACTGCGAATGTGAATAGGATGAACTCTATGATAAAAGATAAGCAGAAAGCAGACTGGATTAGAACCCAGAATCCAACAATGTGTTGTTTACAAGAAATATACTTGAAACAGAGAGAGACACAGAGTTAAAATAAAGGGATGGAACAGAATTAAGTTTCAACTGATTTTTAAAAAGCAAGAATAGTAATCATGATCTCAGACAAAATAAGAACAAAAATAGACCTAATTAAAAGGAATAAGCAAGGAAATTATATCTTATGAGAAGTCACTACAGACAATGAAGTTATATCAATATTAAAATTACATCCACTAAATGAAATTCTACCAAATTCTTAAAGAGAAAGTTAAATGAATTACAGGAGAATAGACGGTAAGATTATGGAAATGGGGAACCTCAAATTTCCCTTTTTAGAGCTAGATAAGTCTCCACATAAAATAAATAAGAAACAAGTCAATTCGATGAATAGAATCTTAGAAAAGTCAGATACAACAGACCTCTGGAGAAAACTGAATGGGAATAGAAATGAATATTCCTTTTTCTCAGCCGCACATGTTGCCTTCAAAAAGTAACCATCTTTTAGGCCATAAAATCCTCAAAATTGAATGCAAAAAAGGATAAATAGTAAATGCAACCTTTTCAGACCACGAGGCAATAAAAAATTTGTTTAAAACAGGGCAGTGGAAGGATAGATTAAAAACTAATTGGAAATTAAAAATCTAATCCTAAAGAATGACTGGATCAAAGAACAAATAACGAAAATAATAACTTCATTAAAGACAATGACGGTGGGCCAACATTTCCAAATTTTGGAATGCAAACAAAACAGTGCTTCAGGGGAAATTAATATCTCTAAATGCATACACTAATAAAATAGAGAAATAACAGATCAATGAATTGGATCTGCAACTAAAAAATTACTAGAAAAAAAAGAATAAATTAAAAATCTCTAATTATCAACAAATTGAAAATCCTGAAAGTCAAAGGAAAGATTAAAAAAAAATTGTAAGTAAAGAAACCATTGAACAATACATAAAACTGGGAACTACTTTTATGAAAAAAAAATTGTTAATTTTATTTAAAAAAATTACCAGTATCAAAAATAAAAAGGGTGGATGCACCACCAATAAAGATAAAATTAAAATAATTTTTAAATGTTACCTTGCCTGAAAGGATTCTGGGAAGATGGTGCAGTAGGTCAGAAAGTTCTAAGCTCTCAGGATTTTCCCCCACAAAAGAGATAAAATAGCACCTCAGGGCAAACAAAGTACTGGTAAAAATAAATAAGAATGGAGGCACAGCAGGTGACAATTTGAGAAAATCAGAAAATCCCAGGAGGGTTTGGTCCCTGTGAAGAGTAAACATATGCAGGCTAGGGTCCAGTTTGACAAATGGCAAGCCCTAGGGTTAGTTGTTTTGAGAGGCTGCCTTGGCCCCAGCAGGAACTGCTACCCCCGCCCCCCAACCCTGAATAGTGGGTTGAATTGGGTGTCTGAGCTGGGCAAGATCTAGGGAACCTCTGCTGACAAGAAACACTAGATGTAGCTATGCCAGGAAGAGCATCAGGGGCAAGAAGGAACCAGCACATGCTTGGTGAGTGCAAAAGCAATGGGGCATAAAGCCCCTGGCTGTGGGCACTTACAGGAGTTGGGAGCTTTGGTTTTTGGTCCAGGCTAGACGAGAGAACTGAAGATCCGGGAAAAGGCACCATCTCCCATATCCCAGGGGTAGAAGTGATTACAAAAATTAAGCTTTTAGCACAAAAAATGCACAGTCAAAGGAGAAAGAATCCAACCATAGAAAGCTATCATGGGAATAGAGAAGATGGTGATTCATGTTCACAGGAGGATATTGAAGTAAAGAATCTCGCAAAGAGTAATGTCAAATGGTCACCAGACAAAAAGGAATTCATAGAAGATCTTTTAAAAAAGAATTTAAAAATCAAATGACAGAGATGGAAGCAAAACTAAAAAAAAAAATTAGAATAATCCAAGAAAATCAAGAAGATTATGAAAGGAAAGTCAGCCATTTAGAAAAGGAGATCCAGAATCTTAAGGAAGAAAATGACACCTCGAAAATTAGAACTGGGCAAGAGGAAGCCATTAAAATTATAAGAAATAAAGAAAAAAATAAACAAAATATAAAAAATGAAAAAAAAAGAGAAAGCAAACATCTTATATGAAAAACAATAGATTTGGAGAAAGATCAAGAGGAGAAAACAAAAATAATCAGACTAAAATTATGATCAAAAAATATCTTGATATGGTAATACAAGAAATAATTAAAGAAAATTGTCTTGAAGCATTAGAACAAGGGGGGGGGGAAGTAGAAATAGAAAAATCCATCAATCAACACTTGAAAGAGATCCTATGAGGAAAACTCATAGGAATATTATTGTCAAGTTCCAAAACACCCAGCTCAAGGATAAAATATTAAAAGCATTGAGATTAAAACAATTTAAATATAATGGTGCCACAGGTAGGATCACACAAGACCTAGCAGCAGAGACATTAATGGATCACAGGTCTTGGAATGCTATATATCAAAAAGCAAAACAACTGGGGCTCTGGATGAAAATATCATACCCAGCAACCCTAAGCATAATCCTGAATAATAAAAAAAAAATGGACATTTGATCAAGTCTGAGATTTTCAAGATTTTGTTAAAGTAAACAAAACTTGAACTTAATAGATTTGACAGACAAGGGCTAAGAAAAATATAAGGTACATATGAAAGACTGATTATAAGGGATTCATAAGGACAGATGGTTTACTTTTTATATAAGTAAAATATCAAACATATGTCTAAGATTCTTATTAATACTTGGGTAGTTCATAAGAAAGATTAAGGTAAACTTGAGTATGACATGAATTTAAAAAGTAAAACCATTTAGGAACAGCTAAAAAGAGTAATTATTTTATGCAAATGAGGTGCAAGAGGAAGAATAGATACAGAAGAATTACATGGGGGAAGAGGGCTGGTAGTTCTGGTAACCTACTTTAATCAGGAATGGCTTTAAGAGGGAACAATACATATATATTTGGAAGAGTATAAACATCTTCTAAATTCAGAATAAATAAAATGGTAGGGCATAGGCAGGGAAGAGAAGACAAGGGAGGGATCTTTAGAGGGGAGGGTGAGGGAATGGGTAAAAAGCAGGTATAGAAGGGTATTTAGATTTATGGGAATGGGAGGCTAGGAGAGGGATCCTTGGCAGAGGGTAGGCAAGTAATAAGAGGGTAAGGTAGTGGGTAGAAGTAAAGTAGAGGAGGCAGGAGGGATAGCAAACATGAGATATGCACAAGCATAAAACAAAGATCAGGAGTAGAATTTGTTTGGGAAAGTATATGCCTATATAGGTATGTATATAAGTATATGCGTATGTATATATCTGTAACTATAGAGAAACATACCCACACTTAATTGTAGCCTGGGGGAGGGGGAAGAACAAAGCAAAAAAGTGCACAGTAGAGAAGAAAAGAAAACTTACAAATATGCAAATATTGGCAGCTCTCAATACAATGTGTATTACATATACAGGCTTTCTTGAAAATTTATTACATACTTTGAATTCTCTCTTATGTTCTGCTATGTACATGACATGATTTTTTTCTTTCTTACTTTGTATTTAAGTTCCAATATTTAAGTTTATGATATGTTTTTGTTTTTTTTTCTATTCTGTATTTGTCTTCTGGCTTTTGAGTCTAACATAAAATTAAAAACAAAATTGCTGTGTCCAATTATGTTCCAAGAAAACTGACAGTCTAAGGGAAATGAATGAATATTTCTGAAATGTAAACTGCCTAGATTAACAGAAGAGAAAATAGAATATTTAAATAATTCTATCTAAGAAAAAAAATCAATCAAGCCATTGTTGAGTAACCTAAGAAAAAAATTCTCAGGATCAGATGGATTTACAAGTGAATGCTACCAAACATTTAAAGAATAACTAATACCAATACCATATAAACATTTTTAATAGATGAAGAAGCAGTTCTAACAAATTTCTTCTATGACATAAATATAGTTTTGGCAGCTAAACCAGAAGGATGAAAAACAGAGAAAGAAAACTATAGACTGATTTCCTTAATGAATATCAAGTCAAAAATTTTGATAATAAAATGTTAGCAATGAGAAAATAGCAATATTTCAGAAAGGTTCTACATTATGATCAGGCAGGTTTCATACCAGGAATGCAGGGCTGGTTCAATATTGGAAAACTATCTTTATAATTGACTATATCAGTAACAAAAACAATAAAAATCACAGGACTATGTCAATAGATGCAGAAAAAGTCAATGACAAAATACAACACTCATTCCTATTAAAAAACACAAGAAACCACAGGAACCAATGGAGCCTTTCTGAAAATGATAAGCAGAATATATCTAAAACCAAAAGTAAGTATTATCTGTAAAGGGGTAAACTTGAAGCTTCTCCAGTAAGATCAGGGGTGAAGCAAGGATGCCTGTTATCATAACAATTATTCAATATTATATTAGAAATACTAGCTACAGTAATAAAACAAGAAAAATTAATTGAAGGAATGAAAAATATACAATGAGCAAATAAAAATATCACTCTTTGCAAATGATATGATGGTATATTTAGATAACTCTGGATAATCAAGGAAAAACTATATGAAATACCTAACAACTTAACAAAGTTGCAACATATAATTTAGGCAATATAAATCATCAGCATTTCCATACACTGCCAACAAAACCCAGCAACAAGAGATAGAAAGGGAAATTCTCTTTAAAATAACTGCAGACAATCTAAAATACCTGGAAGTCTACCTGCCAGGACAAACCCGGGGATTATTTGAACACTACTACAAAACACTTTTTGCACAAATAAAGTCAGATCTAAACAAGTCAATTATCCATTTCAGGGGGTTGTCAGATTGAAGCTACTTTTCTTCCACTATTATAGAAAAAATTCTTATTTGTGGTCAAGTTGGGCCAGACAAAAATGAGACTCCCTGATTTAGCTAATCAATAAACATGCATAAAGCACTTACTTCTAAACAATGTGCTAGGTTAATTAATTAATGTTTGTCTCATGCTAGTTATGTTTCTGTCCTTCATCATTCTGGTCACTGAACTGGTAATTAGAGTGGGACTTTTTTTAGAAGTTTTCTCTTTTGGAACACTGAGGTAATCAAGTGCCTTTGATGAGCCTGGCCTTTGTTTCTTTGATTAAATCTGGAGTCTTTGATGACCTGCTTAAGAAATAAGAAAGCTTAGTTCACTTAGCTTTGAGACTCATGGTTGTGATGCCCTTTGACCCTGAACAGGGTATATAAACTCAGAGGTTAGCATTTGCTTTGGGGCTCTCACTCACTGGAAGAGGGTCCTGTGATTTGACCAGATGAGACTCTGGATAGCTGCTGGAGCCCCAAAGCTTTGAAAACCCAGATGTTGGTGCCTCTCTCTCTGGTAACTATGTAATTATTTGGTCAGACAGGTAGAGTCCTGTCTGTTGATCTCTGTGTGTTATTTGCTCTGTTTATACAAGGTATGCTTGTAATTTCTGTTTGTATTCTCTTTGAAGGTCAGAATATGGTCTTTTCCCCTGAATGAAATGGATGATATGTGTATGTTTAATTAAAGTAAGATTGTTAACCACTTAAAGATGCTTTCCTTAGAAAAGCAGATCAAAGAACCCATGCTAGCAGCCTTCCTGTGTTCTTTTGTTACTTGTATTACACTCCTACAGCAGCTGCTAGCAACATTGTTGTTCTACCCATTTAATGCTGATCTTTACCCTGTTTTTTCACCCTTCTACAATGTAGGACCAAGAACCAAACCTAGTACTCAAGATCTGGTCTGATCAAGAGACATAGTGGAACTCTTTCCTCCCTATTCCTTAAATCTATGCTTCTTTTAATGCACATTAAAATACATTATATTTTATGGGAGTTGCTATATCATGTTGTTTGATAAACTCAAGCTTATAGTTACTAAAATTTTCAAATCCTTTTTTTTCATGAGGAATTATTTTTTTAACCCTGCCTCCCCCTTTTTTTTAATTTATGTAGTATAGTTTTGAATCCAAGTATGAGATTTTTTACATTTATCCCACTTATTGAACTCACTGAATGCATGTCTAGCATGTCTAACACATTTTATTCCTATGCTTCCTCCTGGGAACTCTAGATGGGTAGTGTTCAGCTAACTGCAATAATACACCTACTATATACCTACTATACTATACCTATAGCTATATACCTACTATCTTGTAAGAGACTGGAAATGATGAAATTAATGAGGGGAATTTTCTTTTAGGATTTACACCATAAGAAGCAAAAATACTTACTATAATTATATAGAATAGGATTTATGGAAAATAACATTAAGACACACTGAAAAGTATATTTTGTGTCTTTGGGGAATAGGAAGAATTGAATGCTTGTACAACGCTCTTTCAAAACAAAGACAGGGAAGACACAGATTCTAAAATCTCCAAAGCACTTCAGTATAAATGAACTGGTTATCATGACACTAAATGGAGTGACAGAAAGACATGAGTTGCAGTTTAAGGACTGGATACAATAGGTAATTCTGTGAATGACCTCTCTAGCTGGAAATTGGAAATGAAAGATGGTCTATGACACACTGTCTCCTAAATTGTTGTATAAAGATTTCATGTGTAGGGCTTTCATTCTGTGCACATTCTGCCTGTTTAACTCAGGCTTTTCATTTCAGTTCTGTGTGCCTGAATGTCCTGAGAGGAGAGATGAGAGCTTTTTTTAGATCAGGGAACACATTACATGAGGTTCTAAGGCATAAGTTACGGAGAGCAAAGTGGCACTCTCTGCACACCTTTTCAAGAAACAGCAAGGAGGATAACGTTATCATTAACCATTTGAAGGGACTTTAATTCAAAAGCCTGGACATCAATAAAGCCATTTCTTTCTGCTACATACTTTATATGGATGAGATTCCCCTTTACTCTTTCCTTTAATTTTATCAGTTTGGGGTAATATAATTGGGTTCTTACCCAACTCTGGAGCTTTTCTACCATCCAAACAGATTTCAATGGAATTTTAATGTAATGAGAAAGCTAACCAGTCCACTTTCGATTTCTGGCTTTCAAATACTGTGATTCCAATTTTTAACTAGAGTTGAAGTAACTTGTTTAAGGTCATATTCTTAGTCAGTGGCAGAATTGGGAGTAGGAATCGACTCTCTTAATTCTTGATGGCTATTGCAGTGTTTTTACAGACTAGCTTCTCCTATATCTTTGTTGTCATCCTGGTGTATGACCTTGTATCTGACTTCTAAGCTCAGGTAATGAGTACTGGCCCCAAGAGGATTGCATACGTTTCCTAGGGCTGCTTTTACAGATTGTCCAACTTGATAGTTTAGATATGAACAATTTGCCACCTCTATTATTATTTTCTCTAATGATACCAAAGACCAGATATTACATTCCAAAGCAAATGTATTGCATGGCTCTAAGAGGTCTTAAAGTAATGCAACTACAGAATTCAGTACAGAGTTAGTCAGTCAACAAGCATTTATTTGGTGACTATTATATTCTAGTTACTGTTTTAAGGATTATGAATGAAAAGTAAAGGAAAAATAAACAACAAAAAGCAGTTGCTGATTTTATATATCTCAAAGTCTAGTGAAAGAGACATGCAAATAACAATGTACCAATACAATATTCAAAATAAATTGGAGATAGTCAAAAAAAGTCACTAGGATTAAGGAGAATCAGGAAATAATTCTTGTAGAAGGTGAGATTTTAATAGAGATTTGAAGAAATTAAGGAGTTGAAAAGAAAGAAGGAAAGAATTCTAAGCATGGAGAGAATCAATGAAAATGCCCAAACAATATCTTGCACATGGAAAAGAAAGGAGGCCAGTGTCACTGAGTCATATAGTGTGTTGTAGGAAAAAGGATTATAAGGCGTAAGACTGGAAATGTAGAAAGAGTCTAGGTTATGAATTCTTTAAACACCAAACAAATCTTATATTTGAACCTGGAGATAATGGGGAGCAAGCAGAATTAATTGAATGGGGAGGGTGTTTGCAAATTTATTTGACGACTAAATGTAGCATGGATTAAAGTGGAAAGAGAATGCAGGCACAGAGAACAACCAGAAGGCTACTACAGTAGTCCATATATGAGGTGAGGATGGTGGCAATGTTGTCGCAAGAGAGAATAAAGCATATATAAGAGATTTTATAAAGGCAGAATGGACAGGGCTTGAAAACAAGTTGGATGTGAGAGACATAGAGTGAGGAGTTGAGAATAATACCTAGATTGAAATCCTGGGCTACTAGGAGGATGGTGGTATCCTTATGATGAGGGCACAGTCTCTGGGAACCCCCTTGAACTCTCCTTGTAGCTTCCCACTTGATCTGGGCTTGGCCTGAGGCTATAACCTTACCTTATCATTAGGCCCAAATCTCTACCTAGCTTTGCCCTTTATTGTCCAGCTACTTGATACTATCCACCCTTGATACTATCAATATCCATGCCTTCAGTTACTTCTCACTCTTAATCCCATTCTCTTGGTTCTTGGAGTCTGACCTCATACAGGTCACATTGGGCTCCTCCTTAGACTCCTCCCCAGACCCTCCCTAAACCCCTACTCTAGTCACCCCAGACCACCCTTCAATCCCTCCCACAATCTTTGTGTATATAATCTCCATCTTGCCTCCAGGAAGGTGGTGAGATTCAATCTAGCTCAGTAGATTTGAATCTGGCCTGCTTGTAGAAACAGGAGTCACAATGGGTGGGATTTCTTAAGACAACCCATTATGGTGAATCCCTAATAAACTTTGTCTTTTCCCTTGGCTGAGAAGGCTTGAATCGAATTCTTTTGGCAAGACCCGGAGTGTAGGTATTTTGGGGTCTTGAGCACTCCTAGAAACCTGTGGTTCCCTAACCTCATCATTTTTCTTAACCTCTTCACTTACATCTCAGCTATATGAAATAAAATAAGGGAGAAGAAAAGCAACCCTTGGTGAATGGCTTCATTTTTTTTTTTCCTGTGATCTATGAGGCCAGGTTTCAGCTCAGAGGATAGAGAGGGAACCATGAGGCATTTAAAGGATTAAAATGTTTGAAAAGGAACTAGGTTGGGTGGTATAGTAAATTATTTAGGGAGAGGTAAAAGGATTGTCTTGCCTCACTGAATGCTTGATTGGGATTATGCCATGAAATTTGCAGTGAACTTCTTAATCAAAATTTCATGATTTTCTCTATCTTCATTCAGTAAAATGCAAAGGACTGAAGCTAGAAGATGGTGGGAATAACCTCAGGCTAAATCATGGCAGGGCATAATCAGTGGTAGGATAAGGGGACAAGGTGACTCAAGAAAAGAGGACAGTATAGAGTTGAACTGGTTCATCTAGGTGTCAATGGAGGGGAGCATAGCCAGTACACTGGTGATAATCTGGAAAATAATTGATGGGATTGAGATATTGGAGGTCACATTGAGGACAAAGAAGAGGAGTTAGGGCAAATAGGAAGAGGGAGAACTAGAATGACAGCAGATTGTGATCAGATAATGGAATTTCAGAGTTTATAAACATAGAAATGGAAGATTTGTGGTAGATGGAAAGATCAAGAATATGACTAATTCTGTGTATTGCTGTGGTGGAGTGAAGGAATAGTTCATGGGAAATGAGTAAGTTGAAGTACAGGGAAATAAGGATATTTGAAGGATTATCAATATGTATTTGAAGCTCCCTCCCACTCCACATTATGAGGGCAGGTGTTTGGAAGGAGAGAAAGACTATGATTCGGGCACTGAATTCACTGAGGAAAAAAGAAGATTACAATGAATTTGATAAATAACAGCTACTAGAAATTTGATTAGGTGATAAATATGGATTTGATGCACATTAAAGGATGACAGGTTATGGAGTGATGGTGTAAATGGAGAGCATGAAATGTCAATGGGAAACAAGTAATCTTCTAATTCTCCCACCTTAACAGGAAATTTGAATGAAAGTGCAACTAGTGCTTGAAGGAGGAGCCAGGGATGCTATGTCATTAGTAGGAAGCCATGTTTTAGTGAGTATAGAAAGATGGAAGGGAGATGGAAAGGAAAGTAGACTTTGATTTGAGTGAGGGCAGGCTGTGCAAAGTCACCAGCTTCACTTTTTCCTCCAGGGCCATCTGGGTCCAGTGACCAGACATTGATCAGCATGACTGGTGATGGCTCAGGATACAGTGTGAGACCTTGGCCTTTTTAAGCTAAGATCTTTTCAAGTGATCTAGTGAGGCAAAGCCCATTCAATGAATAGGCCTCTTTAAGAAGTGCATCAAAGGTGGCCCCTTTAAAATAAAAATCAAACTGGGAGGGAAAGAGCCTCAAGGTTGATGGCCAGGGGAAACAGTTACTATTTACATTCACTCTGATACCAGAGGGCCCACAAATTGTCATTAAGTGGTGCTTACCAGGCACCTATTGTTGTCTAATCCATGAGATCCAGAGTAAATTTGGCTTTAGGCTGCATCTTTGAGAAGGAAATCATGCCAGTAAACCCCAAGTTAATTAGGTAGCTTTTGACCATGAAAATTTTCCCTTCCTTTAAAGGGCAGAACACCCTCAGGTAAGGGGAGAGAAAAGTAGAAGAGAGGGAAGGGGAGAAGAGGACAGAGGAGAGGAAGAGCTGAGTTGCTCAACTAGATCTGGCCAGCTGGGTCCCCATTCAGGCAATTCAGACTACTCACAGGTTGTGGTTTGTCCTTTTTTCTGGAAGAAGACCATGACATCAGTGAGGTGATGACATGACTTGCAACTGAATTTGATCTGAGTGAGGGAGGGCTGTGTAAAGTCACCAACCTCTCTTTTTCCTTCAGAGCCATTTGGGTCCAGTGGCCAGATATGGATCAGTAGGACTGGAGATGGCCCAGGATACAGTGGGAGTGCTGAGAATATCTGTCATTCATAGCTGATCATCTTACAATATTGCTGTTACTTTGTATACTGTATTATTTCACTTTGCATCAGCTCATATGAGTCTTTCTGGTTTTTTCTGAGAGCATCATGCTGATCATTTCTTATAGCACTATAATGTTCTATCATAATCATATAGCATGATTTATTCAGAGATTCTACAATTTATGGGCATCCCCTCAATTTCCAGTTGTTTGCCCCTAGAAAAGAGCTGCTGTGAATATTTTTGTTCATATATGTCATTTTCCTTTTAAAATCTCTTTTGGCATACAGATGTAGTAGTGCTATTGCTAGGTCAAAGGGTATGTAAGGTTTTATAACACTCTGGGCATAGTTCCAAATTGCTCTGAAGAATGAGGTCACAACTTCACCAATGGTGCATTAATGTGTCATTTTCCCCACGTCCCCTCCAACATTTCTCATTTTCATTTGCTGTCCTATTAAGCAATCTAAAAAGTATGAAGTAGTACCTCAGATTTTTTTTTAAATTTATATTTCTCCAATCAATAGAGAATTAGAGCATTTTTACATGGTTATACATTTTAATCATTTATCAATTGGAGAATGGATCTTATTTTTTATAAATTTGACTCAGTTCTCTATATGTATGAGAAATGTGGCCTTTATCAGAGAAACCTGCCTCAAAATTTTTTTTCCCAGTTACTATTGCTAACTTTATTTCCTTCCATCGTATTCCACCCATTTATTCTATTCTCTCTCGTCTTTCACCCTGTCTCTCCTCAAAAATGTTTTGCTTCTGACTATCTCTCCTCCAACATCCCTCCCTTCTATCAGTCTCCCATCTCTTATCCCTTGCCCTCCTACTTTCATGTAGGGTAAGTAAGATAGATTTATATACCCAATTGAGTGTGTATATTATTACCTCTTTGAGCTAATTCTGATGGGAGTAAGGTTTACTTACTCTCCCTCAGATTCCCCCTCTTCCCCTCCACTGTAAAGACTTCCTCTTGCCTCTTTCATGTGAGATAATTTACCCCATTCTACCTCTCACTTTCTCCCACTACATTCCTCTTTCATCTCTTATTTTTTTTAGTTGTCATCCCTTCATATTCAACTCAACTTGTGCCCTCTTTGCCCTCTTTCTTTATATAGTATAGGTATGTATGCATATGTATATGCGTGACATGTATATATATATATAACATATATATATATACCTTCTAACTCTCCTAATAATGAGAAACTTATTATGAGTTACAAGTATCATCTTTCCATGCAAGAATGTAAACAGTTTAATCTTAGTAAGTCCCTTCTGATTTTCCTTTCCAGTTTACCTTTTTATGTTTCTTTTGAGTCTTGTTTTTAAAAGTAAAATTTATTTAGCTCTGGCTTTTCTTCAAGAATAATTGAAATTCCTCTATCTTATTGAATATGCATTTTCCCCCTGAAAAATAACACTCAGTTTTGCTGGGTAGGTGATTCTTAGTTGTAGTCCTAGTCCTTTACCATATTCCAAGCCCTCTGATCCTTTAATATAGAAGGTGCTGAATCTTGTGATATCTGATTGTGGCTCCATGATACTTGACTTGTTTCTTTCTGTCTGTTTGCAATATTTTCTCCTTGACCTGGGAGTTCTGAAATTTGGCTAAAATATTCTTGGGAGTTACAGTTTTGGGATCTAATTCAGGAGGTGATTGGTGCATGCTTCCAATTTCTATTTCACCCTCTTGTTATAAAATATCACGGCAGTTTTCCTTGTGATTTCTTTATTTTTTCTTTTAAATTTATTTATTTTTAGTTTACAACATTCGGGTCCACAAGTTTTTGAGTTTCATATTTTCTTGCCCTCCCTCTCCTCCCCCTTCTCCACCAAAGACTGCATGCAATCTGATATAGGTTCTACATATACCTTCACATTAATATATTTTCACAATAGGCAAGTTGTAATGAAGAATTATAACCAATAGAATGAACCACAATAAAGAAGAAACGAAACAGAAACAAAGAGAAAGAGAGAGAGAGCAAATAGTTTGCTTCAATTTGCATTCAGACTCCATAATTCTTTCTCAGGTTGTGGGTCACTTTTTCCATCATGAGTCTTTTGGAGTTGTCTTAGAACCTTGCAGTGCTGGGAAGAGCCAAGTCTATCAAAGTTACTCATCACGGTTACAACGTGTCTGTAACTCTGTATAACATTCTCCTGGTTCTGCTCCCCTCACTCTGCATTAGTTCATATAAGTCTTTCCAGGTTATTATGAAGTCTGTACTTTCCCTATTTCTTATAGCACAATAGTAATCCATTACATCTATATACCACAACATGTTCAGTCATTCCCCAATTGATGGGTATCCTCTTGATTTCCAATTCTTTGCCACCACAAAAAGAGCTGCTATAAATATTTTTATAGATATGGGTCCTTTCCCCCCATTGTGTGATCTTTTTAGGATACAGCCCTAGTAGTGGTATTGCTGGGTCAAAGGGTACGCACATTTTCATAGCCCTTTGGGCAGAGTTTCAAATTGCTCTCTAGAATGGTTGGATCAGTTCACAAGTCCACCAACAATGAACTAGTGTTCCAATTTTCCCACATCTTCTCCAGCACTTATAATTTTCCTGTTTTGTCATGTCAGTCAATCTGACAGATGAAGTGTCATACCTAAGAGTTATTTAGATTTGCATTTTTCTAATCAATAGGGATATAGAGGATTTTTTCACATGACTATAGATATCTTTAATTTCTTCCTCTGAAAACTGCCTGTTCATCTCCTCTGACCATTTCTCAATTGGGGAATGATTATAAATTTGACTCAGTTCTCTGTATATTTTAGAAATGAGGCCTTTATCAGAGACACTGGTTGTAAAGATTCTTTTTCCCAATTTTCTGCTTTCCTTCTAATCTTGGTTGCATTGACTTTTTTAGTACAAAATCTTTTCAATTTAACATAATCAAAATTATCCATTTTGCATTTTGTAATGCTCTCTATTTCTTGTTCAGTCATAAATTCTTCCCTTTTCCATAACTCTGACAGGTAATCTATTCCTTGCTCTCTCAGATTGCTTATAGTATAAGCCTTTATATCTAAATTGTATACCCATTTTATCTTTATCATGGTATACAGTGTAAAATGTTTGTCTATGCCCAGTTTCTGGCATAGTATTTTCCAGTTTTCTCAGCAGTCTTTGGCAAACAGTGTGTTCTTATCCCAGGAGCTGGATTCTTTGGCTTGATCAAACGGTAGATTACTATAGTCATGGACTACTGTGCCTTGTGTACCTGACCTATTCTACTGATCCACCACTCTATTTCTTAGCCAGTAGCAAGTAGTTTTGATGACTGCTGCTTTATAATACAGTATAAGATCTGGTATGGCTTGGCCACCTTCTCTAGCATTTCTTTTCATTAATTCCCTTGATATTCTGGACCTTTAGTTCATCCAGATAAATTTTGCTATTATTTTTTTCTAGCTCTATACAATAATTTTTCATAATTTAATTGATATGGCACTGAATAAGTTAATTAATTTAGGTAAAATAGCCATTTTCATTATGTTAACTCAGCCTAAGCATAAGCAACTGATGTTTTTTTCCAGTTATTTTGATCTGACTTTATTTGTGTGAAAAGTGTTTTGTAATTGCATTCATATAGTTCCTGGGTTTGCTTTGGCAGGGAGACTCCCAAAGATTTTATAATGTCTACAGAAACTTTAAATGGAATTTCTCTTTCTATGTCTTGCTTTGTTTGTTATATATAGGAAGATTGAAGGTTTATGTGGGTTTATTTTATATCCTGCAACTTTGCTAAAGTTATTTATTATTTCAAGTAGTTTTTTTAAAAATTTATTCTCTAGGATTCTCTAATTATATCCTTATATCATCTACAAAGAGTGATATCTTAGTTTCTTCTTTGCCTATTCTAATCACTTCAATTTACTTTTCCTCTCTTATTCCTAAAGCCAACATTTCTAGCAGCATATTGAATATCAGTGGTGATAGTGGACATCCTTTTTTCACCCCCCCCCATCTTATGGGAAATTCATCTATCTTACCCCTATTACATATAATCCTTGTTGATGGTAGATACTACTTATCATCATAAGGAAGGCTCCATTTATTCCTATGTTCTCTATCATTTTTAATAGGAATGGGTGTTGCATTTTGTAAAAAGCTTTTTCTGAATCTATTGAGATAATTATATGGTTTCTGATAGTTTTGTTGTTGACATGATCAATTATGCTGATAGTTTTCCTAATATTGAACCAGCCTTACATTTCTGGAATAAATCCTACCCAGTCACAGTATACTATTCTTGAGATAAGTCACTGCAATCTTTTTGCTAATATTTTATTTAAAGTTTTTGCATCAATATTCATTAGGGAAATTGGTTTATAATTTTCTTTCTCTGTTTTGACTCTTCCTGGTTTAGGTATTAGTACCATGTTTGTGCCATAAAAAGAATTTGGTAGGATTCCTTCTTCACCTATTTTTCCAAATAGTCTATAAAATAATATTGGAATTAATTGTTCTTTAAATATTTCATAGAATTCATTTGTAAATCCATCTGGCCATGGAATTTTTTCCCCTAGGGAGTTCATTGATGGCTTCTTCAATTTCTTTGTCTGAGATGGGGTTATTTAACTTCATCTTCTGTTAATCTGGGCAACTTACATTTTTGTAAATAATCATCCATTTCCCTAAGATTATCAAATTTATGAGTATACAACTGGGTAAAATAATTCCTAATCATTGTTTTAATTTCCTCTTCATTGGAAGCAAATTCACCCTTTTCTTTTCTGATACTTGTAATTTGGCTTTCTTTTTTCTTCTTTAAATCAAGTTGACCAAAGGTTTATCAATTTTATTCAGTTTTTTTTTAAAAAAAAAACCAACTCTTAGTTTAATTTATTAGTTTAATAGTGATTTTAATTTCAATTTTTAAATTTCTCCTTTAGGTTTCAGTATTTCTAATTTGGTATTTAATTGCGGATTTTCAATTTCTTCTTTTTTTAGTGTTTTCAGTTGCTTGCCCAATTCATTGATCTCTTCTTTCTCTCTTTTAGTCATATAATTATTCAGAGATATAAAAATTCCCCTAAGAACTGCTTTTACTAAATCCCATAAGTTTTGGTATGTTGTCTCATTATTGTCATTCTCTCGTATGAAGTTATTAATTGTTTCTATGATTTGTTCTTTGACCCACTCATTCTTTAGGATTAGATTATTTTATTTCCAATTAATTTTTAGTCTATCTTTCCATGTCCCTTTTTTTGCACATAATTTTTATTGCATAATGATCTGAAAAGGATGCATTGACTATTTCTGCCTTTCTGCACTGGATTGTGAAGTTTTTATGCCCTAGTACATGGTCAGTTTTTGTGTATGTGTCATGTACCTACTATGAACATCTCTGCTCTGTTGCACCCTGGCGGCGCACTCTGTGATCTCTCATCCTGGCACAACAGATTCTTCCCATCAACCTTCCAAACCTGTCCTCAGCTGGGAATCTGCCACACTCTGTCTCCCAGTGGATTCCATCACCTCCAAATTTGTTCAAGTTCTCCTCTAAGAGTTACCCAAAGGAATTTGTGGGAAAGCTGTGGTGAGTCACTGCTCTCACTCTGCCATCTTCTCTCCACCTCTGATGATTTCTTGAAAGATGATATTTAGGCTCTTTTTTCGATCATGGCTTTCGGGTAGTCCAATAATGTTTAAATGATCTCTCCTGGATCTATTTTCCAGGTCAGATTTTTTTTTTCCAATGAGATATTTCAAATTATCCTTTGTTTTGTCATTATTTTGATTTTGTATTATGGTTTCTTGAATTCTTATTGTCATTGTATTTCATTTGCTCAGTTCTAATTTAGAAGGGATTATTTTCTTCAGTTAACTTTTGGTGCTTCTTTTCCATTTGGCCAATTCTGCTTTTTAAGGAATTTTTCTCCTCATTGGCTTTTTGATCTTTTACTATTTGGCAAAATCTGTTGTTTTAGGTGTTATTTTCTTCTATATTTTTTTTTGTCTCTTTTACCAAACTGTTGACTCATTTTTCACGATTTTCTTGCATTATTTTCATTTCTCTTCCCAATTTTTCATCCACCTCTCTTACTTGATTTTAAAAATCCTTTTGGAGCTCTTCCATGGCCTGAGATCAATTCCTATTTTTCTTGGAGGATTTGGATGTAAGACTTTGTTATCTTCTTCTTAGTGTTTATTTTGATCTCCTTGTCGCTATAGTAACTTTCTATAGTCAGAGAATTTTGTTTTGTTTTGTTTGCTGTTGTTTGCTCATTTTCTCAGCCTATTACTTGACTTTTAACTCTTTATTAAAGTAAGGCTCTGCTTCCAGGGTAGAAGGCACACTATCCCAAGCTTCTGGGGTTTTGTACAGCTGTTTCCAAAGATTCTTCTAAGGTCTTGTAAGTTTTCAGTTCTTCCAAGGTGGTATGATCTAAGGAGAGGTGGTTACTACTCTCCTGCCCTGTGCTCTGGTCTGTGAGTGACCTCAAGCACTCTTTTCTGCCCTGAATCTATGAGGAAGATCCCTACCACACTGTGGCTATAAGCTCTGATGTGCTAGTCCTTCTCTCCTAGGCTAGCCACCCAAGACTGTGACCTGGATCTGAATATGTGCAAAGCAACAATCCTGCTTCAGTGCTAGCAAAGAGAAGCTTGTAAATTCCTTTTGACCAGTTGTTCAAGCCCGTTACTATCTGTGATTTGAGAGCAGCTTCTGCTGCTGCTTATTCAGTGACTCCCAAGCACTGCTTCTGGTTTTCTGAGGCTGGGGTTGTGCTTCTATAGCCTGTGCTGAACTCTGCTTCATTCTCACCCAAGTGTGATAGACCTTTCCTGATGACCATCTAAGTTTTCTTTGGTGTCTATGGGCTGAGAGGTCTGGTAACTGCCACTACTGCCACTGATTCAATTACCCTGACACCTCTTCCTGGTTTGCTGAGGCCTGGTCTGCACTGGTACAACCTGTGCTGGACTACACTCCTCTCTCACTCTGGTGCAACAGACCTTTCTTGACAACCTTCTAGGCTGTTTTGGGCTGGAAAAATTGTTTCACTCCATCTTTTTTCATGGTTTCTGTCACTACAGAATTTGTTTAGAGTCATTATTTAAAGGTATTTGGAGTTGTTTGGGGGACAGCTCAGGTGAGTTCCTGACTTGACACCACTATATTGGCTCTGCCTCCTCAAGTTAGATAATCTTAAAGAAAATCTAATCCAAATTATTTTATTTATAGATGAAGAAACTGAGGCCTTGAGAAGGCAACTAGCTTGACTAAGACATACGATATGAATCCAGATAGTTTGACTGAAAATTTAGTGTTCTTGCTATTGCCCAACTTTAGTTTGAGTGCTCAGTACTTATTATTGCATCTTCTATATGAGTAATATGTTATCTATTGCCTTTTTATTCAGTAAATATTGTAATGCCTTCTAAATATAAGGCAATATGTGGGATCAAAGTATGTTACTGAAAAGTATAACATGGAGGCTCTGGCCTTTTCCATATGTACTTTTTTCCTGAGATAATTGAGACAACGACTTGTTTGGCAGAGCCTTAATCTGGCAGGGCAACCTGGCTTTTGCACTAGGGTGCAAAAATTTACTAAGTACTGAGAGTACTTCAGCAGGATAGAAATAAAAGAGCTTAACTCTTAATTCACAAGAATTATTAGTTAAATTGGGAGGATTGCATGTACTTTTTTCTCTATAGTGTAGGTGCCCTGGTTGAGAGCCTACCTTATCCTGCTTCCTCTCATACATCTCTTATTTACCCCAAGCAGTTTTGCATTATTTGCCTTAGGCGCAAATGTTTCCACTTACAAAAGTGGTATTCTTAATAGAAATAGCAAAGTCTAGAAGAGAAATGGACTTACTTCAGAAGTTAAGTATTAGTTTTGAGATATTGGGTTTTAGATATGCTTGAGATAACCAAATTGTGATGACCATCAGAGATGTAATGATCTAGGACTGAAGCTCAGGAGAGAACTGAAGATAACACTATGGTACAATAAGATGTGATTGTCTTCTACGAGTTGAAGAAGAAGAGTAGGATTGATCTTGGGAGGGACATGTTGTAATATGCAATCAATTTTAGAAACAGTCATTTTTAAGTCAGCTTTAGAAGGTTATCTTGCCAACTGTGGTGAAAGGTAGCCCACATAGCTTTTGGTTTAAAAAAATGAATACCCATTATTTTAATGCAATTATTAATATCAAATTTTGTGCAGTTAGGCAAACATATTAATATGACATTTGACAATTTAAGGAAGCATATGGGGATGAAGCAATGTCAATGGAAACATTTTTGACTATCAACAAAGTTTTAAAGAAAATAAAGGGTAATGCCTATGATCCTCCATGAAACATCCATCCACTATCCAACAAGACTAAGGAAAAAGGATAAAAAGTAAAATATTTAGCTTGTCCCAAAATTAGCTGTGATTATGAAGATTGAAGAGTTAAATTTAGATAAAGTAAAGAAACTTATAGGTTGATAGAATTTTGAGCTGTCAGGTATCTCAGAGACAATCTTGTCTAGTTCTTTCATTTTATAGATTAAAAAAAAGTGAGACTCAGGTTTCATCATTTGCCCAAGGTAAGTAAATAAAGTAAGGATTGCAAAGTAAGGATTTGAACCAAAAGCTTTCTGAGTCCATGCCCAGGGTTCTTTTACCCATACAACATCTTTGTAAGTGAGCATGTTTTCATAAAGGCTTTGACACATTTTGGGTGAAAAACAAATAAAAAAGGCCTGCATTTTTTCTTGTTTTTTTTTTTTAAAGAAACTGAATCAATAACAGATCTAAAATAATAGCTGGTGATAAAATATGGTGGTTCCAATTTATCCTGGAAATAAAGCGATTTATAGTGGCAAACTAACATAATGCAAAGAACTAAGAAAATATACATCTTCAAATTGAGTTTTGCATCCAACCATGCACACAAAGAGGCAAATAGAAACACATAGTTGAATCAATTATCAACATAATTCACACACATAAAAGACTGAATCTTTAAAAAAATTAAATAATTATACAAATGTTGTTTTTCTTTAATCAAAAAGATAATTAATTTAATTATGTATTTTTCTTTGCCTGTATTATGCAAATAAATTAATATGCTAAGATTCATCTGGTCATGCTATGTGGCTGGAATACCATGATCTCCAAGGAGTCAAAACTGCAGATTTTCCCAATGGCCTTAGAGGTATGCGAGTTGGGCACAAGTAAGCTGTAATACATTGTTAAAGATGTATAGCTTAGCAGTAGAAAAATATACTATTTTTTTCTGGAATATAGGAAACATCATCTATTCTATGCTCTCCCCACTTTACCTCCACTCCATAGTAATTTCAATAAAATCAGTGAAGAGAATTAGCAGAGGCCTAAGGGGCAATATAATCCAGACCATACATAAGATAGATGCCATCAGTATAGCACACAACAACTGGACATGCAGCCTCTGCGTGAATACCTCCAAGAATGGGAGACTCACCACTTCTCTAGGCATCCCCTTTTATTTTAGGATAACTCTAATTTTTAGAAAGTTGTTTGATTTGATTTATCACTGACACTGAGCCAAACTTTGTCTCTTTGCAATTTCCACCCTTTACTTGTTCTGTCTTCTAGAGTAAAATAGGTCAAATGTAGTCCCTGCTCACATGACAGCCCTTCAAATATTTTAAGGCACCTATCATTTCCACTTCCAAGTCTCACCTACTTTAGGCTAAACATGTCCAGTTAATTAAACTGATGCTCACATGACATACACTCTAGACCTTTAACTCTCCTGAATGTCATGCTGTCCTCTGAAACCTTTTGCTTAATCAATGCTATTCTGATATAATGGCAACCAGACTTGAAGACAAATCTTTAAAGGAGGCTTTAAAAGAGCAGAATATAGTGAGATTATCATCTCATTTTACTGGAAGCTATGACCATATTAATACACCCCCAACTGAATGAACAATTTTAGCTTCATTTTTCAAAATATTCACTCCCTTTCTATGTCTTCCTCATCTTATACTTGTGAAGTTGATTTTTGTACCCATATAAGTCTTTATATTTATTCCTATAGAAGAGAGGAAAGAAACACATGTTTAGGAAAGGCCTACTATGTTCCAGGCATTGTACAAAGTGCTTTACAAATATTATCACTTTTTAAAAATTAATTTTAGTTTTCAGCATTCACTACCATAATATTTTGAGTTTCAAATTTTCTCCCCCTTCCTTTACTCTCCCATCTCCAAGATGGTGTGTAATCTTATATAGGCTCTATTTATGCATTCATAGCAAACATATTTTCACATCAGTCATTATGCAAAAAAGAATTAGAACTAATGGGAGGAACCATGAGAAAGAAGAAACAAAACCAAACGACAAAATAAAAACAGAGCAAACAGTGTGCTTCCATTGACTTTCAGACTCCAAATTTCTTTCTCTGGATATGGAGAGCATTTTCCATCATGAGTCTTTCAGAGATGTCTTTGATCCTTGCATTGCTGGGGAGAGCTAAGTCTATCAAAGTCAGTCATCACACAATGGGGTTGTTACTGTGTACAATGCTCTCCTGATTGAGTTCATGTAAGTCTTTCCAGGTTTTTCTGAAGTCCACTTGCTCAACATTTCTTATAGCACAATAGCATTCCATTACATTCTTATACCACAACTCAGATTTCCAATTCTTTGCCACTACAAAAACAGCTGCTATAAATTGTTTTACACATGTGGGTCCTTTTCCCATTTTTTTTATTTTTTTGGGATACAGCCAA
Source organism: Phalanger gymnotis (assembly GCA_028646595.1). Taxonomy (NCBI): domain Eukaryota; kingdom Metazoa; phylum Chordata; class Mammalia; order Diprotodontia; family Phalangeridae; genus Phalanger; species Phalanger gymnotis. Next base: position 684,054,052 of record CM053622.1, on the reverse strand, counting down.
GTATACAGCCAAGTGGTATTGCTGCGTCAAAGGGTATGCACATTTTTGTAGCCTTTTGGGCATAGTTCCAAATTGCTCTCTAGAGTGGTTGGATCTGTTCACAACTCCACCAACAAGGCCACAACACCAACAAGTGTTCCAAGTTTCAACAATTTTTCTGGCATTTATCATTTTCCTGTTTGTCAAGTTAGCCAATCTGATAGGTTTGATATGATACCTAAGAGTTATTTTGATTTGTATTTCTCTAATCAATAATGATTTAGAGCATTTTTTCATATGACTATAGATATCTTTAATTTCCCCTTCTGAAAACTGCCTGTTCATATCCTTTGACAATTTATCATTTGGGGAATGACTTGTATTCCTGTAATTTGACTCAGTTCTCTATATAGTTTAGAAATGAGGCCTTTATCAGAGATACTGGCTATAAAATTCCTTTCCCAATTATCTTCTTCCCTCCCAATCATAGTTGCATTGGCTTTCTTTGTGTAAAAAATTTTCAATTTAATGTAATCAAAATTATCCATTTTACATTTCATAATCTTCTCTATCTCTTATTTGGGCATACATTCTTTAGTTTTCTTTAAATCTGACCAGTAAACTACTCCTTGCCGTCTTAGTTTGCTTGTAGTATCAGATTATATATCTAAACTGTATACTCGTTTTGACTTTATCTTGGTATATAGTGTAAAATCTTGGTCTATGTCTAATTTCTATCATATTATTTTCCATTTTTCCTGTAGTTTTTGTCAAATAAAGAGTTTTTATCCCAGAAGCTGGAGTCTTTAGGTTTATTAAACAGTAGATTATTATAGTCATTGACTACTGTGTCTTGTGTGCCTAATCTTTTCCACTGTTCCACCATTCCATTTCTTAGCCAGTACCAAATAATTTTGAGGATTGCTGCTTTATAATAAAATTTAAGATTTAATATGGCTAGATCACCTTGCCTTGCATTTTTTATTGATTCCCTTGATTTTCTAGATGTTTTATTCTTTCAGATGAATTTTCTTATTATTTTTTCCAGCCCTACAAAATAATTTCTGGTAGTTTGATTGGTATGGCACTGAATAAGTAAATTAATTCAGGTAGTATTGTCATTTTCATTATATTAGCTTGGCCTACCCATGAGCAACTGATGTTTTTCCAGTTATTTAGATCTGACTTTATTTATGTGGAAAGTGTTTTATAATTGGGTTCATACAGTTCCTGGGTTTGTTTTGTCAAGTAGACTCTCAAAGATTTTATAATGTCTACAGTAATTTTAAATTGAATTTCTCTTTTTACCTCTTGCTTTTGGGCTTTTTAAGTAACATATAGGAATGCCAAGGATTTATGTGGGTTTATTTTAAATCCTGCAACTTTGCTAAAGTTATTTATTATTTCAAGTAGTTTTTATTTGATCCTCTAAGTATATCATCATATCATCTGCACACCAATAGCTTTGTTTCTGCTTTGCCTATTCTAATTTCTTCAATTTCTTTTTCTTCTCTTATGGCTAAAGTTAATGTTTCTAGTACCATATTGAATAACAGTGGTGATAATGGACATCCTTCTTTCACTCTGAATCTTATCAAAATTGTTCAAGCTTATCCCCATTACATACAATACTTGCCCATGGTTTAAGGTAGATGCTACTAATAATTTTAAGGAAGACTCCATTTATTCCTATCTTCTCTAGTGTTTTTAATAGGAATGGGTACTGTATCTGGTCAAAAGCTTTTTCTGCATCAATTTAGGTAATCATAGAGTTTCTCTTAGTTTTGTTATTGATATGGTCAATTATGCTGATAATTTTCCTAATATTGAACCAGCACTGCATTCCCGGTATAAATCGTACTTGGTCATAGTATATTATTATAGTTTATTATTCTCATGTTGCAGTAATCTTTTTGTTAATATTTTATTTGAAATGTTTACATCTATATTCATTGGGAAATTAGTCTATAATTTTGTTTCTTATTTTGACTCTTCCTGGTTTAGGTATCAGTACCATATTTGTGTCCTAAAAAGAATTTGGTAGTACTTCTTCACCTGTTTTCCCAAATTGTCCATAAAGTGTTGGAATTAATTATTCCATGAATGTTTTATAGAAATCACTTGTAAATCCATCTGGCCCTGGAGATTTTTTTCCTAGGGAGTTCATTGATGGCTTGTTCAATTTCTTTTTCTGAGAGGGAGTTGTTTAACTTCCTCTTCTGTTAATCTGGGTAACTTATAATTTTGTAAATATTCATCAACTTCACTAAGATTGTCAGATTTATTGACATACCATTGGGCAAAATAGTTCCTAATTATTGTTTTAATTACTTATTCATTGGTGGTGATTTCACCCTTTTCATTCTTGATACTGGTGATTTGATTTTCTTTTTTAAATCCAATTAACCAAAGGTTTTATATTTGATTGTTTTTTTTCCATAAAGCCAGTTCTTAGTTTAATTAATTATTTCAATAGTTTTCTTAATTACAGTTTTATTAATCTCTCCTTTGGTTTTCGGTATTTCTAATTTGGTATTTAATTGGGAATTTTTATTTTGTTCTTTTTCTATTTTTTTTTAGTTGCAAGCCAAATTAGTTGATCTCTTCTTTCTCTACTTTATTCTTGTAATCATTTAGAGACAGAAAATTTGCGTGGGGCAGGGCCAAAATGGCAGCAGGAAAGCAAGGACTTGTTTAGGCTTTCCCTCAAAGCCCTCTCAACACCTGAAAAAAATGGCTCTGAACATATTCAAGAACTGAATAGAAAATTTGATTTTCAAATACAAGAATCAAGAGAAGCATGAAAAGGAAAACAAGAAAGAGAAATCATAAAGGACTTACTAAAGTTGAATTATTTTGTTTAGATTACTACAAGGAACAATGACGTTTGTAATTCATGAGACCTTTCTCAGTATTAGGGTAGCTGAAGGGAATACACACACACGGACACACACACACACACACACACACACATATACATACATATGTATATGTCTAATACATATAGACAGAGTGCACAGGGTGAGTTGAATATGAAGGGATGACATCTACAAAATAAAATAAAATTAAGGGGTGAAAGAGGAATATTTTGAGAGAAGGAAAAGGGAGAGATAGAATCAATAAATTATCTCGCATGAAAGTGGCAAGAAAAAGCAGTTCTATAGGAAGGCAAGAGGGGGCAGATGAGGGGGAATGAGTGAATCTTGCTCTCATCAGATTTGACTTGAGGAAGGATTAACATACAAGCTCAATTGGTTATCTTACCCCATATAAAAGTAGGGGGAAGAGGATAAGAAAGGGGAGATGATAGAAGAGAGGGCAGATTGGGGGAAGAGGTAATCAAAAGCACTTTTGAAAAGGGACAGGGTCCAGGGAGAAAACTGAATAAAGGGGGACAGTATAGGATGGAGGGAAATAGAGTGAGTCTTTCACAACATGGTTATTGTGAAAGTGTTTTGCATATTGATACATGTGTGGCCTATGTTGAATTGCTTGCCTTCTTGGGGAGGTTGGGTGGGGAGGGAAGAGGGGAGAGAATTTGGAACTCAAAGTTCTAAAAGCAGATGCTCAAAAAAGTTGTTTTTGCATGCAACTAGGAAATAAATATCCAGGCAATGGGGTATGGAAATCTACCTTGCCCTACAAGAAAGTGAGGGGAAAGGGGGTTGGGGTGGGGGAATGGGATGACAGAAGGGCAGGCTGACTGGGGAAAGGGGCAATCAGAATATATGCCATCTTAGAGTGAGGGGAGTGTAGAAATGGGGAGAAAATCTGTAACTCAAAATCTTGTGGAAATCAATGTTGAAAAACATTAAATTACTTTGGATTAAAAAATAATAACAAATTTAAAAAAATGAAAAAAAAAGAAAATTTCCCTTAAGAACCACTTTCACTGAATCTTATATGTTTTGGCATGTTATCTCATTATCGTCATTCTTTTGGATGAAGTTATTGATGGATTTGTTGTTTGACCTCATTCTTTAATATTGGATTGTTTAGCTTACAATTAAGTTTTAGTCTATCTTTCCATGGCCCTTTATTACGTATAATTTTTATTTCCTCTTGATCCAAAAAGGACAAATTTAATATTTTTGCCTTTATGCACTGGATTGTGAGGTTTTTATGCCCTGGTACATGTTCAATTTTTGTGAAGATGCCAAGTATGACTGACAAATATATATATTCCATTCTATCCCCATTCAATTTTCTCTAGAAGTCTGCCATATCTACCATTTCTAAAATTTTTTCACCTCCTTAACTTCTTTCTTTCTTGCTTTGTGGTTAGATTTATCTAGTTCAGAGAGGGGGAGGTTAAGGTCCCCCACTAGTATAGTTTGCTGTCTGTTTCCTCCTGTAACTCCCTTAACTTCTTCTCTAAAAATATGGATGTTATAACACTTGATGCACGTATGTTTAGTAATGATATTACTTCATTGTCTATGGTGCCTTTTAGCAGGATATGGTTTCCTTCCTTATCTCTTTTGCTTAGATCTATTTTCACTTTTGCTTTGTCTGAGATTAGGATTGCTACCCCAGCTTTTTTTTTAACTTCAATTTAAGCATTATACATTCTGCTCCAGCCTTTTACCTTTACCTTGTGTGTATCCCCTGTTTCAAATGTGTTTCTTGTAAACAACATGCTGTAGGATTATGGTTTTTAATCCATTCTGCTATCTGCCTCCATTTTATGGGAGAGTTCATTCCATGCATTTACAGTTATGATTTCTATGTCTTTCTCTCCATCCTGTTTCCCACCTGTTTATTTTCTTAGTTATTCCTTCTCTCTTCCCCTCCTCGAAAGAGTTTTGCTTTTGACCACCACCTCCCTCAATCTTCCATTCCTTCTATCAGCCCCCCCTCTCTTTTCTTTCCCTTTTCACTCCTGTTGCCTGTAGGGCAAGTTAGATTTCTATACTTTAGTATGACATTCCCTACTTCAATCAAAACCAATGAGTAAAGCTGAAACAATTCTCATCTCCCTCCCTACTTTCCCTCTACTATAATATGTTTTTGTTCCCTTTCATGTGATGTAATTTCCCCTTTTCTGCCTCCTCCTTTCCTCTTCTCCCATTACAATCCCTTCGCACCCCTTAGTTGGGTTTTTATCATCACATCAGCTAATTTATACCCACACCCTCTATCTATGTATATCCTTTTTAAATGTTATAATAAATATACAATTCTCAAGATTAACAAGCATCATCCCCCCATATAGGAATGTAAACAGTCTTTATTGAATGACAAGGGTTTTTTCTATTTTTTTTTCCTGTTTTGTATCTTTTCCTTTTAATGCCTCTCTTGAGTCTTGTATTTGAAGAACAAATTTTCCATTAAGCTCTGGTCTTTTCATCAGGAAGGTCTGGAAATCCCTTATTTCATTGCATGTCCATCCCCTTTCCTGAAAGATTAACAACATATTGTAGCATTATTATTTTTAATCCATTCTGCTATCTGCTTCTGTTTTATGGGAGAATTAATCTCATTCCCATTCACAGTTTTGATTACTATCTGTGTCTTTCTCTCCATCCTATTCCCCTTTTTCATTTATGCTTTTCTTTCTCCTTCCTCCTTTCTTCCTTTCCTTCCTTAGTAGAGTTTTGCTTTTTACTACTGCTTCCCTCAAGCTGCCCTCACTTCTATCAGCCCCTTCCCTTTTCTTTCCCTTTTTCCTTACTACTTATTACTTCCCTTTTATCCTTCCCTCCCTTTTTCCCCTTCCCCTTCCTACTGCTTGTAGGGAAAGTTATATTTCTATCCTTAACTGAGTATGTTATTTGTTCCTTGAGCCAAATCCAGTGAAAGTAAATTTCAAACAATGCTCATCTCCTTCCCTTCTTTCCCTCTACTGTGATGTAATTTACCCCTTTTCCCTCCTCCTTTCCTCTTCTCCCATTATAATTCTTTTTACCACTTAATTAGTTTTTTTAATCATCAAATCAAAGTCGACTTAAACCCACCCCCTCTGTCTATGTATTTCCCTTCTACATGATATAGTAAATATACAATTCCCAAGAGTTATAAATCTCTGCTTCCCATGTAGGGATGTAAACAGTTTGCCCACACTGAATAATATGTTATTTGTTTTTGTTTCTTTTCCTGTTCACCTTTTTATGCCCAGCTTGAGTCTTGTATTTGAAGATCAAATTTTCCTTTGAGCGCTGATCTTTTCATCAGGAAAGTCTAGAAGTCTCCTATTTTATTGAATATCCATCTCTTCCCCTGGAAGATTATGCTGAATTTTGTTAGGTATTTGATCCTTGGTTGCAATCCAAGCTCCTTTGCCTTTGAATGTCATATTCCAAGCCCTCCAAACTTTTAATGTAGAAATTCCAAGGTCCTGTGTAATCTTGACTGTGGTTTCATGATGTTTGAATTGTTTCTTTCTGATTGCTTCCAGTATTTCCTCCTTGACCTGATAATTCTGGAATTTGGGTACAATATTCCTTGTTGTTTTCAATTTGTGACCTCTTTCAGGGGTGATAGGTGGATCCTTTTGGTGGCTATTTTACCCTCTGCTTCTATTACCTCATGGCAGTTTTTCTTCATGATTTCATGAAAGATGCTGTCCATGCTCTTTTTTTGATCATGGCTTTCAGGTAAACCAGTACTTCTTAATTTATCTCTCCTGGATCTATTTTCCAGATCAGTTGTTTTTCCAATGAGGTATTTTATGTTGTCTTCTATTTTTCTTCTATTTTTTAATTTTGTTTGACTGATTCTTGATGTCTCATAGAGTCATTAGCTTCCACTTGCCCAATTCTAATTTTTAATGAATTGTTTTCTCAGTTAACTTTTGTACCTTCTTTTCCATTTGTCCAATTCTACTTTTTAAGCAGTTGTTTTCTTCAGTGTACTTTTTCCATTTTGTCAATTTTATTTTTAAAGGAATTGTTCATTTTTATCTTCTGCCTCCCTAATTTGACTTTTAAAATCCTTTTTGCTTTGAGGTATAAGAAGTGGGTATATTAACAATCATGTCTTCTTCCGAATTTGTGCTTTGGTGTTCCCTGTCGCCATAGTAAGAATGTATGTTCTTTGTTTTTCCATGCTGCTTTTTGCTCATGTTGTTTGCCTTTTTATGCTGGCTTTTAAAATTGATCTGTGCTTCTTGGGCACAGGGGTATTGTCCTATGCTTCTTGTGCTGGAGGCTTGGGCTGTGGTTACTGGCTTTGTCCGCTGGGGCCTCAGGGGCTGGCATCTGGAGGCTGTAGAAGCTGTAGCTTACCTGGTGCTGAGCTTGAGGTGGTACTGGTAGCTGTTGTGTGTAGAGACTAAGTGGGGTTTTCTGCCTTTCCCTGGGGTTACACTGAAGCTCATGGGGTGGGGAGAGGGGTTTGGATTGGGGTGGCTTGCCACTGGAGGTTGCCACCTCACCAGGGGCTATGCTAGACTACCGGTACACTCAGTTACCTGTGGATACCTGTCTGCTGGCACAAGTGGTCGTTCTCTACTCTAGCTTCTGCCAATTCCCCTGTCTGTGCAAAGGTGCATGGTATGTGTGTGGGGTTGCTGCTGGTGTTGGTGCTTATCCACTCTACCACCCTGGGGCTCTGGATCTCCTATTGGTCCCCTGTGGTGGGGCTTTCCTGCTGGCTTGACAGCATGCCTCCCATCCCATGAACTGGTCCCTTTTAACTACAGCAAGAAGGGCCCCTAATCTCCCTAGTCTTATGAACTAAAAGACTGCTGTACCCCATCTCTACACTAATTCCACTGTTCCAGAATTTTTCCTTGGGTGATATTTTCTGGATTTTTCAAGGTCAGTAAGGGAGGATGAGAGAGATTCACTGCTTTCTCTTCCATCTTGACTCCCAGGAGTCCAAAATCCATTTATTTTTCTTTACAACAACCCTGGCAGGTAACTACTATTATTATACCTAATTTACAGTTGAGGAAACTGAGGATGACAGAGGTTAAGTGATTTACACGGGGTCCTGCAGCTTATAAGTACCTGAGGTTAGATTTAAACTCACATATTCCTCACTCCAGGCCCACTGCTCTCTCCAATGCATCACCTAGCTGCCTCTGTCATTTTTTTTCCTTTGAAATTGTGAGCATATAAGCTGATTGACAAGAAATATTGGTAGATTAATCACTATTTATTCATTTGAATAGAGATGTAAACATTTTCTCATGAATGAATGCTTCTTGCACAGCAGAATGGTTTATCATTGCCTCTTGGTTTCCTCACAAAAGTTTTATTTCACTAGATCTCCATAAATTCAAAATACATCCCATGTCTTCCCTGTTTCTCATCAACTAAAATGTGACAGAGCCTTTATTGAAATGTCCTTCAGATTCCAGCTCTTTTTTTTCTTACTAATCCAATTGTTCTTTTATCCTAATGCAACTCTTCAGTCATTGTTCTCATAGCAAGTCATCAGTTTGGACAAGTCAAATCTCTCAGGAAATACTGATGCAATAACACCTAGTTAACCTGTAATAGAGTTTTGTCTTCTTTGAAAACTTATTTGTCCTTGGAGGCATCTGTTTCTTGCCTGTAGTAATCACTCCAGGAAATATCAGTTTCCAGTGAGCAAATTATGATTCCAGGGCACTCAACAATGTATATAAAATTTTGCTGTGCTTACCACAGTTGACAAGGTCATGATAGTTACCAAAATAGATACAATGAAAAGAGTTCTAGAATTAGAATCACAGGACTCAAGTTAGTATTCAAGTATTCCCCTCTCTATTTGTGAGAACTCAGACAAATCACTTGGGACCTCAGTTTCTTCATCTATAAAATAAGAGAACTGGAATAAATAACCCCAAATATCACTTCCTCCTCTGAATCTATGTTAATATGATACTATGTTTGTTGTGGACAGGCAAACTAGTTTAATCTGGTCACAAAGTAAGGTTTGGCTGTATAGAATCATAAAAGCACAGACTTTTAACTGGAAGGAACTTCAGCAGTAATCCATTCTAGTCCTTACCTAAGTCATGTATTCCTTCTACAACATTCATAAGAAGCAAAATCTAGCTTCAGTTAGGTAACCTACAGTGACTTACTGAGTTACATTCAAGGCAGCTTTAATTTTTTACTATTTTCAACAGGCAAATTTCATGTTAGGAATTTTTTTTTTCCTCTTAAACATGAATATGTAAACTGTCTGTTAATTGGTCATCATAAAGAACTCTTTTTATGGGAAAAACCTCCCCCTACACAGATTGTAATCCATTCACAACTTAGTAGACAAGTCCTAAGGGGCTGTCTTATGCCAACATAGCCTTGCCCAGCAGCTAATGAGTGTTGAAATTCACATCCATATCTTCTTGATGCCATTATTTCTACACTGAGACAAATTTTGCCTCCCTATGATTTCTGCTTATAGATTATATTTCTTCACTTTGGAGTCAAGAAAAATAAGCCTACGTTATTTGGCATATACATGCCATAATTATTTGAGACTGTCATCATGCCCAGCCAATGTATTTCTCCCCCTTAATTGGCTAAATATCACCAGTTCTTTTACTCAGTCCTTTTACGCACTGTTTCTAGGCTTCTTGCAATGCCAGTCATCTTCATCTAGATATATTCAACTTCAAAGATACGGTGCTGAGAACAGAACATGATGCCCTAGATGTGGGGCATAGACAGAATTGAACAAACCATATGAGATCTATAACCCTGCTTAATCTGGATGCTATACTTTAACACACTTTAATGGTATTAAAGCAAAAATAATAGTAATTTTCTAGGCTACAATATCACATGGTGGGATTGTTGATTTTGCCCTTGCCTTTTTTTAAGATTTCTTCTTTATTTTTAACATTTATTTAAAAAATATTGAGTTCCAACTTCTCTCCCTCTCTTATTCCCCTCCTCACCCACTGAGAAGGTAAGCAATATGATATCATACATGTGAAGTCATGCAAAACATGCTTCCATATTAGCTTTGTTGCAATTTCATAGGCATTTTCAAAATGAATTGTGTTCTACTAATATCTCCCTGATTCTATACTTAGCCATTTGATTTATTTATTTTTAATCCAAGTGAAGGACTTGACATTTAAGTTTATTAAACTTAAACTCATTGCCTCTGTCCTATTATTCCCCTCTTGAAGGATATTTTTGAATCTTGACTCTATTGCTCAATGCATGAGCTATCCCTCACCTTTGTTTTTCTGGAAGTTTCACAAGCATGCATATTATTTCTTCATCCAAGTTACTGACAAAAATGTTGAACATATTAATGCCAAAGAAAGATCCTGGTATAAATTCCTTCCAAATGACATCAATATCCAGGATCAAATGATCACAAGTTTAGAGCACGAAGGAACATTACAAGATATTCCTTAGAATCTCCTCATCTTATATTGAAGACTAGAGATCGAAGGAAGGAAGGAAGGAAGGAAAGAAGGAACTCTCATTATTCTCACTTTTCAGTTGAGAAAACTATGAAATAGAAGTTGCTGAGTTTCACACAGCTAATTTGGATTTGAAGTCAGGTCTTTCTGAGTTCAGGTCAAGTGCTCTATCTGCATGCAGCATCACCTAGTTGATTAGCATTCTTTAAATCTGAGTAATCAAACAATTGTTTAACTACCAAATCCTATTTTCTTGTCCATATCTCTCCTCTTTTTCCACAAAGATGGTAAAAGAGACTTTGTCAATTGTTTCAGTGTAATCCGTGTGCGCTATGTCTATGAAATCTCCCCAATCAAGTAGTCTAGCAATTTTGTAAAATAATAATAATGAAATAAATAAAGAAAATGAGATTCATCTGACATATGATCATAATAAAGCCATGCTAGCTTTTAGTGATTAGCTCCTCCCTTACTAAGAACATAGAAACCATCTTGCTAATAATATCTTCTCAAATTTCTACGGCAATTTGTGTCAAGCTCACTAACATACAGTTTGACAACCCTTCAAATGGACACATAAAGGCCATATAAATAAAATGTATACACAGTTTGAAAGCTGATAAGAAAAATGTAGATGTAATTATGATAATTTATTCTACTGCGCAATAAGACCACTAATTGATATTAATAAGGTGCCATGTTATCTTATCCTTTCCAAGACAAAGTAAAAGAAATACAAATTCCAAATGGTGTAATGACATCTGGTATTTGAGTAACATAACTGAATTTAAATTGCTATCAGAAAATTGAAAATATTATAGAGGTTGACACTGAAGACATGAATTTGAAGCTAAACCACCAGCATGTAATTCAAATGAATTTGTGTCAATTTGATTTTATACAATTAGATATGATATTTATTGTGTGCCTACTATGTGCAAGTCTATTGTGGGATTCAAAGATGAGCAAGATATAATTCTTACTACATTCTACCTTCCAAGTTCTTACAGGCTATTAATGCCCAAATAACAAATTACATACAGAACAAAGCAAGATGAGACTAACTGCAGAAAGGAGATGAAACCTGTTATAGGATCTCAAAGGAAGACTACTTCTGGCTGTGATGTATCTTTGTCCATTTATAGTAGGTCAATCTTTAAAATGAATAGATGCAGACATTGGACATTTTGAATATTAGTTTCCTTAACACATATGTTTGACATTCTGACTTCATAATTTGCATGGCTCCTGCTACTACCAAACAATCAAGCAAACAAAATTATAATGTTGAGACCTACATCAGGCACTGCGCTAGCCCCTGAAGATACAAAGAAGAATACAAAAAAGGTACAAAAATGATATAGTCCCCAACTCCAAGGAGCTTATATTCTATTTGAGGAAACAACATGTAGGAGAAAGAGAGGGAGATGGAGGGGGGGCAGGGTAAAAAGTTCATGTAAGGGTAACTCAGGAGGGCACCACATACTTGAAAGATCAGGACAGGCCTTATATAGGAGGTGGCACTTGACTTGAAGGAAACTGGAAATGTCCAAAGCAAGGGTGAGGAGGAAATACATTAGAAGAAGAAGTACATTACAAGAATGGGAATCACTTCTGAAAGGTACAGAGATGGAAAAATAGAAGTCACACATGTAGAACAACAAGAAGCCTACGTTGGTGGCTTACAGAGTATGAGAAAGGGAGTGATATGTAATAAGCATGGAAAGGTCAGCTGGAGTTCAGTTGTGAAGGCTTTGAAATAACAGAAGAGAATACGTTTGATCCTATGGGCAATATAGAGCCAGTGGTGCTTGCTGAAAAGGGATATATGTGTATTTTGTGATGTAATAGGACCTGTGCTTCGTAATGTCAGGTGTGTTATTACTGCTACTAACTCACATTTGCATAGAGTTTTAACCTCTGAAAAGGCTTTTCCTAAAGATCAATTTTGAGCAATTTGAGACTCAAAGAGTTTAAACAAATTCTCCAGGATCAAGCATCTGGCTTGTGTCAGAGCTTGACACTTGGGACTTAAACTTTGTTCCGCTGTGACTCCAAGACTGCTCTTTTTACTGGAGTAGATTGCCTAAACATGTGGACTATCTAGCACACATACATTTTACCGAAATCATCCCCATACAGGAATGTTCATAGCTTCAAGTGGTCTATCAGATTTAGTCTGTGACACATGGTGGGAGTGACGTTTGGGTTCAGGATTTTTACACTGATAAAAATATCTGGGTAATAACATCTCACTTTAACATGTGCTTTGTGGATACAGATTTTTCATTACCAATTTAATTGCCAAGTTATAAATTGGTAGAGACCAGAAACTCACTTAGAAGATTTCCTGCTTCATTCCAAGTCAATAGGAAAATTAGTGCCTGCAGTAAAGAGAGCTTGGAAGTTTTCTTTTGGTTTCATAAATTTCTCATTACTCTCTATTCTATCGATTAGGGCATTCTTCTCAGTACAATGCATCTTTGGGAGATTACTGCCACTTCAATCATATTCATGAAGTGGAACATTTGTTTAAAAGCTTTCCATAAAAGCTTAGTCAAGTAAGCCAAGGGAGGGAAATAAATACAGGTACTTTCATTTTCTTTTTTTTTTCCGTCTTTATTTTTTTTAGGTTCTCTTCCTTATGAGACCATAGGGAGGGCTACTTGCATCTCTATGAATCACAAAATTTGATGATCCAATGAGTTCAAAAGCCAAAATGTAAATAGTGGAAACTGCATCCATAGTTAATATTATGGTTTCCCTAGCAATCATTTTAAAGTCATTAAACTTGAATATTTGCAATGACTTTCTTTTTAAAAATTAAAATTTACTGATGTGTATGTCTATATCTACAGCTAAATATATTATATCAGTAGGATTTCTTCCATTCCCCCTGTCCTTTCTCAGAGAACCATTCAATACAACAATTTTAATGGAAAAAGACCAAAAAAATCAACAACAAATATATTAATACATCCAAAAAGCTTGGTTATTTGTAATATCTTTAGTTCGTTGTCAAACTTTCATTCTCTCTCTCTCTCTCTCTCTCTCTCTCTCTCTCTCTCTCTCTCTTTTTCTCTTTCTCTGTGTGTATGTGTGCATGGCTGCCAAACACCATGAAGGGCATGTGGGGTATATAGCTAGGACTTGCTTTACAATAGGAGCAGAAAATTCACTTCAACTTAGGTTTGAAAGCCCTGGAGAAGGATATTTGCTTTCAAATATATTTCTGTCCTAGGTGCTACTATTTTAAAGTCTGCCTGTGGAGATTTATTGTTCTTTACTTTTGATTAAATATTCCCCATTTCCCATGGAGCTTTACTATTTTGAGTATGTTTAATTTTGTCTGCATGACCATAGGATCATGGGTTTAGAAGTGTAAGGGATTTTAGAAGGCTGTGTAGTCCAAGTCCCTTATTTTACAGATGGGAAAAGAAAGGACCAGAGAGTTTAAGTGATTTGTAGAATGTTAGGAAGTTAGTAAGTGGCTGACAAATCCAGGTCCTCATCTTCCAAATCCAGCACATTTTCCAATGTGCCACACTGACTCTTCCAGAAACAAACATTGCCTTCCTTCTAAGATTTATTAGTTAATATCATTATAATTGGTGTGGCTGAAAAATGCATTAACCACTCACCAACTTGATGATGAAACTCTCTGAAATTCACTAAGGTTTGACCTCATACAACAAACCTATGCCAAAAGCCTTTCCAATCTGGTAGAACCTGCAGAGATTTGTTTAATAGCAATACTCAAGAATCCAGGTTCACCTCTTTAATCAAATGTATTATTTTGAAATATGGCTTTTCTAGGCTTTAGTCACTAATTCCTCAATGTTAATTGATTTATTCTCTATGACAGAAAAGAGAGGGAAGAAGCATATATGTTAACTACTTCTGCATTTTGCCTAGAGTCAGATTTAGAGATCATCTATACTAATCTTATTATTTTATAGAGAAACTGAGACCTTGAGAGATTCAGTGATTTATCCAAAGTCAATCAGGTGATAGGGACAAGATTCAAATCCCATCCTCTGAACCAAAATCACGGGATCAAGGTATTTCTGTCATTGTCTATAATGGCAAAATGAAACAGGTAGTATAGAAATATGGTAAATTTGATCAGTATGCAAAATTGTTATCAAAATTCAGGTCCTAACTTCTGCACTTTACTTAATATCAGGTTTTCAATTATGAAACAAATAAGATCTCAGCCTTGGAAGTGATATCAGAAACTATGAAATTCAATATATCTTTGAAGTGCAATTCCCTCTATTACATTCCTGATGAGTAGTTGCCTGACTATGTCATCTTCTAGCCTCCTTGATACCACTTTTATGTGCATCATAGAATTCTGTCTCATAGGGTTGTTATATGGAAAGGGCTTCATAAATCTTAAAACACTAAATAACTGTGAATTGTTATTACCATCAGTTATTATTCTATAGTATTGGCTAAGTCATGTATTACCTCTGGGCCTTGTTTTACTCACATCTAAAATGATGAGATTAGACTGAATAATCCTTAAGGTCCTTTTCTAAGCAGGCCTTCTATGACTACAGTTTTCGCAATTGATTGTGTCTACATAGCCACTTTGATGAGGGCAATTCTGATAAGACCTTATGAAGGGAGATATAATCTAAGTGGATTTTTGAAATGATTACAGGTATTCAAATAGATGTTTCAAGCTGCCTATAATATAAAGTGATTTGATATACACTTGCAAACTGTCTGACTAAATATGCACACATATGTACAAGTGTATGTATAATGTATAATTGAATATGTAAACATGGATGTACACATGTGTAGGTGTGTTTATATTTGCATAAGGATATGCATATTCATATATGTATACATGTCTCTATATTTTATATCTCTATAAATCTCTATCTATATGATATCCACGCTATGTAGAGAGAGATAACTGTAGGTATATAGATATCTCTCTATAAATTTACATATTTAAATATTGATATCTAGATATATCTCTGTCACTGTTCTACAATTGCAGTCAGTGAGAATCTCCAAAAACTTTCTGAGGATAAGCTTATTTTAACTGAATTAAAAAAAAAATTGTTGCCAATACCTATGCTATACATAGACTGAAGAAAAAAAGGGGAAAATAGATTTATATGCACTCATTGACACTTAGCAAAAGGCAAGTCCTGAGGAAAAGCAAATAAGTAATTTTTTCATGGGATCATTGGGAAAATGCAAAGAGAGGAGATTGGGAAGCAGACATTCCTTAGTAAGGTTTAGCTGAGCATACAGGGCAAATTGCTCAGCAGCCACAGGAGATATAGGGTCACTAAGTTCAAATGGGCAGTATGGGCACCTTTCACCATCTCACAGCATATTATCTGTTTAGAGAACAGAATAGAACATAGCTAGTATACACAAAACCCCCAGAAAAAAAACATGGTCTCTTTCAGCTTTCGCTCAGCACAGCAAAGTGACACTGGTTATAGCTTATGCCCTGGATTTACTGTTGGCTTTGGCTCATCTAGACTTTTGATCTCTGATCTACTACTGGATTTTATGTCAGAATATGTGTGTTCAGCCTGGCAGATTCTTTTTCTGTTTGCACTGGACTGACAAATCCTTACTTATTGTTCAGTTTTGAACATTGACTGCAAATTCTACTTCTCTGGCTTCTCTCTGCATCTGCTTTCATGGCCTGACAAAACCTCTCCCCTTTTATCCTTTACTTATCTCCTTCAATATCATTATGTACAGTTACATTTTCCCAGCTGGACTTAGCTTTAACACATGCCTGTGCAACTCAAGCTGCATGAATGTGACAGAGAGTACCATGGAGGATACAGCCAAATCATGGAAAGAAAGGTGTGAGGGAATCTTAGATAAACTTTATATACTTTACTTTTTATTCCTTTCTTCACAATATAGGACCTAGCCTTTCCTGGAGGAATCGCCATGCTCTAAAGTTCTAAGCACAAATCAATGTCCTACATCTACCAAAGCTAGCTGGCTATGTCACCAATTGCCCTGTTCAAATTTTAAGGGTTGCATCTTTCTAGGTAATTGGGCAAAGGGATATAAAATGCTATGAGGGTTCAGAATTGTCAGAGGGGGACATAACATGCTGAGCATCAATGACCATGCTATGGATATCTGTAGATTTTATTTTATTTTAGCATCCCTGGATGCTACTTTCAGGGATCTAAAACATGTCTGGTTTCATATTCTATTGTTAATGAAGTGCTGGGAATTCCAACTTAAAAAAGGACATTTACTTAAAATAGAAATGCATGGCAAATAACTATATGTATGTGTATGTATGTATGTATGTATATATGTGTATGTACATATGTACACACATATATTTATATTATGTATATATATATACACACACACACACATATACACACATACAGAGCAGCAAACAATGCTAGGTATTCATTGCTCCAACAAATCTCTAATGAAAAGTTGAAGGTTCAGCTTGCCCTACCCTATACTGACAAATCAGCATGATGATTAATATAAAGGAGCATGAAGAGTTGTGTTAGTAACTTATCCCAACAGGCAAACACTGAAGGAAATATCCTGATGCCTAGATCACCATCATTCTTTAAATTATACTGGTTAATCCTATAGAGTCTCTAGCTGGTTTTTACTGGCATAAAAGGTGAGGACCCCCATAGATTTGCCTAAAAATTTGCTACATGGAGGTGGAAAGCTATCAAAATTTAGTGGTTTCAAAACTTAATGTAGCAATCCTTGTACCCTCACCTTGTAAAAATAAACTTTGCTCTAGTACCTTTCCATAAAATAATCTACATATATAATTTATTTACTTGGTAGTTTATTAAAGTGAAATTGAGAATTACTACAATTTTTATAATATAAAACATGTTGAATGTATGGCAAAATAATGTGGTATTTGTAGATATTTATTAATAGAACTCTTTATAATGTTCATATGTATAATATAAAATAATCACCAGAATGGTATTATATGTGTGATAAGTAAGCTTGTTTTTTGGTGTAGCTCAGAAAAATATGACAATGATAATGCTACAGACAATACTTTTTCAACCACTTATTCAGATGGCTATTTTGTCATCATAATAGACATAGGAGAAAATTCCATTTCACATAAATAAAGTTTTAGAAATGATAGTAAAATTTTGCTTTGCTCTGTTCGATAAATTGGAGATAATCTTCATTCATTGACAACTCAAACAGAAGATTTTTAAGGTTCAAAATCTTAGTCCATATCTCATCATGGGGTGCTGGTGAACACAGAGACTTGAAGGTTGTGCCAATGGAATATGAATGCTAACAGGTTCTACCATTGTGCTAAGGTTGTATTTTCTGAGTACAAACATAGATAGATGATGGCTAAGTAGTTAGATAGCTGAAAAGATAGAATATTTATTAAATGTCTAATATGTGCCAGACTTTTCAAATACAAATACAAGCAAATATAAAGAAAATCTCTATGTCAGGGATGAGGAGAGTTAACAGTGGGAAGTGAATTGAGTGTGCCAAAGCTATTCACTTCCTTAAGGGATGTTCTGGAGAAGAATTCACCCATTGGAGGAGGCAATGGTACTGAAATGAAATTATCTCCATAGTGAATAGGCTCCAGTGGTAGAGTTGGAAAAATCCAAAGACTCAGAAGTAAACCTAGAAGAAGAGATAACTATAGATAGAACATTAATAGAAGTTTTGACACCTGGCGAATGATTTATTTATTTTTTTAAAAACGAATTCACAAAAAATTATGATTTTTCCCTCCCTCTTTTGCTATACACATTCTTTTCAATTAATTTAGCTTAATCTTTTTAAAAGGTGATCCTCTTCCCAATGACTTTCTTTCCCTCATTCCCCTTCTTGTACTTTTCCCTTTAAAGTTTTGTTCATTTTTTTGTATTTATCTGGTTATTTAATACTTTTCCTTTTTCTTCTTAGTCATGTGCATTCCTCTTTCCTCTCTTGTGCTTCAACTAGTATAGTTGACTATTTTTTTATTTCATTTTTGTGATCTTTTCCAGAAAGCATTTTTCTTTCTCTCTTCATCATCTATAATCTATCCTTTCTTTCTGTCTACTCTAGACTCCCATCATTTTGGAATATAGACCTCAGAAGCATTGATTCTATGAGGAATGCTTAGAATAAAAAGAAACTAGTACAGATTCTATGAACCAGAATAGCGGTGCCTGGCCCAAGGATGTTTATCTCTAGCTGGCCCAAGGCCTCTTTTTCCTGCCAGATTCCCAAGGTCCATGCCTCTGACAACTCCCTCGATGTCTGGTATACTCCCTACACTTTCCCATCCATAGCTCCCAAAGACCCTTAAATTACCTTATTAGTATCCCTGGCATTCCTTTACCTTGCTCTTTTTCCATATAAACTCCAGGACCCTTGCCTACTTTTGCTAAAGCATTACAATAAACTCTTTGCCACTTGATCAAGAGAAGGCTTCAGTGTGTGACTTCATTCCAGGCACCTCTCAGGGTCCCAGCATCTCAAAACCTCATCAATGGTAGCAAAGTTCTATCCATAATGGCCAAAGTCTATCTTTATACCATCATTTCTGCTTCATTTCTACCTTCACCCCTTTCTCTTTGTGAAGATTTAGAAAGAAATTTCTTACTCGTCCAATTACTGTCACTCTATTGTTATTGTCCTTTGGTTGTTACATTCATCCAGTCCTCTTGTGTTTCTGTTGTGTGGGATATCCAAAAAGCAAATAATCCCTTCAAGTCTGGTATTCTTTCAAACAATTTTTTAAGGTCACCTTTATTATAGAGCAATTATTTTTTTTCATTATGGTTAAGCTCATATTTGCAGGGCAGGTCACCCTGGTCTGTATCTTGAGCTCCCTTGCTCTTAAGAATATGTTATACCATTCTTCCATGAGCTTTCTTTTGGGTTCATGATAGTCTTATTATTTAAATTTCCTTTCCTTTTTATTTGAAGGCCTTCCTCCTGATTGCTTGAAGAACTGAATCAGACTGAACATCGTAATTGAATTACAAAATTTAACCACTACATTTCTTCGAGCTTAGAGCCTTTTTTGCTTGCTTGTTTGTTTATTTGTTTTCCTGGAAACCATTTATGTTTTCTTTCAATTGGCAGTTTGTTTTCTGTGTTCAAAAGTTCTGGGTAGTTTTCTTGCATTATTTGTTGCAGAGATCAGTTGCAACACAGAATCCTGCTGCTATACTCACTATCAAGATCTCAGCAAATTTCTGCAACTTGGAACTTGATGGCACTAGAATGAGGGAGTGGGTATTAGAGAATGGAGATGCAGGTTTTTGCAAGCCAGTAGATTAAAGAAAGCAGGAACTTGCTTGAGCTCTCTCTCAAATCCCTCCAAACACCTATAAAAATGACTAAACAAATTCTAGAGCTGCAGAACCCATGAAATGATGAAGTGAAATAAGTCTCCAGCCCAAGATGGCCTGGATGGCCACTGGGAAGTGGGTCTATCACTTGGTACTGGGAGCAGAGCACAGGCTGGCATGAGCGGTGCCTGCACAGACCAGGCCACAGCAGACCAGGTGAAGCAGGCCTCTGGGCATTGAATTACTGAGCTTTGGAGGTTTACAGACTTCTCAATCCACAAACTTCAAAGACAATTTAGCATGTCAGTGGGAAAACTCTGTTGGACCTGAGGGAGAGAAGGGTGAGGTCTGGCCCCATTCCTGGGGCTGGAGAAGTGACAGCAACAGCAGCATCAGCAGCATCAGGAGCAGCAGCATTAGGAGCAGCAGCAGCAGCTTCTTTTGGAGCTCTAGGTCCACAGGCAGTGGGGGGAATCAAGTGGCTGATCAGAACGGGAGTGCAGGGATCTCTTCGCTGGCACTGAGGTGGGATTCTCTTGCTTTGCCCTGCTTGTGTCTGGGTCACAGTCCTGGTTGGTGATTCTGGGATAAGGAGGAGCACTGGTGTGGCAGAGCTTGTGGTACTTGTGGACAGGGAGTCCTCTTGGCTGTTATGAGGCAGAAAAGATGGTTTGAACTCACTCACAGACCAAAGCACAGACCCGGAGAGGAGTAAACACCTCTCATTGGATCATACCACCTCAGAAGAACAGAAAATTTACAAGTGCCTAGAAGTAGCTCTGAAGACAGCAGCACAAAACCCCTGAAGGTTGGGACAGAGCACTCTCCACTGTGGAAGCAAGTCATACTGTGACAAAGAGCTCAAAAGTCAAGTAATTGGCTGGGAAAATGAACAGACAGCATGAAAAACCCAGACTATAGAATCTTACATCGATGACAAAGAAGATCAAAATATATAGCCAGAAGAAGAAAACAAAGTCAAAGATGCTACATCAAAAGCCTCCAAGAAAAATATGAATTGGTCTCAGGCCATGGAAGAGCTCAAAGGATCAAGTAAGAGAAGAAGAGGAAAAGTTGGGAAGAAAAATGAGAGTGATGCAAGAAAATCATGAAAAATTACTCAACAGGATAGTAGGAGTGAATGAGATAAGAGGAGGGGGAGGGAGTAGTCAGAAGCAAACACTTTTGAAAAGGAACAGGGTCAAAGGAGAAAACTGAATAAATTGGGGATGGGATAGGATGGAGGGAAATATAGTTAGTATTTCACAACATAACTAGTATGGAAGTGTTTTGCATAATGAGGCATGTATTACCTATATTCACTTGCTTGTGTTCTCAAGGAGGGTGGATGGAGAGGGAAGAAGGCAGAGAATTTGGAAGTCAGAGTTCTAAAAACAAATGTTAAAAATTGTTTTTACATGGAACTGGGAAGTAAAATATACAGGCAAAGGGGTATAGAAATCTATCTGGCCCTTTAGGAAAGTCAGGGGGAAGGGGATGGGGGGTTGGGTGATAGAAGGGAGGGCAGACTGGGGAAAGGGTCAGTCAGAATACATGCCATCTTGGGATGGGGGGGAGGGAAAGAGATGGGGAGAAAATTTGGAACTCAAAATCTTGTGGAAATTTATGCTGAAAACTAAAAATAAATAAATTAATCTTTAAAATCATAATTAAAAATGAAAATACA